>CAWUFW010006423.1:0-600000 GCA_963921515.1 Calotriton arnoldi | reverse complement strand
GGCGCAGTGAGCCATCCCATATTTACAAGGCCACGTAAAACCACCCTGTGTGGCTTTTCATGGCCTTGTAAAGACCCCCCTTTCACGCATTACTCTGTGTGAAAGGGGTGTTCCATGGGTGATGCTGTAGGTTTTTTTTGGGGGGGGGTTTATATATCTCAAACTAGAACTTGTTAGGCACAAGGAGATTAAGTGATTTGCCCCGAGTCACAGGATGTTGAGTGTCCCTGCCGAGACTCGGACCCGGTTCCCCAGCTCCGAAGTCGACCGCTCTAGACTTTAGGCCAAATCCTCTCACACGCAACACCCATGGAAACTGACGCATTCCCAGATCTACAAGGTTCCGTAAACAGGGGAGGCGTTAAATAGTGCAACTAGAAGAAATACCTTTATTTCTCCTCGTTTTTTGCCCTTTAGAAGGAGGAAAATGCCATCAATTATTCTTTTTGTGCAGGAAGGTGTCCCTTGCTTCACAAAAACAATCATCCCTGCAATGCAGGCACCCTTGCACCATGGTGCAAGTGTGCCTGCGTTGGCACTGGGCAGACAATTGTGCGTCAGCGCAGGGGACACCACAGGGATGCGTCATATTGCTGTAAATACGACGCATCCCTAAACTTTCTTAATGAGGCAACTCGGAGCAGCAAGATGGCTTGCAGCGCCACGCTGGCTTATTTTCTAGTAAATATGTCGCAATGTGCAAAAATTCTGTCTAACTCTAGTTTAGCGGTTGTCAACCAATGAGGTGCAGATTGATATCACACACTTTAACTATCAGTCGGCGAAAATCCGTTGTTTCAGAAGTTTCAGAAAGAAGAAATTGCCTGTGGATAACTTTAAAATGCCTTTTAACTGTTAACTCTTTTCAATAGTTGTCTTGTAGCATTGGTAGGTGGAGGCCAAACCTGAAACAGAGTATTTACTGTCTAGCACAAAAGATGTTTTGCACTAGAAAGAGGCATTTTCTCAGTGCAAAAACGAGTTTGCGCTGTTTTGCATCAAGGGCTATTACTGGGGCAGATCAATGTAAATACCAGTACGTTTTGACGCAAAGTCTAATCTACTAAGATAGCCAGACAAGGCTTTGCATCAAAAACTAACCCTTACTTGAAGTAAGCGTTAACAAGAGGAGATGTGTTTTTCTTTAAAAAGGCCCACACATTGCAAGTGTGCTGCAATGTGCAGGACATATCTAATGCATGGGATCCTTCTGAGGTTGTCTAGGTATAGGAATTTGCAATGGAAAGCTGTGACTCCAACTTGAAAACTATGCTAGGCAGCACACACTACTCGGCACTGACAGTGGCGTAAAAAAGGCCCCTGCAGCCCCATCAGTGCAAGGGGCCCTGAGCTCTAGGGGGTCCCCTCAGCACAGTACCCTGACCTGAGAGCTCCTGAGTGAGTCCCGAGGAGGGCCCCTCTATGTACTTTGCAGGGGGGCACCCTCAAGTTTTGTTACGCCACTGGGCACTATGGTGCAATATTATGCGTTGCGCAAATCAACCTGTTTGAGGAGAGAATGACAGCAACAGGCCAAACTTGGTAGATCTGTCTCTGCACTGTTTTTCCCCCTTGTGTAACCAGGTACAGCATATTTGGTTTGCGTTTTCATAATACTTGTTTATAGGTAGGTAGGATCGAAAGTGGGGGAATTCTTGCACAAGTGATGCTCCCTTTCTTTTGTTCATCTGCCTAGTGACAAGGGATTTTTCAGTGATAAACCAGAATGTTTTTTTTTAAATTTCCGCCCGCGTGGGTAAATGTTTGCTAACTGCGCCTTTCATAATAATATGTCCACCAAGCCTTGATTATGCAAGATGCTCTTGCTATATCATGGTTTAACATTTCAAGCGAAAGGTCTTTACAGAACATTTGTGTATGTTCAAAGAGAGTTTTCCCCTAAGTTTGAGTTTTTTTGAAGACTTATTTCGTAACAGCCAGCCAGTGGCAGTATACTAAATGTCTTCACCAAGACAAGAATGCTGTGTATAATGCATCAGCTCACTGAAAGGACAACATCAAAGGTAGATGGCCATGGGCATGTAGGATCTGGCCCTCACTGTGCTTCATTGTAAGATCACCGTCTGTGTGGACATCCAACCTGAGCACTGCAAGAAGAGCAGCAATTACTGCAAACCTGGATGACGGATCAGAAAATTGAATGTGAAATGTGAGAAGGAAAAATTACATCTCAAGTAGTGTCATTGCTCAAAGGCAGCGTCTCAGTAGAAGTCTCAGTAGAAGGGATTTCATGTCGACATCATTATAGTCCATAATATAGACCTAGGAAAACATCCTTTGGCATACATTGAGATGCTTTGCAGGACCTTTTTAAATACTTTTAAGAGAGGCTGGCACCCATTTACTCTGCAGGAGGAATCTGAGAGGTGTTTGCGAGCAACTTTCTTATGTATGTTAGTCTTCTGGGAGACACAAGAAGACATTAAAATAGCCACACCAAATATTATATATTATATATCTCACTTAGGACTTCACATCAATTAAATGTTATCATACACAGAGTACTTTACCTTTAGTATCCTTAAATCAATTATGACATTCCTTTCTAAGGATCATCTGTTTTTTTCTGTCATTCTTTCTTTCACTCTATTTTATGTATGTTCCTTTCCTTCAGAATGCCATTAACTGAAATGTAAATGTAGATCATCAAGATACATAGGTGCACTGATAAGATTAGTAAATGTGCTTACTAATATATAAATACCTTGTCAACATTTTGGGTGTTTATATTTTTGCTATAATATTTATGAAGAACAATATTTGTGTCGTCAATAATGTGATACACCCCAACAAGGATCTATCACGTACTTTAAATAATCATGGTCCCCAACAAAAGCATTTAAAAACTAGTTTGTTCATAAAAAGTATGCACTGCCAAACAGTCAGACTCTAGGAGAGAAAAATGAAATAAAATTTAGAGACACAAGATATTAGATTTCTATATTTAGGAATGTCTGGACTTTGAATATGAAGGCCACCAAAATATCTTTCAATAAACATTACACTTATGCGAGTTTACAAGTGACAATCAACTAGGCTACTATCTGTGAGTTACGATAGATATGAAAGAACACACAACTGGAAATCTCAGTAACTACCTATGCATTAAATAATTGTATGTTATTAAAGTAAACTCCCAGGTTCTTATGTTTCCCAGCAGTGAACATATTGAAACCATGGATAGTTGCAAATTGTTTTAGGAACTGAATTCCAGAAAGGGACCCTTTCAAAACCAGCACCAAGAATTGTTTTTACAATATTGAGATATAACTTGGTAGTATTTATCCAACTTTTCATTTTGTCATGAAAAGAAGGGGATATGGGAATCATCCTCCAAGATGTCCTCTGATAGCCCCGGCTAGAGTTGGGTGTCATTTGGTTAGTAGGAAACACAGGGCCTCATTTATGAGATCAGTTCCGCCGGCCTTCCTGCTGCGCTGCCCTACGGCAAAAGAAAAGGGCAGGAATGTGCCGTATCTATCAGATACAGCGCATTCCTGTCCTTTTCCCCTGTACCTGTGCACAATGGGCTGCCATGCGCCAACGCTGGCACCTTTTCACCATGGTGCAAGGGTGCTTGCATTGCAGGGATGATTATTTTTCTGCAGGAAGGGAAATCTTCCTGCACAAAAACAATCACGAGGCTTTAAACTCTTTCTATGTGTGCTGCACATAGAAAAAGGAAAATCGAGGAGAAATAAAGATATTTCTCCTCGTTGTGCCTCCCTTATGCCTCCCCTGGGGAGGCATATGTTTTTGGCGTTGCCCCAGAGCTACAATTTCTCGTAAATCTGGGGCAGTGTCAAAAAGCCATGGATGTTGCTGGGAACTCCCCCAGCAACATCTATTGCACGCCCTTTAAATGCAGAAAACTGTGTTAAAGGGAACGATATTTACGAGGCAGCATTAAGCCAATAAAAGTGGTTAGTGATGCCTCGTAAATATGGATCAGGCTCCTACGCCGCGGAAGGTCACAAAAAGTGACGGTCCGGCGGCGCAAGGAGCCTCATAAATGAGGCCCCCAGTCCTTAGCCTTCCAGAACATTTCAGAGGGCTTTATAGAATATTACAAGAGGTGCTATGATAAATGCCTTTGAAACGCAAAAAGCAGATGACCTTTGACTACAGTAAAATGTTAACTACTTATCCGGAAATACCATTCTGATACCAAAGAGACAAACATGGAAGAGTGTTTAAGACAAAGGTGGCCAAATGACTAAATCAAAGTAGCCAGAAAATTATTCATGACAGTGACCAGTGCAAATTTCCTTAGCAGAAGAAAAACTGCCAGAACTTCCTGATCTTAGGATGACAATGCAGATGCAGCTGGGGATGTTGCAATCTTTTCATCAACCTTAGGCAAACATGTTCCCTTGGAAGGAATACCACTGGGGGAGCATGTAGTCATCCTCTGGACCTCAGGACCACTGTCTACTCCTGACTAGGCTTCTTGCTACAATTCCTAAAGTAGAAGCTGTCCCACAGAGAATGCCTCCTTTTTGTGATTCAGAATGAGTCATGAAAATGGCTCGATGAGAGAAAAATGTCTTTCTGACTCACAAAATAATCTTTGTATATTGTGGTATTTACTGTTGCAAAGTCTGTGAGTTTGTGAATCTGAGGTGTTGCAACCGCAGAAAGCTTTTGTACTCTTAGGGTCTATTCTGGTGGCATCCATTTCTGTATTGAGATAAGAGGCAGTTAATAGGTAGGAAAGGTATGCCTTGAACAATTAGATTCCGGTCTTAACCACTTAAGTATAAAGGCTTTCTCCCCTTAACCTCGCACACCCCTGTTGCTAAGCCCTTTTTTACGTCGCAAAGTTTGCGCTTAAACCTTCACAAATTTTTTTCACAAAAGAGAACTCGCCTAAATTTACTTCAATTTTGCCCACTTATTGGAGATACTTAAGTTAACCAGGGTTTGTGGATTACTCTTTAGAAAATCGAGAATGTAGCCAAAATATAACAAAATGTTGTTTTTTATTAGGGGAAAAAGTGCTGTGCAAGAACGTATATATATATATATATATTACCTACTGGCGGTCGCCAGTAGGTAGTTATAGTTAGGACATATTTTCCATAGGAAATTCACAACATTCTATTTCCAATAACTTTGGCGCCGGTTGATGAATCTTCGCGAAATTTTCAAAACTTGTGGGGCGCTCCGGTCTGCTCCTATCCTGAAAGTTTCGGGGTGATTCGGCAAGCAGGGGCCGAGAAAAAAGGGGGGTCCCAAAACATGTTTGACCCATGCAATTTTCCATAGGAAACTTTAGACACGGCTACAGCCCGAACTGCGGAACGGAATTACACCAAATTTGGCAAAGAGGTAGTTCTTGGTTCAGAAAGAACACTTTTTGTTAAATGGTGTAAATCCGTTCAGTAGTTCCTGAGAAATTTGAAAAAGAAAACATATCGATATCTGGGCGGAGCCTAACCACACATGTCATCGTGAGATCTGATTGGCTGTCAGCACTTCATCCTGGAATTGCTGGCAGCCATCTTGGGACCAATATAAATGATAGTACCCCATTGAAATGCATTGTAGTGAATCGAAGATTTTGAGGGTTACCAAAAGGAGAACTATATAGGGTGATAACATGACTTTAGTTACATTAGAATTCATTTGTTGATGGTACCATACTAATTTCAGGAATTGTGGTGTGTTCTAAGGTGATTTTACCCTGTGAAAAACCTTCTGCTGGGATATCATGAATCATGTTTGAGAGAAAACTATTTTCACATGCTTGTCCCATACAGTTTTGGAAGGTGCTCCAGAAGCTAAAATGAGAGCATATTTTCTGTAAATTCACATTATCTTTCTCAGTCATGTGAGAATGAAGTCTGACATTCTCAGTAAAACATGTACATCCAACAAGGGCAGAGACTGTCAGTTGATTCCTTTGTGTTCTACTGCAGCTTCCCACAGTGTTCTAAAGAACAACTAGAGTGCTAACAGCCTTACTTATGACAAAAGTATGGCACACCTGAAGCCATCTTGATTGGAATAAACTGGTAACACTTAAAACATTTAATTTAAAAAGGAACAAAATGATGGGGTTCATTTTGTCATAGAAATTATGGTTAGTGCTGTAGAAAGAAAAATTAGGACATGTTTCAAGTGTGATCTCAAATATCTTCCTGTTATATTTCAACAGGAGCAGCCTGTCAGTTGATGCCTTTGTGTTCTACTGCAGCTTCCCAGAGTGTTCTAAAGAACAACTAGAGCGCTAACTGTCTTTCTTATGACAAAATTATGGCACACCTGAAGCCATCTTGATTGGAATAAACTGGTAACTCTTAAAACATTTAATTTAAAAAGGAACAAAATGAGGGGGTTCATTTTGTCATAGAAATTATGGTTAGTGCTGTAGAAAGAAAAATTAGGACATGTTTTAAGTGAGATCTCAAATATCTTCCTGTTATATTTCAACAGGAGCAGCCTGTCAGTTGATGCCTTTGTGTTCTACTGCAGCTTCCCAGAGTGTTCTAAAGAACAACTAGAGTGCTAACAGCCTTACTTATGACAAAAGTATGGCACACCTGAAGCCATCTTGATTGGAATAAACTGGTAACACTTAAAACATTTAATTTAAAAAGGAACAAAATGATGGGGTTCATTTTATCATTTTGTCATAGAAATTATGGTTAGTGCTGTAGAAAGAAAAATTAGGACATGTTTCAAGTGTGATCTCAAATATCTTCCTGTTATATTTCAACAGGAGCAACCTGTCAGTTGATGCCTTTGTGTTCTACTGCAGCTTCCCAGAGTGTTCTAAAGAACAACTAGAGCGCTAACAGTCTTACTTATGACAAAATTATGGCACACCTGAAGCCATCTTGATTGGAATAAACTGGTAACTCTTAAAACATTTGATTTAAAAAGGAACAAAATGAGGGGGTTCATTTTGTCATAGAAATTATGGTTAGTGCTGTAGAAAGAAAAATTAGGACATGTTTTAAGTGAGATCTCAAATATCTTCATGTTATATTTCAACAGGAGCAGCCTGTCAGTTGATGCCTTTGTGTTCTACTGCAGCTTCCCAGAGTGTTCTAAAGAACAACTAGAGCGCTAACACTCTTACTTATGACAAAAGTAAGGCACACCTGAAGCCATCTTGATTGGAATAAACTGGTAACACTTAAAACATTTATTTTAAAAAGGAACAAAATGAGGGGGTTCATTTTGCCATAGAAATTATGGTTAGTGCTGCAGAAAGAAAATGTAGGGCATGTTTTAAGTGAGATCTCAAATCCTCTTCTATTTCATTAGAAAATTCTGACATGCAGACTGAAACAATCACTTTCAATACCAGCAGTAGACTTCCAGTTAACTCCCTGGTGAGCAGTAGCTTTACTACAGTGATCTAATGAACAACTAGAGTGCTAACATTCTGAATTTATGGCAAATGTGTGACACATCTGAATGCCTTCTTGATGGAATCAAAGTAAAAAACTGAAAGCATTTCCTACTGAGGAGACTGCAGTAAATGACGAAATTTGGAAACTTCATAACAAATAAGTCTCCCAAGATGGCCACCAGAGAAAAAGAGCCCAAATGTAGCACAAATATCACCCAGATGTAGCCCACATATAGCCCAATGACAGAAGTGTGCAAAACACATTTTATTTTGAGTTTTTCTGCAGTTTTATATAGTGCAAACTGGTCAGGTATTGGAGCGTTACATCTTACTTGGACCCCTTATTGCGTATTTTGCACGAAGTACATGAGATTGATCTTGCGAAACATTGAACTTTACGATTCTGTTAACCTGAAGTTGCTCTGAACCGGGCTTTGTAAACACCCGTTTTTACCTACTGGTTTTAATTAATTCTCACTGTATTGTATTAGGAAAGAGGATTTACTGTTTTTATGTACACTTTTATGATCTATGTTTCTAAATCAGATCAAATAAAGTTTAATGAATTCTATGGCAGGACGGAGGCGAGGATTATGCATATCTTTCCTCACTTTATTTGCATAGCAGTTCAAAGAAAACGTAACACAACAATCATTACACAAAAGACTACACAATCCATTAACCATTAGGGGGGTAGTCTCCAAGGCAACTATAGTCCAATCATATCACAGTCCATCGTATATAATATCGTGACGTCCCTTCCGCTTCCTCTTTCTTCACTGCTCGTCAGTTAAGTGCATTCCTTACATTCTTGGCTTAATCTGACGTTGTTGCTGTTTGTATAGCGGTTTCTTGTGCACGTTATTAGCATTATTGCCTTGGTATTGTTTCATATTCCCTGCGCAGCAGGCTCTTGCCCGAGCGCGTTCTCCCCTCGCAGTTTCTCCCGCTGTGTGCTCTGCGCGCGGTGAGATCCTGTCAGGCGCGTCTGGTCCGAGCGAGGCAGCTCCGTCGAGCACTCCCGCTGGTCTTTACGCGCGTTTGGGAATCCGGTCACTCCTTTAGTGTCCGCTTGATTCCCGACCAACCCTCGCCTAATTTTAACACCGCTACGCGGTGATTTCCCCACACGGCCACGTTAGTGACCAGCGCCACCTGGTGGTGGTAATTGGTATTGCGCCTCAGTCTATTCTTATAACAGCTTCGGGAAAGCCCAGCTGTTGGAGCACCGGCGAGGGGGCTGCCTTAAGGATTTTAAGGGCATTTGTTCTGTGCTCACACCCTCTGCTATCATGTCTTCTCCAGAAGACCATTTTTACTCCTCCTACCAGGAAGTGGAGGAGGAATGGCCCCCAACTTCTCCCTCCATCAGTGGACCAAGCCCTCTCTCTGGCTATTTCTAGGGCGCTGGCTCCTCTTAGGGATCAGGTTGATAAGCTGGCGAAAAGCATCCCTGGGGTGTTCAGTGACCCAGATCTGGTGGTGGCGGGTCCCAGTAGCTCCCAGATGGGGAATAAAAGGGCCGTTAAGCATAACGCGGGGCACTTGGAAGGATTTGATAAACTTACGGAGACCTTCCTCAAGAGTGCGCGAACGCTAAAACATGCAACCTGCCGGGAGGAGGAGGGGTCCAGAGAAAATTGCGACACTGTCACCACTATTGTAGACCCCGACGGCGGGTTCCCCTTAGAGGGAGAGGGTGTATCGGAGGACGATTTCTCCTCCGATGAGGATAAGGACTCGGGGCGTCCCTGGCGTCCAGAGTCCCACTCCTCTCAGTCCCCGGTTGGGGACGGGGTCCACTCGGACATGTTCGAGCCTACCCAAATTTACCATCCTAGGTCGGCGGAGTGGACACCTGACGCCAAAGTGGCAGAGTATGTGTTGGGAGAATCCATCAACCCCTTGAAAGGGAGGTCAGGAATAGGATGAGGGGAGAATGCCCCAGGCCCTCACTGAAGGGGAAGGTGGCACACACGCCTGAAATTGATGAGAAACTATGTACCTTTTTCTCAAAGTATATGAGGGATCCCAAGAAAGGAATTGATAGGTCTTGGACGTGGTAGGGCCCTTGACCCAAATTATTCAATTGACGGAGCGTTCCAAAGAGTCAGGATCCCCTTTGTCCACGAATATTGTGGCTGGTTGGGCGCACTACCGTAAACCCTAAAACACTACCCCCTCCACTACCCAAACACCACTGCACTACCCTAAACCCTAAAACACTACCCCCAGCACGACACCCTACACTACCCAAACATAACTGCACTACCCTAAACCCTAAAACACTACCACCAGCACAACTCCCTATACTACCCAAACACCACTGCACTACCCTAAACCCTAAATCTACCCACAGCACAACCCCCTACACTACACAAACACCACTGCACTACCCTAAACCCTAAAACACTACCCCCAGCACATCCCCTTCACTACACAAACACCACTGCACTGCCTTAAACCCTAAAACACTGCCCCCAGCACGACCCGCTACACTACACAAACACCACTGCACTACCCTAAACCCTAATTCTACCCCCAGCATGACCCCCTACACTACACAAACACCACTGCACTACCCTAAACCCTAAAACACTACCCCCAGCATGACCCCCTTCACTACCTAAACACAACTGCACTACCCTAAACCCTAGAACACTACCCCCAGCACGACCCCTTCACTACCCAAACACAACTGCACTACCCTAAACCCAAAAACACTACCCCCAGCATGACCCCCTACACTACCCAAACACCACTGCACTGACCCTAAACCCTAAAACACGACCCCTACACTACACAAACACCACTGCACTACCCTAAACCCTAAAACACTACCCCCAGCATGACCCCCTACACTACACAAACACCACTGCACTACCGTAAACCCAAAACACTACCCCAGCACTACCCCCTACACTACCCAAACACCACTGCACTACCCTAAACCCTAAAACACTACCCCCAGCATGACCCCCTACACTACACAAACACCACTGCACTACCCTAAACCCTAAAACACTACCCCCAGCACGACCCCCTACACTACCCAAACACCACTGCACTACCCTAAACCCTAAAACACTACCCCCAGCACGACTCCCTATACTACACAAACACCACTGGACTACCCTAAACCCTAAAACACTACCCCCAGCACGACTCCCTACACTACCCAAATACCACTGCACTACACTAAACCCTAAATCTACCCCCAGCATGACATCCCACACTACACAAACACCACTGCACTACCCTAAACCCTAAAACACTACCCCCAGCATGACCCCCTACACTACCCAAGCACCACTGCACTACCCTAAACCCTAAAACACTAACCCCAGCATGACCCCCTATACTACCCAAACACCACTGCACTACCCTTTACCCTAAAACACGACCCCCTACACTACACAAACACGACTGCACTACCCTAAACCCTAAAACACTACCCACAGCATGACCCCCTACACTACACAAACACAACTGCACTACCCTAAACCCTAAAACACTACCCCTACACTACACAAACACCACTGCACTACCCTAAACCCTAAAACACTACCCCAGCATGACCCCCTACACTACACAAACACCACTGCAGTACCCTAAACCCCCTACACTATACAAACACCACTGCATTACTCTAAACCCTAAAACACTACCCCCAGCATGACCCCCTCACAACACAAACACCACTGCACAACCCTAAACCCTAAAACACTACCCCCAGCATGAACCCCTACACTACCCAAACACCACTGCACTACCCTAAATCCTGAAACACTACCCCCAGCACTACCCCCTGCACTACACAAACACCACTGCACTACCCTAAACCCTAAAACACTACCCCAGCACTACCCCCTACTCTACCCAAACACCACTGCACTAACATAAACCCTAAAACACTACCCCCAGCACAACCCCCTACACTACACAAACACCACTGCACTACCCTAAACCCTAAAACACTACCCCCAGCACGACTCCCTACACTACCCAAACACCACTGCACTACCCTAAACCCTAAATCTACCCCCAGCATGACCCCCTACACTACCCAAACAGCACTGCACTACCCTAAACCATAAAACACTACCCCCAGCATGACCACCTACACTACACAAACACCACTTCACTACCCTAAACCCTAAAACACTACCACCAGCATGACCCCCTACACTACACAAACACCACTGCACTACCCTAAACCCTAAAACACTACCACCAGCATGACCCCCTACACTACTCAAACATCACTGCACTACCCTAAACCCTAAAACACTACCCCAGCATGACCCCCTACACTACCCATACACCACTGCACTACCCTAAACCCTAAAACACTACCCCCAGCACGACCCCCTACACTACTGCACTACCCTAAACCCTAAAACACTACCCCCAGCACGACCCCCTACACTACCCAAACACCACTGCACTACCCTAAACCCTAGAAAAGAAACCCCCACCCCATGCCCAATCCCCCTTACCTCTCACTCCTCGTGGTTCCTCTCTCCTCGTGGTTCCTGCTTCACTTCGTCTCTGAGGGGCGGTGCACGTCGTTGTGAGGAAACGGAACAGCCTCTGTTTCCTTACAACGACATGGATCGTTTACATGTTTTTTAGAATGCATGGTCATTTACCATACATACCTTTACAACAAAATTTGTTGTAAAGGCATGCGTGGTAAATGACCATGCGTTCTAAAAAAATGCGTAGTAATGACTTCGTGATGTACAATGCATGCGTGGTAATGCATGCGTTGTAATGGTATCGCAAAGTAAAAAAGTGGTTGTAATGGCTGTTTACCAATCGAAGCTGGCCCCTGTTCTTCAGTGAGACATTTATTTGATTAATTAGGAGGAAGGAATGTGGTTTTTTTACCGAAAAGTGCATTCCCGGCTGTTGTATTGTGAAAGTGTCCGCGTGGCCTGGTTTCACTTCCGGTGAGAGAGTGGAAGAGTCTGTTTGGATCTAAAGGAGTTCTGTTGTTGGACGGGGCCGGCGCGACATGTCATCAGAAAACATAGCTAATGGAAAGCATCCTCCCTGAAGTGTGGAGCAGTGCCATGAGAGGTCAACGAGTGTGCGTCCCACCGCAGTATGACCGTACCGCGTGACCCATGTGCCGCCTCCAGGGTACGGGAGGCTGAAGCGGCATCGCAGGTCCTCTTGAAGACCATTGTAGCACTAATTCTACATTTTGGTACTAGGGCATTTTAACTTCGTTGTTCCTGCCAGATACAAAGAGAAGATCCTGTGTTATTCAGTGCCCTCATTACCTTTTTTGTGGGTTGTGGTGCTTGTCACTTCGCTGCCCCACCAGTGCACACGACTGGGCACCCCACCTCGTGTGCCATCTGCAGGGCCTCTGCCCTCGGATCACTGGTTTCGGTTTCTGGAGTGGCAACATAAACAGTTGCTCCCAAAGGACTAGCCTGAACACTTAGGTGAATATCCCCTACACCAGCATTCCACGGAAATTCTTTCCTAGCTCTCCCTCGTCAACGAGGACGTCATAATAGCACGGCTCCGCTCGCGACACCGTATGACATCATCGGAGCCATAAGAGGACCTCGTCGGCGTGCTGACGTCAGTTCCACCCATTTTTTTCCGTGCCACCGAGGCAAACAGGGGACCGAGACATTTTCACATGTATACATAGTATAATAAATATATAAATATTCACAGAAAAACCATAGGTTTCAGGCACGTTATAGTTAGAAATTAGCATTTAAAAAACTTAGAAATTCACTGAAAAAACCATAGGTTTCAGGGGCGTTATAGTTAGTTGGACATTTCACTCGTACAAAACCATAGAAATTCCCCTGTTATAGTTAGTTCAGCTAACTATAACTCGCGCGCCCGCAATGCACTGCTGATGATGTCACATATTACATCACTCATGACATGGTCAGAGACATCACTCATGACATCACTGATGACATCTCAAATGACATCACTGATGACATCATCCAGTGAATGTGTGTTTCTCTGAAAATTAAATATGTTTCATATATGTCTATCTCAAGGTCGATGGAAGAATAAATGGGTATATAAGTGTCTAAATGGATGATTTTTTTTTGTAAAATTGATTGTATAACTGACTAAGTGTATCTTAGTGAATACATGGGTTAGTGAGTAATGTTGAAATATGAAAATATCTGTATCAGTCTCTCACTTTGTGTATAAGTGGCTGCATGGGTGGGTGAGTAGCTACATGAGTGTCTATATGGGTTATTGGTTGGTTTTTTGAGTATCAGTATGAGTGTCTGTATGGTTCGGTGGGGGGTATTACTTAGTGCATAGATGCATGAATGAGTGACTCACTGTTTGTATGTGTTGAAGACAGCATGTGTGCAGGACTGTATAGGTGGATGAGTATGTGTATGGGTGTTTTAGTGAGTGAATGACTGTCTCAATAGTGTCTTTATGAGTAACTACATATGTTTTAAACTAGTATATGTGAGTATTGGTGTATATAAGTGAGTATATGTGAGAGTGAGAGATTGGAAGAGTTCCTGTACAAATAAGTAGGTGTTTCTATAAGTGATTGTTTAAGAGAGTAAGTATGTGTAAGTTTCTGTAGAAGTAAGTGTGGTAGTGTGTGTATAACTGTATATGCAAGTAAATGGATGTTTGATACTTTGTTTGCATGTGTGACTATGTGTGTGAGTAACTCTATGGATGAGTGGCGGTGTGTAACAGGATGTATAGGTGTATGAGTACATATGATGAGTGAGTACATGTATGAGTGACTATATAGGGACTGTTGGTGAATGAGTGGATGTGTGTGTAGATCTTGGAATTACTGAATAGGTGTGTTGTAACTGGTATCGGTATGTCCATTGTTTTGAAAATGTTAGTTTGTATTTTTGAGTGTGTGTATCAAAGGTTATATTAGGGTGAGAGGAGGTCTGCCACTCTATCACAAGGATGATGTCATCAGTGATGTCATTTGAGATGTCATCAGTGATGTCATGAGTGATGTCACTGACCATGTCATGAGTGATGTAATATATGACGTCATCAGCAGTGCATTGCGGGCGCAGCGAGTTATAGTTAGGTGAACTAACTATAACGGGGGAATTTCTATGGTTTTGTACGAGTGAAATGTCCAACTAACTATAACGCCCCTGAAACCTATGGTTTTTTCAGTGAATATATATATATATATATATATATATATATATATATATATATATATATATATATATATATATATATATATATATATATATTACCTACTGGCGGTCGCCAGTAGGTAGTTATAGTTAGAACCTAGTTTCCATAGGAAATGCGTTTTTTGTTTTGCCAATAACTTTGGCACCTTTTGACGAATCTTCGTGAAATTCTCCAAACAAATGTTTCATCCAGGTCAGCTCCTATCCTGAAAGTTTGGGGGTGATTTGTCAATTGGGGGCTGAGAAAAAAGGGGGGTCCCAAAAAGTGTTTTTTCCATGTTAATTTCCATAGGAAATTTTAGGCAGGGCTACAGCCCGAACTGCTGAACGGAATGACACCAAATTTTGCAAAAAGGTAGCGCTTGGTTCAGAAAGCGACCTTTTTAAAAATTGTGTAAATCCGTTCAGTAGTTGCTGAGAAATTGAAAAAATAAAAATATCGATATCTAGAGGCGCGGTGGATCCGCGAACCCTCTTGACCACGAGCTTTATTCTAATTGGCTGGCAACACTCCAAACCAGGAAGTGTTGGCAGCCATCTTGTGACTCGGTAGAACCGAGTCACAAGAAAACAGAAAAACAAAGGTGAAAAAAAAGAAAAGGGGCAGGGTAGAAACACCCTGACCCCCTAGGCCTGCTCAGGGGGTCCCACAAGGACCTCCGGGGCTAAAAAAAGCATTTTTTTCAAAAACAAATTTGGTGAAATTCGCGCTGAGTCCGCGAATCCCGCCGAAATTTTACAAAAAAAATTAAGTGCGGGAGCCCGTGCTTCATTTAATTGAGGCCCCCGGGTGGGCCAGGTCCCGGGGGCATTTGCAAAAAATATATGCAGACCGCCACCCGGGGCTTCTTTTTAAATGTGTGGGGGGCCTCCAAGTTCCCCCCAAGCCCCGGGGACCGCCACTCCCCGGGGCTAGTTTTTAAAAATAAAACAATCCTGTGTGGGGGGGCTCGAGCCCCCCAACACGCCCCGGGGACCGCCACCTCCCCGGGGCACTAAAATGGAAATGCGGGGGTCCGTTATGGACCCCCGAGCCCCGGGGACCACCACCACATAGGGAGGGGGACCGTGCGGCCCCCCTCATGGAGCCCTCAATGGCCCTGGGGACCGCCACCCCCCAGGGCCGGCTCCTGCAGTGTCCCGAGGTGCCCACCCCTGGGACACTGCTGTTTGCTATGACAGGACGGGAGTCGTGCGGCTCTCGCCCTGTCATAGCAAACACTGGTTTGGATTTTGGAAGCAAGAGCAGGTTTCTGCTCTCGCTTCCAAAATCCAAACCAGATTAGCTTTCCACACAGGGAGCTGCATGTTAGCAGCTCCCGTGTGGAAAGCAATGCCGGCTCCCGCAGGAGGCGGGGAGCCGGCGGGACCGTGGGGGCATTGGGGCTCCCCCCACGGTCCCCAATGGATAGGGCCTGCCCCGGGGGATGGGGTCCCCGGGGCTAGAAGTGGCCTGGGAGGGGGGCCACGCGGCCGCCCTCCCCCCCCCAAAAAAATTATATAAATAAAGGCCGTCCCCGGGGGATGGGGTCCCCATGTCCCAAAAAAAGGAAAAAGAAGGGGGGCCACACAGCCCCCCTTCTAAAAAAAAAGAAATAAAAAAAAGACCGGCATCGTGCCGAGGCCCCGCCCGCTCCCAGCAACACTCTGCAAACGCGCCCTGTGGCACGTTTTAAGTTGGGGAATTAATTCCCCTTCAATACTGGGGGTCCCTGGTGGCCAACCAGCCCACCAGGTACCTCCAGTATGCGCCGCAGGGCTGCCTTGCAGAGAGGTGTCCGAGGCCACGCCCCTTTGAACACCTCTCTGCAACGCAGCTCTGTGGCGCTTACTGGAGGTACCTGGTGGGCTAGTTGGACCCCAGGGACCCTCAGGATTCAAGGGGACTTAATCCCCCAACTTAAAACACGCCACGGGGTGCGTTTGCACAGTGGTGAAGGGAGGGGGCGGGCCTGATATGGCAAGTGTGCAAATGGGCCCCCTGGCGCGTTGTAACTTGGGGTATTAAGTCCCCTTGAATCCTGAGGGTCCCTGGGGGCCAACTAGCCCACCAGGTACCTTCAGTTTGCGCCACAGAGCTGCGTTGTAGAGAGGTGTAAAAAAGGGCGTGGCCTCAGACCACCTCTCTGCAACGCAGCTCTGTGGTGCAAATTGAAGGTACATGGTGGGGTAGTTGGCCTCCTGGGACCCTCAGGATTGGAGGGGACTTAATCCCCCAACGTAGAACGCACCAGCGGGCGTGTTTGCAGAGTGCTGCAGGGAGGGGGTGGGGCCTGATATAACAAGTTAGCAATTCTGCTGTGTGGGATTTACTGGAGGTAATAAAAGGGGTAGTTGGCCACCAAGGTTGACGTTGGGGGCTAACTATCCCTCCTGTTACGTCCGCTAAATCCCACACAGTGGGATTGCTAAAAGGTGTTTGAAGGCCACGCTCACCTTTCTCCACCACTCTGCAAACGGGACTGCTATGTTATAGATAGAAATTAGCATTTAAAAACCTTTGAAATTCACTGAAAAAACCATAGGTTTCAGGCACGTTATAGTTAGAAATTAGCATTTAAAAAACCTTAGAAATTCACTGAAAAAACCATAGGTTTCAGGGATGTTATAGTTAGTTGGACATTTCACTCGTATAAAACCATAGAAATTCCCCCGTTATAGTTAGTTCAGCTAAGTATAACTCACGCCCCCGCAATGCACTGCTGATGACGTCACATATTACATAATTCATGACATGGTCAGTGACATCACTGATGTCACTGACATCACTGCCCCTCCCCTCCTGGAGCCCTAGATGGCCCTGGGGACCGCCACCGCCCAGGGCCGGCTACGGCAATGTCCTGGGGTGCCCACCCCTGGGACATTGCAGTTTGCAATGACAGGGCGGGAGCACGGCTCCTGCCCTGTCATTGCAAACTTCTGCATTGCTTCGTGGAAGCAAGAGCAGAAAACCTGCTCTTGCTTCCATGAAGTGAAGCAGATTGCTTTTGGACAAGGGGAGCTGCATTTCAGCAGCTCCCCTTCTCCAAAAGCAATGCCGGCTCCCGCAGGAGGCGGGGAGCCGGCTGGGACCGTGGGGGCATTGGGGCTCCCCCCATGGTCACCAACGTTAAGGGCTGGCCCTGGGGGATGGGGTCCCCGGGGCCAGAAGTGGCCCGGGAGGGAAGCCACGCGGCCCCCTCCCTCTTTTAATTATTAATAAAAA
Source organism: Calotriton arnoldi (assembly GCA_963921515.1). NCBI lineage: Eukaryota > Metazoa > Chordata > Amphibia > Caudata > Salamandridae > Calotriton > Calotriton arnoldi. Next base: position 582,218 of record CAWUFW010006423.1, on the reverse strand, counting down.
AAATAAGGCCGGGCCCTGGGGGATGGGGTCCCAGGGGCAATAACTGGCCTCAGGAGGGGGGCCATGAGGCCCCCCTCCAAAAAAACAAATAAATAAATGAAGGCTGGCCAGGCCCCGGGGTTTGGGGTCCCCGGGGCCAAAAGTGGCCCAGGGAAGGGGGGCCATGCGGCCCTCCTCCCATATAAATTATTTTAAAGAAAAAAATAAACGAGGCCAGGCCCCGGGGGATGGAGTCCCCGGGGCCAAAAGTGTCCCAGGGAAGGAGGGCCACCTGGCCCCCCTTCTGTACAAATAATAAAAAAGATAAACAAGGCCATGCCCCGGGGAATGGGGTCCCCGGGGCCAAAATCGGGCTCGGGAGGGGGCCGCCCCCTTCCCATTTTGTTTTTTAAAGTAAAAAAAATGGGTCAGGCCCTGGGGGATGGGGTCCCCAGGGCCCAAAAAATACAAAAAGAAGGAGGGCCACACAGCCCCCATTCTAAAAATAAAAAAAGAAAATAAAAGGCGGCATCTCGCCGGAGGCCCCGCCCCCTCCCTGCACCACTCTGCAAATGCGCCTCCTGGCGCGTTCTGGGTTGGGGGATTAAGTCCCCTTGAATGCTAAGGGTCCTTAGGGGCCAACTAGCCCACCAGGTACCTCCAGTAAGCCCCACACAGTGGGTTTGCTGAGAGTTGGTCCGAGACCATGCCCCTTTTTACACCACTCTGCAAACGCGCCTCTTGGCACATTGCTGGTGAGGCGATGAGGTCCTCTTGTGTCCTGAGGACCTCAGGAGCAAAGTGGACTTCATCCCCCAAGCAGCACTCCACCAGGAGGTGCGTTTGCAGAGTGGTGTAAAAAGGGGGCATGGCCTCGGACCACTCTCAGCAGTCCAGCTGTGTGGGGCTTACTGGAGGTGCCTGGTGGGCTAGTTGGCCCTAGGGACCCTTAGGATTCAAGGGGACTTAATCTCTCAACCCAGAACGAGCCAGGAGGTGCATTTGCAGAGTGGTGGAGAAAGGAGCGTGGCCTGTGTCCACCTGTCAGCAATCCCACTATCTGGGGCATACTGGAGATATCAGGTAGGCTAGTTGGCCCCTAAGGACCCCCAGCAGCGAAGGGGACTTTAATCCCCATCCAAAAGCACGCCAGGAAGTGCGTTTGCAGAGTGATGGGGAAAGGGGGCGTGGCCTGCTATGAGAACTTAGCAGTCCTGCTGTGTGGGACTTACTGGAGGTAATAGGAGGGGTAGTTGGCCCCCACAGTTGACCTTGGGGGCCAACTACCCCTCCTGTTACCTCCATTAAGTCCCACACAGTGGGATTGCTAAGAGGTCTTCGGAGGCCATGCTCACCTTTCTCCACCACTCTGCAAACACACCTCCTGGCACAGTACTGGTTGGGGGATGAAGTCCACTTTACTCCTAAGGGACTTTGGCGGCCAAGTAGCCCTCCTGGTACCTCCTGTAAATCCTACGCAGCGGAATTCCTGAGCGCTGGTCGGAGGCCCAGCCCCCTTTCTGCACCACTCTGCAAACGTGACTACCAGTTAAAGAAGCATTTGCAATGTAATAAGTCTCGCATTTGCTAGAGCTATTGGCGTTGTAAATGTAAAATATTTTTACACATTTTTTTGGAGTGGAGTGGATGTATGTTGTGTGTAGTGAAATTATGTGATATGTTGTGCACTGAAATTTTGTGGATAGAAAGTATGTTATATTTAGTGTATAGGAATTATGTAGAGTGGGATTATGTGTTATGGAAAGTAATTATGTGGTATGGTAGTCTGTATTGTGGAGTGGTAACCTCAGGTTTAGTCTTCCTTGTTTCCGTAGAAGCTAAACCATAAACTCAATGAGACAAAAAAAAGAAGGAACCACTGACAAGCACTTATGGACCTAGTCAGAGGTATAAGCAGGGCCACTGGAATTATGCGACTGTTTGGCTGCACCAACTTTCGCATTATTATACATTTTCTGCATTTGCCACATAATCCATCATCTGCTGCATAATCTGCAGATATGAACAAAAAAACCCTTGTTTCTAGCTCAAATGGCTCGAACGTTAACAAAAAAGCAGCAACAAGTGGTATAGCGTGGTGGAAGGCCCTTTGCAAACCTAGAATGGTCACCTCTTACTTATTGCTAAATGTGGGTGTTAGATTGGTACTAATGGTGGGCAAACCACTCTTGCTTGTTTCTGCTCCTCTCTTGCCTTTTTCTGCAATTCTCTTGCCTCTTTCTGCACTTCTCTTGCCTTTTTTCTGCACCTCTCATTTCTTTCTGCAACTCTCTTGCCTCTTTCAGCACTTCTCGTGCTTCTTTCTGCACCCCTCTTGCCTCTTTCTGTACCCCTCTTCCCTCTTTCTGCATCTCTCTTGCCTTTCAGCACTCCTCTTCCCTGTTTCTGCACCTCTCTTGCCTGTTTATACACCTCTCTTCCCTCTTTCTGCACCTCTCTTGCATCTTTCTGCACGCCTGTTCCCTCTTTCTGCACATCTCTTGCCTGTTTCTGCAACTCTCTTGCCTCTTTCTACAGTTCTCTTGCCTCTTTCTGCACCTCTGTTGCTTCTTTCTATACTTCTCTTTCCTCTTTCTGCACCCCTCTTGCCTCTTTCTGCACCTCTCTTGGTTGTTGCTATACTGCTCTTGTTTCTTTCTGCACCTGTCTTGTACATTTCTGCACCCCTCTTGCCTATTTCTGTACCCCTCTTCCCTCTGTCTGCACCCCTCTTGCCTTTTTCTGCACCTCTGTTGCTTCTTTTTGCACTTGCCTTGCTTCTTTCTGCACCTATCTTGGTTGTTTCTGTACTGCTCTTGTTTCTTTCTGCACCTGTCTTGCAAATTTCTCAACCACTCTTGCCGTTATCTGCACCCCTCTTCCCTCTTTCTGCACCTCTCTTGCCTCTGTCTGCACCCCTCTTGCCTCTTACTGCACCTCTGTTGCTTCTTTCTGTACTTCTTTTGCTTCTTTCTGCACCCATCTTGCCTCTTTCTGCACCTCTGTTGCTTCTTTCTGCACTTCTTTTGCTTCTTTCTGCACCCCTCTTGCCTCTTTCTGCACCTCTGGTGCTTCTTTCTGCAATTCTCTTGCTTCTTTTTGCATCTCTCTCGAAAATGTCTGCACCCCTCATGCCTCTTTCTGCTCCTCTCTTGCCTCTTTCTGAACCTCTCATGCAAATTTCTGCACCTCTGTTGCTTTTTTCTGCACTTCTCTTGTCTTTCTGCACCCCTCTTGCCTTTTTCTGCACCTCTCTTGGTTGTTTCTGTACTGCTCTTGTTTCTTTCTGTACCTGTCTTGCAAATTTCTGCACCACTCTTGCCTCTATCTGCACCCCTCTTCCTATACCTCTCTTGCCTCTGTCTGCATGCCTCTTGCCTCTTTCTGCACCTTTGTTGCTTCTTTCTGCACTTCTTTTGCTTCTTTCTGCACCCCTCTTGCCTCTTTCTGCACCTCTGGTGCTTCTTTCTGCACTTCTCTTGCTTCTTTCTGCACCTCTCTTGCAAATTTCTGCACCCTTCATGCCTCTGTGTGCACCTCTCCTGCCTCTTTCTGCTCCTCTCTTGCCTCTTTGTGCACCGCTCTTGCAAATTTATGTACCTCTCTTGCCTCTTTCTGCACCCCTCTTGCCTCTTTCTGCACCTCTCTTGGTTGTTACTGTACTGCTCTTGTTTTTTTCTGCACCTGTCTTGCAAATTTCTGTACCCCTCTTGCCTCTATCTGCACCCCTCTTCCCTCTTTCTGCACCTCTCTTGCCTCTGTCTGCACCCCTCTTGCCACTTTCTGCACCTCTGTTGCTTCTTTCTGCACTTCTCTTGCTTCTTTCTGCACCTCTCTTGCAAATGTCTGCATCCCTTGTGCCTCTGTGTGCACCTCTCTTGCCTCTTTCTGCTCCTCTCTTGCCTCTTTCTGCACCTCTTGCTTTTTTCTGCACTCCTCTTGCCTCTTTCTGCACCTCTCTTGCTTTTTTCTGCACCCCTCTTTCTGCATCTCTCTTGCTTCTGTCTGCACACCTCTTGCCTCTTTCTGCACCTCTGTTGCTTTTTTCTGCACTTCTCTTGCTTCTTTCTACACCTCTGTTGCCTCTTTAGGTACCTCTTGCCTCTTGCTGTACCTCTCTTGCCTCTTTCTGCACGCCTCTTGCTTCTTTCCTCATGTCTTTTGCTTGTTTCTGCACTTCTTGTGCCTCTTTCTGTACCCATCTTGCCTCCTTCTGCACCTCTGTTGTTTCCTAATGCACTGCTCTTGCTTCTTTCTGCACCTCTCTTGTAATTTTCTGCACCCCTCTTGCCTCTTTCTGCACCCCTCTTGCCTCCTTCTGCATCTCTGTTGGTTCTTTCTGCACTTCTCTTGCCTCTTTCTGCACTTCTCTTGCCTTTTTTCTGCACCTCTCATTTCTTTCTGCACCTCTCTTGCCTCTTTCTGCACCTCTGTTGCTTCTTTTTGCACCCCTCTTGCCTCTTTCTGTACCTTTCTTGCCTCTTTCTGCATCCCTCTTCTCTCTTTCTGTACCTCTCTTGCCTTTCAGCACTCCTCTTCCCTCTTTCTGCACCTCTCTTGCCTGTTTCTACACCTCTCTTCCCTCTTTCTGCACCTCTCTTGCCTCTTTCTGCACCCCTGTTCCCTCTTTCTGCACATCTCCTGCCTCTTTCTGCTCCTCTCTTGCCTCTTTCTGCAGTTCTCTTGCCTCTTTCTGCACCTCAGTTGCTTCTTTCTACACTTCTCTTGCCTCTTTCTGCACCTCTCTTGCCTCTTTCTGCACCTCTCTTGGTTGTTTCTATACTGCTCTTGTTTCTTTCTGCACCTGTCTTGTAAATTTCTGCACACTTCTTGCCTCTTTCTGCACCTCTGTTGCTTCTTTCTGCACTTCTCTTGCTTCTTTCTGCACCCCTCTTGCCTCTTTCTGCACCTCTGTTGCTTTTTTCTGCACTTCTCTTGCCTCTTTCTGCACCCCTCTTGCCTTTTTCTGCACCTCTCTTGGTTGCTTCTGTACTGCTCTTGTTTCTTTCTGCACCTGTCTTGCAAATTTCTGCACCACTCTTGCCTCTATCTGCACCCATCTTCCCTCTTTCTGCACCTCTCTTGCCTCTGTCTGCACCCCTCTTGCCTCTTTCTGCCCCTCTGTTGCTTCTTTATGCACTTCTCTTGCTTCTTTCTGCACCCCTCTTGCCTCTTTCTGTACCTCTGGTGCTTCTTTCTGCACTTCTCTTGCTTCTTTCTGCACCTCTCTTGCAAATTTCTGCACCCCTCGTGCCTCTGTGTGCACCTCTCCTGCCTCTTTCTGCACCTCTCTTGCAAATTTCTCCACCTCTCCTGCTTTTTTCTGCACTCCTCTTGCCTCTTTATGCACCTCTGTGGCTTCTTTCTGCACTTCTCTTGCCTCTTTCTGCACCCCTCTTGCCTCTTTCTGCACCTCTCTTGGCTGTTTCTGTCCTGCTCTTGTTTTTTTCTGCACCTGTCTGGCAAATTTCTGCACCCCTCTTGCCTCTATCTGCACCCCTCTTCCCTCTTTCTGCACCCCTCTTGCCTTTTTCTGCACCTCACTTGGTTGTTTCTATACTGCTCTTGTTTCTTTCTGCACCTGTCTTATAAATTTCTGCACCCCCTCGTGCCTCTTTCTGCACCACTCTTCCCTCTGTCTGCACCCCTCTTGCCTCTTTCTGCCCCTCTTTTGCTTCATTCTGCACTTCTCTTGCTTCTTTCTGCACCCCTCTTCCCTCTTTCTGCACCTCTCTTGCCTCTGTCTGCAGCCCTCTTGCCTATTTCTGCACCTCTGTTGCTTCTTTCTGCACTTCTTTTGCTTCTTTCTGCACCCCTCTTACCTCTTTCTGCACCTCTGGTGCTTCTTTCTGCATTTCTCTTCCCTCTGTCTGCACCCCTCTTGCCTTTTTCTGCACCTCTGTTGCTTCTTTTTGCACTTGCCTTGCTTCTTTCTGCACCTTTCTTGGTTGTTTCTGTACTGCTCTTGTTTCTTTCTGCACCTGTCTTGCAAATTTCTGCATTACTCTTGCCTCTATCTGCACCCCTCTTCCTGTACCTCTCTTGCCTCTGTCTGCACGCCTCTTGCCTCTTTCTGCACCTTTGTTGCTTCTTTCTGCACTTCTTTTGCTTCTTTCTGCACCCCTCTTGCCTCTTTCTGCACCTCTGGTGCTTCTTTCTGCACTTCTCTTGCTTCTTTCTGCACCTCTCCTGCCTCTTTCTGCACCTCTCTTGGTTGTTTCTATACTGCTCTTGTTTCTTTCTGCACCTATCTTGTAAATTTCTGCACACCTCTTGCCTCTTTCTGCACCTCTGTTGCTTCTTTCTGCACTTCTCTTGCTTCTTTCTGTACCCCTCTTGCCTCTTTCTGCACCTCTGTTGCTTTTTTCTGCACTTCTCTTGCCTCTTTCTGCACCCCTCTTGCCTTTTTCTGCACCTCTCTTGGTTGCTTCTGTACTGCTCTTGTTTCTTTCTGCACCTATCTTGCAAATTTCTGCACCACTCTTGCCTCTATCTGCACCCATCTTCCCTCTTTCTGCACCTCTCTTGCCTCTGTCTGCACCCCTCTTGCCTCTTTCTGCCCCTCTGTTGCTTCTTTATGCACTTCTCTTGCTTGTTTCTGCACCCCTCTTTCTGTACCTCTGGTGCTTCTTTCTGCACTTCTCTTGCTTCTTTCTGCACCTCTCTTGCAAATTTCTGCCCCCCTCGTGCCTCTGTGTGCACCTCTCCTGCCTCTTTCTGCACCTCTCTTGCAAATTTCTGCACCTCTCCTGCTTTTTTCTGCACTCCTCTTGCCTCTTTATGCACCTCTGTGGCTTCTTTCTGCACTTCTCTTGCCTCTTTCTGCACCCCTCTTTCCTCTTTCTGCACCTCTCTTGGCTGTTTCTGTCCTGCTCTTGTTTTTTTCTGCACCTGTCTGGCAAATTTCTGCACCCCTCTTGCCTCTATCTGCACCCCTCTTCCCTCTTTCTGCACCTCTCTTGCCTCTGTCTGCACCCCTCTTGCCTTTTTCTGCACCTCGCTTGGTTGTTTCTATACTGCTCTTGTTTCTTTCTGCACCTGTCTTGTAAATTTCTGCACCCCGCGTGCCTCTTTCTGCACCACTTTTCCCTCTATCTGCACCCCTCTTGCCTCTTTCTGCCCCTCTGTTGCTTCTTTCTGCACTTCTCTTGCTTCTTTCTGCACCCCTCTTCCCTCTTTCTGCACCTCTCTTGCCTCTGTCTGCAGCCCTCTTGCCTATTTCTGCACCTCTGTTGCTTCTTTCTGCACTTCTTTTGCTTCTTTCTGCACCCCTCTTACCTCTTTCTGCACCTCTGGTGCTTCTTTCTGCATTTCTCTTGCTTCTTTCTGCACCTCTCTTGCAGATTTCTACATCCCGCGTGCCTCTGTGTGCACCTCTCCTGCCTCTTTCTGCTCCTCTCTTGCCTCTTTCTGCACCTCTCTTGTAAATTTCTGCACCTCCCTTGCTTTTTTCTGCACTCCTCTTGCCTCTTTCTGCACCTCTGTTGCTTCTTTCTGCACTTCTCTTGCCTCTTTCTGCACCCCTCTTGCCTCTTTCTGCACCTCTCTTGGTTGTTTCTGTACTGCTCTTGTTTTTTCTGCACCTGTCTTGCAATTTTCTGCACCTTGCTTGCCTCTATCTGCATCCCTCTTCCCTCTTTCTGCACCTCTCTTGCCTCTGTCTGCACCCCTCTTGCTTCTTTCTGCACCTCTGCTGCTTCTTTCTGCACTTCTTTTGCTTCTTTCTGCACCACTCTTGCCTCTTTCTGCACCTTTGTTGCTTCTTTCTGCACATCTCTTGCTTCTTTCTGTACCTCTCTTGCAAATTTCTGTACCCCTTGTGCCTCTGTATGCACCTTTCTTGCCTCTTTTTGCTCCTCTCTTGCCTCTTTCTGCACCTATTGCTTTTTTCTGCACTCCTCTTGCCTCTTTCTGCACCCCTCTTGCTTTTTTCTGCACCCCTCTTTCTGCACCACTCTTGCTTCTGTCTGCACGCCTCTTGCCTCTTTCTGCACCTCTGTTGCTTCTTTCTGCACTTCTCTTGCTTCTTTCTACACCTCTGTTGCCTCTTTAGGCACCCTTCTTCCCTCTTTGTGTACCTCTTGTCTCTTGCTGTACCTCTCTTGCCTCTTTCTGCACCCCTCTTGCTTCTTTCCGCATGTTGTTTGCTTTTTTCTGTACTTCTTTTGCCTCTTTCTGTACCCCTCTTGCCTCCTTCTGCACCTCTGTTGTTTCTTAATGCACTGCTTCTTTCTGCACTTCTCTTGTAAATTTCTGAACCCCTCTTGCCTTTTTCTGCACCCCTCTTGCCTCCTTCTGCACCTCTGTTGGTTCTTTCTGCACTGCTCTTGCTTCTTTCTGCACCTTTTTTGCCTGTTTTTGCAACTCTCTTGCCTCTTTCAGCACTTCTCTTGCCTCCTTCTGCACCTCTGTTGCTTCTTTCTGCACTTCTCCTGCCTCTTTCTGCACCTATGTTGCTTCTTTCTGCACTTATCTTGCTTCTTTCTGCACTTCTCTTGCTTCTTTCTGCACCCATATTGCCTCTTTCTGCACCCTTCTTCCATCTTTCTGCACCTCTCTTGCTTTTTTCTGCACCCCTCTTGCCTCTTTCTGCACCCTTCTTCCCTCTTTCTGCACCCCTCTTCCCTCTTTCTGCACCTCTCTTTCCTCTGTCTGTACCCCTCTTCCTTCTTTCTGTACCTCTTTTGCCTGTTTCTGCAACTCTCTTGCTTCTTTCTGAACTTCTCTCAAATGGGAAGTGCAAACTGTCAAGTTTAAAGGTCTGCGTGCTGTCGTGACTGAGGTATAGGTCTACTTGTATATGTATTCTTACATGTGTTATGCATCTGAAGATGGAAGCTTAAAAAGCGGGTAACTTCTCCTATAGGTGGTCAAATCTTCTCAGTTCTGCTCTGTCATTCGGTTGCACAGGCAGACATGTCTTATGTATATATGTGTTATAGAGCCCCTCAAATATACTATTGAATACCCATGTGCCCTGTATTGTGAGCAGAAAGAAATGCATACACCTTTTTTACGCAAATTTACAGAGTATGCTGTTTGAAACACAGCTATTCAAGTGTTCGTATTTTTATTTTCATTGAACATGTCACTAGGTAAAAGCATAGACACGCATGCATACCTTCACAAACTTGGTCGGACTTACAACAGTGATATGCTTAAGATTACTGTTTTATATTTGGTAGGCCTAACATTCTGAGCAGTCGATTAATAGTGAACCTTCAAGTGAAAAGTGAGGTTTAAGACATCTTCGGAGAAAGATTAGTGATTAGGGTACTTTGTATGAGTCTGTTGTAAGATACAGTCAAAGTAGGCCTCTTTCTGCACATATGTTGGTTCTTTCTGCACATCTCTTGCTTCTTTCTGCACCTTTCTTCCTCTTTCTGGACTTCTGTAGCCTCTTTCTGCATTTCTCTTGCTTCTTTCTGCACCTTTCTTCCTCTATCTGCACCTCTCTTGCCTCTTTCTGCACTTCTCTTGCTTCTTTCTGCGCCTTTCTTCCTCTTTCTGCACATGTCCTACCTATGAAGGCATAGTTAGAAATTTGCATTTAAAAAACCTTAGAAATTCACTGAAAAAACCAGAGGTTTCAGGGACGTTATAGTTAGGGGGTTAGCATTTAAAAAACCTTAGAAATTCACTGAAAAAATCACATGTTTCAGAGACGTTATAGGTAGGGATTAGCATTTAAAGATCCTTAGAAAATCACTGAAATAACCACGGGTTTCAGGGACGTTATAGTTAGGGATTAGCATTTAAAAAACCTAAGAAATTCATTGAAAAAAACATAGGTTTCAGGGACGTTATAGTTAGTCAGACATTTCACTCATACAAAACCAGAGAAATTCAGCCGTTATAGTTAGCTGAGCTAACTATAACTCACGCCCCTGCAATGCACTGCTGATGAGGTCACATATTACATCACTCATGACATGGTCAGTGACATCACCGATGACATCTCAAATGACATCACTGATTACATCATCCACGTGATCATCTGATGCACCTCCTCACACCCTAATATAACCTTTGATACCTTTGATACATCCACTTTAAAATACAGACTATCAATCTCGAAACCATAGACAGACCAAAACCAGTTAGTACATGCCCGCTCACTGATTCATACGTCTACACACACATCCACTCACTAACCCACAGAGTCACTCATACACGGAGTCATTCATCAATACAGCCACTGATATATCCACTCATACACCCATACAGACACTCACACACTGCCACTTACCCATAGAGTTACTCACACACCAGTCACAGAATTTCTCTGGTTTTATACGAGTGAAATGTTCAACTAACTATAATGTCCCTGAAACCTGTGGTTTTTTCAGTGAATTTCTAAGGTTTTTTTAATGCTAATTTCTAACTATAACGTCCCTGAAACCTATGGTTTTTTCAGTGAATTTCTAAGGTTTTTTAAATGATAATTTCTAACTATAACGTCCCTGAAACCTATGGTTTTTGCAGTGAATTTCTAAGATTTTTTAAATGCTAATTTCTAACTATAACATAGTAGTCGCGTTTGCAGAGTGGTTCAGAAAGGGGACTGGGCCTCCGACCAGCGCTCAGGAATTCCACTGCATAGGACTTACAGGAGGTACCAGGAGGGCTACTTGGCCGCCAAAGTCCCTCAGGAGTAAAGTGGACTTCATCCCCCAACCAGTACTGTGCCAGGAGGCATGTTTGCAGAGTGGTGGAGAAAGGTGAGCGTGGCCTCCGAAGACCTCTTAGCAATCCCACTGTGTGGGATTTACTGCAGGTAACAAGAGGGGTAGTTAGCCCCCAAGGTCAACCTTGGGGGCCAACTACCCCTCCTATTACCTCCAGTAAGTCCCACACAGCCAGCAGGATTGCTAAGTTCTCATAGCAGGCCACGCCCCCTTTCCCCACCACTCTGCAAAAGCACTTCCTGGTGTGCTCTTGGATGGGGATTAAAGTCCCCTTCGCTGCTGGGGGTCCTTAGGGGCCAACTACCCTACCTGATACCTCCAGTATGCCCCAAATAGTGGGATAGTTGAGAGGTGGACACAGGCCACGCCCCCTTTCTCTACCACTCTGCAAACGCGCCTCCTGGTGTGTTCTGGGTTGAGGGATTAAGTCCCCTTGAATCCTGAGGGTCCCTGGGGGCCAACTGCCCACCAGATACCCCCAGTAACCCCTTCGATGCTCATGACGAGCTCAGCTCGTCATGCTGCGCGGTCGCGCTGTGTGCATGACGAGCTGAGCTCGTCACGACCACACCCACAATCGGAATGTCCAGCACCTGGGCGGAATTCCGATCGCGGCGAAGCGGTTAAGCCCCACACAGCTGGATTGCTGAGAGTGGTCCAAGGCCATGCCCCCTTTTTACACCACTCTGCAAACATGCCTCTGGCTCACTGCTGCTCATGGGATGAAGTCCACTTTAGTCATGAGGTCCTCAGGACACAAGAGGACCTCATTGCCCCACCAGCAATGCGCCAAGAGGTGCGTTTGCAGAGTGGTATAAAAAGGGGCCGTGGCCTCAGACCACCTCCCAGCAATCCCACTGTGTGGGGCTTACTGGAGGTACCTGGTGGACTAGTTGGCCCCTAAGGATCCTTAGCATTCAAGGGGACTTAATCCCCCAACCCAGAACGCGCCAGGAGGCACATTTGCAGAGTGGTGCAGGGAGGGGGCGGGGCCTCCGGCAAGATGCTGGCTTTTCTTTTTGTTTTGTATTTTCAGAAGGGGGGCTGTGTGGCCCCCCTTCTTTTAGTATTTTTTGGGCCCAGGGGACCCCATCCCCCATGGCCTGTCCCATTTGTTTTACTTTAAAAAAAAACACGGGGGCATGGCCTTGTTTTTTTTAAGAATTTGTACAGGAGGGGGGCCGGGTGGCCCCCCTTCCCTGAGCCAATTTTGGCCCCGGGGACCCCATCACCCGGGGGCTGGCCTTTTTAAAAAAAAAAAAATCTAGGAAAGGGTGACTACGTGGCCCCCCTTCCCTGGGCCTCTCTTGGGCCCGGGGACCCCATCCCCAGAGCCTGGTCAGCCTTTATTTATTTTTTAAAAAAATTGGAGGGGGGCCACGTGGTCCCCCTCCTGAGGCCAATTTTGGCCCCGGGGACCCCATCCCCCAAAGCCTGGCCGCATGTTGGGGACCACGGGGGGAGCCCCAATGCCCCTGCGGTCCCAGCCGGCTCCCTGCATTGTGCGGCAGCCGGCATTTCTTTTGGACAAGGGGAGCTGCTGACATGCAGCTCTCCTTGTCCATAAGCAATACTGCTTTGCTTCATGGAAGCAAGAGCAGGTTTCCTGCTCTCACTTCCATGAAGCGAAGCAGAGTTTGCAATGACAGGGCGGGAACCGTGCTCCCGCCCTCTCATTGCAAACTGCAATGTCCCGGGGGTGGGCACCCCGGGACATTGCCGGAGCTGGCCCTGGGGGGTGGCGGTCCCCAGTGCCAAGGAGGGCTCCAGGAGGGAGGCCACGTGGCCCCCCTCCCAACTTGTAATTAGCCCCGGGGCTGGGGATCCGCTACGGACCCCCGTTTTTAAATAATTAGTGCCCTGGGGAGGTGGTGGTCTCCGGGGCAGTGGGGGGGCTCGAGCCCCCCACACAGTTCTAGAAAGTAGCCTCGGGGAGGTGGCAGTCCCCGTGGCTTGGGGGGCCCGTGAGGCCCCCCCACCCTATTTAATTTCAAGCCCCAGGGAGGTGGCGGTCCCCGGGGCAGCGTGGGGGGAAGGAGCCCCCCATGCATTTTAATAAGAAAGCCCTGGGGAGGTGGCGGTCCCCGGGGCTGTGGGGGGCCTTGTGCCCCCATGCATTATCAGAAATGCCCCAGGGAGATGGTGGTCCCAGGGGCTGCGGTCCCCACAGGCCCCGCACCACAATAACACATTGCGCCTGGGACCTGGCCCACCGGGGGCTTAAAAAAAAAGAAGCGCAGGAGACCGTGCTTCGTTTTTAAAAAATGTTCTGCCAGATTCGCGAACTTAATGCGATTCCGGCTGCATTTTTTTTTTTTTAAATGCTTTTTTTGGGCCTGGGGTCCCTGTGGCCTGACCAGGCCTAGGGGGTCAGGGTGTTTCTACCCTGCCCCCTTTTCTTTTTTTTAATCCATTTTCAACCCTTTCTTCTTCTGCCTCGGTTTTACCGAGTCACAAGATGGCTGCCAACACTTCTTGGTTTGGAGTGTTGGCAGCCAATCAAAATGAAGCTCGTGTTCGGGAGGGTTCACGGATCCACCGCGGTCACCAGGTATCGTGATCTTTTTAAATTTCTCAAAAAGTACTGAACGGATTTACACCATTTAAAGCAAAGAGTGCACTCTGGATCAAGAGCTACCTCTGCCAAAGTTGGTGTAATTCCGTTCAGCAGTTCGGGCTGTAGCCGCGACAAAAGTTCCTATGGACATTAACATGGAGAAAACACGTTTTGGGACCCCCCTTTTTTCTCATCCCCCGCTTGACGAATCACCCCGAAACTTTCAAGACAGGAGCTGATCGGAGCGGGCCATTAGTTTTGAAAATTTCACGAAGATTCGTCAAACGATGCCAAAGATATTGGCAAATCAGACGCGCACCCTCCCTGAACACCTTCCGAAAAACTCTCAAGATCTGGCTCTTCGGCTAAACAGACCAGCGGATCTCCCCCCAGCCCCTTGAGACCCTCACGGGTGAGTAGCGCACTTACAATTCCCCTGATTGATTGATTGATTGAAATCATAAAACGCTTTTCCTATGGAAACTAGGTCCTATCTACAACTACCTACTGGCGACCACAGAGTTGGTAATATATATATATAATTTTTTTAATAATGGGATCAACAAAAGGTTTGCCATACTAACATCACCCTCCTCCCAGCTTTTATGAACAGGCAGAGTTGCAATAAATTTGTTAACAACAGTTTTTGTATTTTTCTAAAAGGTATTCCATTTTATCTTGTTGTGTAGTTCCTATAGTACCCCTGCAGGACCTGCGCGTTTGGATAATATATACTGTGGGCTTGGTGTTAGACTGACTCTGTGCACCCCCACCGCATATGTTAGCCTGGTTTGCATTAGCTAGCTCACAGTGCCACTAGAATCTCCTCTTATCGGGGAGAGATTAGTTTCTGGCAACCTTAGATCATGACAACCCAAATTCCTCAGAATCGTAGAAACAATGTACTACTTTTTGCTCAGTCACTCGTGCTTACTTATTCGGTTTGTCTCAGAGAGTTACACAGAATAAACAGTCTGGGCGTTTCAATAAGTATTTATTGAACAGTTGTTATTCTAGTGTAAAATATATGTGCTGCGGCAACCAGCAGACAATAGCAGAGATATATTATCAGCAGTACGATAAAAGCAAAGGGATAGAACAGTTCTGCCATATTGCAATAATCATGAATACATACATGAATATAAAAGCATTATGAAAAGTGCACGTACTCCTATGATGCCTAACTAGATGTACCTGAGTGTACCTAGCATATGTGTAGGTCTAGAAGCCTAAGAGCCAAGAATCCTTCTAGGATTTAGTCGAACCCCCATACCTGAATAGAGAGAGTGTGGGACCCCGTCCTGGTCTCGAGTTGGACACCCAGCAAGGGCTGTGTCAGACCGCTGTCAGCTGGAGCGACTGCATGCAGGAGCCTCAGCGTCTCTGGTCAGTGTGTCAGCATGGAAGTCTTGGTTCCCTCTGTCTTACCGGGGTAAGATGTGGTGTATTTATACCCTGAAGACTCTAGTTGCTTCGTATGGTTTGTATTGGCCCTTGTTAGACTTGAGGAAGACGTCAGGGGTGAACTTTGTACATACATATTATGCAGGTGGTATATTCCTAGAGAGCCATGCATAATTGATGAGTACAGTGTGGGCCTGTGTTTGGGAAAAACCCTGCTGTATTCAAAACCACAGACTAGATAACGTTCATCCCTCAGAGGTCGTTGTGTACTAGCGAGGACCAATGTAGGTGAAAGATCATGCCTATATAAGGAATCATGACTATAATAGGACATGTACAGTTATGACCGTAGTAGGGCATACGCGGCTTTGACCATAATAGGGCAAGTACGAATATGACTGAATTAGGGCAAATACGAATACGTCCATTTTAGGGCATGTATGAACAGGTCTACATTAGGGCCTCTATACGGGACATAACACCCACTCCTCTTCCGAACAGGATGACAATGATCATACTTAAAATCTGAACAATTTAAAGACATTTTAAAAGCAAGTAAAAACATGGTTTTAAAATTGTTAAAAAAAAATCCAAAAATGTTATAATTCAGCTATTTCCAATTGCCACTAAAAAAGAAATGTCTATTTTATCCCTCCATATAAGTTGCTTCACTCAAAGCGGAGGAAGGCCATGCTTTTCTCAAGCAAAAGAGTCAATTTAGGAAATGTTCCAAATTTGCTTGTTTATTATGAAAACGAGTGGAGAAGCCGAATTCTTTCCCAGGACGCGATGAGCCAATTTGAGATTAGGTGTCCTGGCTGGGAAGCACAACATTATCGGTGTTATCTACTGCAGATGACAAATCCAATGCCTCATAGAGAACGTCAAACGCACATAGATGGTATGTAGCACTGCCAACAGTCGGTGCTGCGGCAGCTTGTGCGGCAGTTGTTACCTGGGTGCCTGAGGAGGAGTCACCTAACCCAGCAGGAGCAAACGGCACCTGTGGATTCTCAAGGAATGCGTTCATCAGAATCGGAAGACGCTGGGGACAACGCAGAGCATGGGCCTTTAGGGGGTCCAGCATTGCATCCGTGTCCGGAGGCGCATCTGTTGGAAATGTTAGACAAAGATACAACGTGCATTCTTCTCCGCAAAGCAGGCATCAAAGAACAGTAAGATGCAGTCTACCCAGACTGGTCAAAAGGATAGAAACTAAGATGCATTGAGTTCACGCAGGCAAGAAATGCCCAGAAGTTGTACCATGCGTTCACGGTATTCCCGCTCCAGGAGCATGTTCGCCATTCCCTCGGGAATTGGGCCGTCCATTGCGTAGCAGTAGTATTATGAATAGGACCCCTGCAATCAGCAATAGGATAAGCGGGAGTCCTCCAAATACGCTTCCCAATACGGAGTGTATAAAATTTGGGATTACTCCAAGGACTGCCTGAAAGGTGCTTGACAGTCCTGACCCTATGGTCTTAAATAGGTGTACAATACCGCTCGTATCGGACATATTGAAGATACGTCCCACCATTTCTACAAAATGAAAGGGGCAGTTTGTACGTATAAGTGCCTGTATCTCAGTCGAGGTCCTTGCAACTTGAAGTTCAAAGGTTTCTCGAGCGGAGGTTAAGGGCACGGGTTGCTGTAAAAGCATGGCTTTCAATCTGCTCAGAGTATCAAATTGTATAAAGGAAACATTCAACGAAGGCCATAACCGCGCCTCCCTGACTGTGTTCAGTGGTGGAAACAATACTTGCATACAGCAAGTAACCCGGGAGTTAACAGTGACCAGATAGGTGATGCCCGGAAGCATCCTACAGCAACCTTGATCATTTAGCATTAAGTAACTCCCATTCGAGAGCAGCTGGAAAACCGGTGTGATCATGGCCGCTGGGGTCCCTGACATGTGACAAGATAAGTTCGCTACTGAACCGCTACAGGCTCCGTGCAGATAAATATCCTGACACATGAGAGAACCGCTTAAAGTGTTCTTGCAGTTTGTACCACTCAGATACACTTCTCGATCCCCATTCCGGCATCGATATCTATATGTTAACTCCCAAGTTTCCTTGATGTACCCTTACCCATTTTTTCATATTGGCCTGCCTGCCATATTGAAACTGAAACGTAGTGACCGGCAGAGTGATTTGGCCGTGAATAAGCCATTCTGTTGATGGTGATTCGGCTACAGTGAATGGTAACCTTTCCAGTTTCTCAATGCGCAGCATTGTATATTTGGCTCCCCTCTGTGCCATTTCTGTCTGTTTATCAGTTAGATTGTATCTGAAAACAGAGACGTGGTGTTTATAAAACGCCAGGGCACATAGCCTGCACGCAAAGATTGTAGCGTCCAGCTTAGCATCATAATAGAACGTAGCTGAGATTGCCCATGTTGTAACAAGGCCAGATCTTGTTCTAATATGTCGATTGCCAAAGACACAATGTTGCCTAAGGAGTAAATCCTGGAGGTCAAAGTTGTTAACCCATTAACCACTACAGCTAATGCCTTCTCTAAGTTAATACGGTCTATTTCCCGTATTCTTTCTGCGGCCTCCTGTTGGGATATTTTCCAGTTTTCATTATAGTAGGCATAAATGCCAGCATATATGAAACGTTTCTGACGTGTTTTCCTTGGGCCTAGTAGGAAATCCCTAAGGTCTACATCAGGTGTGAGTAAGGTCAAGTGATGTTTTACTTCTGTGAGTGTTGAGGTCTCTAGCCAATCAAGGCACAACTTCCCAACACTATACGATGTCACTACCCCTGGGTGTTGTCTCTGTACATAGCGTGTATCTGGCCTATGGATATTAAACCCTTCGGTTGTATTCATAAATCTCTGTTGACAGGTGTTTGTGTCAATGGGCCAAATTAGCCATTTCGTCCAATTAGGATCTGATCTGTTGTACTGGAGAATGTCATCTAATCCTACCCCTTGTGTAGTTGAATTCTGCCCCCCACCCATCTGTGATGGTGTAGGAAATCCCGGTGAGTTCAACTCCTTATTCTTGGCTAGTCCAAGACAGGATGTCTGTTGCACAGTGTAATTTAGAAATATCATCTGCTGTGGAATGAGGCATGCTCTAAAAAGCGCTTCTGTTCCCTGGACTTGCCAGTCCCTAGAACCCCAGATTGATTTTGAATCTATAGTGTCCTTCCATAGGTCAAAACCCTGTTTAGACAACTGGGCCATAAAGGAAGCAGAGTAAATCTGTTTGGTGGTTGTTAACATAATTTTCTGTGCTGATGTTTTTGCCACTTTGGAATAAAATGACTTTGGGTTTGATGTATTAAACCCTGAAAAGTATGTGAATTTCTGTGCAAAGGTTTGCGAACTACCTTTTGGAGGTGTTGGGCAGTGTTCCCACTGGTGGTATTCAAATACATTTCTAGGTGATATAGATTTGTGCAAGAAATGATGACCATAATGTTGGTAACAGTACAATGTAACATAGTCTGAAGTACCTTCTAACATTTCATTGTTCGGAAATGCAGCAGTTTTTTCTAAATCAGACATTAAATCATGCACAGTTTCAGTGTCCCAATCATCAGATAATGTACTGGAGGTAATGATATCACTTAAAGAAATTTTAAATACATGTTTAAGCTTTAAAAGTTCAGTCTGACTGAATATATCATAATCAATTTTGTCACATACTATACCGTCCGGTATAGGAACTGCTGTGATGTTCACTGAAGACAAGTCTCTTGGTTCACGATGTGAAGACTGGTGTGGTTTTAAAATCAAATTGACTCTTTGGGCTGTAGAGCTCTGCTGGAGATATCATCCATTAATAAGCATACTAAAAGTTATTATTAAGCCTAGCCAGAAAAGAAAAAAGAAAATCCCAGTGATATACCATAGTTCAATCCAAGGTGACACCAGATAAGTCTTTCTAAAAAAGTTCAAGAAGTCAATGAGTTTCTGTTTGTGTGATTTTTTGGCTGGCGTCGTTTCCGGCTCGCTTGGATCCATTGAAAACGTATCAAAGTTCATGAAATAGCCAGAAGCAGTTCAATCAATTGTTGGAATTGCATCGGGATTTGTTGAAATCGGATTTTGCTCTTGACGAGGCACGTTGACATAGATGTCTGTAGTCGGTCTGATTGCAACTTGGTTGTTAAGTTGGTTTTCTTCTTGAAGATGAATTTCTTGTTGAAGTGGAACGAGTTCCATAGCATTGTTGCTTAGTCTTTCATGCCGTACAGGTGGCTCTTCAAACGTGATGAGTCTTTCTGTCTGAACTTCTTGGATTGTAGCGAGAGGAGGGCGTCTGCTATTGTGGAGTCCACGAGGCCTACTGTTTAGTATCGGCCATATAGTGTGGTTTGATTAAGTCGATTGAGACAAATCTTTTCTCCTTTTTCCCGGCAAGAGGCGGCAGAAGTACAGTTCGTGTGCCTTGGATTGCTAGGACCGGTACAGGCTTTCTGTAGGATGGCCCAAATTCTTTCTTGTCTGCAATGTTTTCTCTGACCAGATCCCCGACTTTTGGGATCCAGACAGGTCTTGCCGTTACTGCCTTGACTTCCTCAGTGGCAGCCTGTTTCTGGAGCACGTTACTTTGCTGTGTCCTGGATTCATTTAGATCCTGTAAAACAGCCAAACGATCATGGATATCAAATGGTTTTTTATCCGCCACTGTGCCTTCACAATCAAGATCAGGTACCCACATTCTTGTCCCAAATAGGACCTCGTAAGGAGTGACACCCCCTAGAGAGCTTCTTGGCTGATTGTTAATCGCTCAATGTACCCCATAAAGGTGATCGACCCCTCTACCGCCTTTGTCTAATACCCTAGCTGTTAAAGATTGCTTTAAGTCCTGGTTTTTCCTCTCCACAACAGAATTTTCCTCGGGATGGTACGGAGAGGAGTACCCCAATGCTACGCCCATTCCTTCCATGGCCTCTTTGTAAGCCCGAGAGTTAAACGCCGGACCACGGTCAGAATGTAACGTGCCAACTGCTTATGTGCCGATAAAGACTCGCAAATCTTTTATAACAGTTCGAGCGTCACCGAGCGCTGAGGCCAAACCCATAGGAATCTAGAGCAGGAATCCACTACAACCATGATATATTTCTTGGACCCATCAGATTGTAGGGGTCCGCAGTGGTAATACACACATGCGAGAGGTTTGTCTGATTTCAGTAATGGTGTCTGCGCTGGGCATGTTACGGTGGAACCTTTCATCTGCTGGCAGATGTCGCATTTCAAGACATAGCCTTTAGTCTGCTTTGTTAACCCTGGCCACCAGTAGCGCTGTTTCAATAAAGTAATAGTCGCTGTAACGCCTGTATGCGCAGAACCCAAACCCACGTGTGCTGCTAGAATTAAGCCTTGCCTACGATCCATATTTGGTATTACTCTATCCCCCACTCCAGGAATCTGAGCATATGGAATGTTTTGTGCATCTAACTTGTAGGAGTACTTGAGTGGAAATTTCTTTGGTACTGCTGTGCTGCCTTTGCGTGAAGCATTGACAGCTACCATAATCTCGCCGTCTATTCTCATTTCTGAACGAGTGATTGCAGCTACGGACGCTGTGCGTACAGCCCCTTTGCGGCTTCATCAGCCAATGAATTCCCTTCAACGTGAACGCCATCACGCTGATGACTCAGTGTATGTATCACGTGAGCCCTTGGTAGTTCGTTTCTCAACTCCACTACCTGTTCCCATACCATTTTATGCTTAATTGTGCCACCTTTGCATCTTTAAACCCATTTTGTTCCCAATGATGTGAATATTCATTGTACGACTGTACACAGTAAAAGGAATCACACACAATTAGTGTGGGGAATTCGTGTTCCGTGTTTACAAGTGCCAGTATCAGTGCTTTTAATTCTGCCAACTGAGCCGTGCAGTCTCCTAGAGATTGCGTTTTAGTGCTACTGGGATGGAACTTTCCATCGCGCATGCGACCTTTAACGATTGCACACGCTGCGCTGTAAGCTTGCTTACTCCCTATGGCCAGTTGAGCAGAACCGTCAGTGTAAATAATGTATTCATACTGATCTAGAGGCAAAATCTCATTTGGTAGAGGATATTCTTGTTCGTATTGCAGAAATGCTTGTGTTTTTAAACTTGGATCAAATCTGTATTCAACATCCATTGCAGTAAGAGATATGCCCATTGTATCCATCTTGGATGTAAGGCTTTCGCATTTGGAATGCTAGCTTTTGTAACTGCTTCTAAAGCTGGTACTGGGGGCACGACAATTATGCGTTTACCCTGAGCCAGAGCTATTTCGCTTGCTACAGTGATCTGCACTGCTGTCAGGATTTTTTCTGTTGAAGTGAAACGCATTTCTGTGTTTGTGTACAGGTGTGATTTGTATGCGATTGGTACCGTTTCACCTTCATTGAAAGTTAAATAAGTGTACCCGCATTGACCCGCTATTACTCGGATCACTAAGTTGCATACGTTTACGCGTGTCTGTAAATGTTTTGAAGCTATCATGTCTTCCTGTAGTGAACGTAGGATATTTGTATGTTCCTGTTTCCATTGTCTGACTGAAAAATCAGGTTTTATTAAGTCGTAGAAAGGTTTTACAAATCCAAATCCAAATAGCTTTATTTCGGTAACAAGTACCATAAAAGCAACAACATTCATACAAATCATCAGTAAAATACAAATTATCGTAAGCAGCAATTGGTGGCCACTATGTAAAATCCATCAAGATATACAACAGCAGATAATCCATGAAACATGATAAAAAGTTAAAAAAATACAAATAAATACTAAAAGCTAATCCATAGAAGTATCATTACATAACAAATAAAGTGACAGTGCTATAGATCCCAGACTAGCTGGTTAATTACGGGTTATGAAGCACAGAACCCTATTGAAACATCAGACCTCCAACCTTAAAAATCTGGACCTCATGACCCAAGCACTACTAAGATACTTAGCCACACCACATGCGAGGAAAGTTCTTGGATCAGATTTAAAAATTCGTAGGGCGACACTATGGTCGAAAATGCCCAGATGCCTACAGATGGGCTTAAGCCACCTGGATCTAGCTAGGCTATATGCTGGGCACGCAAACATTAAGTGTGGCACAGTCTCCTTAGGGGCTTTGCAACAGGGACAGCCCGCTATTGTCTGGTGTGGAGGACTCCACTTTGCGGTAGTATCACGAACCATAAGAGAACCAAATCTGAACTGTATATAGAGAGCCCTATCTCTTGGTTTCTGAATGAAGTCCAGATATGGCTCAAGAAATATTTGCTGCTTATGTTGGTAAAAGTCCTCTGTTAACCTTCCTACCTTAGTGTTGGTGACATCCTGACTATCTACCCAACCCCAGTAAATTCTTTTAATTTCAGCCTTGCTTGGGGGGTTTTGGCTTTCCCAGGATTCCTTAAACCCCAGGGTAAATAGCAAGTTTCTGACCTTTTTTATCCAAGAAACCGTATGGCTTACATCCAGGTTGATTACCTCGGTGAGTGCTGCAGCATACTTGGCAAGTTCTGCGGTCCGAAGGAGGCGTCCCCAGAATAACAATGGTCGTAACCTAGAGATATCTCTAAAGGAACGTCTCCCCATATCGGACATCAGAGGCTTGAGCGGTACGTTGCGAAAGGTTTTACTCTTTCTGCGTAATCCAAAATGTATGTTCGACCAAAATTTAGGAATACCAGAATCGATTGTAAATTCTTTAATGATTTTGGAGGTTGTAGCAGCGCACACTTTTCTAAAAAGTTAGCTGCTAGGCTTTTTCCTTCACTTGACAGCTCATACCCTAAAAATAGGACATTGAGGTGGGCAATTTTTGATTTTTTGAAATTAAATTTATAGCCCTCAGAGGCGAATCCCATAATAATGGTGCTCACCCTGGTCAAGTGCCTCGGTAAGTCATCGTCCATCAGATAAATATCATCCACATAGGACAATGCTTCTTCATCCAAATTTTGGAGTAATTCTGTTACTCTTGCTGAAAATACCCCGGGGCTGTTTTTATACCCTTGGGCTGGTCGACAAAATTGCAGCTGGGACCCTAACGCACTGAATGCAGTCAGATACCTGCTTTCAGGCGCTATATTTTGGCAGAAAAATCCATTTGAGATATCAAGTGTCGTTTTGTATTTTTTGCGCCCAATGTTATTCATTAATGCGGCACTGTGTGCATTTTGAACTGCAAATGTCTTTGTGCAAGTGTTTAAATGTCTGTAATCTAAAACTAGACAATATGTGTTGTCAGGTTTTGCTACGGGGAACAAAGGGTTGTTCATAGGTGAAGTGCAATTTTCTATCACCCCCTGGTATTCAAGTTGATCTAGGATCTCCCTGACTTGTTTTTTAGCTTCCTGCTTTATAGGGTATTGCCTTTGAGCATTTGGGGAAACTTTTAACGGGATCACGTGGTGGGTTGAATCCTCATCCCAACCAACATGATTTTTATACAATGCTGGAGCTAGGACAACTGCCCACTCCTGCGCATATGCATGTTTTAAATGTATGGGAACGAGGTCGGAAAATGCTGGAAAAATTATCGTTTCTCCCCTAGGGCACTCCAAGACGAATGCTGGCGGCCAGTCTTGCTCTGCTAATAGGATGTCATATCCAGATGACAAATTTTCCCAAAATAGACCTTTAACTTTTCTGGGCTTGTCCCCCTCCATCCGGAGTGTTATCTCATGTAACTTATGTGGGACACTTACCCGAGTATCAGGTGTTTCCACCGTGATATACTCACTCAACTCTGCTGTCACCAGAAATTCCTTCAGGTTCTGGCGAGCTATCGTTACTTCTGTTGCGCTGTCTAGCATTATCAGAGCCCATTCCCCGTTCAGAAGCTGTGTCCTCAGAATTCTGGGCATGTCTGATCTTGAGACCTGCTACCTTCTTCTTTTTGAACTGAGGTTTTGATTTTTGTTTATCTTCTTTTTTAGGTGCGTAGTCCGCAGTGCGTTGCGTGTCTCTGGACTTTGTACGCTCCTCTTGTCTGTGTTCTGACCGTCCTTGACGAACCCTGAAAGGAACGAGAGGAACGAGTATCAGTATCCTGATACCTGTCAGGTTTTTTAATATTATCCCTATTCCTGA
This sequence comes from Calotriton arnoldi, assembly GCA_963921515.1. Lineage (NCBI taxonomy): Eukaryota > Metazoa > Chordata > Amphibia > Caudata > Salamandridae > Calotriton > Calotriton arnoldi. The sequence continues at coordinate 558,541 of CAWUFW010006423.1, read as the reverse complement.
GGTTATACCTCCTTTCAGAGGGCTCCTGTTGAGGAGACCTGCCTCGGGATTGAGATCTGCTGTCTTTAGACTTTTGTTGTTTTTTATTTTCCCACTTCTTCTTAGAAGAAGTAGGTGTCTGCTTTGTAGTGTCCTTTTCAGGACTGCCCACTAGTTGTGGTTTTAATGCTTTCCCACCTAAACTGTCTCTGCCTAATTCTGCATATTCAGTTTCAATTATTTTGGGTAGTTCGTGTTGCTGATCTATTGAACCGAACTCCCTTAGGCATTGGCGGATTGCCACTGAAGCTGCTTCCCCCTTAATGTTAGCTAGTATTATGGCTGATACCTGGTCAAAGTTATTTAGTAACTTCATCCCTAAGTTAAGGGCAGGCTATGCTCCGTACTCATTTTGTATCTGTCTCAATACGTCTGGCACTACTGCTAAGGACGGGATACCATGTGTTCTGATATATATGGCAGCAAAGACTGAACCCCAAGAGGTGCAATCCTCTACTTGTGGTGTGATCCCCATGGGCAAGCAGATTGTTAGAATTCTGTGTTTATCATAGGTGGTAGTATTTGGGAATACTGCCTCAAGCTGAGTTATTTTCTGAGCTATCCAGAATGTGATTTGTTCACGTTTTGCGGGCATTTTGCTCATTACTGCGTGTAATGTATGAGGAGTAGTTTTATTTCCTGTACCCTGAGCTGGAGTACTATTTGCTGCACCTGGTGCAGGTTGGATTGTTAAAGTCCTCATGACGAATTGTGTCAGGTTTCTGTAGATTTTAATTAAATCTCTGTGTTGTACGAGTAATTCTGGCTGTGGCATTGTTCCAATGTCAGGATGCGGTGTGTAAGCCGCTAGTATTGGCCATGTGGCCCGCCTCCTCCGAGCGGGCCTAATCTTACTCTTCCTCGTACGTGGGATAGGGTACCATTAAACCAGTAATAATGTTCCTGGTAAGTGAGTGGAATATCTATGTCCTCAAACGGGGCATATTCATGTGGTGCACCTCCTCTTAAATAGTAGTGAAATGTCTTTGTTATGGCATTTGCTGCTGGGAATGTAACCCATGAATAGAACACCTCTGTTTTGTTTGATTCGTGTGCCTCAATCACAAAACCTACCATGCCACACCCGCTTGTAAACCATTTTCTAATAGTCTTAGGGTGACTGTCCTTCTGAATTTTGGTGCAATATGTATTGCATCCTCAGGATCTTCTCCTCCCAGGTCAACTCTCTCATCCCCTGAACCAGGCATGTTCAAAGGAAGAAGTGTTCACAGGGAACTAAGATGAGGTGTTATGCACAATTTTTAGGAACTAAATGTCCTTCAAGCTTGATTAACCAACAGCCAATAAATAGTATTCTCGTACTACTCAGCTGTGGCGGAGTTTGTGCCCACCCACTCCAGACGTCTCTGGGGTTTTGTGAGTAGGTTCTCTGAGAATAGCATGACTGAACTACTCAGATTCTACTGTTAAATAAGTACCCAACCAATGTTGGCGGTGCCATGTCGTGTAGTTCCTATAGTACCCCTGCAGGACCTGCGCGTTTGGATAACATATACTGTGGGCTTGGTGTTAGACTGACTCTGTGCACCCCCACCGCATATGTTAGCCTGGTTTGCATTAGCTAGCTCACAGTGCCACTAGAATCTCCTCTTATCGGGGAGAGATTAGTTTCTGGCAACCTTAGATCATGACAACCCAAATTCCTCAGAATCGTGGCAACAATGTACTACTTTTCGCTCAGTCACTCGTGCTTACTTATTCGGTTTGTCTCAGAGAGTTACACAGAATAAACAGTCTGGGCATTTCAATAAGTATTTATTCAACAGTTGTTATTCTAGTGTAAAATATATGTGCTGCGGCAGCCAGCAGACAATAGCAGAGATATATTATCAGCAGTACGATAAAAGCAAAGGGATAGAACAGTTCTACCATATTGCAATAATCATGAATACATACATGAATATAAAAGCATTATGAAAAGTGCGCGTACTCCTATGATGCCTAACTAGATGTACCTGAGTGTACCTAGCATATGTGTAGGTCTAGAAGCCTAAGAGCCAAGAATCCTTCTAGGATTTAGTCGAACCCCCATACCTGAAAAGAGAGAGTGTGGGACCCCGTCCTGGTCTCGATTTGGACTCCCCACAAGGGCTGTGTCAGACCGCTGTCAGCTGGAGCGACTGCATGCAGGAGCCTCAGCGTCTCTGGTCAGTGTGTCAGCATGGAAGTCTCTGTCTTACCGGGGTAAGATGTGGTGTATTTATACCCTGAAGACTCTAGTTGCTTCGTATGGTTTGTATTGGCCCTTGTTAGACTTGAGGAAGATGTCAGGGGTGAACTTTGTACATACATATTATGCAGGTGGTATATTCCTAGAGAGCCATGCATAATTGATGAGTACAGTGTGGGCCTGTGTTTGGGAAAAACCCTGCTGTATTCAAAACCACAGACTAGATAACGTTCAGCCCTCAGAGGTCGTTGTGTACTAGCGAGGACCAATGTACGTGAAAGATCATGCCTATATAAGGAATCATGACTATAATAGGACATGTACAGTTATGACCGTAATAGGGCATATGTGGCTTTGACCATAATAGGGCAAGTACGAATATGACCGAATTAGGGCAAATACGAATACGTCCATTTTAGGGCATGTATGAACAGGTCTACATTAGGGCCTCTATACGGGACATAACAACCTATTTTTAGTGGTTTCTACCTTCTTAGAGTTTGTGGTGGAAGCAGGCGGGAATCCCCTTGGTGAACTTGGAAAGCTATACATTTCTGAAAATTACACAAAATTCGGAATGCAGCAAGAGGTCATTTCTGTACAACGTTCATGGTTTTCCAAAAGAAACTAATAATTGGAATAAAAAATAAATAAAAATAGATGGCAACATTTTCATCCGTAATTTTTTGCCAGATGGCCAGTTTACAATAGTAATATACTGCTGCATCCATCTGACTCTTCTGGTTGCAGAAATATATTTGTAGTGGTCCAAAAGCACAAAATACCTAAAGCCAACAACTGAGTTGTAGCCTTATAGTCATTTTTCATTGTGCACCAACCATGCATCCAGGAGCGGCTGGTGATGGGGGAAAGAGGCGGGGGCTGGGGAGGGGGGCTAATGGGGGACAACGGAAATAACAAAGAAATGTACAAAAGAGGCTGGGAGTGGGGAGACAGACAACGAATACAACAAAAGAAAAAAGAAAACGTACCTGCTGCCCTCCAGCATGGAGTCTTGCTCTTCCCCTCCTCTCTACAGCTGCAGGCTGGCACAGTCTCCCTACCTGCCCTGCTGCCAATCTTGAAGGGATTGGCCTGAGCGCTAATGATGTGTGCTCCAGGACAGACTGAGAGTCTGCCTGTTCTCTCCAACCCCAGCAATGCAGATGGGGTTGGAGAGGGGTCACTGCGCATGTGGTTTTTGGCCAGCCTAAGACCGCCGGCCAAAAACCACATGTGCAGTGTAGGTAGAGCCCACCACTTCCCTCCAGCCAATCGTAACCCTGGCCCCGCCCTAAGCCCCGCCCCAAGCTAAATAAAACAATAATAAAATGGGTTTTGAACCCGTTTTATTATCGTTTTATTTTTTTTAAGTGCTGGCGGGGCGACGCCCCTCGCCATAGCGGAGGAGCCGCCACTGTATGCATCAATTTATATGGTAAAAACGAATTAATGAAAAATGGGGGTGAAGGAAACCTATGATTTTTTTAATGTGTTCAAGATTATTAGTTTAGAAATAGTGGAATTTGTAGAACTCTTAATTTGATGTAACACGTATCATTTGATTCATGTGAATCATGTGATTCGGAGGGCATTTTGCAAAATGTGCTCTTTTTTCCTTTTTGACTCACGGTTGAAAACAAAATTGGAGAAAAATTCAAATGATAATATTAAATATTCTACTGGTTTTTTTGCTACACTTTTCTCAAGAAAAATGATACCCACATGTATGGGTGGGCCTTTTGTCATTGACAGAGAACGTCCAAAAATATAACATCAAGATTTTGCCTTTGAAATTGACCCATGCTGGCAATGTGTGTAGTTACAGTATTTGGGCTTGCGCTCAGCTAGCACACTGGATAACTTAACAAGCACAGACATTTCTGAACACCAGACATACAGGGGAGCCCAGGGCGGTGTGACGTGCATGAATCCAGCTAACATTTCATATCCAGAATACCCTGCAAATGTCAATCTTTAGTTAAAAGCATAGATTTTCCTCACATCTCTATAAGAGAAAGTTCCGGAATGAAGTTGGGTGCACAAAATTCCTTGCCCTCAGCATTCTCCCAGCATTTCTACACTTCTCTCGATAAAAATTGTATCCTACTTGTGTGGCTGGACCTATTGCCCGCAACAGGAACTGGCAAAACGTGGACCATGTGAAGTCAATGTAGTGTCAATGAGGTCTTCATTTGGCTGCAGTTTTGGTCTCTTCCTATGATGTGCATTAGGTTCACCCACATATAAGAGGAAGCGTTTTGGTGTGAGAAGGCAGGATGGTGAACCTTTGGCCACTGACTAGAAATGCCCAAGTTTTCTATCACATAAATATTGGAACAATACCCTTTTTTGATCCATGCTTTGGCGTTCACAAGTAATTCTGGGTAAGAAAATGTGCAGGTATCCACTCAAGCAATACCATCCCCGATTTCCCTGGTTCTCTATGTTTTAGGGCTGGTAGGGTTCCTAGGTTGCTGGCTAACCCAGAGCCCAGCTAGTGCAGCGATTCAAGATGGCATGTGACAGGAAAATGAGATTTCTTTGGGCATAGTTTTGACATATGGGATGGCAGAGTGGGCAGTGGTGGTAGCCACCTACGGGGAGTGGTGTGGCGGGCAAATGGGAGGTGGGTGCCAGTGCATGCGCGCAACATTACATCAACAAAATTGCCGACATGCATGACATTATAGTAACTTTAAAACAGTAATGTAATGCATGTCAGCGATTTTGTGCACATACATTATGATACATTATATACATTTAAAACATTTGAAAAAAGAAAAGAAAACTCACTTACCTTGCGGCACGTTCACGCTCCCATCCAGTGTCCTTCACTCCTCCAGTGCGGGCCCCAAGCAACTCCCCTAACCAATCCTGGCGCTGCTCTCAACCAACATGAGAGGAGCACTAGGATTGGATGGAGCAGGCTCCCTCAGCACTCCAAAGAAAACTGGAAGCCTTTGCTCGGTCTCAACCCAGCCGTTCAAGACATCTGAGTTGAGAGGTTTAAAGTGTGCATGTCTGGCTGGCTGTCCAAGATGGTCGGCCAAAGGGACATGCGCACTTTAAACCTAGGTGCCCAGCCCATAACTTCTTTCTGCTGCTGCCAGTCAGCAGCTGCCCCGCCATCGTCCTGATGCTTGGTTCGGGACAGGGTACTTAAAAAATAAAAAGGTAATACATTACCTACCTTACCATTTTATTTTTCATCTCTGGGGCATGGGGGGCATTTCAATAGGTGGGGCAACGCTCCTCCGCCTTAATGGAAGCACTGCCCCTGCAGTCCAGGGAGGATTTTGGTACAAGTGAGAACAACGTTTGAGCTTCTTTCACATAGAAACAAAGGGGCATATTTACAAGCCCCTATCGTCACAGGAACGTCACTTTTAAAGACGTTCCTGTGACGATACGGGCTTTGCCTTATTTACAAGGCAGTTTTAAGCGAATTAATGTGGATTAACGCTGCCTTGTAAATAAGGCACCCTTTCACGCTATACTTAGCGTGAAAGGGGTGGGCAATGGGTGTTGCGGTGGGTGTTCCGCCGCAACACCCATTGATTTTGACGCAGCCTCCTATTTACAAGGGTAGCGTAAATAGGAGGCAGCGCCAAAATTAACACCAAAAAAAACCTGGTCTTAACATGGCGAAATGAGGAGAAATGCTTTATTTCTCCTCGTTTTTGCTGTTTCTATGTGTGCTGCATTGTGCAGCACACATAGAAACAGCAAAACAACATTCATGATTGTTTATGTGCAGGAAGGTGTCCCTTCCTGCACATAAACAATCATTTTAAAAATGACGAGTTGCCACTTCTATGTGTATTGCACAAAGCAGCACACATAGAAGTTACAAAACGCCATTTAAGATTGTTTATGTGCAGGAAGGGGCACCGTCCTGCACATGAACAATCATTCCCCTCAACGCAGGCACCCTTGCACTACGGTGCAAGGGTGCCTACGTTGGTGCTAGGCAGCTGAAATTAGCGCCAGTGCAGGGGGTAACACAGGACTGCACCGTATTTTTCTAAATATGGTGCAGCCCTGCGTTTCACAAGTGGCAGAGTGCGGCGTTAAGCCAAGAAGTCCAACGCAGCGCCCTGTCACTTCTTTGTAAATATGCCCCAAAATTTCTTCTTGAGCCACATCTGGTACAATATTTGCGGACACAGACATTCATGTTTTTTATTGCGGAAAGAATAGCAAGTCTAATGTTCACACATTGCACACATGACGTGCACTTTAGGATCAACTGGAATCATAACCATTAACAACATGCCAACAATTCCAGTTCCTTTTACAAAAAGCAATTATGAAACTGCAAGCCGCAACACAAACAGATATACCGTAATACTTATTATATGGGCAACAGAACATCCTAGACAGAGGATACAGAATGGGGAACCAATTTTCCGCAAACGTGTATGTCATTACTATTCACCCTGTAGTCTCCATTCACTCTCCAGTCACCGTGAAATCTCCAGACAACTTTCACTCTCTAGTAACCTGTTCCTCCTCAATTATCGTTGCTCTTTCACTCTCTGGTCACTATGAACTCTCCATTATGAACTCTCCATTCCCTTTCTGTTCACCACCCATCACTGGCCAGCATTAAAGATGGCTTAATGTATTGTGTGCTACTCAGGTACAATTGCTTACACACATACTCACAATTGATTATTCAAACTTCACCCTATTCTTTCAACATTTTAAATATACACTATCACCATCCATCTCTTTACACGTCTGCCCATGTATTCTCTCTTTTACGCATCCTTGGACACACCCACATGCCCATCCACTCGCTCTTCCGCGAGATATCTAGAAAGGAACACAGCACTCTAGACGTGGCCATTACAATTGGACACAATATTCTAGATGAGCCTTCCGCAACGGGACACAATAAAAATAGAGATGGTTTCCATAAGTGAACACAGTTCTCTAAAGAAGTTCTCCTGAACTGGATACATTGCTCAGAAGGAGGGCTCCTAAAAAGTAACCAATAATCAAGTTCATGGTAACACTGCTCTCTCGCTCTCTCTAAAATGCTCTTCCTCTGGCCATTGTCTCGTCATGTTTGTTTACCCATGCTGCAGTCATCCAACACAGAAGCTCCAAAATGCTTAAATAAATCCTGCACTTTGCTACCTGTGCTGTACCTATTTTGTGTTTGTGATGCTTGCACTACTGCTGCCTGTTATATGAATGTACTGGGTTCGTTCGTAGTGATGCTGTCCATAGTGTAGTTTCAACTGCTGCTGATCAGGCTGCTTATGATCTTTCAGTTCTTGCCCTGCAACATTTATGCCTATGTTGTGTGCGTTGGCAATGCTAGGATCCCATGTTCTCTGCCATTTCCCTACCTGACCTGATCCTGTCACAGTGCTTCCCCTTCACTGCATTTCCTGTTCCTTCCCTTCCCCCAATAAGGAAGCTCCCTCATCCTTGTCTAGTTTTCTCTCCCCATCATGCCTGATCCACGTCCCGTACATCTTTCCTCAGTCAAAGGGGCCACCCCACAGCAGTTTCTGTCCATCTCTTGCACTGCTCCATTCCTACTTCTTGTTAGGCCTCTTTCATCTTGTTTCCTGTTTTAAAACATCACACATTAATACCAAATAGATCCTATAACACGCAGGCACACAAAGAGAGAAGCTTACGTTGCTGTTCCCAGTGCTTCTGTGAGAGTAAGGACATCTTACACTAACTCTAAACTTACTGTGCATGTTCTCTCTGTTAGCGAAGCTTGGTTAAAAAACACTTTGCGCTATACAATGGATAGAAAGTTGACAATGTCAGTCTTGTTTAGACTTGCTATGGAGGAAATAATGTCTGCATAAAAGATACAAAAGATACTGTTTACACTGCACACCCCAGTAGGAAAGCCGATATATGTAGATTGGTAGGCAAAGAGTCCCACACATTTCTGCTTCAACTTGCTTACTCATCGTTAACACTTGCTAAAAGTGTTTTCTTTGCTTAGCGTGTTAAGACCTAACACGGTGCTATTAGCAATACATATTTTTCTTTGATGGCCGGACTGGCCATAGCGGGCACGGGCGTTTCCCCGGTGGGCCGCCAGGGTGGGGGCCGTTTTTGTTACAGGGCCGTTTTTGCAGCATAGCATATCGCCCCCTGTAACAAAAACGACCGAAAACGGCCCTGGCAGACAGCTCGGCCACAGCCCCGGTTTTGGTTCCCAGTCCAGCCCTGTGAGAAACTTATAATAACATTAAAGAGCCATGTAAAAGTAAAGCATTTTTTCCATCAAAGCACGAGATTGCAAAATGAAGGTCTACCCATTTTCCACATCCACATACCAGTACCACGTTAGAGATTTCAGATATACAGTTAGCCATTCCACGCATACTCATGCTTTGTGCTGAAAAGTATTGCATACAAAGGTAATCAGGCGAGTGGCGGCTGGTGACATTCTCCCAAGAAAGAAATGACATTTTTTTTTCCAAATGGTACATTTCAAAGCGAATGAATGTAGCGATAAAGCAAGGCTTATAAAGCAGTGGGAAAGTATAGTATTGAAATAGAAAAACATTAAAAACTGCCCCATATCTTACTGCATTAATATGTTGAGCAGGTAATGTAATGTGTAAATTGTACAGAGTGACAACTTTTGCACTTTAAAATGTATGCTTGCCCACTGTCTTGCACTGCATGCATCATTAACTTTGGGAAAAAATGGTCTAAACACCAGGCTTCGGGAAGCACCCACAGCTGCTGGTTGCATCCAGTCATATAGAAATATGTGCAGACAGGTCTTTAAGTGGGATGAAAAAAGTGGGGGCCTCAATAAAGGAACATGTCAAATAAATTTCTGTGATTCCCATAGTGTGCCAACCGACCAGAATTTTGGTTTACTGGTTTCTCTCTGAGATGTAATTGTATCCAGATAAATGACATAACAACTGATCTGCACCTAAAACCTTTCACTACGATTGGCTTTGTCAATGGGTGTTAGCTGTTCAAAATAAATGAGTAACAAAAATGATTTGTTATAAGCAATTAACATTGGAAATGTTTCAATTCTGAAATAGTGAGACTGTGAATTAAATAGCATTGAGGCCTATGGAATGAGTTTTGGCCTTCAGTTATGTGTGCTTTATGTTAGATATGTATCCTCTTTTTCTCTCCATATCTTGTCCATCTGCACATCTTCACCCATCTCTCTTTCCTCTTCAGCATCCTCTTTTCACTCTTCCCTGAATGCACTTCCTTGTATCTGTCACTTCACTGCCCCCAAGCATACACTGCACTCCCTCAAATTTAAGCACTTTATTTTCTCTTACTTTTGCCATGCAAATATTTTGACATCTGTGTATCCCCTTCACACACACATCCACAGAATTTCAGTTGCAAATGGAATACATAAACATTGTTCTATGTGCTCTGCAGAGATCCAACCCACTGACACGCACTTTGTTTGGCTTCAGCCTTAGCGCCTGCGCGCTCAATCATAGCCCCTCATAAACACCTGGCATGGCTCAAGCCTCAAAGTATGCACACAAAAGAATACAGATAAACAACAACATTATAAAATAGCTAACTCTTGGGGAATGCAAGATTAAGTAAAGTATGAGAAATAAGAGAGGAACTAAATCACTGAAATGCATTGCCTCAATGTTTTTAACATTCATTGTTTGCAAGTCAATCCATGTTTTTGGCATCAGTGTTAACTTAAGGGCATGAAGCCACAGGAAGATTTAATGTCACACATCAGAGAACTGTCCACTGTAAGCACATATTTCTCACCTTGCTTGACTCAGCTATTTGGATCAACTTCTCATGGGAACAAGAACGAACCTTGTGCGTTAGTTGGATCCATTTTGCGGTGGAACAAATGCTGCAGCTCCACTTCTAACGGGGCCAGCGACGTGCAGTCAGGGCCTGGGGTGTCACAGTGGGGGAGGTTAGCGTGAAGAGGGGTCTCAGCACAATATAAATAACACAACTTTAGCTTGCAAACACTTACCATTACCGAGAACAAGGCACCGGATCAGACGTGCTTGCATCCACTCTCACGTATGACAAAAGGGTGGGATCTCCTCTCCTTTGAATGACGGACGTCTGAAGTCACGCTGGGATGAAGTCTCCGACGCCCGAAACCATGACGCTAATTGCGTCACTCGCCTACAGCGAGCATGTAACCATAGACCCAATGGGAATGAAGGGCTTTAAAACAGAAAGTCCTGCGTCCTGCATTACAGTTCCAAAAGTTGTTTACTGCCTGGCTTCCGTCTTCTGCTTCAGAGCGTAGGCGGGGCAGGCAGCCTGAAACAGACAGCCCAGCCCAGACTTAAATACATCGATTTACTTAGAGATACGATCGTATCTCTAAATAAATCGATCTATTCAATATGTTGTTATGTAAATGTGTAGGAATTTCAGAGGGGCGCAGCCCCACAGCCCTAATGGAGAAACTGCCCCTGAATCTGGCACCATATTACTAAGGGCCTGATTTAAAGTATGATGGTCTTTACTCTGTCCATTATGGTGGTGGTGGACATATGGCCATGTATCGCCGAGAACCAGCCCCCCCATGAATAACCTCGGAACCTCCAACCTGCACCTCAATCATCCCCCATTGCTAAAGACAGTACACACCACACTTAAAAAAACCTTTTTGGATTAGGGGTCATAAACCCCCAGCCATATTTATCACGATAACAAAACAATTCACATTACAAATGCACTCAAAATCACTTTACAAAAATTATATGCAGAAACCCCATAAAAACATACAGTATTATTTACAATTTTGATGGATGGCTAACCTTAACATAAAGATGCCTTCTTTGGACTAGAAGTGCCCCACCAATTATGACCTCACCCGCCACAGCCCAGCATAGTTCACCTACCATTTGGCCTCCCCCCACCCCCACAAGATGGTCATGTCAAAGTAGCCGATGTATCAACCACGCAAGCACATTCTCAAGAAATATCTCATTACCAAGTTTAGAGAGGTCAACCCAATGCTGGACAAACAAGTGGTGCCCTTGGATGCACCCATGTGGGATAGCCTGCAATATTGGCGATCTGAACAGCTTATCAACCTTCTTATTAATCTACTTGATGGAGTGCCTAAGGGCCCTGATCAACTCACCCCTCTCCATTGTAACCTCTGGATGATGTGGGACCAAGTGATGATTGGCTGGGGGAGTTTCTTTACCAACCAGCCCATTTCTGTAATCACCTGTTCAAACATTTCCCTCCTGCCAAGGTGCACCAAATCATTGCCGCCAAGATGCACTACCACAATCCCTGGGGGTGTACACCCCTTGAGTAGCCATGATTCAAGTGTATGCTTCCAATGTGCCAACAGTAGCCCTTCTTGCCCGTGGAAATACACTTGGTAGCCTGCCTGGCGGGCCGATCTTTGAAGCTACCTGCAAAATAAACATGCTTAACCTGCTGCACATAAGAATGGCCTATTACCCATACTTCCGTCAACTCTGCCACCTCGGTGTGCACCGGGGTTGCACAGAAATCCGGCAGTTGAATTTGCACTTCAGACTTTCTACTTGCGTCACAGCACAGGAAAAATTGGGAAAGAAGGAAAAACATGACGATTAGCAGCAATCATACAGCATATGCAACCTAACATAACGCTTGTAACAATCGGAGGACCATCTGCCAATCCTCTGCACTGCCTATCCCGAGAGTCTCATTGCTGTCGGCTCAGTGGCTACCCCAGTCCTGTAAGAGTGAGAACCGAACTCCGTGCAGTCAAATCCTGCCGCACTGAGCCCCAACCCAAGAACCTTGGAGAACTGAAACCTTTGTTAAGGGAGGACCCATCGGCATGCACTTGGAGGGACCCCCCAGTCCCACTAGGCTTATGAGCCAAAAATAATTTGAGGTTGCCCACAGGACAGCAGAAATTGCCCAGTGCCCTATGCAAGATGATGTGGTCACCCCTGCTGCCTGGTCTGACTTGGAGAGCGTAATAGTCAAAGCGCCCTCCAAACATTGCACATGGGTCAGCTGTAGCCCCCCCCTTGCATGTCCTTCTTGTTCTTGGCCACCAATTCACCCACTCTGAAAGCCCCATAGAAGGCTAGCGTAAACGCTGCCCTGAACAGGTGAGCAGAGAGGTTATGTATTAATCTAAACTCTCCGGGATCCTTCTTGGGCACTATCCATAGAGGAGAGCAGACAAAACCTTCCAGGGGTACTGAATCAAATGGCCAGCCACTCTCCCCAGGCCCACCTCCTTGACAATCTTTGCCGAAGCTACCTCCCGATTAGACCTCAGGGACTGCTCGTTCTTGCAATAGGGCACGCCCTCACATCTCTGGGATGGTATCCGTAAACCCGCTCTAAAACCTTCCAACAAACCCTGGGCTGCCACCGGGCTACCATACACATTATGGTCCCCATGAGGCACAGGGTCAAGACTGATTTGCGTATGGCCAGGTCTGAACTGGGGTGGCATAGTGAGCAAAGGATTGATGGATTTAACCCAGATCTTTTGACTGGGGGTGAATGTTTTGATTTGTTTTGCATTCCGTCCATCAATTGTGTGTCTTTTGCTTTCTCACCCTAAGTGCTCTGGGTATGCCCAGACGTGGGTCCCGGGCTCACTGTGCCACTGGATTCGAGCTATCCTGGCTGATGAGGGTTGAAACACTGAAACCAGTCCTAGGATGCTTGTTTCCGGTCCAGGGAGGACCTGGCTTGGCAGTTCGGGCTGGACTGTTCCCATGAGGCACAGGGTCAAGACTGATTTGCATATGGCCAGGTCTGAACTGGGGAGGCATGGTGAGCAAAAGAATGATGGATTTAACCCAGATCTTTTGACTGGGGGTGAATGTTTTGATTTGTTCTGCATTCCGTCCATCAAGCTTTCTTACCATACACATTAAGCCATGGGACCATTGCCATCCAGTTGACCGGGGAGGAAGCCTTGACAAACCGCAGAAGGAGCGGTATGCTTGAACTTGCACGTACTGTGAAACCTGGAACAGGAACGCTTGTTGAAATCCCAACATGTCCTCTCCCCCTTCCCCCCTTCCCCCCTTCCCCCCTTCCCCCAGGGATGCTAAAGGAACCTGAGCGAAAGGGCTGACTGGGAGAAGCGTCCGGGCGCTGATGCTTCATGTGACGCAGCCACAGGACAACATCAACCTGAACCCACTTCAAAGTATGGCTAGTGGCCTTAACTCTCCTGAACTCCCTGTCATACTCCTTCCAGCCCACACCCCCATATTCGTCATGAGTGCATGCAATCCTGTTCTGATAGCATGCTAACTGCATGCCCAAATTATTAAAATGCTCAGCCAGAATCACCTGATAAAGCTGAGAACCCATTTTCCAGTTCACTTGCATTTCCTGCACCCTCTTTTTGTATGGCCAGTGGCCACAGTCATTAGAATGAGCACACTCCTTGCACCTCTTGGCCTCCTCCCTGTCCGGCTTATCCAGGAGTAAGTCAAAATCACAAAATGAGCCCCTCTCCAAATGTGTCCTTGGCTGTGACATGCCTGCCTAGTTGATCATGCCTGGACATACCTCCCCTATACCTAAACTCAGTAACAGAGTTGTCGTACCTGCATTTGGAGGATCCTGGGCCTTTGGAGCCATCCCTGTCATTGCTGTACTGCCATGCGCACCTTCTAGAATGGTCTTGCCAGCCACTGATGGCCCCTGGCTCACCACCTGAGTAACCTTGGTGACCTGATTCCCCACTAAGACCCCTGGTGCGGTGCCCGGTAATCCTGCCAAAGCAGCAGAGCCCGCTTGCACCACTTACGCCCCTGAAACCTAAAGGTGTGCAACCAACCTCTTGGCCTTTTCCATATCGTTGCCCTCCATGCCACAAGCCACAGCAGAACGCTGGCCAGATTGGTCACTGAATCAGGCTGGCTGTGGGCCCCAGCCGGAGTCGCTCCCACCACCAAAGAACTATTGTCACTCTGCATAATCCCCCCGCAGCCGCTGGACCTATCACAACTGACACACTACCTTGCGCCAACACTGGGCCTGTGGCACCCGGCCCTGAGGGCAAGTCCTTCGGAGCCACCTCCACCGGCACCTCCTCACTCTGCCCAGAGGGACCAGCTACCTCTTCCACTGGACACGCCTCTGGGGGCCTCTCTACCTCATTCCTGTTAGACTGCCCCCTAGCTCTCTTGGACACAGAGGGAATGCTGCCTTAGGGGCCCCTCCTATTCGCGTGGGCCTTTCCTCTGACGCCTCCGATGCCCCCTGCCTTTCCGCATCAGGGTCTGATCCATGGCATCCATTCTGTACATCATAGCATCTAAAAGCCCATGCATGTGCGCTTCGTGCCCTTCTGCACCCTACCCGACATCTCTGCACCCACACAGGACCAAAGAGGGTCCTACAAAAACACTGCCAGAACCAGCTGTGCGTTCTACAATGCGTCTGGGTAGGAAATGCAAAAAACCTTACCACCCAGCAGCCACTGAAACATAGGATGCCCCTGTAACCAAAGCAAAAACACCTACCACCCCACAATGCAGCACGTGAAAAAACAACCTTTCTTCAATACAGCCAGCAGTGCCAAAACCAAGGCTCACCTTTCAGCCACAATCAAAATGCCAGCCCCATACTACCTTCTAAAGCAAGCACAAACCCACAAAGTCTTTGCCCCCTCACCTAGGCCTCCGGAGCCACCACAGTGTGCACGTCCACCATCGGTCAGGCGAGTAAAAACTCAAGTTTGTGCGCCTTCTAGCTTATGGCCAGATGAATCACAGCTGTGCTTAATCGGGACAATGCAGATCACTGAGGGCGTGCCGACGATGGGCCTGCAGTGAGGGAAACAAAGAGAAAAACACAGACAAACAAATAAAAGTAGTTCTGGTACCCTGGACGGGTGACCAGCGGTGTCCTGTTGGAAAAGCGGCGAGCGGAAAAGAGACTGCTTCCCCCCTCCACAGCCCCTTTTATGGGTGGGGCCTGGCACAAACTGGAAAGGACGCGACCCAGAAGCGCGCCCGAGGCCAAATCCATGATGCCAATACTGGCTGGTGGCGGTGGCAGTGGCGTCACACACCGCCGCCCCAAACCTCCTTGGCTGGTCTGATGCGACCGACATAGGCACTGCTCCCCTGTTTTGGGCACCTTGTCATTACATCCACTACACTGACGGAGAGAAGACTGACATATTTAGAGATAATTGCTGGCCCAGCAGTGATCTCTGTGCCTTCAGAGGAACCGCCAGTTTCTCTGAAGGCACTACAAGTTTGGAGTCTATTAGGTGACTATTCACCAAACCATTTTGTTTTTCAGAAACAAATTCCTAAAGCACAAACTTGTTTCTGAAAAAAACAAAAACTAATGACCCCCATTCTCTGAAACCTTTCTCCCAGTGTGTTGAGTGGGGGATTTTTTTTTGTCCTTGACTGCCAGGTTGTCCCTGGTAGTGATGGACAGAAAAAACGACACCAGACAATCTGATGTAAAATAGGGCGGGTGTTCTGATGTTCTTACTCTGACGGCCCCCTACTCCGTAGGGCCAGAGTAATCAATAAAGTAAGAGTAGAATGTTCAGACCAAGAGTTTGGTGGACAGGGTTCTCCATCACATTTCTGTCCTCAAAACTCTACATCAGGCCCTAAGTGTGGACTTTCAAAATCTGCAGGATTGTTGTAGTGTTGGTGGTTCGCTGAATTATTCACTAATAATCTTCATTACTCCGATTCTTCCTTATTCCATCCAGTAATAAAGTACTGAGAAGCCGGCCCCACATCTCTCACCAGGCACCTCAACCATAAGCTGTTGTAATAAAAAAAAATCCAAGAAGATAAGGAATTTAACTATGTAAATAGGGATTTGATTAAACCCACATGGTGTTAGTATCAAGTCGGAAAAATGATTTAAGAAAATTAAGTACAATATTGTTACTTTTGATACAATATTCTTAAGTGTAAAATTTAAAGAAATACAACCATATTTACACATACTATCTGACCAGAAGTGAAGTTGATTTGTAATAGGTCTTATAACTGATGGTCTGCTCATGAATGGTAATCATGCAAAATGGTATACCAACAGCAGCCTTGATAAACTCTTCCCTAATGTTATCTAGGACAACAGGATCTTAACCATGTACTATTCCCTACCTGGGCCTCCTAGCCTTTAGACACTGTTTGCCAAGTAGAATGTTCATGTTGATTGAAATATCTAATGTATGACAGGCAATGTATCTAAAGAATGTATACTTTTTTCGAAATGGTATATATTTTATAGCTCTACATAATTTAAAAATGTTCCCTTCACAGTATCACAGGAATTAGATTGAGTTTGGTGGTTCATATAATTGAAAAGCTTTATCAAACTTAATAAAAGTTTATTTGATTGGATTTAATTTACCAAGCCTGAACATCTAGAATGTAAACGAAGTTCCTCCGGGACGAAGGGTGGGTCATTAATACTGGGATGAACAAGGAAGAATTTGAGTTATGAAGATTACTGGTAAACGAAGTTCCTCCGGATACGAAAGGTGGGTCATTAATACTGGGATGAGCAAGGAGGAATTTGAGTAATGAAGATTACTGGTAAATATTCCAAACATTACTCCCTTAATTCCTTCCTTGTCCCATTCCTTACATAATGATTGATAGATTGATTTATTAATGTTTCAAGCTCATAGCCAAAACATGATAACAAGAGCACACAAAAAATTGAATTTAAGACACTTTTTAAAATAGATACCCAATACATTTCAATAATAACTAAGGCTCCCTGTTTTCCGTTTTTACTGATTTTTACAGATAAATACAGACAGAAAACATTTATTTTCTTGTCTGTATTTATTTTTAAATGTGGATAAAAACGGAAATTGGGTTGCTTTTTGAGTAATTCTAAATACTGTCTTCCATGACTGCCAGGCCAATAGCTGTGTGGATTGATAGGTAAGGGGGCTAAAAAAGAAAGGAATTTTAGAGTAAAGAGGCTTTGACAGCAGTAGATATGCATAAGGTTGACACTGAAATATGCATATTTTCTTAGAAGTACATTGATTTATTTTTTGTGGGTGTTTACAGAATTGAAACCTAGTAGGCATTGAAGCATGAGTGCACATTTACCGGTTAAATAAATGTGGAAATATACTAATTTCAGCTTCATTTTTCCACAAAACCCAAAATAAATATGGATAAATACAGATAAAATTAGCAAAAAATAAATAAGGATAAATACAGACGGAAATGTCAAAAAAGTAAATACCATAAAACCGGGAGCCCTAATAATAGCTATCTGCTAGGAATAAATATATTTACAATTTGCTCCAATTCATTAATCAAAAACACGCTCTGAGACACCTAAGAAAGAGGAGAGTTTAAGCAAGTACTGATATTACTATACGAAACAAAGAGCAATTAGTCATTCTGGCTTTCCTCAAACTAGGCAGTGCAAACTATATGTAAAAACAGCAAATCAAGAGGGTAATAACATTGTGCAATACAGACGCTGAGCAAGAGCTCACTCTGGCTCTTTCCTCAAGATGTGCCAAGCAAACCATACATAAGAAGCGACAGAGCAAACAATGGCAATATCATCTGTTCTGTAACACAATGAAAGGACATCATAATAGGATCTTATTACTCTGTTCTTAAACAGTGGGTGGAGCCAGTTCCACCTGGTTGGGAAATTTCCTAGCCTAAATTTTATACATAACATACGCTTCATTTCTAGTGGTAGCAAATCTAAGTATGGCGCTTGCCTTTGAGTATAATGCTCAAAATAACTTGCAATAAGACGGCTTGCACTGCTGCCTGTACTGGTAAATTTCAAGCACCAATAGGCCTCCTTGACAACTGAAATACTCACAACATTAATTTAAAAAGAACAAAAAGAGCAATTGATGGAGAATGTTGAACAGTGTCAAAAATTCACCCCAGTACAGAGATCTGGGCCTGAATCCATCGTTTTTTGCTCCCCATGCCATTTCAGTTTAGACTCAGTCAAGTTCAAATCAGTCTTGACCCTGTTCCCCATGGGAACAGCACAGCCCGAACAGCCAGGCCAAGTCATCCTTGGACCAGAAATAAGCATCCTAGGACCGGTTTCAGCAATGGAGCGGAGTTTTTTTTTGTTAGTGCACTCGAAATGTCCTTGTACACGCGCAGGAGCGACTTGCCAGGTGCTCCCGATCGTCCACAAGATTTTTAGAGCCGTTTGCAAGCATCACAAGATTTGCTAGCTGGCTGCATGCTCCCGCGAGATTCTGCAGTCTCCAGTACATCATTCGGGCATGCCAGCGAGTTCCTGGCAGATATTTTCTGACTTATGCGATCCTGAACGTGCAAGATCTACCGCGGCTGCAATCTGGGGAAGATTCTCTCATCGAGGTATCAACATCTTCCCAAATTGACGATTTGGAGTCAAAAACCTCCTCAAATGGACCTTTGGAGTTGTTTTTTTTGTGCAAGGAGTCCTTTTTTTATTTTGTTTTACTTTTTTCCAACTGGAAGGAAGTGCCCCAGAGTCTCCAACTTCCTGTTCCTGTCCAGCAGGCTCCTCTCAGTGCTTTGTTCATCTCCTGGTCAATTTTCATTTGGATTTGGAGCTGTAAGGATCACTCTTTGTGTCTTCTGCATAAACCATTGGATTTAAGGACTTTGTATTTAAGATTTCACAAGTAAGTTGAAAAACTGGTGTTGTTTGTTTGATTGGTGCCATGCACCTGGATTTATTTGTACTTTTATTTTTGTCAAAACTTTCTTTATTGAATTTTCCAGCGCACACAGCAGTCCAATACAATATATCACAATTCCTATTTTGTGAGTACATTCTGTAGAACAGATCAGTTGCTTCTCCCTTAGGAGTTGGTCCTAAAAGAAGGCACAAATAAACAGCAGTACCACTGATGAACCCCCTAACAAAGGTACACGAGGAAACACTTATCAATCTTTAACGACCAGGAGAGGTGGAACCGATCACCAGAGAGGAGGGGCACACCCGGGGGGACAACCTCCCTCCCTTACTACAGCCCCCGGTGACATTCCTAAAATTGGAAGAGATGGATTGCTCGCGTTCGTGTTGGACTGGCACACAGAGGAAGACCTCTTGATAGATATTCCACCAGGGGACCCCATATATATTTAAAGTTTTTAAAGGAATCAGAGAGAACGTCTGCCATGCGCTCCATTGTGAGGGCCTGCCATAGGCAGGAGTGCCTTTGCATCAGAGATGGCGCTTCTTTTTTCTTCCAGGCCGCAGCTACTGCCATTTTTGCTGCACTCAAGCATAATCATAGGATAGATCTGTCACCTGTAGTCTGGCATTTGAGAGTATCTGCGCGCAAGCCTAGAAGCGCAAAGCCCAGGTCCTCTGGCACGTGTTAGCCCAGAATGTCTTTAATTTGTGCCAAGATTTCCAACCAAAATGGACGGATTGTCAAGCAATCCCACCAGATGTGTTTAAAATCCCCTAGTTGTCCGCACCCCCTCCAACATAGATCTGAAGTCGTGGGAAAGATTAGTTTCAATTTCATGGGGTATAAGTACCAATCATGTAGTATTTTATAATGAGCCTCCTGCATCCCCATCGAATGAGTGAATTTAGATATATCTCTATATAGTCTGTCCCACTGCTTGTCTAATACTGTGTCTCCCATGGTTCGCTCCCAGAAGGCCCTGTGCCTTGGTTGGGGGGTGACAAGTGTAGAGAGAAATGGCGAATATAGATAAGAAATACTACCCTTTGTACTATTCCCACTCTTCACAAACCGTTCTATGGGTGTGAGATCTCTGGTTGCTGCTTCCTTCAGTTCCTATCCAAGTACCCAGCGTTGGAGTTGGGTGTATTGATAGTGTTCAGTGGTTGGTAGGTGGAAATCCCTCTGACTGTGTTTGAAATTGAGAGTATCCAAATTATGGAATAGATCCGAGATAGTGGGGCCCCCTCCTACACTCCATGTGCCAAAAGGCCCTAGAAATGCTGAGTTATAGTGGATTGATGTAAATGGGGATGGGAAAGTGGTCCAAGCAGATGTCCTGTTGACCCCATCCCATACCTTCAGTGTAGTTTTCGTAGGGGTACTCAGATAGACATTCAACAGATGGTCTGCCCAAGGTTTCCACGAGAGATCCCATATATACCTTCCCACCACTTCCCTGTCCATATATAGCCAGTGTTTGTCGGACTCCTGGGCCGGCCATTCGGAGATCACTCGTAATTGGGAAGCCTTGTAATAAATGTGTAAATCCGGTAGAGCCAGGCCCCCGGAACTCTTCGGATGCCTAAGTAATTTATATGAGAGACATGCCCTGTGATCCTGCCATATGAAACGAATGATCATAGATTTAAGTGTAGCCAAGAACTCCCCGTCCAGCTTAATTGGTAGGCCCTGAAAAAGATACATAAGTCTAGGAAAAACAATCATTTTAACCGCATGAATGGGGAAACATCCTGAACAACGACTCCGGAACAACGAGTTCCGGAGTCACGAAAGCGGAACTCCGCCCTGCTCGAACAACGACTCAGCCTTAACCACGCATGTGCGTGGTTAAGGCTGATTCGGTCTAGTGTTCGGGCAGGGCGGAGTTCGGAGAGCGTCACAGTGAAGTCGAAGTGGAACAGGTAAGAGGGGTTAATTTTTAGGGGATGGAGGGGTTTGGGGTTAGTTTTGAGGGGTTTAGGATACGTTTTTGGGGGATGGGTGATCGGGTTAGGGAGTAGAGATCGAATTAGGAGGTGTGGAAGATCGTAATAGATTTTAAGGGGAGGAAGTAGTTAATGAGGGGTTGAGTATGGTTTTAGGAGTTGGGGAGATCGAGATTATTTACAGGGTGGAGGGAATTAGTTTTAGGGGGTTGAGGTCGTTTTTAGGGGATGGGGGTTTGGGATTAGTTTTGATGAGGCAATGTTTGATTATCTGGTGTGGGGGATTAGAATAAAAGGGGTGGAGTACGTTTTTAGGAGGTCCGGGTGATCAAGGAAGAGTTTAGATAGGACTATGAGTTTAGGTGGGGGTGATCGTGATTATTATTAAGAGGAGAATTAGTAATAAGGGGTTTAGTTAGTTTTGAGAGGGAAGGGGTTTGGGATTCGTTTTTATTGTTTGTTAAAATGGTGTGGGGCGAAATGAATTTTAAGGGGCAGGAGGGTTTGGGGGGATCGGAGTAGCAGTAGAAAAGCATTTTTTTAAGACGCATTTCATTAACACGAAAAAACGTGGTAAAGGAATGCGTGGTAAAAAGTCGTGGTTTAGACGAGGTCGTGGTTGCGACCTCGTTGTTAGGAAGTCGTGGTTGTGGAACTCGTTGTTCCAACATACAACCGCATGAATGCAGCCTAGCCAGGAGATATACAGGGGTCCCCATCTCCGGAAGTCTGTCTTCAATTGTTGAAGGAGCAGGGGTAATTAGCTTAAAAAAGATCTGAAAGGTTGGGGGTGATCTTTATACCTAGATACTTAGGGGTCGATTCCGATCTCAGTCGGAAGGCCCCCGAATCGGATTCGGCTTTACCGGATCCGAGTCGGAGGCTTTGTTTCCGACCGAGTCGTACAGAGGTCTGGACGCCCAAGTACGATGCGAATGAACGCGAAATCACCGACCGAATCATTTCCGGGTCCGAACCGCTCCGTACGACTCGTTCGCACTCGATTCATACCGCGCAATGGAGACGTTTTACGACTGCGCCAGTACGATGCACGATCCGGACAGCCGGATACAGTCAGAGCCTCCGACACGTAAACGCTCTGGGAAGCGGATTTCGGAGGTCAGTGCCGGACCCCCCTTCACCCGTAGCCTTATGAGTCGGACACAGGGGGAACCCAAGGGTCCCCCCTATACATGCATGTACGGTGCAGATGGCACCAACGCGTACCCACTACAGGGGGCACCCTTTTGCACAACGTACCCATTCAGTCAATGGGAGCCCATGTACGCGTCGTACGACCGGCTCCCATTGACTTCAATGGGAGTCCGACCGAACCGAGTCCGTCAGCATGCGGCTGCATCGTACTCGCTCGCTTGGTGCCAAGGGGCACGAATCGGTCGGAAATCGCTCCGGGAACGTGTCGGACGGAACGGTTTCCGACCAGGATCGGAATCGGCCCCTTAATGTCCCTTTTGGCACATTGAAAGGGGGTGGCAGTCCCCAGGGATTCCATCTCCTGCTATGAATGGTGAGATTAAGCAAGTAGGATTTGGTCAGGTTGATACGGAGCCCTGCCATTTGTTTGAAGCATCTTAACTCAGTTTGTATCGACTCCAAAGAGTACCTAAGCATGGCAACGGATAGCAGTATGTCGTCAGCAAAGAGGGAGATTTCATGCTCCTCTGTGCAAAAGGAATGCCACGGATGGAGGGTGTCATTGGTATCTTAGCCGCTAGGGGTTCAATACTGATGGCAAATAGTAGCGGGGAGAGGGGACACCCCTGCACCGTTCCCCTTTCTAGATAAAATAGGTCTGATCGCAGCCCATTGACCAGAACACTGGCACTAGGACATGCGTAATTGGCTCTAATCATGGCGATAAACCATTCACAGAATCCAAACCGTTCCAATGTATGGAACAAGAAGGCCCAATCTACCCGGTCGAAGGCTTTTCCGGCATCTTACACCAGGAAAGCTGCGTGGAGCGATTTGTTTTTTTGGTTGCTGTCTTGATTAGATGGAAGACCCTACGAAGACTATCATGTGTTTGTCGGCCCTTGATAAAGCCGGACTGGTTTGGATGTATCAAGTCTGGCATGAGGCCCTCCAATCTGGTAGCTATCATCTTCGCGCATATCTTCCCATTGAGATTGAGGAGCGCTATTGGACAATAGGAGCTACATTGGTGGGGTTCTTTTCCCGGTTTGGGCAGCACCGAGATTAGAGCCTCGTTCATGGAGGCCGTCACCACCCCTGAGTCTGCTATGGAGTTGTAAAGGCTCACCAAGTGTGGAATGAGTACTGCCCCAAATGACTTGTAAAATTGTGTGGTGAGCCCATCAGGGCCTGGTGACTTATGAGGCTTGAGACTTGTGATGGGCCTACAGACCTCCTCATCATCTATTGGCTCTCTCAGTACCTTGTTCTGTGCTGCCGTCACCCCTGGGATCTCCACCTCATCTAAATAGTGATTTTGCTCTGTTTCCTCATAGCTATCAACCATACAGGTCCTTATAGAAGTGACTAAAAACCTGAGCCTTCTCTGTTTCTAGGGTCAGCCTTCCCCCGCGTCTTGTTCAATGTCTCCTATATGCTCCCTTTCCCTCCTAATTTGCAGTTGTATTGCTAGATGTGTACCCACCTTATTTCCCTGTTCATATGATGTGTGGCCTAACGTCTAGGGCGGTTGACCTTGAAACTGGTGAACCGGGTTCGAGTCTCGGCAGGGACACTCAACATCCTGTGATTCTGGACAAATCACTTAATCTCCCGTGCCTAACCAAAATGAATGTGTCTGTCTGTAACGCAACTGGTGCTCATTGAAAGTGCTCTGATACCTTCGGGTCTAGCTCGTGCTATATAAAACTAAATTTAAAAAGTGCTTTTAAGTCGTAGGAGGGTACATTCAGCCATGTTAATATCAATGGCATTAAGCTTACCTCGGAGTGCTGTAGCTCTCCTCTGGAGAGTGAGAGTAGGGTTAGTCTTGTGTGCCCGCTCTGCCATTTGGAGCTCTGCCTCCAATGTTAATCTCTCTCCTGTCCTTTGCTTATTTAGTGATGAGTTAAGTTAAATGCATTTGCCGCGGAACACAGCCTTAAAGGTATCCCAATTGTTAGCCGGGTTGGTGTCCCTAGGGTCATTCAAGAGGAAGTATTCTCTAATAGATTTCCACAGCTCCTCACGCAGGAGTCGGTCTCAAGCTAAAGCTGCTGGAAAGAACCAGCGTCTATACTTCGAGAGTGTTGTGTCCCAAGTCATGGTAAATGTAACCGGCGCATGGTCAGCTATAGTAATTGGGTGGATGGACATTGCCTGGAGTGCTGCCGAAAGGGCCTTTCTTACAAACACGTAATCTAATCTGGAATAGGAACTATGTCTAAATAATAAGATTGGCACCGTGTACCTATAAACTAAAAGAACCAAAACCCCAGAACCCTGAACACATGAGGTAAAGCAACCCCAATGGAACTTTCTCACATCATGGAAAAACATTAGAACGGATGTATTGGTCAGTATCCGCTTATGGCAAGCTGAATATAAGCAGTAGAAGGCAGAACCAAGCACCTAGTTCAAAAAGGCTGTTGGCATCGACTGTTTGTAGGGTGGGTAAATTTCACCTCCTGTACTATACAGTCATAAACCTCTCCCCTCATTAGTAATGGAGTGATGCCACCAATGTAGCTTGCAAGACCTGGATTACCCAACGGATAGAAAGTTGGCGATCAGTGAGGCACTCGCGTCCAGAACATTGCCACCCCTTTGGAGAGCCATGGGCTGTTGGCCCCCCGGAGACCACTGAGTCATTTTTTCTTTTGTTGTCGTGAGCGGTTTTGTGTCTGCCACTGTTCCCCTCCACTGCCTCCCGCTGCCACCTCTTTTGTTCCCCTCGGGTCTCCACTGCTGGGCAAATCCTCCAAGAGGGGAAGGCCCAGCACACTGGCCTCTTCCGAGAGAGTGGTGACATGATGAGGTGCTTATTATGAAGCGTAAAGGAGAGACCAAAGGGGTAGGTCCAGCGGTATTTTATATTGTTCTGCCTCAGCTTTTCTGTGATTGGCCTGAACTGCTGTCTGCGTGCCAGAGTAGCGGGTGGTACGTCCTGAAGCAGTGAGCAAACAACTCCCTGGAAGGAGGCCTCATGCTTTGTCTTTGCAGCTTGAAGGATCGCTTCTTTCATCATGAATGAGTGGAGTTTGGCTAGAATGTCCCATGGTCATCTGCCTCCCCAGGGGATGGGGTGCCCACCCTGTGGACCCTGTCTCTTTTTACTTTCATGCCTTTGGGTCCCAGCAACTCCGAGAACAGACTAGTAACAAATGCCTCTAAGTCAGCTCCTCCGCCCCTTCCTCCAAGTTGCGGAGTCTAATACTGTCTCTCTGAGACCTAGTTTCAAGATCTTGACATTTTATAATGGTGGCTTGGAGTTGCTCATGGAGGAGTTTCGAAGATCCCTCCACCTGGGTGGTCCTGTGGTCCAGCTCCTGAACCCTGGCTTCGATATCTAGTGTGTACGTACCCACTGAGTCCACATCTAGCTGGAGTGACATTAGTTTACCCTGTATATCTGATCGCAAAGCTTCTAGGGAATTGTCCAGGTCTGATTTAAGTTCTTCCTGCAGCTCCCTTTTAAAGTCCTGCAAGGAGGCAAGGAGGTCTTCCTTGTTGAGTGCCATTTCGCCTGCTGGCCCCCCTCCACAGGCGAGACTCTGTTAGTTTGAGCCTTTTTAGGCGGCATAAAGTCCGCAGGCACAGCCCCCGGCGCGATGGTCCACTATTTTGGTGGCTGGTCAAGGTATGGCTCAGAGAGGCTGGGGTCAGGTGACACCACGAGGTTCTAGATCAGCTCCCTTTTCACCCAGGGCCAAAGGGGCACAAAGACACCCCCACTCTAAGATTCAGAGGGCCCCCCGAACTTAGTCAGGCAGTACGATCCCACACCACTGCTCTGGCCCCTCTCAGACACCACATTCGCTTTTGCTTAGGGATGGTCAGCCACTCTCAGAGCTCTCCATTTGGATGAATACCGGGCAGGGCCCCCAGTCCTATCTCCCGGATTGTTGCTGTAAAGGCAGGGGAGAGGTGCAGCAATGTCCGTCCCCCCCGCATTTCAAAATGGCGTTCCCTCTATCTCCCACCCACCTGGGAAAGGCCCGTCTCAGGCCGCTTTGTGTTGTGTCGGAGGGTTCCACCCGGAGGTGTAGCCGCGAAGATCTCCTTGAGGCCCCAACAAGCGGTCAGCCCAGCAGTGCCCAACTCCCATCCTAAGCCATCTCTAATCCTCTTTTGGGGATGCTGCTCTCTCCAGATCTCGGGTATCTGCTCCTGCGTTTGCCGTCATTCACTTACTGGCCTGTACCTAAGTCCGCTGTGGCTCCATGTTAAGGTCAGGCAAGGGGGGAGTACTCAGGTCAGTCAAGAATTTTTATGCTGGCACCTGAAAAACCTCTTGAGTCTGTGCGTCCCCGCATCTGCATAGCCCAAGGGCCGCCAGCTAAAGTCAGAAGCCACTCACCGCCCACCCAGGCCTGAGCGGACTCCGCATTGTTCTGCCGCGTATCTCTGCCATCTTGGGGTCAGGCAGATGTCATTGTACACTGGTCTCTACTCCTTGAGGTCATCTGCCCCCACGGGCGTCCTCCAGTTGCATCCCGGGGGTCTTCTCACCCCCGGTCTGCCTCCGAACCGCCGCTCTGCACAACTCTGGAGGGTGAGGGCAAGGCGACTACATACCACGCCAGCATGTCCACCGATCGCCGCTATATATGACTCTTGCCCCAGGGGGCTCTGACACCATCCAACACTCACTCCACACCTTTGGTGGGTACCGGCAGGGGCGGCCCCCAGCTATTGAGGCCCATATGGAGAACAAAGGCCTTCACGCCGATCGCTTCTCTCCTGCCTCCTCCTCCGTCACTGAGATTCTAGTCCAGATGGGATTCCGGTGCCATCTAGTCTTCTCCGAGGGCAAATTCACTTCTTAACAAGTGCCACCCACTCTATGGCTCCAGCGTTAGCGAAGGCATCGGTGATAAAGTTGATTCGCTGTGTCCGGGCTGTGACTTTGTGCCCTACTTCCCGCGGAGCCCTCGTGGATTACATCCAATCAGCCCTCTTGGCTGGCCATGCCTAGCTTTATTTGTACTTTTAATCAATTTTTAAAATTTATTGTGGTGCGTGGCCTGTAGTTTCAGTAGGGGCCTAGTTATTTCTTTGCAAGTAATTTTTCTTCTTTTATGAAGTAAAAATGCTGCACAGTTCACAACATTTTCTCCATGTTTTTTTAATAAACTTGCAGTATCGATTTAATTCACTATGTGGCCTAGTATGTCAATGGGCCTTCCAGCCAGTAGGCCCAGTGCTTGTCATGGGTGCATAAAACAACTGTTTCTGTGTTGTCTGTTGAATTGAAACATCCTTTAGGCCATGGATGGATTTGGATTAAAATACAAAAAGTGTTTTCTTTGTGGTATTTCACGTTTTTTTCCCTGCAAACAGTGTATAGGGTGGGGTAATGCCTTTGGAGGATGTGTGTTGTTGTAACTTGTAAACATTTTTTGCCCTGTTAAATTCCGTTTTTGGCATTGCTGAATTAATGCTGTGTAATCTTTACCATGCCTCCTTTGTCTGGCCAGTCTGGGAGCGTGTTTGCCATAGGCCACCATTTGTCTTTGTTCACTATGTGGCATGGGGCTATTTTGTATTGTCTTCTATGAAACCTACCGGATGGAACTCCAATGCTACCTGTGATACCACTATCACTGTGTCTGTTTGTTCACTTGTGGTCTACTTGTCACTTTTCCTGTTCTCACACGTTTTCAGTGTTTCTTTCACACACTCTCACCTTAATTCACATTTCTCAGCATATCTTACAGTCTCTAACATTTCTTTTTACGTCTCTTCGTTGTGTTTTCACAATTTTTTATTTATTTTATTTGCAGAGTTTTATATAGCGCTGGCTAGACCCGGAGGTATCAGAGCGCTTTACATGAGGATCAGCGAGTTACAAGTTAACAAAATTACCAACAGTTACAGGAGCCAATTATAACATATGGAAAACAGACAGTGTTACACAATAACATGAGTTACTAGCGAATAGCATAACCAAGACACACGTCCAAGAAGCAAAGAAGGAAGAGGGAGAAGGTAAAAAGGGGTATGGAAAGCAGATCGGGTCAGGCAGACCGGCAAGGGGGAAAGTGTTTCAGGGGATGGATTCGTCGGAGGGCGGGGGAGGAAAGGAGACACAGCGGAGAGACGAGGGAAAACCATGTCCAATGTCCGGCTGGGTAGGTGATGGCCGAGGGTGTGAACCAGAGCCTAATCTCCTCTATAGCTGAAAAAACAGCTCCACCGGGCAGCGGCCATGATTGTTCGGGCTCCGCGGTTAGCAAAATTCACGGTCCATTGTAAGATCATGAACCAAAATCGCGGGAATTTGAGAGTTGAAAGGCCTCCATCCATATAACCTCAGGTGAGTCCGAAGGTTCAAGGGGGGGGGGTAGAACTCAGGGGATTAGAGCCGGAATGGAAATCCCTGGCCGGGGAGCTCCCGGCCGGAGCTCCTCACATGTCGGCCATCTAGACCATGGGAGCCTGCAGGTGCCTGGATGGTCCACTGCGAGAAGAGCAAACGCCCGAGCTCCTGGGCGTGACCGTGCGCAGGGGTTCAACCTCGGGGTACAGTGATGGACCCCCAGCACCGAACAGAAGCAACCGGTCCAGTCTGATGCTCAGCCACGAGGCCGCCTTCAAAGCCTGAGACCGCCTGACCTCCGCCATTTTGGGGTCAGGCAAACCAGGTCCCGGTCATCGGGGGCAGAGCGGTGGGCAGCATTATGCCGGAGGACCTCTCCCGCACTTTGTGGGCCACAGTTTCTCACCTCAGGAGCCCCGCGGGAGCCTCGAATTATCCGGCCGGGCCACTGCAGCAAACACCCCCAGGCAACTTCTCGTGGCAGGATCGCCCTTCAAGTCGTGTCGGAGTCACTCGCTCTCCGCCGGCACATCCACGGCCCCCCGCCGGTGGTCTCGCCAGTCATATGGAGCCTCCGGTCTTCGTTCAGGTCCGGGCCGCCATCTTAGAATCAGTCCTGCAGCCCTGGACCACATTGTCACCGCTCACAGATGGAGGAGCCGGAAAGGTAGAGGAGAGTTTGCACAGTAGCCAGGAAGAACAGGAGAGACAGCGCACAGACTTTTGAGGGCAGAGGAGAGACTGCACAGAAGCTAGAAAGAGCAGGGTTGTGTGCACGGAAGCCAGTGAAAGCTCTCCGGCCAATGTCCGTCGCAGCAGAACTCTCTGTGGCCCCTCAGTGCCAGCGATGCTGGAGAGAAGGCGATGAGAGGAAGCACGTTCAGCCCAGGGGAAGCTCGACCAGCGATGGGGCGGCGTGTCTGATGGTGGAACAGCCTCGCATCAGTGCATCTGGGGGAGAAGGAGTCGATTCCTGTCCGGCTCGGTGGGCCCGATCCTGGCGAGGAGCGGCGAGGCAGGCGAGGTGAGGGAGCGTCAGGTCGCCAGAGGTCGTCTCCAAAGGTAAGACACGCTGCAATAGAAGTCCGATGATAGTGGAGTTGGGTTGATTGTAGGTTGGAGGTGGATGGCCGGGTAAATAGAGGGATTTCTACCAATTTGGTAATCCCTAACCCGGGAGCTTCAGGGGAGAGCTTCTACTCGGCCACCATCTTGGCTCTTCCTGATGATACCATCAGTATGGGCTTATGGGGGGAATGAGGTTCAGGTGGGAGAGGCCACAGCTTAATAATACAGCCAGCCTCGACACGTGCCCGTAATCAATAATTTTAAGATGCTACTGTACATCAGGCAAGGACACCAGAAAGGGCAGCGTGGCCCTCCGGTGGTATTCTGAGCGCCTACGCCGAGTCATGGAGGCCTTCTCGGCGCACAAACAAAATCAATATTCCTTGTTTAAAAAAGACAAGTCTGCGGCGCTTCTTTATATCTGAAAGATTTCAAAAAGGCACGTTTGTGATTCCAAGTGGAACGAACAGCCCTCCAAGTGCATCCTGCAGCCAGGAAAGAGCAGCGCCGCCTTTGTTGCCGCTAATGATATTGCAGCCCTTTTGTTCGCGCGCGAACGGAGGCGTGGATTAAAGGGGGTTTATCCGCCGGTCCTTTCATCTACAGTAGGTCCCCCCCCCAAACGAACGGATTGCTCACGTCGCAGCTTTAAATTAAATTGTGCGAGAAAAGTGTCTTTAGCGCTTGTGCGGCACGCGGCGCTATTGTGATTTCGCAGGGCCCGCTGGGTCAAATTCCTAGGTCGGATGCTGGGTTCATGTACTCGGCCAGTAATAATAGTTTGCTTTCTTTTTCACACCTCGGCATCTGAATTTTTTCTTTTTCCATTCTTTTCTTGACGGCTAGTTCCGTTTTCCTTCTCCCATGCTGTTCTCACTAATGGTTCTGACTTTGTATATCAGATTTTTTGAATATTTTCCTGCCCATTAATTGGGCGGTTTTCACACACTGCCTTGTTAATATGTCACGTTCTTGTTCTTTATTCAATTGCATGTCACTAGAGCACTTTCATAATTGGCCAGGATCATCGGCTTGGCACATTCTTTTTACACCTGTTTCATTCATATAGCATCTGAGCGTTTTTTTAAACAGCTCTTTTTATACGTAATTTTGATTACTCACGGGATTTTTATCCACTTTAAGATGGCACTCAGATTATTTCAGTTCGTCGTCAATCACTACGGATAGTCCGCTTTCAATTTCTATCAACGCACTTGCACGGTTTGCTTGAATTAGATCGTGAACACTCACTCGGCGTTCTCAGACCGTTCGGAGTACGCAGTATGCCGGCCGGGCTGATGTAAGTTTCCCTTTGGGCTTTTTCTATACTGCGTACAGTGTTCTGCATGATTTTTCCCTAACACGATCTTACACACACCCCACATTTTCTTGTGCACATTTATTTAATAGAGATTAATCACCGAGCTTTGTGATTACTATTTGGAACGGTACGCATTTCTTACCGACTCCATCAACACGTTTTTTTATATCGCTCACGGCTTCACTCACCTTTGGTTTTGGGTTTTCATTCATCACAACCATTGGATGTTAAACATCTATATATTTCAGACACCACGTTGACACTGTTGTATAGACCGCACAGATTATTCATTATTTCATTAGTCACGTTCAGGCGCACGATATGCTTGCATTTTGTATATGTCACCACTGCTCGTACACCACCAGATATGACATTGTTTAAGTTGTGATATACTGTTTACTCGTAGAGCACAGTGAAGCTCTGTTTATTCTCCGCATTTGTTTTAGATCTTTTCCCCTGACGAAGGGCTCGCATGCCCGAAATGCATCGGGAGATTGATCATCATTCATTTGAAATTCGAGCCAATTGATTGATTTACATGTATTCATGAATGAATTAAATTCATGTGTTAACAGACTTGACTAAGAGTTTTGAACCTTTCACAATCTGTTACACATTCAAATTTCCGATTTGGAACATTCGATACCTGCAGTGTCAGGTTTTCAGCTGTGCCTAGAGGGATACCACTCACGACGAGTGGCACTACCCAGTACATTTCACGTAACACCCTTTCCAGAGGGTGATACCTCCAGTGCATGCTACAGCACGTATATCTTCAGTACATCATACGCTGTGCATGCTCATACGCTCGTTTTCTTGTTCATCGTCTGAATTTTTTGAGCTTTGCACGCCCACCCAACCCATTCATCAATATGTCATATACGGACATTACAACCCTCACTGATATCAGGGCTGAGACTTTCGCCTTTTCTGAAGATGATGCCAATAAAATCTATGCGCTGATACCAGAGGTCACTTCTCAAGCAGCCACGAAGAAAAACAAAGACAGTATCATTAAACAATTGTTATACTTGACTAAAAGAGAGGTTAACCAGCGTTTACACGCTTGCACATTGATACGATATCACAGAGCGCAAAGGATTCCCAGAGGATTACGCGTCCCTTTGAAACCCCTTCTATGTAAGAACAATCCCAAGTTTATAGAGAAATGGTATTCCATTTTGAACAAATGTTCGCTTGATTTGATTCTCTTGATAGTCGAAGAACTATCCAAGATTCTGGAAGAACTCAATAAAGAAATCGTATTGATCAAACAGGAACTTTCCGACATGATGTCACAGACCGAATTGTCTAAAATATTGGAAGACACCAACACCCAGTTAGAAAAATACACCCAAGAGATAAATGAAAGAAAAATCCGGAAATATTGACGAGACACCATAGACTACAAACTGGGGGAGGTATATTCATGGGCGGAGGTCTATGCCAGATGCCGTCAAAACAAGCCATACAGTCAGAACACCGACACTGAAACATCGTCGTCCAATGATGGCTCTAGAGGCAAACCTAGGACAACTGCAACAGCACACCCTATACCCTCCACTAGCATGACCCAACAACCAACCACTGAGGCGTCTTCTTTTTTTAGAATTAGGCCCAACAGACAAAGACGACCCCGGCGGGGAAAAGACAAAGAAAAAGAAGGGAGAGAGACATGAGGAGCTCAGCGGCCCAGAGGAAGGGCGCCAAAGGGAAGAAAACATAGATAACTTAGTGATCAACATCTCCTCATATCGATTACAGACCACGGAAATGAACATTCTTCAAAAAGGGACCTCTTTTGTTCCCACCAGCCACACCAATTGCTTCGAATTGGAGATTAGTTTATTCAAATTGATGCGCAACCTCCGTTTGAGACATTTTTTTGATAACGTCATCACTGACCATATCAGCGACAAGGAGAATCAACTTCGTGGTTTACAACACAGGAGCACCTATATGGCCCCAGTCAGCCACACCTATGAGAACCTTGTGAAACAAGACATTCGCAAATTCAACTACAGACGCTCATCCAAACATCGCAACTTGTCCAACAAAGAGTTTGCTGTGTTGAAAAATCTAGCCGAGAATCCCAACATTATATGCCAAAATGCAGATAAAGGAGGAGCGATCGTCATAATGGACACCAGCTTTTACCGGGAACAGGTCCAGTTGCACCTCTCTGACATTAACACATATTGCACTATTGACTTTAATCCTACATAACAGTTTGCTTCTATTCTCAGCAACTTGATCAAAAGGGCCACTGATAATGGTGTCATAACTGATAAGACTGCCAAATATTTGATCCAGGCGTTTCCTCGCACTCCGTCTCTGTATATGCTACCCAAAGTCCACAAGGATCCTCAACACCCTCCGTTTCGACCAATAGTCTCCACCAAAGGAAGCTTACATGAACCACTGGGGAAATTCGTGGATAAATATTTACAACCGTTTGTGGTCAGCTCAAGAACTTATATAAGAGACACCACAGATCTACTTTCAAAAATCATGAGTGTCAAGTTTCTAATTGAAGACGAAATCTGGCTGTGCACAGCGAACGTGAAGTCCCTGTACACCTCAATTCCTCACTTACTGGGCCTTAAGGCCATTGAAGAAATGTTACTGAACTCCGATCTCAACACTGATTTTCAGCTTTTTCTGATGGAACTGGTGCATTTCACCTTATATCAGAGCTATTTTGAGTGGGAAGGTCAGTGCTACCTCCAACTCTCAGGAACTTCTATGGGCAATTGTGCCGCGCCTTCATATGCCAATATCTTTGTGCGCAATTTTGAGGAACACAACATACTCAATGACATACAATGGAAAGAACATGCCATCACCTTTCTGAGATATATTGACGACATTTTCATTATATGGAAGGGTTTGCAAACCAGCCTGTTAAATGCTTTAAATTCACTTAACACCATCAATGATAGGATTCAGTTCACCTTTGACTACGATCAACAATCCATAGCATTCTTGGATGTACTGATTAACAGATCCGGTACTACTCTAGATACCAACATTTACAGAAAAAGCACAGACAGGAATAACCTATTGCACTACCAAAGTTTTCATCAGACTCCCCTCAAGAACAACTTACCATATTCGCAGTTGCTTAGAGTTAAGAGAATTGTTTCGAATCCAGACAACTTTGATCAACAAGCTGCAGAAATGTTGGACAAATTCAAAAAACGCGGATATCCTCAGAAGATTCTCGAACAAGCTAGCAAACGATGCAGTCAAAAGAACCGCATACAACTTCTGACACCTACCATCAATGTAACATGCCAACGCTCTGTGGTTGTCTCCAAATTTTCCACCCTTAGCCATCAATATAAGAATTCGATCAGAAAACATTGGTCAATTTTGGATATGGAACCAGATTTCAAAGGCATTTTTCATGTTCCTCCAACTTTTGCCTATACAAGGGGAAAGAACATTAAAGAACTCATTGCCAAAAAACCAGCATCATCATCTATGTCTGTCTACAAAGGAAATACACCTTGCCTTAATTGTAATAATTCCCACAACATCATCAAAGGACCCGTTATAACACATCCAATGAAGGGCACCAAAATCAAGTTAAGAGTGAACGCTAATTGTGAAACCAAAAATGTCATCTATATGCTCAAATGCCCTTGCGGGTTGGTTTATGTCGGGAAGACAGAGAGAAAGATCAAAACCCGAGTGAATGAACACAAGAGTAACATTCGCACCAACAATACAAAATCTGTAATTGCAGCACATTTCACTGAACATCGACACAACATCAGTCAACTGCAATTTGCTATTTTGGAAACCATCATCAGACGCGAGGGCAGAAATAATAACGATTTCATTCTACAAAGGAAAAACCATCGGATAAAGTTTCTGGACTCTATGAAACCTAACGGTCTCAATGACCGGATGGAATTCCAATGCTACCTGTGATACCACTATCACTGTGTCTGTTTGTTCGCTTGTGGTCTACTTGTCACTTTTCCTGTTCTCACACGTTTTCAGTGTTTCTTTCACACACTCTCACCTTCATTCACATTTCTCAGCATATCTTACAGTCTCTAACATTTCTTTTTATTTCTCTTCGTTGTGTTTTCACAATAATAGTTTGCTTTCTTTTTCACACCTCGGCATCTGAATTTTTTCTTTTTCCATTCTTTTCTTGACGGCTAGTTCCGTTTTCCTTCTCCCATGCTGTTCTCACTAATGGTTCTGACTTTGTATATCAGATTTTTTGAATATTTTCCTGCCCATTAATTGGGCGGTTTTCACACACTGCCTTGTTAATATGTCACGTTCTTGTTCTTTATTCAATTGCATGTCACTAGAGCACTTTCATAATTGGCCAGGATCATCGGCTTGGCACATTCTTTTTACACCTGTTTCATTCATATAGCATCAGAGCGTTTTTTTAAACAGCTCTTTTTATACGTAATTTTGATTACTCACAGGATTTTTATCCACTTTAAGATGGCACTCAGATTATTTCAGTTCGTCGTCAATCACTACGGATAGTCCGCTTTCAATTTCTATCAACGGACTTGCACGGTTTGCTTGAATTAGATCGTGAACACTCACTTGGCGTTCTCAGAACGTTCGGAGTACGCAGTATGCCGGCCGGGCTGATGTAAGTTTCCCTTTGGGCTTTTTCTATACTGCGCACAGTGTTCTGCATGATTGTTCCCTAACACAATCTTACACACACCCCACATTTTCTTGTGCACATTTATTTAATAGAGATTAATCACCGAGCTTTGTGATTACTATTTGGAACGGTACGCATTTCTTACCGACTCCATCAACACGTTTTTATATCGCTCACGGCTTCACTCACCTTTGGTTTTGGGTTTTCATTCATCACAACCATGGATGTTAAACATCTATATATTTCAGACACCACGTTGACACTGTTGTATAGACCGCACAGATTATTCATTATTTCATTAGTCACGTTCAGGCGCACGATATGCTTGCATTTTGTATATGTCACCACTGCTCGTACACCACCAGATATGACATTGTTTAAGTTGTGATATACTGTTTACTCGTAGAGCACAGTGAAGCTCTGTTTATTCTCCACATTTGTTTTAGATCTTTTCCCCTGACGAAGGGCTTGCATGCCCGAAATGCATCGGGAGATTGATCATCATTCATTTGAAATTCGAGCCAATTGATTGATTTACATGTATTCATGAATGAATTAAATTCATGTGTTAACAGACTTGACTAAGAGTTTTGAACCTTTCACAATCTGTTACACATTCAAATTTCCGATTTGGAACATTCGTTACCTGCAGTGTCAGGTTTTCAGCTGTGCCTAGAGGGATACCACTCACGACGAGTGGCACTACCCAGTACATTTCACGTAACACCCTTTCCAGAGGGTGATACCTCCAGTGCACGCTACAGCACATATATCTTCAGTACATCATACACTGTGCATGCTCATACACTCGTTGTCTGTTGAATTGAAACATCCTTTAGGCCATGGATGGATTTGGATTAAAATACAAAAAGTGTTTTCTTTGTGGTATTTCACGTTTTTTTCCCTGCAAACAGTGTATAGGGTGGGGTAATGCCTTTGGAGGATGTGTGTTGTTGTAACTTGTAAACATTTTTTGCCCTGTTAAATTCTGTTTTTGGCATTGCTGAATTAATGCTGTGTAATCTTTACCATGCCTCCTTTGTCTGGCCAGTCTGGGAGCGTGTTTGCCACAGGCCACCATTTGTCTTTGTTCACTATGTGGCCAGGGGCTATTTTGTATTGTCAGTGTCCATAGGCCTGCATGTGTTCTTTGTTTTCCAGGCATCCTGCTTATTGTTGTGACCATGTGGCAGGCGGCCATTTTGTGTAGCCAGCCAGTGTGCTTTTGCCATAGGGCTGCATGTCTTCTCTTTGTTCCCCATGCCTCCTCGCTTGCTGTTTGACCATGTGACTGGTGGCCATTTTGCGCAGGCATCCAGTGTGCTTTGGCCATAGGCCTGCATGTGTTGTTCTTCTGTCATTATGTTGTGGCCATGCTCCTTGCTTGGTGGTTCACCATGTGGTTGGTCGGTGGCCATTTTGTGTAGGCAGCCAGTGTGCTTTTGCCATAGGCGTGCATGTCTTCTCTTTGTTCCCAATGCCTTCTTGCTCAGTGTTGTTGTTGTTGATGACCATGTGGAGATGGCAGGCAACCATTTTGTGTTTCTAGTCAGTTTGGCCTTTTCCATATGCTTGCATGAATGGTTGAGCAATGGGATAGCAGTTGACTAAATAAGAAATTATATGCTTGAGGATAATTTCACTCATTTATATTTTTTAATTTTAATTTTTTTCAATTGTAGTTTTTTAAATTTAATTATGTATTCATTTTTTAAATTTGAATTCTTTTGATGTTTTAATGTTTTAATATTTATTATTTATTTGTTTATTTTTAAAAAAAATTAAATTTTAATTTTTTTATTTAATTATTATTTTTTAAATATTTTTTTAACCATTTTTATAGCAGCTGACATCAATGAATCAACTGCTATAGGTGCAGAACATCATTCTTTGTCTAAGGATTATTCCATTGTCATTTGTTAGCTACACCTCCCTGAGTGCCACATTCCACGTGATGTGATGCCCATAAAGCAAACAGTTACATCTGTATGTTTTGTTGTTGTTGTTGCTCTTTCTTATCCTTCCTGAGTGTACACCACAAACGTTTATGTTGGTGTGGTTTTCTGTATTACGAATGGATACACTGTATTGTTTATTATTTATAATAACTTAAGTAACCAGTGACCATGCTAAATGATATTGTCTGAGTACTACTAATTGAACTGCAATAATGCCACGTTCACTGATGTTCTTCTTGCTTCTTTGCATTTAGTTGCACAAGAGTAGAGACATCACCCACAGTACTGCCAGACAGAAGGCTTGTGCACGACTTGACGCGTGATCACACATCACAGACATCTCTTCAACTTGTGAAGCTGAGTGCCACTGCTAACTGACAGCTTCAAGATGGTCCCAAAGAAAGGTGCTACCAGGTGGCTAGTGAGAAGAAGGTGCTTACCACCACTGGTATGACAATCCAGACCTTTTTTGGAGAAATAAAACTGTGCCTGCCACACCGGCCTCTGGGGAGCAAGCTGGGAGCAATAGCCCCCACATCATCGTACCCACTCCAACCTAAGCCCAAGTCCATTTCTGTAACAGAGGCAGCCTGTCTAAACACGGCAACACCGACAAGCAGTGACGTTGAAATTGACTTATCTGTATCGCAAAGTAGTACCCAATCGTTGCAGGAAACATGGACAACAACAACAGGCGCAACAACAAATACTAGTTCCTCCTGAAGTAGGAGCAGTTCAGGAGATTGAGCTTAATGCTGAGGGAGTAGAGAAAGCCACTCTTTTAGAAGATCCATTGTCTTCCAGATCTCCAGCAAGAAAAAAGGAGGGTTAGTGCATCATCTTCTTCTACGAGCCCCCCTTCTGATGATCTAGGCAACACTTGGAGCCTGCCTCAGGCTGATGGTGAGACACGCCACGAGAGGCTATGGAAAAGGAAGGCTCCTGAAATCCTTAGACTTATGGGTGCAGATGTAGAGGAGGAGGATGACGACGAGCCACTCATCATGGATGTTAGCCCAGCCCCAGTAGAGACCGACGTTACCCCATCCCAACTTGCTATGAGGGATGTGGCACCACAGATATCACCACCGTCAGCTTCCATATTTGCAAAGGACCTGCAGCGACTAACATCCACAACCACCTCAGTAGAAGTAGTCACTGCAGAGAGTCAAACATCAAAACGCACCACCTAGTGCCAGTTCATCCGACATTGGCAGTGGCACCTGCGTCAGAAAGTTGACCTCCCCAGTTTGGGACTTCTTAACAGTTAGCAAGAAGGAGGTGAACATTGCCATATGCTCTATTTGTGGAGCAAGTGTTAGTCGGGGTAAGCTTGGTACAAACTATGGTACCGGGGGCCAAACAACCCATTTGGGAAAGCACCATATGATCCAGTGGGAGGTGCACCTTAGTGGCCAAAAAACTGCAAGTGTTGTTGGTGAAGGGGGTGAAAGGCTGAGCAGGGAATCTAATCCGATCACGGTGGAAGGTGAAGAAGAGGAAGACATTTTCTTTACGCAAAGCAGCCCTGTCTCCAGCAGTGCATTTGTATCACCCACATAAGCAACTTCACAATGGCACTAGACTCCGGTCAAGACACCAAGGCAAGAGAGTACAGTGACTGCCCTGCTGAAACGCACAATAAGCCTACCAACGTCTGGTCTCAAGAAGTCTCCTGCATCAGTGGCACCAGAAAAGAAAAAAATCCAGGCTACCATTACTGGCATGTTTAGGCAGGAGGGGCAGTAGGAACGCAACCACCCAACGGCACGCTTGTACACCGCGAAGCTGGCTAAAATGTTAGTGCTGGACCTCCTTCCTTTTTCTTTTGTGGAAGGGGTAGGTTTTCTTGAATTTGTGGCAGCCATCTGCCCGAAATGGAAGGTTCCCACCCGGTCCTATTTCGCCAGAGTTGCCGTTCCAGCGCTACATCACGATGTGCTGAAATTGCTTGGACAAACTTTGCAGCAGAGTGCTGTTCACACTATTCACCTGACGACAGACATGTGGACCAGTTGCCAAGCCACTGATTACATGTGCATCACTGCACACTGGATCTCTTTTGTGGGGGTTAGAGTAAAAATATCTGCAGGTGTTGACACTGCTGAGATTTTTAATGGTGCTCGGAAGCATGCAACAATAGCCATGGTTGCCATGGAGAAATCCCATACTGCTGCAAACCTTTTGGAAGACTTTAACAACAAGGTCTTTGAATGGCTGTGACCAAGAGGGCTTAACATTGGATTTGTTGCCACGGACAATGGCAGTAATAAATTAAGGCCATGGCCGAAGGTGGCTATTTTAGGGTCATGTGTTTGGCACACTGCATCATCATTGTACAGGACTTTCTCAAAAAAGAAGACCAAGTAAGCAACTTACTGTCCACGTGCAGAGGAATCTGCACTAATTTCAGTCATTCATTTAAAGCCCAGAAACAGCTGAGGGTCATTCAGAGTGATAATAGAATGTCAGTTAAAGCACTCATACAGGAGGTGCCAACACATTGGCACTCGACTTATTTCATGCTTGAACACCTGTTTGAGCAGTACAGACCGATCAATGAATATGTCATGCAAAGAGAGAATGCAACTGGGAAAGGCATGTTCATTGAGATGGACCAATGGGGACTAGTCAAATGCCTGACAGAGATGCCTCTTCTTTTTGAGGTGTTCACACGGGAAGTCAGCAAGGAGGACAGTACCAGGGGCCAAGCTATCCAGTTGTTGCACATGCTACAGGAACAGCTAAAGGAGGTGTCTGCAATGTATGCAGGTGTGGAGGAAAAAAAAGATGCATATGAGTTGGTGAAAAGCTTAGTGCTTATCTGTTAATGCAAGGGTGCAAAGAGACATTGTGTCATCCAAACATTACATCTGTG
This sequence comes from Calotriton arnoldi, assembly GCA_963921515.1. Taxonomy (NCBI): domain Eukaryota; kingdom Metazoa; phylum Chordata; class Amphibia; order Caudata; family Salamandridae; genus Calotriton; species Calotriton arnoldi. The sequence continues at coordinate 518,367 of CAWUFW010006423.1, read as the reverse complement.
CCACAATTCTTGATCCACGGTACAAACTATTACTGTCCAGTTTCATTCCTTTTTCAGACAAAGATGTTGCAAAATACAAAACATGGATAGCTGAGCAAGCCAGTTAGCTAGAAAAAGAACGGCCACGAATTAGAGGCCCACTCCTCCAGGGCACAAGTTCTGCAGGGCTGCCTTCAAGTGCAGAGCTTGAGGACAGTGCTGTTGGCTCACAGCCACCATATCCAACAAAAGAACACCATCAACAAGAAGAACATGAGCATCAGCCCCAAAATCTGCAACTGAATGGTTTCTACTGGCAGGGATTAAGTCCAGTGCAGAGGCCAAGGCAAAAGAGGTTGAGCAAGGTGGAGCACCAATAACCATTGAGCGGATGGTCCAGGCCTATCTGGATGACCCAACAGAGGTCTACCTTGATCAAAACCCATTGGTGTATTGGTATGGGAAGAGGTGCCAATAGCCAGTGCTCACCAGGATGGCAAAAAACTACCTGGCTTGCTGGGTAGCCAGTGTCTCCGCTGAGCGTCTTTTCAGTGCTGCTGGTGCTGTTGTCACAGGGAGAAGGACCAGTCTCTTGCCCCAAAACGTGGTGAGATTAACCATGATTAAAGTGAATCAGCACTTTACACCACCGGATTACTCCATTCCTAAGGTACGACAGGAGGAAGATGAGGGAGACTCAGGTCATGGAAGTAGTGTTTTTAGATGAACTACTTCTGGGTTAACCACCTGATTTTGACCATGAGCACTACTTCCCTGACTACTAGGCCTGGGCCAACAACCATAGAACTTTTTCTCTCAGTCTCTATCGCTGATCTGCTTTCTTTGATGCCAAAACAAAATATATATATATAGCTAGGGAAACATTATTTAATTTTTTTTATTTGTGTCTGGTTGACTAATCCAGCCCCACTATCTTACTCTTAGACATATTTTATTGCCGGATTGGAGTTGCAACACTGTGCAGTGAAGAAGTCCCCCCCTCCACCTATTTCCCTCAAAGACATTGGAGATAAAAACAAATTTGTGCATGCCTCCAACCCAGGGCTGTGACAATCTATCCTTTCCTAGATTATTATTCCCCTAGCCAGACTGCCCCACATGATTTGGTTTAGACTGGCCAATGTCTCTTTCATGAACAATGGATTAGCAATGTACCACTGTCATGGTGACCACGCCTGAATTAGAAGAACAGGTAAATGTCATGCATTGCACGCTGAGTGATTGTTGTTTGGGAGTGTGTTGAGATGATTCATGTGGTGGCAGGCAGTGACAATGGGTATTTGTTTATCTGTAACTATTATGCTTAAATGTGTTTGTGATGATTTACAATGTTGGTGGCCTACCAACGGCTGATCATTTTTTCCCTGAAGGTGTTTTTTTCCTTCACCTTTGAGAGATAGCAAGATTTCTTCAGCGGGTCCACTCCACACTGCTTTCTTAAAATGTTTTCTGTTTTATACTCCTTAAAGAGTCAGACCTGACCAGTCCTTTTAGAATATATAACGCAAACACAAATTTAGTCTACACAAAAAATTACTCAATGTTTCTCTTGTTGTGCATCAACAGCATTGTACTACAGGTCGATCTATTGCATTTGAGTCGGGATACAGTTGTTACACAATTGGGCACCTCACTTGGAGTCAGGAAGATCACAGATGATGGAAGGACTCAGGACATGGGCGTGACTACTTTGAGAACTGCCACCAAAAGAAGGAGGTTTTCAACTTCACTGAAACCAACCGATTTGGTGATGACTTTAAAGTGGCCTACCCAACTCTGTGGAGTGGTGGTGAGTGATGACAGCGGTGCACTGATTTTACTTTATTGGGAAAATGCAATGTTGCTGGGTGTGTGTGCTCAGTGCTGTCTGGCTCAAATTTGAGGCTAAGTGTTCGTTGCGTGGGGGGCCTGTTGTTGAAGGTAACTAGAGACAGAGATTTAGTCATGAATGATCATCACATTATGCAAATGCTATTAGGCTACATATTATTGTTATGATTCATGATGATTAATTGATGATCATGATGACAGTTGCAAGTTTGATCAGCCCGATAGTTATATGCGGCCAATTTTGTGTGATTTTTGGTTGTTGTAAAATTGCCCTCGTCTAATTGTTCACATACCAGGCATAAAATGAATGAGTGCAAAAAGGACTATTCCTCTTCTCTCTTGCACTGCCTATGAGTCTTCTTGGTGCACTCCTTATGAAGTTAAACTTCTTTCTTTCTCCTTGATTCTACAGTATTTGTTTTTCAATCCGCATGCCCTCTTACCCTGCGCCAAACTGGAAAACCAACATAACACTCACACTTATCTTACCGGACCACATCCACCAGGCACCCAAGATTGATGGACAGTCCAAGAGGAATGCAGATGCAACTCCCAATTTGGCAATACAGTATCCTCTCCATTTGTTCCTGCCTGGCTTCCATGTGCGCCAGCCTCTGCATGATGCGGCACTGAAATGTGCAGAAATAGGGGGAGCAGCAGTGATGGAATGGTGGCAGGTGGATGCCATTGGACTGCGGCAATGGACTGGAGGCACTGGAATCTGACTGGGGCCTGGGGCAACTGCAGCTTCTGCCATCTCCTCCAGGGCCACTAGCTGCTGGTATTCAGCCCTGATGGCCTCCAGTTTCCTCTGCCGGGTCCGGGCTGCTATCTCCTGCCTGTTAGGAGTAGGACCAGCAGGAGTAGCTATATCAAGAATGAAAAAAGACAAATTGTAAACAATGCTCTTAGCAAAACACATAGAATTATGGAGTGGCACAGTAGCAGTACATTTGCTGGTATCCTCGGCCATTTTATTTTGATGTGATTAGAGTTTCAGACATTATGAACTATGGAGCACACAAGTATTCTTCTCTCTCTTGTTGAGCTAAATTATTGGAGGCATGCTAGCTCAGCTAGCGCCCTAGTCATACTCGCATTACTTTGCTACTGTCTGCAGCAGTGGGGCAGCTGTACTAGACTAGACAATTATCTTATTCCTATCATGGCCATGCTCTGTTAAATGCCTTTCAATTTCACCCTGACTACAAGGCAGATGAATATTATGAATGATTATGAATGATATACATCACGTAAGGTACTATAAAATCAATCATGCAGACAGACATCCCCCTGTCTGCCCATAAGTAGACGGTGGGAAAAGCAATGCACTACAGTACAGGGAAAGGATTAAGGAACAGGATATTGTATTTGGCATGTTCATCACAGACTATCCCATCGCTAAAGTCGAAGCACTTACTCTTAGTCCCACTTTACTCCCTGGCCTCACCCTCTGTCACCACACTTTGAAAAAACTTTTTTCCCACAAAATAGATTTTCTTGGCAGTAAGGAAAAGAATTATTAACTTACTCTACTGCGGGTAAGTTAGAGGGATTAGGCTGGGTAAGTAGACATTTTACTGATCATTATCCTCAAGTGCCTAAGCTTTTGCTAGTAGTGAGTCACTTTGTTCCGCAAATGTTGAAAAAGAAAAACATTGAACAGAAGTAATCCGTTATGGAAGCCATAGTAAAATATATCACTTGGACAGAGGAATGTGGTGCATACAAAGAATGTTTTTTTCAAATTTTACAGAAGGCTGGGACGGAAGGAACTTAGGAAAGGATTTATATACTAGGAAGTGACTGAGTGGGCACGGGGAGTGAACGGAAGCACAAATATTTTTCTCATTGCCATGAAATTTGTAAATGGCACATTAACTGAGGTAGACTTGCATTGCACAGCCATGCAGCCATTAGGTCACCATGGGTGTCACTAGTGATATGCCATAGGTAAGGAGGGAGGGAGGTGATTGATGATGGGTAGGTAGGTAGGATACATAATATATGTTGTGCTTGAAAATTACTGTGAGTCAAGGGAGTTGTCTGAAATACCACCTCAGCCCTTTGAATCAAAACCTTGATAAAACCATTCCAAGCAAGTAAAGTAGGTGAGAAGAAAACTACTCCAGAGGAGCACCCTAGTCCCTTGTTTCTACTTCATTCCAAGGATTTTTCCATTCATCACTGCATTGTTCGTCTGGTATTATTATTATTCACCCTTGCGTTTGCTGCTCACCATTTAAGTTTTACATTCTCTCATCCAGTCTTCACCATTGAAAAACATTCATCCATATATCCATCCATCCAAAATGGCTCTCAGTCTCAAAAACCTTTCACCAACATACATTTACCCTCCCATGCATCCTTTCACCCATCAAACTCACCCGAAGATTCCTTTCACCCACCCAGGCAGGCATCCTTTCACCCATACCCTTTTGCCCACCCAGGCAGGCATCCTTTCACCCGTATATACCCATTCATCTTTGTTTCACCCACCCATGCATCCTATCAGCCACCTGTATGCATCCTTTGAGCCACTCATCCTTCTCTTCTAATCATATTACATTTCACCAATCCTTTCTCCTTCCATCCTTCTTTCCCTTTTCCATCAACCCATCATAGTTAAAGTTCTTTATGAAACTTTGTCTGCTGAGTTGCAGATAGAAGAGGCCATTACTAAACTCCAGCTGTATCTGCTAAAGAGGGGTGTGTTCAACTGTTCACAATTCAACAGTACACCCAGTGAGTATATTATAAGCAAGAAATATGACTTACCACCGCCTGCAACTGCCGCTGGCTCCCTCCCTTTTATCGCTGCCGCATCTGCTGCCTGGCTGGCATCGTCACTGCTAGCCCCGGCCCTGGTGGTCGGTGCAGCTAGAAAAAACATTACAAATTTTTTTAGATGCCAGATACACCTCCTCCTATTAATTTTTTATAGCAAAATACAACCACACACATCATTACAATTCGGTTATAGTATCTTCTATCAAAAATATCAGGTTGGGCATTTTGTTAGAGGCAATTTTTGAAAAACCTCAAGATAAACTATAATGGAGTGGCAGAGCTATTGATGAATCTGAGTTTTTGAAAAGAAATAAAGGGTGGACAACTGGACATATGGTCTTGGTTAGCAAATGCAATGGGGCCGTCCTTGTCGTACTTCCTTCCAGCCATGGTGCACGGTCATCACCAACTGCTGCTAATACACAACTTTGGGGTGTCAAACATGACCATGGCCACTCTCTCGTTTTTACTGATTGAGCATGAGCAAGTAAAAGAAATTTTTCTCATCTCAACAAATATGCGTAGATTACCTTACTTGGGCATGCAATCTTCTCGGCAGAGTAGCAATACGTGACCAATGGGTTCTCTGAGTCTTACAGTACCACCACTAGGCAGTCCACAAAATATATAAGGGGAGAGGGAAAGCTGGCTGACAAAGCAGAAGAAAGTAAGCTACTGACAGACTAGTACAAACACAGTTTGAAGTAAAGTATAGGAACTTGAAATATAGAAAATAAGTAAATAGGACAATGCAGGGATAACAAGAATTTAGAAACAGATAGAATAAAGAAGATTTGGGAAAAAATTGGAAACGGGTAGAAATAATAATTCAAAATAAGGAGCAGTAAAAGTTATGGCAATAAATATTACTGTTAACAACAGGAGGACTTACTGGGCAGAGGAACTTTGGGAGGCACCTCCAGCAGCTCCCTCAACCTCTTCAGCCCACTTTTTGCCCCTGGATGCTGATGTAAGACATAAAGACAAAAAAAGATTGGTGGTAAATAAAATAATCTCTCCAAAAATATTTTTGGGCAGGAAAAGGCAATTGCAATAACATTGAACTTTTCAGATCGCAGACCGTCCTATCCTATTCCAAATTTCCTAAACCTACCTAATCCTATTCCAAATTTACTAAACTAGATTTTGGAATTACTAATAAATTGCAACTAATGATGTTTGCTTCTCATCTCATTCACAAGCTGCCAACCCCCTTTGACGGGCCAAATCACTAAGTCTGCATTTTTCTTTAAATGTATAGATGGGCGCATGCATACACATCACTGGGAAATTGGTTGTTTGACACTGTACGAGCTACAAAAAAATAAAGGCTGTAAGGACTGAAGTGAGAGGATGCGCTAAATTACTAATACTAACTACCACTATCTTTGTGACAGGACAAAGGAGTCTCTGAATTACTTCTTACATAATCAGCCCAAGAGAGCGATAACAAGTAAGATTAGGTAGCACCGAGCACCTGTCTAGAATAACGATCAAATAGTATTTGTAAACGTAACTTACTTGCGTGTGAGCAGCATGCTTGCTATTTGGGAAAAAAATATTAGCATAGCATAGAACACAAGTAATAATATTAATAATTACTCACCGAGCCCCGCAACCTCAACCCCTAGCAGGTCCGGCAGGTCCTGGTCTCGGTCCAGGACGTCGAACCACCGGCTGCGGCTCGGTGCACCGTACCCAATAGCAGCGGTACACTGCCCGACGCACCCTCGGAAGGAAAGCGAAAAAATTTAAAAGTACAAAAGTACAAAAAAGCACACCAAACAGTAGAAAAAACATAAAATACACACTCACAAAGACAAAGGGTAAGATAATAAATAAAAATGAGGGGGAAAAAGTTTTATGAGACAAGGATTAAATAGATTGCGAAAGGAGGGAAAAGTGGGCCCCAGCACCATAACAGAGTGAGAAACGAGATGGCCGCACCCATGCGAACTGTGTGGTGCATTTTGCGCTAGATTTCCGCCCAAGAACACCCTCCACGCTGAAGTATGGCGTAAACGACACGGAAACGGGTAGGACAAGGGAGCTCTGCCCGATTGTGGAACTCCGCGTAGCCCTGCAGAGTTTTTTTTACAACTTTGCGGAGCTCCATGTGGCGCAGCTACGCGAGCTCCGCCTGGGCCTAGTCAGTATACCCCAGAGGGTGTCATGATGGCTACTTTCAAAGGCTTTCTCAAAATCAATGAAGTAGATCTATACTTGTCTCTGCCACTCGTGCACTGCTCTATGATGTTGTGTAGTCATCCTCTTTTGGCAAAATCTTGGTGCTTTTAAGGGCCTCTATATTTTTCAGTTAGACTTCATGGAAGCCACTGTTAGGGTTTGTTGTGAGATAATTCTCTTTGGTGGGCCGATGAAAAGTGGGATGTCCTCCATGGTTAACCAACCAATTCTGCTCCTGAGGCAGTTGGGTGCAGTATAGGCTGGGCCAGTGGCAATCTGGTGGTTCTCTTCACTGAGTAGAACCCAAAGAGATCATCTGAGTGCCTTTATGTCATCTCCATTTTCTCCAGAATGTTGAGCTACCTAGTGCCTTCCTCTCGTGTCCATTTTGTTTAACATATATATGGTGCCCTTATTTCAGTAATTCACTAACTCCGAAATAAAAGTACAGTCTTATGTGGATTACCTGTAGGTGTGTATTCAGGTCTCCAAAACCTCCATGATAACACATGTTTATAAGATGTACCAGAGTTAACTTCAGCTATGCAATGCTAAAACTGAGGCCCAGATTTACTAAAGCTTTGCACTGGGTTTGTGTTACTTTTGTAACCCAAACCTGATGCAGAGTGTTATGCTGGGATTCACGATCCAATAGAAAGCAGAACTTTTATTGAATGATTTCCCAAAGTAATGTAAACTTGGGCTATGCACTACTTGTCATTACTTTGCTTTAGGGGGATCCTTATGGGTGGTACATGGGTGTTCCCTTGCAACCACTCATGGGTTTTGATGCAAATTCCCATCTACAAACCTTCACAGACAGGGATTTGCACCTAAATCTTACGCCTCGTCGAGGTATGCATAACATTGAGAAATGTTTTAATTTCTCCTTGTTTTTCCTACTTTGATGGTGTGCTGCATTATACAGCACACATGCAAACCTGGAAAAGTTTTAAGGGGGATTTTTAGTACTGGAAGGGTCCCTTTCCATTACAAAAACTATTCCTTAGAGATCTCATACACCCTTGCATTGTAGCACACGGATAACACGCATTGGGGTATAGCACCCTATGGAGAGAGGCACCCCTGCGAATGGAGAGAGGAAAACTGTGCCATATCTTATTGGATATGCACCTGTTCTGTGCTCTCCCTTTCACGCAGCTCGGCAACTTTAGTTGCTATGTTGTGCTGGGTGAATTGTTCGTAAATCTGGGCCTGAGTTTATTATCTTTGGAAGCAAATAAGCTGGAGACCCCGGTATAGGAAAATGGGGTTCTGTTGCAGTACCCCTCCCCCCCACGTTTGCTGGTATCTGATGCAACTTTGACTGAGTGTGTACTGGGTCCCAGATAACCAGGCCCCAGTTTATGTGTTCTTTTCCCTAAACGGTACCATTGTTACCACAATTGGCACACCTGTGGCTCACATATAAGTCCCTTGTAAAAGGTACCAGTGGTACCCCGGGCATTGTGACCAGAAAGGGTATCTAAGGGCTGCAGCATGTATTATACCACCCTAAGAGACCCCTCACCTAACACATACACTGCAGACTGTATGTTTAGGTGCAGCTAAAACTGAAGAGTAGACATGGCACACATCCCTGTGTGCCATGCCTACAAGCCACTGCCTGTGTCATAGGTACCCCTGTAGCAGGCCTCACAGCGCTGAGGCAGGGTGCACTATACCACAGGTGAGGGCATAGCTGCATGATCAATATGCCTCTACAGTGTCTAAGTACATTCCTAGACATTGTAAGTGCAGCGAAGCCATATTGAGTTATGGGCTGGTTGTTTGTCATTACGAACTCCACAGCTGCATGATGGTTTTACTGAATGCTAGGAAGTTTGATATCAAACTTCTCAGTATAATAAACCCACACTGATGCCATTGTTGGATTTATTGTTAAAAGCACTCAGAGGGCATCTTAAAGATGCCCTCTGAAAAATGACCAACTCTCTGGAATGCAGCTGACTGGTCTGCACCAGCCTGCCACATCCAGACATGTTTTTGACCCCCTGAGGTGGGAGTCTTGTGCTCTGGTGGGTCAAAACAAAGCCTGCTCTGGGTGGAGGTGCTGCACACCTACCCCGAAGCAGGAACAGCATTCAGAGCGGTGCGCCTCAAAGGCTTCATGCCCTTTTTTATGCTAGCCAGGGCCTCTCCAGCTAGTGGAGATGCCCGCCTGCCTGACCAAGCCCCACTTTGGGCGGCAAGGTCAGCGGAAAAATTTGTATTCAGAAGAGGTGTGTCCCCTCCCAACCAGGACCACCCCTAAGCTGTCCTGACCCTCTCCTTTGAAAATCCTCCATATTGGATGGAAGGATTTTAGCCAATAGGGTGCAAACACATAGAGGGTGTAGTCACCCTAAAGGTGAGTAGCGCATTGGCTACTACCTGTAACACCCAGTAAAGCCACTAAAGTTTAGTACTTTAGGGGCATCCCTGAACCAAGGAATTCAGATCTACGACAACCTAAGAAGAAAGAAGACATCCCTGAAGCCTACCCTGCATAGAAGTCCGAAGACGACAACTGCTTTGGCCCCAGCCCTTCTGGCCTGTCTTTATCTTCAAAGAGCCTGCAACAAAAGGCGACCTGTCTTGCAGCCAACGACCTCTGAAAACCCTGGGAGGACTGCTGCCTTCGAAAAAGACTCAAATCTCCCGTGGACAGTGGACCTGTCCAGAAGAAATCAACTCCAAGGACTCCTTTGCCATTTGTAACCACAAGTCCTGACCCCACTGCACCTGATGCCTCCAAGGCGAATCCAGGTGGCCCATCGGTCCAGTGAAGGTACCCCAGTGATCCTGACCTCAAATCCAGCATTGACTGGCCTCTCCTGACCTCCACGACGACGCCTGCAGTGTGAATCCGAAGGGTCCCCCCAACTACGAAAGGCCCGGGAAGACGAAATCTGTCATCTAAAGACACTCCTGCACCCACAGTCCCTGGGCTTTGGGGAGCTTGACCAGTGGTGCCCCTGTGACCCTAACATCCCAACTTACCTGTTCTGTTGCTGGTTTTCTGACTGCACCCTCCGGTTCGACGCATGCAGCCTGTTTTCAAAAAGAAGAATCTGTATAGAATTGCATTGGACACCCGATGCTGTGTTTGCACCCTGAACCGGCCGCCCCTGTGCCATTTGTGGTCTTTGGTGCTGCCTTGTGGCCCCCCCTGTGCTTGCCTAAACCCTCAGGTCCTGTGCCCTGAAACTGCAGGTACCTACCTGCAACCAGCACCTCTGTGGGTGCCCCCATCTCCTTTCACTAACATTGGGCTCAGTGACCTCTGCACCCGGCCGCCCCAGTGCCGCTCGTGGTGCAGTACCTGCCTTGATCTGACCCTTGTCCAGTGTTGGCCTAAACCCCCAAGACTGGATGTGTAAGTCGAGTACTTACCTGTAAATGTACATAACTGTTTTCCTCCTATAGGATTGTATTGCATTTCTTGATATTTGCCCTGTGTCTATCTTTCACATTGCTAAGTTACTGCTACTGTTGATTGACACCACAAATACCTGAAAAGTATTGCTATTTTAAACTGGTACTTACCTGCAATTGAGTTCCTCTTGGTTCTAAAAATAAAAGTAACAAAGACATATGTTTACAAACAATTGGTCTTGGATTTAGTCATTGAGTGTGTGTCATCATTTATTTCCTGTTTGTGTGCAACAAATACTTAACACAGCCCTCTGATAAGCCTAACTACTTAACCACACTACCACAAAAGAGAGTATGATATTATCTACTTTAACCTCCATAAATCCTCTGGGGATCCACTGGACTCTGTGCTCACTATACCTTACTTTGGTATGGTATATACATGCCAGCTTCATACACCGATGGCATTACCTCTCCCTATATTCCTGGATCAAACCCTAATCTTGCCCACTTCCCTAAAAAAATGTGGGTTTCCAATTGATCATAAGATGTTCTTGGAGGCACAGATTGGTAAGGTGGTGGAAAACGGATGTCACAAGCTGGGTAAATTAAAGTTATCCTTCCTTCACTCTCACCTAAGTATGAAGCATTGGTAGTGGGTGCTATGAATAGCTTGAGGCTTAAATAATGCAGTGGCCTGCATATAAGACTGCAAGCGGATATCATGAGGAGGTTGAGAGAAATCCAAATAGGTGGCCTTGTATACAGTAGTTGGAGGGAGCATTTATCACAGCACAGAACGTCATTGCACTGGTTCTCGATCAAGGAACAGATCAGGTTCAAACTGGTTTGCTGATTGTACAGCAGTTACCATCATCTAGGTTTTTGAGTGTTAAACCACTAGATCCCTCCTCATAAACCGAATCTTACACCTTGTAGCCAAGAGCAAACCTTGTTAACTGGTAGCAGATGTAAACAAAAAGTAAAGGTGGAAGAGCTTTTTTCTATTAGGAGGTCCTATATTATGGAACTTTCAACCATTCCAACTTAGAGTATCACCCACCTTCTCCAGGTTCAAGGTAGCTCGGAAAACATGTATTTTAGATTCTCCTAAAGACAGGTGCAGAGAGACCATTGCAAAAGTAGTATGCAATTATTTATTTAAATCTTCAGGTGAAATATCATGGAGTCGCGTGTTCCCACTATGCTTGTAAACTGCGATGGCTCCAGCATCACGGCATTGCCCACAGAAACAACAAAGATCTCTGGGGTGATTGACGATCCCCGCACTACCACTAGCCTGCAACTGGTACTTAGGCAATTCTTTGGAACTTTTGTGGCAATTCCTCCGACATACGCCGGCCATTCGTGCCACCCACTGACAGTAGATTCTTGGCAAGGGGGGCGCTCCCTCTATGGTGGCAGAAGCTCCTGAGGTCCTCCACCATAGATGATATGCTAGCTGCTGCGAAATCCTCTAAGAACGCTGGTGGCGCTGAGACCACAATGGAGGCCCTGCTTGGCGATGGTGTTTCTTCTCCAGAGCTACATCCCCCCGCAACGAAGAGAGTTATACAATAGCTCCTCCTGGCAGAACTCGCCGTGTTGAACTCCGCAGAATTTGGCGGAGCTATATAAGCTCTGTGAAATTCTGCAGAGTTCTGCTCACCCGCAGAGTTCCGCCCACCGCTAGTGAGAACACACACAAAGTGCATTCGGCTGCTGATTATGTTAGTACTCGCTCTCCAAGGCAGGTTTGATCTCACCGACTCATAAATGAGATCAGGATACTCACTTGATGAGCATACACTCGTGATAACCAAGGATAATACTCCTGCAACTGCACGTCGGCTCAGGGCACAGGGGAGGCAGAATGTTTGGTGCAGCGCACGCTCACAAAGACGTTATACTGTGCAGCCTCTCTGCCTCGTTCGTAAAGCTGACGGGCTTGTATTTAGTTTACTCAAAATTGCAACATTTTGGTTCCTCTAATCTGGGCTCAGACCAGACACTACACATCAGAGTGCTCCATATACCGCAGCTCCTGCTAAAAAATGATGCTTCTGCCGCACTTAAATACAGAGCTAAGGCACACTATTCCAAATACCAGTAAAGAAATGGAAGCTGCTACAACATGCCTACTGCAATTTATACAGGCAACTGTGACACATGTGCTCGGCACGCACACACAATCAGTGGCAATCAGCGATACAGCAGTGCATCACCGCAAGTATGACTCTGCGGGCAGACCCTCCTTTCCCTGATCATTGAACATGTTTATCACGGCCTGCATCCACTCCACTGGCTTGTTATGAGCCACCATGTCCGGGCACCCACCGTCCCCCCGGGCTCCTGTTGTCTCACTTCCTGTCCGTGCTCAGGGCTATTCCAGGGGGTGCGGCTCTCTAATCCTCCTCCGCCTCCCTGCTGCTAGTGCTTGCTCTCCCCTCGGCAGCCATCACAGCGGAGTCGCCATGACACACACCCGACCAGAAGCCTCAGCCTTTTCCACTCCACTGCCAGGACACATGGGATTAAGAGCAATGAAAGGATAGGGGTTTTCATTAGCAGAGACTGATCATGTCACACTCATACCTGAGTGGAGGGGAGTGAGGAGGGGCTGACAGTGCACCCTGCTTATACCCTGTATCTCACATCCATGCACGCGCCTCCTCCTGTGACAAAACTAGGGGTGGGCGCCACAATGCCAGTAAACTCTACCACACGGTGTTGGTGGAGTTTTTGCCTAACTCTGCGGGCACACTCCGCTAACTCTGCCTGTGGAGCGGAGTTTACCGGCCACCCCTAGAAATGAGGAAAGGCATTGTGGCTATAAGAGTGAACTTCACCAAGGCGCTCTCAGAACTTGATCAGTCAGTGAAGGGAGTCAAATCCTGTAAGGACCTGATAGAGGCAACGGTGGTACATCAGGACCAGGTTCAGGATGAGGGTGAGAGGGTGTCCGCATTAGAGGCCCAACAATGGCTCCTGGGCGATGCACTGGAAGATTACAAGAAACGCTCGAACCACAATAACATACAGATAAGGGGAGTAGGTACTAGCATCCTCAACTCTGAACTGGAATCTTGTGTGCAGGCATTGTTCCGTCACATCCTTCTGATGGCAGGGGTCTCACCCTTGGCCTCTCACATTGAGTCTTCTCCTCACATCAGCTGAGGAAGCACTTAGCTCTGTATGTTCTAACTAGAGTTCGCTTTTACCAGGTTAAGGAGGATATCCTGAAAGCAGCTCAGAAGTTGGACTCCATCACCTTCAGGGGTAACACTGTTACCCTCTTCTAAGGCATCTCCTTTCAGACGCTGGCCAATTGTGAGACTTCATACCGTTGTGAAGTTTCCGCTTCGCCTACTCTTCACTGTGGATAGGAAGCGCATCGCCAAACATACACCGGAGCAGGCTCGAGCGTTGCTACATATGAACCTCATGGTGACCCCTCGGCCCTACTGGGGGAGATCAATGGCAACGGGTGATCTCGAAGGCAACTTGAAGGGCTGCCAAGACCGCAATGTGCTGGCGTGACCAGCGAAGGGACGTGCCACTTTCGGACATTGAATGACTGCTCTCTAGTTGTTGATTGCCTTTGAACTCTCAGATTTGCCTAGCGGTCCCTGATTGGCAGGCCTGTGGGGCTCCCCGGGGAGTCTATACTGGCCACTGTGACCGTCCAGTTGATCGTAGTGGTGCCAGTTGGACTCAAGTGGCCTGATAGTTGTATTCCACATCTACTTATCATGATGGGCGGGTGGGGGCCATGGAGTACCCTCGCGAGCTGCCCCCTTTGTAAAGGCCGATGTACACCTCTGGACCACCATGTCAGGTCTTTCCTACCAAGCATGGCTTTGGTTTCATCATGTTGCCCAGTTTTGTTCAGCAGTTACTATCCCTTTACCACTCACTATTATAGGTAACACAGGTAACACACCACTTCTCGGACCACGTTTGGTCTGGACACTGAGTGCCCTCAGGGTGGGGGGGTGTATGTTACAAGTGTTGGAATCTCTCCCACACCTTTCTAGCATCAGAGCGATAATGCCCCTTTTTGGTTAGATGGCACAACCCCTTAACATAGTTTCACTGAATTTCCAGGGTCTTAATTTGCCAATGAAACGGAAGGCACTCTTGAAGTGTGTTCACATCAATGAAGTGGGTATAGCGCTGTTACAGTACACTCACCTCATGGTATCGGATACTAAGAGACTCAACTCCTACTGGCACCCGCGTCAGTTCCACGCTTCTGGCCCCACTAAAACCAAGGGGGTGGTCATCCTAATTGGGCGGGGCTTGGTCTTTTCTATAGACGCATCACATATGGACTGGGGTGGCAGGGTGGTGGGCTTGAGAGTTAGATTGGGCCCCTTGCAGACTACGCCCCTCTCTACTTACGGCTCGAATGACAATAAAGAAGAGTATGTATGGCTCCCTGCTCCCATTTGTTGCAAACTTCGCTAGAGGGGACCTCATCATTGGGGGGGATTTCAACACAATACTAGACAATACTCTGGACTGCTCTGTGGCCCGCTACAACTCTTGTCCGATCCCACCAACTCTGATTCAGGGCAAGCAGAAACTAAGGGCCTTATTTAGGAAAAGTGACGCATCGCTGCGTGAAAACAGCGATGTGTCACTTTTCATTGTGCCCTCCTTGCGACATGAAGGATGCTTCATATTTACTGTATGACGCATTATGTTGCAAGGAATGACAGATACATCAGTTTTACTGACGTATTTGTCAGCGCAAAAATGACGCATTGCTGGTGTTGTGTGAAAGGAACTGCCTTAGTCTTACGCCTGCCATGAGGCAGGCGTAAGGTTTTGACACATTTTTGTCCTAGAAGTGGCGCAGTGAAATCTATGAGATTTCACTGCGTCACTTCTATGAGGCTTACTTGCGTGGGAACGCCCCCCCCATACATTATACCTGACGCAGGTATAATGTAGCGCAGGGGTTTACAAAGTGACGCATCTGCTTAGATGCGTCACTTTGTAAATAGGGTGCAACAGGGGGCATGTTTTACGCTGCCGCTGCGTCACAAAAAGTGACGCAACAGCGGCGCAAAACTGTTGCAAGGCCTCATAAATAGGGCCCTAAATTTCTTAGATACCTAAAGAGCAACCCATGCTGGGGAGAGGGATTTCACCCACTACTTCAATGACCACAAGACCCATATGCGGATCGACTATTTTCTAGTGGCTGCCTCGCTCCAACCTCACATTTTATCAGCCTTCATAGGAACCCAAACCCTGTTGTACCATGCTCTGGTGTTCCTACTGTTAGATGTAGGAGCCTCTCTCCAGCGCACAGCATTCCGAGACTTAGCGCTGCGGGACTCAGTGCCAGAGTCTTTGGAGTATTACTTCAAGGAGAATGACACCAGAACGGTGCCTTGCGCCACTACGTAGGATGCAGCTAAGGCGGACCTTCGAGGCAAGCTCCAAAAGCATACATCCACCTTTGTCAAGTTAGCCAAAGTCAAGAAGGATGATCCTGAGGCCTGCCTCTCGTGGCTTGAGACTCAGTACAAGGCGACTGACTCTCATAGGGTCTACAGGGAACTGCAGCGGGTTTGAACTGAGCACATACAGCTTTACCTGACTGACCATGAATCAAAAATATTATGAGAAGGGGGATAAAGCCCATAGATTATTGGCATACAAACTGCAATGGAAACAGACTAGGAACCACATCTCCTCCATGTGGGACGATGTGGGGGGGTTGTACACCGACACACCAGACATTGCCCATCTCTTTAAGAGTATGCAGCATTATAACAGACCCACCCTCCCCCAGAGTCCACTCAAGAGGGATATCTGCAAGGCTTTGCCTTCCCCTATGTAGACCCCACACTACTTAAGGAACTGGAGGAACCTATTAGTCTCGATGAGGAGCAGGCAGCTATTCATCAATTGAAAGTCAACAAAGGCCCCGGGCCTGACGGGTTCTCAGCCTTATTTTATAAGGCCTACTGTGAGCTGCTGGTTGAACCCTTTGCTAAGGGTTTTTATTTCTTTGCTCCACACTAAATCTTAACAAACAAACTCTTTATTTCGGTAAATTACCATAAAAGAGGTACATATTAAATAATGTAGAATAAACTAGTAAATAAAAATAGTAAAAACAAGTGTCTATATCATTTCTAAAAAAGAATGCGAGGTTCAGCAAACCAATGGAGATACCACTTCTTGGTTCAGAGATAAGCTGTGCCAGTTTCATATTTTTTGTATCGTAAAATGTCTCAGCTGTTAATATATGTTAAAATTAATGTTGCGGCCTGTCTCTTCCTAATCTGCCAGGCAAACATTAAACATCTAGACAGCAAAAAACATATGATGTGCAGAATCTGTTTAAAGACTCTTATAAGCCACCTCATTGTTTGTGGTATCAAGATTCCTACAAATGGGGATCAACCATTTTGATCTTGCCCTTCTATACGTTGGGCAGAAAAATACCAATTGAGGTATCGGTTTCTTTTTTGTGTCCACACAAAGGGAGGCCCATTTCCTTTGGATTTAAGTATCCCGCCCATTCTGACGTGAATACACAAAGTGGTAATGTTCTGTATCTAAAATGGATATACAGGTTATTGGCCAGGTTAGGTTCAATTTCATCAAGAAAGGTTTCTAGAAGATAAGTGTCCTTAACCACTAAGAAGGAAGTTGTTAAAGTGCCTTGTGCCCGAGTTATAAAAAATATTAAACTTGTAAAACTTAAATTGATTTTTTAATTCCCCGACACTTATGGTTGGACAAGAGCCGGTGGGATCAAGCCAAAGATTAGCAAGACCCATCCCCACCAGAGATTCTTTAATAAATTTGATCCAAGGGAGATTAGCAGCAAGGGGATGTCTAAGAATTTCTTCCAACCCACGACGATAAGGCAATAATTCAGGCGTGGCCCACAAACGTCTCCAAAAGAATAAGGAGCGAAGTTCAATCTTTTCCGAGATTGGTCTAAGCCCTGTGTCCAACCTCAACGGAATCAAGGGAGTACTAGCCGGAAGGCACAAAAGGTGCCTCATAAACCTGTTTTCGGCCAATACTAGAGATTTTGAATTTTTGTGCCCCCAAATCTCAGCTCCATAAAGAGCTACCGCCAGTGCAGGGTAAGAATATAACTGGAGGACTGGGGAGACAAATATACAATGGGACCCCTTTTGTAGCTTCTGCAACCCCCTGGCATGCTGTTCAGTTTAAGTCTCCGCTTTGCTATATGATAAACCCAGTCCATCTTTTCATCTAAGGTAATACCCAAATAATCAAATAGATGGACCTATTCAAGTGGAATACCCTCTAGGGTGGGATGGGGGTGTGTGGTATGGCATCGATTAAAACCCATATACTTGGTTTTATTGATATTAATTTCCAGGCCCCTCAACGTACAAAACCTATTTGAGTAGTCAAGTGTTTCTGTAGCCCCATCGGTGATTTTGCCAAGAGAATGGTGTTATCTGCAAACATGAAACCCTCATGTCTGCTAGTCCAGGGGCATCTAAATCAGTTACGCTTACTATGGCAGAGTCTACAGTGGCACTGCATTTGAAACCGGGCAAAGACCCTACATCTGTTCTTCATACAGGCCCATTGCCCTGCTCAATTTAGATATAAAAATATTTACCTTCATCCTGGTCTACCGCTTCTGGCCTGTGTTGCTATCTAGTTGCCAATCAGGGTTTATTAGAAATAGACAGGCTAGTGATAAGGTTTGATTAGTGGTAAATGTGATCGATGTGAGCGAACGGACCAAGACCAACACCCTCGTTCTCTCGCTTGATGTGGAGAAGGCTATTGATCATGTAGATGGGCAATTCCTTCTGGTGATTCTTTCGAAAACTGGCCTAGACCCCTGTAAGACAACCTATCTGTTGGCTAGCTACAATACCCCGACTTCACGTATCAGAGTCAATGGTGCCTTCTTGACTCTGATACCCCTCGATAGGGGCAGGGGCGTAGGTTGGTCAGTAAGATTGCGGTGGGGGGGTGAGCTTCAGATTTCCCAACAATCACAATGACATATAATGTTAAAATACATTATGATAAGCAGGGTGCATGAGAGGGGTTTAAGAGCCGGGATCTGTACACATCTCCCTGCTTAGGTTCTACTAATGAACTTGTTCTAACTCTGGTGCAAATTTAAACAAAAATGTATGGATCCCCGTTAAGTATAACCCAATTCTTTCAATAAATACTCTTGCCCTGGGCCATTGTCTGATTCACTATCTTTCTTCTTGCTTTTTCATGGCAAATATTCAATATCAAATTTTCACATATATAAAAAACACAATTTACACACTTTACAGTAACAACAAATGTGGGACGTACTTCACTGTGACAATGTACAAATAGATAATCCATAATAACAATTTAAACAAATAAATAGCGATATGTGAAGACAACTCTTACACATAAATACATCATAATCAAAGAGACATGTCTTTTTACATTACACATATAATGCCTATGTTTGCAAGTGTTTTGCTAGTTTGTGGCAAATTAAACCAAGTGTCTTTTTGGAGTATCGTGTGTCCTATTTTTATTTATTGCTGGGACCTAGTACCCTTGCGTCCTCGTACATTTTTATATAGAAACTATATTTTGAGGTCCTGGTGTCAGAGCTTTGAATAGATAGATTGTTGTGGCGCCCGTAGTCGCGCTTTCTGTGGGGTGCCTCTTATGCACCAATTAATTGTTCGTTTATGCTCTTGACCTTGTTATGGGATACGTCGACGCGTTTCGACCTTCGGGAATGGACCTTGATGGTAGTTGTGGAGAAGGTCTTCTTCAGGGCCAAATATGTTCTTAAGGGACACTGTTGGTGTATTAAAGGACATGTCAGACATTCTAAGATGTCACATGAGTATTATATGGTAGTGGTGCTACTACCACTCTACTTTGAGCACATACCGTATATCCATTTTTTTTTAGGAATGGGACTTTGAGAACGCTAATACCCTGCTAAGAAAACTGTTGGAAAGGAACTACCCAAAGAAATTGCTCAAACGCTCCCTCAAAAGGGCATGGTACACCCCCAGAGAATCGCTACTAGTCCCAAAAGAACAGGAAAAAGAAATCCCAATGGTCTGTGTAACCACATTTTCGGGCATCACCAATGAAGTCAAAACAATAGTCAGAAGAAACGGACACACTGTGAAATAAACAAAATCATAAAAGACAAACTGGTTCGCGCAAACACTCAGGTGAAGAAACCAAAGGTCTCCATACAGACTATGCTTGCTCTACCCCCCATTAAAAGTCACCACAGATGTGGAAACTGCACTTTGTGCGCAAGTACCATAGAAGACCACATATTCAAATACAGAGGAAAAAACATCCTCCATGAAGAATTTACTTACTCTGTGGTTTCTATCGCCACCCGCTATTCATTCCCCGGGAATTTTCCAGACGACATAAAAACAAAACGCGAACTCTTTTTGTTAAACATAAATCAATAATCTATACTTATCACCAAACTAGTCACTAATAACCATAGCTCTGCTACCAGAAAACTGAACCAGCGGCGTACTAGCAGCAGATACTCCACTACCATATACTCACCTGGGACCATACAACTTACTTCCACTAAATACCAAGTAGACCGCTGGAACTTTTAGTTTATGTTTTTCATACCTCAAGATCTAGTTATTCCTTCTAACTAAAACCTTTCACTGATCAAATGGTTCTTTCCTCTGGTCAATGGACCATTAGGTGGAACTAGTTGATGGTGATAATTACCATAATTTATAAAACCTTTTCTCAATTATAATGAAATAATCACAGACTCTGGAAGTTTTAAAATCTTTATCTAAATTATGTAAGTGTGAACCATCTCAACGTTTCAGTACAAACACCCTCATTCGCAAAAGTGCCATTTCAATCGAAAATTCAATTAGTTATAGCAATTCAGATCCACACAACAACTATGCTCAGAAAGGAGAGGACAGAGAGAGAGAACATTTATCAAGACGATAAAATCATAATTACCAAGTATGGTGTGAACACCAACCCCCTGGCCAAAAGACTGGTAAGGGTCCCCAGTTCAGATCAGGAGACAAAGGCTTCAGGACAGGAATCAGGACAGGATACTTCACCTCTCTAGATACCGACGACTGAGTCGCACCCCTCTCTGACACTCACTTCCTCCTCGTGGTTCTTCCGCGATCTTCTTTCTACCCCAATTAAATTAAATAGATGGTTCTGCATTCGATTTTCTTCATCAACGTCTCACAGCTTCAGCACCACCCACAGCACCAACAGTTTCCCGAGCTCTGGTTCTGTGCTCCCGTAAAGCTCCGCACCATCAGTGCATCCCGTTCCTCCTTAACTAACTAAAAACTACCTCAATTATACCCTTCCATAGCCATGTACCACCCATTAATGTTTCAGTTTCGCAAAATACTAACTCTGATTGGACAGGCAAGGGGGGGATGATCATCACACCATGCTTACATTTCAGCTTATTCCATTAAACCATTGTTTCAAACTCCTCCCTCAAACTTTATTAAATCATTTCCTTTCCCATACATCTCGAAACTTTATTAATACAAAATGTAACAATCACCTGAAAAAAGCTCCTTCATATGAACTCTTCACCCTCATGTTCCCAGGGCACATCTTCGCTGGCCTTGGACGCGTGACAAGTCCTTACTCATCCTTTCACATTTTCTCGCCAGTACGCATGCGTGGTGCTACGTCAGTCGGCTCGATTCAGACAAATTTGACAGGCCCAAATGCACACTAATAATAAAGTCAAAAGAAGAAATGTTATTTTCAAAAATAAATGGTTTCACTGTATACCACCAACCTCTACTCTAACCCATTCTATTTATTATTACCCTTTCTGCATTTGCGTTAGTATAAAACTTATATTCTATTTCAGCCAAACAGGTGCCATGCATGTGAGCTTTCAAGCGGCCATTTTATGATTCTTTGCGCAGGCGCCTGAATTTCCCTCCAAGCGTTAGTACATCATACTACGTAGATGCAGTAGACGCATGCGCAGTAAAGATCCCCTGTTAAAGTGCGTTTAGTCCTTCGTTCATGTTATTTCAGTTAGTAAACACATAGGCAAGCTTCATTTTCCCGCGTGTCTCTTTCTAAATACGGATTATTAATTACAAACGCGTTGTTAGTAAATCGTTATTGAGTTAAAATGAAAGGATTGCTTCCGAGCAAGTCTCGTTTACGAGCCCTTGCTCCATCAATCCCCTCTCTGATGGCATCTTAAGCCATCACAAAATTACCCATCCCATCCCAGATACCAACTTTAGCACTTCTCAGTTTTTCTCTATTTCTCTTCTCAATTTTTCATCAATTACCTCGTTTCCTTCTAAATCTCTCATCTTTTTATATAATCTGCCTTTCATTTCTTCCAACTGTATTTCATCATATTTTCTCTTTCGTTTCTGTCCCTTTCCTTCCCTTTCGAAATGTACTTTCCCCTTCTTTCCTTTTCTACAACACTTCTATGTAATTATCATTAACATCACTACCATTACTATCATAACTAATGGTATTATTATTTGACCTAGGAACCCTTTCCCAAAGTCAGCAAACCATTTCCCTATTGATGTTATACTTTTTGTTAGTCTTCCCCATACACTGTCAACCTCCAGTTGGGTCAAGTCTTTATGTATTCTCGTAATGTTTTCAATATATCCTTTAATTTCTCTGCTCTTGTCCGGAATATACGTGCAGCAATGTTGAATTTTCAACATGCCACAAACTCCACCTTCCTTTGCCAATAATATGTCAAGAGCAAGAAGGTTCTGTAAAACCATTGACCTAATTGCAACCATTTCTGTGTTAATCATTAAGAATCCTCCTGCAGTATCTATAGAAAGACGATCAACTATGGTTGATAACTTACAAATTTTCTGTGAATTAAGAATGACTCCAACTGAGGGTATCAATGCACTAAAAATGTCTCCTACAATTTCAGAAAAACTAGCTCTTTTTCTACGTGTTAATCCATTAGATCTTCCATTGGTTCCACTGATTTTATTTACATGATAAATCTTTGGAAAGACTATTCCAAAATAGCAGCTCCCGTACCATCTTGCAGGTAACCTATAATAGGCATTATTCCCACAAACGTAATACACTCCTGGAAACACAGGATCAGTTCCACCTTTTAGTCCCCATCCTCCTAAAATTAGGAAATTGTGTTCACATTCACTGGAACCAATGTAATTATTGTTATAATCTGTCTTTAATCTATGGAGGCAGAATTTTCCCTTTTCACAAAGTCCAGGGACATCGCAGCATGAGCCTTGCCACTTGCATAGATTCCCTCCTTCCCAACCCATGGAGGTACATGGGTTTTCTGTTTAGTTGCCTTCCTTTTTAAATCCTGTCTCCTTTCTTCTACTAAATCTAAAAATCTTTTTCTTCTTTTCTCAATGTACATGTTAGATTATCTTTACGTGCCTGAACTAAATCTATTGAACTCATTGTTAAGAAAAATTCACCCATAAACTGTGCATTTTTACTAGTAACTACTGGATTTATATTCTTTCTAATAGGTAAATCAGAAAATACTACATCTATATCTGAATAAAAATATTGAAGTCTTCCTGTAGCATAAAATAAACTTGATAAAATACTACATGACACACCATACGTTAAAGGTATATGGTGATACGTCACCCCTTCTGATACTGATGTGGGTAACTTCATACACACGTAACAGTTGTCAATTTCCATAGTGCTAACATATTGAAATAACAATTTAATAAACACATTTGAAGACGTATTATAGTCTGATTTATTATGATAATTTGCCTCATCTTCTACTCCTATTTCTATTTCGGTCTCTTTTATTCTATCCACCTTAACATTAGTATCTGTGTTATTCTTGTCACTTGTTTTCATTAATAAAGGTACTCCTACTGTTAGGAATGACCATACTAACGCTACTGATAAAATACTGCAAAAACAAAATCTGAAACACTTTCTTTTTAATCCACATTTTGATTTTCCCGTAACTTCAGTTTCTGCCATTTTACTCCTGAGAAAATTTATTTTCTCTTATCTTTTCTTCGTCAGTTCTAACTTTCTCTTTCGTTCTTAAGGAGGCTTCAATTTGCTTTCATCAATCTGTGCAATATGGACCTCTTCTGTTTTATCAGACAGATCCAGGGATTCAAATTCTTCTAGTATAACGTAAGTCCACTCAGGAGCCTTGTATCTCCTGTTTAAGTTTCTCACTCTTGGACTTCTTCGAGTTATCTTTGCTAAGGTTTGTTCAGGTCTTGTTTGACTTGTGATTTCATTTACTTGTTCTGGTTTCTTTTCTGATTTTCTCAAATGATATTTTAATTTCTTTACTCCAGTTGTCCAATTGTCTCCCTTTCTGACTCTTTTGATTTGTACTGCGTTTTCACCTTCTTTATCTCTTTGTAAAGTTCTTTTTATTTCATTTATTCTGGGCACGATCTGTTCTGTTTCTCTGTTTTCTGTGCTTGTACCTTCTTTTACTTCCTCCTGCTCAGGTCCTACCGTATTTTGTTCTTCTACTTCCTGAGCTTGTTCTTCTAATTCTATCTGATCCTGTTCAGGTCTTACTTCAAACCTTTCTTCTTCTGCCTGAACCCGTTCTTCTATCTCTATCTGGTCCTGTTCAGGTCTTAATTCAAAATGTTCTTCTTCCGCCTGAACGTGTTCTTCTATTTTTCCCTCCTCAGGTTTGTGTGTGTCTTTTTCAAATTTCACCTGAGTGTGTTCTTCTTCCCCTGTCTCTTCCTGTCTACTTTCCTGTCTTTTCAGTTCTGTTCTTCTTCTTGTTTCAATAACATCATCAATTATTTCAATCACTGGTATCCATTCTTCCTGACTTATCTCTAGCTGTTCGTCATATGGTTGTCTCTCAGAATCTATCACTCTAGATCTTTCAATTTCACAGCTTACAACTCCTGACGCTTCAGCCTGTTCAGGCAGTGGTTGCTCTTGTTGTTCTGCTGGGCTCCGAACTCTTTTGGTATGGCTGGCATGAATCCAATTGGGTAAACCTGCACACTTCACTGCTGTGGTAGTGACCAGTATGACTTGTTGCGGTTTATCCCACCTTGGTGCTAAGCATGACTTTCTTGCGTGTTTCTTCACTAGCACCCAATCTCCAGGATTCAAATCATGCGCTTGGTCTGGCTGTCTTTCAACTGCGTTTTCTCCAACCTGGTGAGAGATAGAACGCATCATTTCAGCCAATCCTTTGCAATAGTCCAATACCAGATCATCAGTTATACTCATTAGTTTATTTCCAGGAATGAATGCCTGTCTCATGGCTCTTCCCATGAGAATCTCATGTGGGCTCATTCCTGTTTTTCTGTCTGGAATACTTCTGAGACCCATTAATACAAGAGATAATGCATCTGGCCATTTTAGCTTTGTGGATGCACACACCTTTCCCAATCTTGACTTGATTGTGCCATTCATTTGCTCAACAATTCCAGAAGCCTCTGGACGATAAGCACAGTGCAGTTTTTGTTCAATGTTAAATGCAGCACAGATTAATCGAATTATTTCATTATTAAAATGAGGGCCTCTATCCGATTCCAAAGTGACCGGAAAACCAAATCGTGGAACTAACTCCCTCAATAACAATTTTGCAACTGTCATTTCTTTGAGAGGGATAGGCTTCCACCCATCTTGAGAACAGGCATACTATGACAAGTATGTATTTCAGTCCATTACATGGGGGTAATTCAATAAAATCTAACTGTAGCCTGGTGAAAGGTCCTTCTGCCTTTCCGATCTTTCCCCAGCTTACCACTGTCTTTCTACCTGGATTCTTCTGCTGAGAGGTTAAGCATCTTTGGCAAAGGCTCTCTGCGATTACCCTGAACTTCGGATTGTACCAACTCTGTCTGAATAGCCTGATTATTGAGTCTCTCCCTATGTGTGTTGCTCCATGATACACTCTTGCCATTTTTGAAAGCAAACAATCTGGCATGACTGGTCTTCCATCTAAATACACCCATACTTCATCTTGTGGTCTCTTTGTACAAGCTGCATTTAACCAAATTACCTTTTCTTTTTCCTCAACTTCTTCCTGCAATTGTCTAATCTCACCCCACGTTTCTGGTACTGAGAAAAGCATAAGTTGGCATCTGGTTTCACCTGTTTCAATTTTTCTGTTTATGGCCACTGCATTTTTAGCACAGTATTTGGCCACTTGATCAGCATAATTATTGCCAGCAGTCACATAGTCATTTCCTGACTGATGTGCGGCGCATTTTACAGCTGCTATCTCTTTTGGCAATTGTAATGCTTCCAACAAATCTTTCACATTTTTGCTGTTTCTGATAGGAGATCCTGAAGAAGTCAGAAATCCCCTCTGCATCCAGAGCTGGCCGAAGTCATGCACAACCCCGAACACATATCGACTGTCCGTAAATATGGTTACTCTCCAATTTTTCCCCTTTTTGCATGCCATTATTAAGGCAACCAATTCAGCTACTTGTGCAGACTTGACCCCAGGTAAACAGGATGCTTCAATTACCCCAGATATTTTACAAACAGCGTATGCAGCGCTTAATCCACCTTCTTGTGTCCTGAGGCAAGAGCCATCTAGAAATAGCTCATGGTCTGCCTCTTTCAAAGGTGTCTCTTTTATGTCAGGGCGGGGCTTCGTGTATAACTCAGTCACGTCCAAACAATCATGATCACTCTCATCTTTCACTTCTTCATCGCAGGGGTCTGGCAATAGGGTAGCTGGGTTCATAATCGTACATCTTATCACGGACACGTTCTCAGCTCCCAAAATCACTCTTTCATACTTAGTCAATCGACTAGGGGTGAGATGCTGTGTTCTTGTTCTTGTCAAAAGAATTTCAACTGAGTGTGGAACGAAAACTTTTACCGGATGTCCCATCACTATCGACTCACTTTGCTCCAGACTCATACAAGAAGCAGCTACTGCTTTTAAGCAGCCAGGCAATGCTGAAGCCACTGGATCCAATGTAGCTGAAAAATATGCCACTGGTCATCGACTCAGTCCAATTCTCTGTGTTAAAACTGACAATGCACAATTCTCTCTCTCACAGCAAAACAAAGCAAAGTCTTTTGAATAGTCAGGCATGCCCAAGGCAGGAGCCTCACACAAACAATTTTGCAATTTTACAAATGCCTCTATGCAGTCATCATTCCAATCAATCGGATCTTTTGCTCTCTTTCGGATCATCTGTATTAATGGCTTCGCTAACATAGAAAAGCCATTAATCCATTGCCTGCAGTACCCAACCACTCCCAGAAACATTCTAATTTCTCTCTGAGTCTGTGGCAGTTGCATCTCTTTGATTATTTTTATTCTTTCCGGTGTCACTTTTCTAACTCCTCTTTCTATTTTTTGCCCTAAATATCTAACTTTTTGTTGACAGAACTGTAATTTTTCTGGAGACACCTTGTGTCCTCCTTCTGCCAAATGGTTCAGTAATGCAATTGTGTCTGTGACACAATCTTCTCTTGTTTTTGATGCCACCAGTAGGTCATCAATATACTGGACCAAAACAGATTTTCTAGGCATAACCAATGATTCTAGCCACTTCTTCAAAATCTGGTTAAATATTTATGGGAGCTGGAATAACAAGAAAACAAGAGTTTTCCATCAGCCTAATTATCCTCCTTTCCATATACCACCCTATCAGGGGCCCCCATACTGGCAATATCCAATGTACCAACAAGGCCCTCCGCCTTTTTTCCAACATGGGGCAGAGCCACTTTTTCTAGACAGAGGCTGGGGCAGAGGAAGAGGGCGCAGAAGAGGTCCAAAAAGAGTACAATGGAAGGATTTGCCAGAACAATCAACACGAGCAGTAGAGACCAGGAGTCAGACAAGGGGGAGGAGACATTGATCATTAACCTCTCACCTAGAGTCCTTTCACCGATTGAGGTCAAGGTTCTCCAAAAAGGTCTGGGTTTTGTCCCCACACCTTGAAATGATCAATTTCGCAACATTTGTGAAATACAAGGTTTTTTTCGCAAAATCCGCCTACAAGCCTTTTTTCATGATCAACCGCCACTAATAACGGGCGATTCTGGTTTGCACAGACCATCCACTTTTACACCTAATAGCAGCATGGTTCCCAACGAGGTGTTAACATTTGAGCAAGCAGTATTGAAAGATCTGAACAGTACATCTACTCCTGCTCCTTATCACAATTTGTCTTCTATTGAAACCACTGCCATCTCAGACCTGGCGAATGATGTAAATATCATAATCAAACAGGCTGACAAAGGTGGAGCTACGGTGATCATGTCCACACTGGACTACGACAATGAATGTCGCAGACAACTCAGCGATAGGGTATACTACACACCGATTAGGGAAGACCCTACACCTAGGTTGAGTAGAATTATATCCTCTATGGTCTTTTCTGCTGAAACAGAGGGTTGGATTACCAAGAAGGAAGCAGAATTCCTAATAACGAAGGACCCCAAGACCCCTTATTTTTACTGTCTACCCAAGATCCATAAGGGTATCACCCCTGTTCCTGGACGACCCATCGTGTCAGGGATCGGGTCCATCCTGGAACCCCTCTCCAAGTTTGTGGATCATTTCATACAACCACTGGTTAGAGCCACCCCCTCTTTCATTAGGGACACCACAGACGTCTTACGTTTAATCGAGGGGACCCAACATCCAGAAGTAGTAGATCTCTTGGTCACCCTGGATGTTGTGGCCCTTTATACTAATATCCCACAAAGGGCAACCCTTGATGTTATTGAAGACGCCCTTATTCACAGTGATTGGGATTCACCTACTCCAGTGACCTTCGTACTGGAATGCGCCACTTTAGCACTCACAGAGAATTTCTTTGAATATAATACTCAGCTTTACCACCAGACACAGGGCACTTCAATGGGCAGCACATTCGCGCCTAGTCTAGCCTGTATGTATATGGCAGCATTTGAGGAGAGAGAGATCCACAATCCCAGGAATCCGTATGTTTCCAATGTGTTATTATGGAAGAGGTTCATTGATGATATCCTGATTCTATGGAAGGGAGAACGCACCAAATGCGATGAATTCTGCATTTGGATCAACACATTGAACCCCTATTTAAAATTTACTAACATCATTTCAGAAACAGAGATTCCATTTCTTGACCTATTGATTAAACTAGAGGGTGACAAGATTTCTACCACTCTATACCGAAAACCAACCGACAGGAATAGTCTCCTACGTTTCAGTAGTCATCATCCAAGGGCTCTCCGACAAAACTTACCCTTTGGGCAATTCCTACGTATCAGACGGAATTGCAGTACACTCACTGACTACAAGAATGAGTCTAACACGCTAAAGACAGACCTACTTCGAAGAGAATACCCCATACAGGTGATCGATCGTGCGTACAAAAGGGCACAGCATAATAACCGTGAGAGCCTATTGGAGGTCAGAACTAGAGAACCTGATAGGGTCATGACCTGTGTAACGACATACACCCCTGACTCGATTCGAGTTAGAAACATCATTTGTAAACATTGGAACATCCTTAACACAGGAACTCTGAAGCTTCCCAAACCTAGGTTCGCCTTTAAGCGAACTAGTAACCTCAAGGACATGTTGGTACACACTAGACCTAAGAAACAACAGGGCAATACACAAAGGACACTTTGGGACTTACCGCCTGTCAAGGGTCATTACCCTTGTGGGTCATGCTCGGCGTGCCCGCAAACTAAGGTTACCAAAGAATTTAAGTTCCCTAACGGAGTTAGTTGGAGTATGGCTGCACACACTAATTGCAACACACCTAATTGTATCTATTTACTGGACTGCCCATGTGGTCTTCTTTACATAGGAATGACCTCGAGACCAGTCAAAGTCCGGATAATGGAACATCGAAGCAATTTCAGATGCCATAAAACTAACACCAAAATGACCTGTCACTTCGAACAAGTGCAACATCCCCCTGACTCATTCAATTGGGCCGTATTAGAAACCCACCCAGGGATGCCTACAAAATCATTGTTCCGTTTGGAACAACGTTGGGTCCTTCGACTAGCCACTGATAAAGGAGGGCTTAATGAGGATATTCCTGGAGCCAATTAACCTAATTACCACCTTGGGCCCTTGTATTTCTGCACTTGATTTAGTGGTTTTGCTCCTTTTGTAATTTACTCGAACTCCCCGGACTCCTACCTGATGCCGAATGTTGTGCCTAACATATTACTTTAAATAGTTAACATTTCATAATTGTTGATTCCAACGAGGAAGAGCCCCCTCCATATCTACTTAATCTAGTTATTAATGCTGATCCTCTATGAGATACACTAGTAAGGCTGGACCTACGTCCTTCATTTGGAGCAATACTTTCATTCCTGTCTTACATGACATTAGTCACACAGGTTTATCGCCATTTTTAGCGTCCATATTAGATTATGGTTTATGAGTCATTAATTCCTTTTAGGTGTTTTGAATCCATTCACTTTTTCTTGTTATCTTAAAACGAGACTACGCTTTTGGCGCCTTTGATTGCTACTGCATGGAGTGTTTGTCTCGCATTAGTTGGAGGAAATCCAACATGGCGCCCTAAACAGGGTTAGCGCTCGAGTCGTTACGCTGTTTCAGACAGGAAGTACCGGAAGTTCCGCCTCCAAGCTCTGCCGGCCGCTGGTATTTCTTTGGGATCTTTACTCTGTTCGTTACTCCCGGACCGGCTGAGCAAGGGGTAGGAGCATCTCCGATCGGACTCACATGGAAAAGTAAGTAACAGAATAGTTAGCCCCCTGTGTGTCCCTCATGGTTTTTCACTGGTTTGGCTTGAAGGGTATTACTAAGTCCCTTCAGTAAGTTATTTAGCTCTTGTGTGGGGTTTCTTTGACTGGGACGCTTGCCAACATACCGGTTTCACTACCCCTTCAAACGGAAGGATGTTGGTGAGGTCGTTTCTAAAGATCTCCTACATTTTGAGCTGATATTTCTCTTTTGTGGTTGATACCAGAGGAACGTTGGCTTTTTACCACGACAGGCACCGGGTGCGCTTTTGACGCTGACCTGACTCAGCGGAGGTATCAACACCGGGAGGCGCAGACTGGTAAATCCACGCCCTTTGTTTTTCAATTGACATTGAAGGGCTGAGTTGTTCGCCTAATAGACTGACACTGATGGACATGATTGCGATACGACTGGGTATTGTCATGTTGTTTCTTCTTCATCTTCTTTGCTTGATATACCTACAGGTAGCTGTTTCTGGCTGTTTAATCTCCCAGCATTTGTTCTCTGTTTTTAATTCCCACAGGACACTACACTTTAGTGTCCTCGCCAGCCAGTTTTGATGCTGTGCATCCTTGACCCAATTTGGGTAAGTTATAAAACGATGCTCATTTAGCTGCCATTTTTTAATATGTTGTTACTTCTTCCTCACCAAATGTAGTTCAGACTTTTCGCATGCCATCAGTCACCTGTGTTCGGCATGCTTTGGCTGCACTATGGGTTTTGATTGAGGCACTGGGTCCTTGAATTACCCGAATATTTTTAACATGACTAAACTTATGTTCATTACTCTGTTTCATTGCAGGTTGGTTTTTAGATCTACAGGTATCACTTTTGAGGGTGCTGTACGAGTGGTTATTACTTCACTTTTTGTAGTTTTAGACCACCACCGAAAAGTGTAGGTAGATCCTATTTTTTGGTCCTGAGGAATTGCCATCTATTAAGAATAAAGGCAAGAAACATGTTGACCTATATTATAAGCGTATAATCTCACAATTTTAGAGTAAGATACGCATTTTCATTTTTAATTAGGGTGATGGCCACGTTTCATTAAAATTATTTTGAGTGGACCACCATTTCCTATTTTAGATTCCAATTATTCACCTATCATTAGCACCTACACTACTTTTAGGGCCCTCACACGCACTACACCCTATGGCATAAGGAATAAAGATCTCCGCTAAGAAGGCCCCATCTCGGGCGCCGATCGGGTATTGCAGCGCCAACCCGATAAGGAGCAGACCCGATGATGAAGCAAGACACCTAGCTGGCTGGGTGTGTGAGGGTCTTTTTCCAACAGGAGGAGATTCTCCTCCCAAGTCTCGCTCTATACCATTGTGTGGAGCCTTTGATTGATTATAACCACCTGCTGTGAATATTAGGAACTGCATACTTTAATTGTATAAATATTGAAGGACTCTCTGTGTACCCTTGAGGAACTCGACACCATGCGTAAATACGATCTTCAAACTTAAACGTAAAAAGATACTGACTGTCTGGGTGCAAAGGAATAGAAAAGAAAGCTTGGCATAAATCAATTACTGTAAACCAACCTGCATTCCAAGGTATCTGATAAAGGATCACTGCTGGATTTGGCACTATTGGACAACATGGCACTACAATTTTATTTATTTTCCATAAATCTTGCACTATTCTGTACTTTCCGCTAGGCTTTTTCAGTCCCATTATTGGCGAATTACAGGGACTACCCATCACTTCCTTTAAAATACCTTGTTTCACCATTCGTTCAATTTATGGAATAATTCCTGCTTTTACTTCTGGACTCATTTTGTACTGTTGTGTGTTTGGATACACTGCACCTTCTTTCACTGTCACTTTAACTGGGTCTATATTTGTCATTAGCCCAATGTCTTTTCCTGTAAAATCCCACACTTCTGGATTAACTGTGGCTCTCAATTCTTCTGGTAATTCATTCTCAGTTATTAGAGAAAACATTTCATCTACTTCTGTTCCCTGTTTGGCTAACATCATCTTGTACACTACGTCTTCATCTGGGGTTTGGAAAGCGACACCATCCGGTGTACAATAGATCGTGCAATTCATCTTGCACAAAAGATCTCTTCCCAACAGATTTACGGGACTGGAATCACAAACTACAAACTGATGCATTTCTTTGAAGTTTCCAATGTGTACCTCCATTGGTTTTGTAATTGGAGTTCTAATCTGTTGGTTTGATACGCCTACAACTTGGATTGATTCTCCCGAGAGGGGTAGGTTTGGGATGTCTGCTGTTCTCACAGTAGACCTGGTAGCACCAGTATCCAATAGGAAAGTAATATCTTTACCTTCTACTTTCCCATCAACGAATGGACCTGTCTGATCTACCACCAAGGATGCGCCAAGCACGCACTCCTCTTCCTCCCCCCTCAAGCACCGTCATTGGGTGTCATCTGAACGCTCTTCATCATTCTGTAAAAAATATTGTGTAATTGTTCTATTGTTCTTACCACTTTCTCCTTGAAATCCTGTGTTCGCACTGAAACTTTGATGATTCACAAAATTTGGCATAGGAGCTGGTGGCACTGGATATTGTGGTGTAACTACCTGCTGCTGCTGATTCATAAGTACTTCATTCTGCATCTGTGGGATTAAATTTTGATTTGGCCCATTATTATTCTTATTATTCTAATTACTCTTACACTCGTTCTTCCAGTATCCAAGCTTTCCGCACGCATGACAAGGAAACTTCTTTTTCGCTTCTTCTATGTCCATTCGTCTCTTATATTTATTACCATTCGCTCCTTGATTATTCTGACTCTGTTCTTTCACTTGATTATTATTTTGGTCATTTGCTTTCTCTTCTTGCTGTTCTGCCAATTTAACTTGTGCCCACATCATTTTCTCTTTTAGTTTCCTACGCCTGGCTTCAATGTCATCTCCGCAATATTTCGCATACTTTAAAATCTCATCCACTGTCTTGCTTTGCCAACACAACATGTGCTGCTGCATCATCTGACTGATTTCTGGTTTCAAACCATATACAAACCGATACACAAAATGTCCCATATCCTTGTCACCTATATTTTCAAAACCACTATACTGCTTAAATACCTGTAGTAGCCTTTCATAATATGCATGTACAGATTCATTTGGTTCTTGGGTTGTTCTATCTATCTTTACCCAATCTGTTTCTTTAGGAGGGATTTTCCCTTTCAAATACGTAATCACTTGGTGATACTTTTTCATCACTTCTTCTGAGGGCGCCCCTGTCTTTGCATCTCTAGGGTACTCCTCATTAGGCCAATCAATTGTAATTTTGCATTCTGTCCATAAATCAGCAGGTACCACTGTATCAAATAGACCATCCAAGTCTTTCAATAGAACCTTTGAAATCTTCACAAACCTCTCTACCTGTTTGTACCATTCGACTGGTTTTTCCCTCAGCTTTGGAAAATCATTTGTAAATGATAAGATATCTTGTCTACTCCAAGAAACATGAACATATCCACCTCCAGGAACCTCTCTCATCGGACACAATTTTTCCACTTTGCTTGATTCTCTTACTGGAAATGCAGCTGCTGCTTCTCTCGCTTGTACTTCCTCTTTCTTTCTTATCCATCTAATTCTCCACTTATCAATGTCTCCCCATTTTCGCAAAATGTTCATCAATTCCTTTATCTGTAACCTCTTTCCAGAAGCATTTACACTTTCTAAATCTTTATCAGTAAAGTCCACTCGATAGGGTTTCTGTAACAACTTTGATTTCCCTATGTCTATTCCAATCTCTGAAGCAACTTCAGTCAATTTCTCATGAAATACTCTTGCTCTCCTGGTTATACTCTTACATAAAAATAATAACTCCTCATCATTGTAAGCGTTCAATCTTTCTGTACCCACTCATCCTGTCATCATCTCTTCCAATTCCACTTTCAATCTGCTGATATCTAAAATCTTTGGTATTGGGTTCTGATTATCTCTTTCCTGAGCCCATCTTTCTATTTCTTCAGAGGTGACTACTGCTGTGCCTCCGGTTCCAGCAGGAACCAAAGGTCTTCTTTCTCTCAAATTCATAGGCGTAACTCTCTTTGGAGTTTCCGTCAGAGGTTCCACATTAGGGAGATCCATTAATGAAATAAATTGACTCACTTTCGCTAACCTGATCATCTGTAATTATTATTTCTTTTCTAGGACTATTTAATGGAATTGTCACAGTTTGTGGTTTCTGACAAATCTTATTATCTCCATACAATGGGATTACCGGACCAATGGTCACTGGTACTGTCAAGGCTTCAGTATTCAAATTTAATTGACTTATCTTTTGAACTACTTCTTCTCTAGTTTTATTCAACGCATCTCTTTCATTATCCTGCAACACTCTGTTATATGACGTCTCACGTAAGATCTGTGGAGTTAATGGTATTCCCATTATTGGTGCACTTGGGACAACCTTACTAGCTGCTTCTTGATACGGTGGTGGATTTTTAATTAAAATATCCTCTAACAATTCGTCATCTGATTCACCATATCCTCCTGTGTTCAAGTGTTTCGTTTTCTCCTTACACTTTTCTCCAGACTGTCTGTTGGACTTGGCCCTTTGCAGGGTCATCCCTAAACTTTTTGCCTTTCTCCTAGCCTTTGTTCTGACATGGTGTTGGTGGTTTTAGGCCTCTGGGCACTTTAGCACTGCTGTCCAGTGTAAAGTGCGTGCACTCTCTGTGTTAAATATGGTAAGATTGGTCTACACCTGTTTGGCCTATTTAATTTACCTGTCAGTCCCTTGTAAAGTGGTATCTCCTATACCCAGGGCTGGTAAATTACATGCTACTGGTGGGCTTGCAGCGCTAATTGCACCACCCACCAAAGTAGCCTTTTAAACCTATCTCAGGCCTCTGCCATTGCAGGGCCTGTGCGCGCAGTGTTACTGCCGCTGTGACGTGGCACCTAAAGTGTGTGCCATGTCCGTAACCCCCCTTTTACTGCATGTCAGTCACCCCTAAGGTAGGCCCTAGCTAGCCCTATGGGCAGGGTGCATTTTAGGTAAAAGATAGGACATGTACCTTAAGTGTGTGACATGTCCTGGTAGTTACAAACAGCCATTTTGGTTTCTCACTACTGTGGGGCTGCCCTCCCATAGGAATGCATTGGGGATTCCCTGATAAGTTTTTCAGTGGTAATTCCTGATATGGGAGGCGCAGCGTGGTCAAGTTTAGTATATTTGGAATTGTCTTAATAAATGCTGCGCAATGGTGTGCGCACATTATTATAACTATTTTAAAAATGCCACTTTTAGAAGTTGGCATTTCTGTGTGCTATGTGTCTGCCTGCCTGATGTGAATTGCATGTCTGGCTTGTGAGTGACAGGGGCTGGGAGGTGTGTGTGGCTCCAGGAGGGGCAGGGTGAGTAAGCACTAGGCTGAATGGGACAGCTGCATTGGGAGTAGTGGGAGGAGTAATCCCCTGACTCTGAATAGGACTGTGCCCAGCCTGTACAATGCTGGCTCCACCCCTGTGGTGTGTCTGATCACCTAGCCCCCACCTGACAAAGGGGAAGAGGAGCTTGGAAAACAAAGTGCTCCAATTCCCCCCTGAACCAGTTGCATCTGGTTCCCCATGCCCTGTACTGCAGACAAAGAGATGGTGTAATATAAATATTGGGGCTGTGACCCCATGAAAATGTTCTGCTCTGTGCTTGGGTGCTGTTCCTGGACCTTTGGGGGCTTGCTGCTGCTGGGGCACAGGAGGAACCGCCACAAGGGCTTGCCTCCCTGCTGGAGGGCCCTGTGTGCTGGCCTCCCTGTGCCCAGCTATGCGCCTTGGACTGGAGAGGACCTAGCGCCTCGTGGAGCGCTTCTATTTTATTTGCAGCGCTGGGCTGCGACCTGGGAATTCCCCTGCACAGCATGGGGAGTGTGTGGCCTGCAGCGCAGGGCTATGACGTGCCCTGAGGGAATCCCGGCATGTGGGATTCCCCCTGTGCTGTTCTCTCTAGCGGGAGCCTACGCCGCATTCTGCCAAGATCGGCGGGAGCCCACCCCGCATGTTTTCGCTGACCGGAGGTGAGTGGGAGCCCACCCCACGTTTCTGTGCCTCAGGGAAGAGTCCACATTCCAGGCGGGGCTCCCGTGTGCCAGGGAGAGCCCCGCATTTCAGGGAAGCCAAGTGGAAGCCCACCCCGCGTTTGTACTTATTTAAAATGGGAGCCTACCCCATATTGCCACCGTACGAAGGAATCACCAAAATCACCACAGCGGCCCGAGCCGCCGAGAGAGAGTGCCGGCCCGACCCGGAAGCCAGGCAGAGTCCGCCTGACGGTGGGCGGGGCCTGCCGCGTGGTACCGAGGGAAGTCCAGGAAGTGTCCCGGCGACGCGAGAAGAGACAGAGTCGTGACCGGCAAGTCTGCGTGGGTCTCTTGTGAGCTGTGAGAGCCCGCCCGCTGCCCAGAAGGAGCCCCGCGGAGTTGCCTTCAGCATCGAGAGGGCAAGAGGGGTTTTGGTCGGGCAGGGACTGCCGAGGCACATTGTCGGTGCCTTCCCTGCCCGAGGAGAGGACTGGAGGAGTCCCCCGACAGCCCCGGTGAGTGGGGCTGTGCTTTGGTTTTGTTCGTGGTGCTAGAGCACCCGGAGGAGTCCCCGAGGGGGGCTCCCAAGGCACAGTAGTGCCAGTGCTTGGTGGTGTTCACAGCTGCCCCACAGGCCAGTGGGCAGCTGCAACACGGGAGCCATTTCATTTTAGAAGTCCCGGAGTGGGACTTGGGGGCCATTTCATTTTAGAAGTCCCAGAGTGGGACTCAGAAGGCACAGTGGTGCCAAGCCGAATTCTCCAGCTGCACCGCGAGAGAGAGAGCGGGCAGCTGCAACGTTATGGGCATTTTGTTGTGGAGTCCCTGAGTGGGACCGAAGAGGCACAGTGAGTGCCAGTGGCCACAGTCTCTGCACAGCTGCACCGCAATTAGCGGCAGCTGCAACGTTTAGGCCAGTTGCTTACAAGTCCCAGTGGGAACCCAGGAGGCACAGTGGTGCCAGTGCACTTGCGCACTTTATGTTTACTGCTGAGGCAGCCAGGGGGCCCTTTGCGAGGTCCCCCTCAGCGCCCTGACTTTGCGGGACACAGGGCATTTGAGCCCAGAGGGAGGCCAGTTGACCTGGGGTCAGTTTCTAAGGTGGGCCCTACTGTGATGTGATGCATAATGTGGGTTATGCCCAAGGTGCTGTGTTACTGTGGTGCCCTGTTTAGGCTTATGATGCCTATGGCGTAATGTGGCTATGTTGATGATTTATTGCCCCATGTCATTAATGTGATGCCTAGGACAAATGTGATTTATGCACCATGATTATTGCCTAATGTGTTTTGGCTGCTGAGGTCCTAGTGCGTAATGTGTTTATGCTAATGAGGTTTGGGCCTAATGCGGATATGCCTAATGTCATGTTATGATATTTTAGGATGGTGTCTAATGCTAATGTGATAATGCTTAGGTCATTATTGTACCAGTAGTTACTGGTTGTGGTTTATATTTACTTACCTGTTCTGTTGGTTCTGACCGTGGCCCGAATGGCCTGGTCCTGTATATAATTCCCCTGTGAAAATTGCCTAGTGCCAGTTGGCACAGTGTAAATGTGTGATTATGTTTCTAATGTGTTTATTTATTTATTTGAAGAGTTTTATATCGCGCTGGCTAGACCCGTAGGTATCAGAGCGCTTTACAAGAGGATCGTTGCGTTACAAGTTACAAATTACATCCGTTAACCAGAGCATAGTAAAACATAGGCAAAGAAATAATGTTACAATAATTCGTCACAGGGAGGGGGAGGAAGGAGAAACGGCGGGGAGACGGGGAGAACTGTGCCCAATGTCCGGCTGGGTAGGTGACGCAGAGGGGGTGAACCAGGGCCGATCTCCTCTATAGCTGTCTAGCAGCTCCACCGGGCATCAGCCATGTTGCTCAGGTCTCAGCGGTCAGGGATAACAAGAAAAACTATTTTTCATGGTTACATTAGATTACAGTTGCATAGTCAAACACAGAAGAACAAGTCCTCAATAGAGGAATGGGGGAGGGGTGTGGAGACAGGGGGCTGGGAAGCGGATCAGTTCTGGCAGATCGGCAGTGTAAGAGAAGTACCTCGTGGGTGCCCAAGAAGTTAGAGTAAGCGGGCCCAAAGCCCAGATGGGGGAGCATGGTCATTAAGTCCAGTGTCAAATTCAGTCATCGCATTAGGTAATCTCGGTAATGTGGGGGTACCGTGCAGCATCGCATTCCATGCCTCCCTCAGTAGTTCCTGTACTCCGGAGCGATCCATCAATGCGATGGGGAGATGATTGGCAGGCTTATGCATTATCAGGTCTGATGTGCATGGCTGCGGAGTGTACAATCACAAAAGATGTGGAATGTCAGGCTACCACTGGGCAGGCGCCATCTTATATGCAGGGAGAACAGAGTCAATAAAGTTGAGTTCAGTTGCGATCGTTATAATACCCAGACAACAAATGGGCAGATGGCAAGTGATGAGTTAAGGATCTGGCACGAGTGAGGCACAGCGTTAACTCACCTAGACGTGTGCACAATTGAAAAAAGAACTGGTAATGTGCAAGCGCTGCTAGCGTGGCCGCCATTTTAGGGTCAGGCAGCGTTGAGGGATCGATCGCCCCGCAGATCATGTAGGGCTATTAAAGGTAAGAAATGAATGGGTACCTCCTTGCATAGAAATTGGCCTGAGAGTCGTTGAGAGGCCATCCTTTAGGGAAGCAGCCGCTCAGGATGGAATCCGGAGCTCAGTCAGGCTGCAAGCACCGCAGTCGGACCCTCTCGGGACTCTGCCATCCTGCGCTCAACGAGAGCGTGTCAGCGCGGGAGGACTGGAGGCAGTAATCAAACCGCTGTTAGCACGTCTCAACGGTGGATCGGGAAGGCGTCGCGGGATGCTCCGGGAGGGGTTCCCAGTACACGAAGCAAAAAGTCGAGTCCTGCAGGTAGGTGGCGGTCATCTGATCCGGCAGGCGTCGTGGGAAGATCCGGAATGGGACCGCAGTATAACAAAGCAAAAAGAGTAGAGTCCTCAAAGTAGGTGGCGGTCGGCGGGGGGGAGCTTCTAGCTCATATTCCCTCCGCAGCGAGGCATCCCCGCCGAACCAGAGGCCATGGTGGCATAGGCTCTGCAAGCGCTCCCTCGGGAAACTCGGAGGGTGAGCAGCAGGCCACGCAGAACATCCCTGGGGGAAAGGAAGACGCCGGAGTACAGTCCGAAGATCCCCGTAGGTGTAGGCAGCAGAAAGGGAAAGAGAAACCCGGGCCAAGTGCCAGAGCCAGAACCCAGTCGGAGGAGCTCCCGACCGGAGCTCCTCACCCGGCGGCCATCTTGGGCATGACAATACAAAGGCTATTTTTATATAACCTTGTGTGGAGTTCCTTTTGTGGTGTGCCTAGTGTGTTGCGCAAACGCTTTACACATTGCCTCTGGGATAAGCCTGACTGCTCGTGCCAAGCTACCAAGGGGGTGAGCAGGGGTTATCTTCAGCATGTAACTCCCTTGCCCTGACTAGAGTGGTGGTTTCTGCCTGGCTTTGGCGCAAGCCTTAGCCAACTAGAAATCCCATTTCTAACACTGTCCCTCAGCCATTAACACTGGATACAACCCTTCTGATACCATAGCTCTCCTCCACTGTTTCATTTGTCCTTCGCGTGACTCATGCAAGTGTCTCGGAAAGAATCCTCTATACCTTCCACCTCTGCATTTCTCCCGTTCATATGACTCTGTCTCCCATTCTTCCAAAGCCTCATATTGAGTTAGCCTAGGTCTAGGTTCCAAATCATTCATTTTCAATCTCAAATTCTGAAGAATCCTCCCATTAAACGTACCATCTTTAGGAAATACTAGCACCCCATCATCCTTTGTATATTCTATCCAATTTTCCAACCATACGCAGGTATGATATCCTCTTTCCATCATCATAAAAGATGCTGGTGTCTTCGGTGGCGGAATAGGAATTCCCTCTCTAGTCAACACAGGCTTATCCTTCACAAAGAAATTCTTAATTTTCTTTAAAAATTAAATTTTTCTTTTCTCTCCATACATTCTTGAAGAACAATGTAAGAAATTATATTCTGCAAACCCTTGAAATCTTCTACCTGTACGTCTTGCACTAACAGTCAAATCAAAATCCTGCATACAAATCTTCTCTCCACCAATCCTAGCGCGGCTTCTAAATTGCTATCCAATCAGATCAGGCTCACGCCCGTGATCCAACCAATGCCAGCGCGGCCTTTTCCTGACATCAGTTCTGCTCCTTGCTACTGACCCCTCCTTTACAAGGCTGCTCCTGTCACACGCCCGCTGTGTCTACCAATCCCAGCGCGGCTCACTGTGACGTCAGTTCAACTCCGGCGATATCTCACCCCTCCTTTACTAAACTCCTCCTGTCACACGTCCGCTGCTTCTACCAATCCCAGCGCGGCTCACTGTGACGTCAGTACCACTCCGGCAACTGACCCTCCCTTTACAAGGTAATACGAAACTTTATTTCTCAATAATTTTTCTTTAAACTTCTTTGTTATTAACGACATAAAAACGTTCGCTACTCTGTCTGTTCCACTAAATCAAAGGATAGTTTATTTCTTTTCACTGCGAGTAAAACCCTTCCGCTTACCCTTCATATAAGCTCCAGAGAACCTGCTACTCCTCCGGTATCACCCATTTGGGAAATTTGAAACCAAAGTTTCACCAGCGAACTCCTTTTGCTGTCAATCTAGCTTGGAAAGACCTGCTACTCCTTCAGGGTTACCCTTTCTAGGTGATATAACGCCTAAAGTTTCACTAGCGAACTTCTTTGCTATCACTCGCTCTCACTTCTACACAGAAAATAGTCCCTATTTTAACACTGCCAGCCCTACCTAGCTTCTCAGTGTTATTCCAACAGACGAGTAACCTCACTGTAGTGTGGTTTCTATCGCCACCCGCTATTCATTCCCCGGGAATTTTCCAGACGACATAAAAACAAAACGCTAACTCTTTTTGTTAAACATAAATCAATAATCTATACTTATCACCAAGCTAGTCACTAATAACCATAGCTCTGCTACCAGAACACTGATCCAGCGGCGTACTAGCAGCAGATACTCCACTACCATATACTCACTTGGGCCCATACAACTTACTTCCACTAAATACCAAGTAGACCGCTGGAACTTTTAGTTTATGTTTTTCATACCTCAAGATCTAGTTATTCCTTCTAACTAAATCCTTTCACTGATCAAATAGTTCTTTCCTCTGGTCAATGGACCATTAGGTGGAACTAGTTGATGGTGATAATTAACATAACTTATAAAACCTTTTCTCAATTATAATGAAATAATCACAGACTCGGGAAGTTTTAAAATCTTTATCTAAATTATGTAAGTGTGAACCATCTCAACGTTTCAGTACAAACACCCTCATTCGCAATCGAAAATTCAATTAGTTATAGCAATTCAGATCCACACAACAACTATGCTCAGAAGAGAGAGAAGAACATTTATCAAGACGATGAAATCATAATTACCAAGTATGGTGTGAAGACCAACCCCCTGGCCAAAGGGCTGGTAAGGGTCCCCAGGACAGATCAGGAGACAAAGGCTTCAGGACAGGAATCAGGACAGGATACTTCACCTCTCTAGATACCGACGACTGCGTCGCACCCCTCTCTGACACTCACTTCCTCCTCGTGGCTCTTCCGCGATCTTCTTTCTACCCCAATTAAATTAAATAGATGGTTCTGCATTCGATTTTCTTCATCAGCGTCTCACAGCTTCAGCACCACCCACAGCACCGACAGTTTCCCGAGCTCTGCTTCTGTGCTCCCGTAAAGCTCCGCACCATCAGCGCATCCCGTTCCTCCTTAACTAACTAAAAACTACCTCAATTATACCCTTCCATAGCCATGACCCACCCATTAATGTTTCAGTTTTGCAAAATACTAACTCTGATTGGACAGGCAAGGGGGGGATGATCATCACACCATGCTTACATTTCGCTTATTCCATTAAACCATTGTTTCAAACTCCTCCCCTCAAACTTTATTAAATCATTTCCTTTCCCATACATCTCGAAACTTTATTAATACAAAATGTAACAATCTCCTGAATAAAGCTCCTTCATATGAACTCTTCACCCTCATGTTCCCAGGGCACATCTTCGCTGGCATTGGACGTGTGACAAGTCCTTACTCATCCTTTCACATTTTCTCGCCAGTACGCATGCGTGGTGCTACGTCAGTCGGCTCGATTCAGACAAATTTGACAGGCCCAAATGCGCACTAATAATAAAGTCAAAAGAAGAAATGTTATTTTCAAAAATAAATGGTTTCACTGTATACCACCAACCTCTACTCTAACCCATTCTATTTATTATTACCCTTTCTGCATTTGCGTTAGTATAAAACTTATATTCTATTTCAGCCAAGCAGGTGCCATGCATGTGAGCTTTCAAGCGGCCATTTTATGATTCTTTGCGCAGGCGCCAGAATTTCCCTCCAAGCGTTAGTACGTCATACTACGTAGATGCAGTAGACGCATGCGCAGTAAAGATCTCCTGTTAAAGTGCGTTTAGTCCTTCATTCATGTTATTTCAGTTAGTAAACACATAGGCAAGCTTCATTTTCCCGCGTGTCTCTTTCTAAATACGGATTATTAATTACAAACGCGTTGTTAGTAAATCGTTATTGAGTTAAAATGAAAGGATTGCTTCCGAGCAAGTCTCGTTTACGAGCCCTTGCTCCATCAGTATGCCCCTGCAAACTTGCATACGTTGGGAAGACAAACCAAGCAGTAAAAAAAAGGATCACGCAACATAGATCCAGAATCAAATGTAAAGTCCTGAATGCACCCATGGTCCAACACTGTGAAGAAAAAGGACATGGGCCACAAGACATAAAGTGGACTATCCTTAAATATGTGAAAGGAAGATGTTCGGACTCCCTTCTATCTCGGTTTGAAGCAAAAACCATTCTACTGATGGGGACAACTGACTACGGACTGAATGAGATGAGCGAAATAATGCACTATATATGAACAGACATCACCCTTCCTCACAATTGCAGCCCGCCAAGATTTCACTAAAATTGCCCAACCCTATCATGCCAGCTTTCCAAAATGATAACTACAACACGCAATAATCACTATAGCCATATAAAATATGTAGCCCCAAGAAATTTGAACCTTCTCTGCCTAAATTTGAAAATAGTAGAGGGGCACCTCCAACAAAGGGATCCCCGAAGAAATGCCACCACAGGCCCAGTCTCAAACCTGTGAGGGAGTACAAGGCCAATCGCAATCGCATGCCCAAGCAACTTTAAAAACGTGAGCCATTCCCTATTTATAAACATCGAGCCTGGCGACTTCCATGATAACAAGGGCAACAGGAAGTCAGGCAAAGGCCAGGCAAAGGAACAACCCGGAAACTATTTGAACTTCAGGCATTG
Source organism: Calotriton arnoldi (assembly GCA_963921515.1). Lineage (NCBI taxonomy): Eukaryota > Metazoa > Chordata > Amphibia > Caudata > Salamandridae > Calotriton > Calotriton arnoldi. Next base: position 475,051 of record CAWUFW010006423.1, on the reverse strand, counting down.
TGGAGCCACGCCCCCTGCCTCCACGCGTATAACGCGCAACCAAGAACTGAACAGGATAGCAGATAGACGGAGGAAAGAAGAAGCGAGACAGGCGCCGCTCGAAAGAAACATTGGATCAAGCCCAAGTAAGACTCATAACCGAGCCTAGTTGTGTTAGGGGGTGGGGTTATGCCCAGATAACTTAAGCACTTGACCGGCAGGATTTCACCACCGGAGGAGAGTCTGCCATACCCCCCACCGGGACCCGGCCATTAAATATCACGCGCACGAAGCATGCTCACAACCACATTGAAAAAGACAGGGAGCATGTTGAGGGACAGAGGCCCACAACAACCAGCAGTAACTAAACTTAGTTTTTCTGCATGACAATTGCCGGTCAGTGCGCCACATAGGCACCCCGCTTAGACACTAGGCACCACGAAAATCACTCCGCTAGTGTACTTTTGGACACCACCACAAGTAGCACATCCTCATCTCACCTAGCCCTAATAGGTCAGGATGCATGAACCAGACATAGGGGAATACAAGTCACAATATCTAGATAGTGAATATTCCAACATGATAGCAGAAAACCCAACAGATAAGTTTTTCCTTCCTATGTATCCACAGGCATAAAGACAGGAAAAGAGAGGTGACAGCCTTCCATGTACACCATGGAAGACAGCCTCCTATGCAGAAAATAGAACCCATTTCAAGAAACTCCCATTCCTCCAAAAAAATGGATATGCGGTATGTGCTTAAAGTAGAGTGGTAGTAGCACCACTACAATATAATACTCATGTGACATCTTAGAATGTCTGACATGTCCTTTAATACACCAACAGTGTCCCTTAAGAACATATTTGGCCCTGAAGAAGACCTTCTCCACAACTACCATCAAGGTCCATTCCAGAAGGTCAAAACGCGTCGACGTATCCCATAACAAGGTCAAGAGCATAAACAAACAATTAATTGGTGCATAAGAGGCACCCAACAGAAATCGCGCCTACGGGCGCCACAACAATCTATCTATTCAAAGCTCTGACACCAGGACCTCAAAATATAGTTTCTATATAAAAATGTACGAGGACGCAAGGGTACTAGGTCCCAGCAATAAATAAAAATAGGACACATGATACTCCAAAAAGACACTTGGTTTAATTTGCCACAAACTAGAGAATACAAAACACTTGCAAACATAGGCATTATATGTGTAATGTAAAAAGACATGTCTCTTTGTTTATGATTTATTTATGTGTAAGAGTTGTCTTCACATATCGTTATTTATTTGTTTAAATTGTTATTTTTGATTATCTATTTGTACAGTGTCACAGAGAAGTACGTCCCACATTTGTTGTTACTGTAAAGTGTGTAAATTGTGTTTTTTTTATGTATGTAAAAATTTGATATCGAATATTTGCCATGAAAAAGCAATAAGAAAGATAGTGAATCAGACAATGGCCCAGTGCAAGAGTATTTATTGAAAGAGTTGGGCTATACTTAATGGGGATCCATACATTTTTGTTTAAATTTGCACCAGAGTTAGAACAAGTTCATTAGTAGAACCTTAGCAGGGAGAAGTGTACATATACCGGCTCTAAAACTGACAGCAATCTATGGTCTGAGAGGCATTTCTTTGCAGACACTTTATAATGATTCCAGCCTCTACAGCCCTTAATAGAATCACTCCCCATGAGGAGATTCATATGAGAGGGGTTTAAGGGGCAGCGGCAAGGGAGAGGAATGAGGATTGGTATGAGTACTGAGAGAAACAATATTTTGTAAACAATTCAACATTTTTTAGAACTTTCAAAACAGAGATGAGAGTCTGTGTGTGTTTTTGTCAGTGTGGGTATGTAAAATCCTAGATGAAATCTGACAAACACCTCACCATACCCAGCCGAAAGCACCTGTACCCAACTATTTATCAGAAAATACATTTATTGGGGGGGGTGTAACCCCCCCCTCTGAAGCTACGCCCTTGGGTAGGGGTACTCGACAGGGCTGTCCTCTGTCCCTTCTCTTTTTTGCCCTTACGATGGAGCAACTGGTTCATCGTCTTGAAACTAACCCTGAGATTCAAGGGCTCGAGTTTATGGAGAAACTTATAAACTTGCTCTGTATGTTGACGATGTGTTTGTTTTCTCACGTGTTCAGACACAACTCTACCACTACAGTTAGATGAGCTTAAACAGTTTGAGGAGGCGCCGGGCTTCCGCATAAACTACACAATGTCTACGGGTCTGGAGGCAGTGGACCCAGCTCATGAGACTTGAACCCTGCTCTCCTCCTTCAGTTTTGCTTGGGAGGCTACCTCCCTACTCTACTTAGGGGTTTCCCTGAGTAAATCCATTCACTCACTCTATGATTACGATGTGCCTCCGGTGTTGGGGGCTCTCTTAAAGGACCTCTAACACAGGGGCAGGTTGGAAATATCATTGCTGGGCTGCATTAATGTAGTGAAAATGAATTACCTCCCCCGCCTGCTCTATGACTTATACCATGCCCCTGTGGATCCCTCGCAACACCGTTGCACTCACTCAAAAACAGCTGTTGCAACATGTGTGGCACAATTCCACTCCCAGAGTACCACGAGCGACACGTACAAGAGAACGGCCGACGGAGGGTTCGAATTCCCCAATATAGCACACTGCATTCACACCTCACAGCTGCAGTCTGCTCTCGATTGGCATCACTTCCCCTATACCAAGCCTTGGGTACTGTTGGAACAGGGGTGTTCCATCAAGCTCCGTACAGCACCTCCTGTGGTTGAGGCCCGAGACTGCTTCCCGTTTCCACACACCCCACTATATGCTACAGCTACCCTCCTTCACCATTGGGGCAAAATTAGCCACTGTCAGGCAGCCACCACATACCCCTCCCCCCACTGGCATAACAAAACTTGAGGGGGCCTCCCTGCAAGGCACGTGGAGGGGCCCCCTCCGGGCTCAATCAGGAGCTCTGCAGCCAGAGTGCTGTGCTGAGGGGGGCCCCTGGAGCTTGGGGGCCCCCCGCACCACGGGGGCTGCGGGGGCCTGTGTTACGCCCCTGCCTCCCCCATCATACGCAACCCAGAATTTGTGCCAGGGATGCTGGATTCTCACTTAGTGGATTAGGGGGTGAAGCGCCACCTCTTTTGGGAGACTTGTACCAAGATGGGGTTGCATTAAACAGGCAGTCTTGCATTCAGCGTTTCCATTTGACCACTGCGGATGAGTTCCACCGCACTCAGCTCCTCCATTGGGTGAATACTCCACCAGTGAAAGTTAATGGTGGCAGAGCCAAATCGCCTTTAGAACAGCCCTTCTCTCAGGGGTCCCCCCGGAGGGGCAGAACTACCTGTATGCAGCATTGGGTGGCCTTTCCCAGCCTCAACGACACCCCTACCAGTCTCAGTGGGAGCAGGATTTAGGGATCTCTCTCTCCTATGAGACATAGGAGTGGCTCTGGGCATGAGTGGCCGAGACATACATTTGTCTCTAACTTAAAGCTAATGCCTATAAGATCATAAGAGATGGTTCTTTACTCCAGTACGTATCCAGGCATTGGTTCGAGGCCTCAGATCTCTGTTGGAGAGGATGTAGGGCCAAGGACTCTTGAATATGTGGTGTCAATGTGTACATGTATGGAGTTTTTGGCAAGAGGCTCTTTTCTTGATCCTTCGGATTTGTTCAGTGTTCCTACTGATGGAGATGAGGGAGGACTCGGTCCACCCCAAGGGGCAAGCTACTCACCTTCTTCCTTCTGGCAGTGAGGCTGACCATAGCCCACACTTGGACGAACCCTTACCCACTGGGCCTTTCGCTGTGGTGGACCAAGGTGTGGCACTTTTATGCCATGAAACGTTGGACCACCATAGTCACAGACAAAATGTATAAGTTTGAGCTAATCTGGCTGTCTTTTAAGATCTATGTTAAGAGGGATAGGGCAGAGGTGCACCTGTCTACTATCATGCCGGACATAGAAATGCTTTTGTCATCAAACAGGGAGGTAGAGATTAGGCTTTGGGCGGTACTACTGATATGGGGTCTCTGGGTGCTTAGGATCTGCTGGTTTGATGTTCTTGGGTTGTTTTGATACTGTTGCCATGAACCACTGTATATTGGCATTAACCGCTGATGGTACGATATTTGGAAAATTCTCCTTAGTCCTTGCATTGCTTTGACTTTGGTTCTGTGCTTACCCTGGAACTCCCCCACCCCTTTTTTCCTTTTCCTTTTTAAAAATCATTCAATAAAGATATGTTTAATAAAAAATACAGCCAACCAGGCCACAGTGGTGTACTGTGAGCCATTCCTTTAAAGCCCTACAGGTGGGTGGTATAAATATGCAATGCAACTCTCATGTGACATTTAACTTACATGCCATTGGTGCATTTCCTGCACCACCTTTCTGAAAAATTGAATAATCTTACTGTGTGTAACTAGTTATCGCTAATTTTAAAGGGACGCAACTCATACATTGAGACTTTGAATGTCAGTGCCACTGCTCACAGATCCATAATGCCCAAAAAATGGTGAAGCCACTCAGAAAGATATTCTTTCTAACAATGGTGATGTTGGCTCCCAGGACAAGCATCGGTGTGTAGGCACCCAAGTTCCAAGCTTTTCCGCTTTAGGTCCGTGTAACTTTCCTTTAAAAAATATGATCCAGGTTATTTTGCATTCTCAATTAGATTGTATTGTCATGAATTTATATTTGGAATTTAGGTTTCTAGAACGAAATCAGCTGTGCTAGGAGCTATTGAAAAGCAGTGTGCACAGCAAGTTCTTGGCACGACCCCACTGAAATGCTCAATCTGAGAGGGATGGAGGGTGTGACGGATGGATCGATGGATGGATATCACACAACCAGTCCTATGAATTAAGGAAGTTCATCTAACAATGGAAAAAATCAACTAGATCACTTAATTGTTGATTGGAGTCGACATGATTTCATGTAAATGTACATTCCCAAAGCTTTTCTAAAAGGCAAGAGCTGAAAACGGGTGCAGGTAGGCGTTCAAGATTTCAAGATCAAGATTCAACAGAAGTGGATTTTTCTTTGAATACTGTGGTGCCCCGTAAGCAAGGTCAGGCTGCACCATAGGGTAATTTATAGAGATCTGAAATATTTCCTTTTCATCAGATAAGTGTGATCTAGTGATGTATGGATTCAAATGTCAAGCAAAATACTTCCCATTTTAGGTCTCATCTGAGACAGCACATGCGCTTTGTGCGCTCTCGCTTGCGAGAGATATTGTATACAACAAGAGGCTTGCAGCCCACCCATTGCTTTGTTTGATTTATGTCACTCATATTTCATATTTGCTGCCTTCTAATTGGCCAGCGCATGCTGGCTTCACTGCCCCTTCTTTCGGCTGAAGCATGAACCAAGTACTGATTTCTACAGCTTGATTGCTGTTATTCTGCTGATCGTGCTATGATTGTGGTACTACTTTTATTTTTTCTTCTTCCCTGTTGTTGTTGAACCTCTTGCCATTTGTAGCTTTGGTTTACCGTGCCATACATACTTCAAAGAAGCCCTTTCCTCCTTTGAAATGGATGTTGATTGTGACAACAGATGTTATCTGCTTTTATTGTGACAACAGATGTTAGCTGCTTCCAAATGTATTTTCACTAAGACATGGACATAGGTGCAGTTGCCTTCTTTATAACATAGGATTTTTGCCAAATGCCATTTTTTTCTTTTTCGCACATACAGAGATTAACTGAATTGCTCTGAATCACAGGGGTATTGTGCCAAGGCCTAACAAGCATTGGAAAAGTCAATGTCTCACCTTTGAGACTATTGCCTCTGCCATTGACTTTTGTTCATGCTGTACAACATGGGCATTGGCGACTTTAGCAATGGCTGTATAGCAGCCTGATTGCTGTGCTGCATGGCTAAAAATTATAATAAAAAAGCGCATTAGCCCGGGCTGCGTCATAATGCTTTCTTAAATTAGTTTTAGCCACACTGAAGCCTGCACACTGCTGGACAGCATGGCTACAAAACATTGCCAACGTCAATAGATCTCTTAGGCAAGACCTCTTGGCTTTGCCAGTGCTTGTTTATCATTCCAGAACATGGTCATAGTGATAGGAGTTAGCCTATGTGCAGAGTGTTTTGTTAACAGCAGCAAATATTTTCAATCATCTCTACTCTGTAGCATTATGATTTCCTTTCCACTCAATTGAATAACCCAAACACAAGAGAGTATATCGAACCAGGTGATGTCTGAAAATCCAAGAATATCTGAAGACTAGCCACACCTTCCGAGTAAAGGCAAAAGTGCACTTTGTCGAGAGAGGCTTTATATAGTGAGAAATAAATGCCGGTTTCAGCTGAATCTTTCTCTGTCAGAGTAATAGCCTGCGAGGGCATCTGCCGTCTGGTCTGGGGTGAGATTATGTGCAGCTTCAAAATGCCTCATTATGCTTTTTCATTTTCTGAGAGAGCTGGGGTGGTTGCACGGCTGGAATTTAGCATGGGTGCGCTGGGCCCAGGCCGCCAATTTTCTGAGGAGTGCATGGAGTTTGTGCATTAAGGTTATGCCAACAGCAGCGCCTTTCTCATCTTGCTTCAGCCTTGTCCTTGTCCCTGTCTGTTTGTTTCTGTATGATTTGCCAGTTTAAAGTGGTTTTAGTCCTTCATTATCATAGGTTGGGCGATGTTTTGACATCACTTTAGCCCCATTCCTTGCCCTCCCTTCACCCTTGCCCCTGCTGGCACACATCCACAATACCATCATCTACGTGAGGCAGCTAAGCTATCAGTGATTTAGGTGAGCTGAGGGAAGTTCGGGGATGTTTGTGTTCAGGGGCCAGTTCCTGCTCATTCAGCTACTGACCAGTGAACACAAAAGGGCCCCCCTGCTGCCTCATTTCATGTACAACCATCAGCAAGCCAAATTTCTCTCCGCCCACGCCCAGACGCTATCTTAGCAAAGGCCGGCTCTGCGTGGCTGAACAGGTTTGTGGAAAACTTGCAGAAGAACATGATTTTTAAACTAAAGTATGCAAGCCAGGTCCCTTGCTTTGCCCAGACAAGTTTTGCGGGGCGTGATCCTTTTACCAAGAAGCGCATTTTTTTTGTTTGCTTTAACTTTTGCTTAATGAAACATTCTAGCCTCCTCGAAACTGTAAGGAATACGCCTAAGAGGTGGGCAGCTGCTGCAGAGCGATCATTGCTGTACCATGAATCATTATTTTCTTGAATGAAAAACAAGGAAAACCCCCTATTGTCCGGTCCTCCAACGCTTCAAAAAATGGCATGATTCATGCTCTAAGGCCTCGTTTTTGGCTTTTGAATTTTAGTTTGTGAAGGGCAGAATCCTAGAGAAGAAGGGCTGTTTACATTTCAGATAATATGAGTCATTCCATGTACATTCCCAATCTTGCACACTTCGACTGGTTTGCCTTAGTTGGTTACTTAAAAATGGCAATGTTTGAGACACTCCAACCTGCCGTCTTTTCGCGACCTGAACTTGTGAATTATTACTGGCACATACATAGTCATAAATATTTATGGGATGCAGCAGGACTTACTTTTACGGAAATTCCTTCCTTGTTTGCAATGCATGCAGAATGGCCCTTCTCCCCTCTCGTACCACATAACAGCTTGCTTTGTTGTATGTGAAAGAGTGTGTCGTAAAATAACACAAGTGAAAAGCCATATTTGGAAAAAAAAGTGTTTTAGGTACATGGGGGTTATTTACAAGCCCCTTGCGTTGCCAGTACGTCACTTTTTCGCATATTAAAAATGACGCACTGGCGGCGCAAGGGGCTTGTAAATAAGCCCCATGGTTTAATTTCCATGAATAGGCAGAGTTAATACATAGCAGATATTAGACGTGGGGGCATATTTACAAGAAAATGGCGCAGCAAATAATTTTGCTGCGCCGAGCGGTGTCATTTTCTAAGTACAGGAATGCGCCGTATTTACAACAATACAGCGCATTCCATCACTCACCCCTGCCCTGGCAAAAAAAATCAGCCTAGCGCTAGGGCAGGCTCCCTTGCACCATGGTGCAAGGGTGCCTGGGTTTCAGGGATGGTTGTTCTGCCGGAAGGGACACATTCCTGAACAAAAACAATCATCAGTGGCGTTTTGCCCCTTCAATGTGTGCTGCAGAATGCAGCACACATAGAAAGAGCAAAAAACAAGGAGAAATAAAAGTATTTCTCTTCTTTGTGCAACTCTTACTCCTTTGCTGAGGAGATGTAAGTTTTAGCGCTGCCTCAGATTTACAGATCTTTGTAAATCTGAAGCAGTGTCAAAAGCAAAGTGGCTTAGCGCCACCTTGTAAATATGGAGCAGAGCACAGCGCCATCAGAGTGTCACAAAAAGTGACGTTCTGGTGGTGCACTGCCCTAGTAAATATGGCCCTCTGTTAAGAACTAAAAATAACCATATAAATCAGAAACATGTGTTCTTGCTTCGATGTTAAAGTGTAGGTGCCTCTTTCAAATTCAATGGCCATTGTGCCTGCTGGCTTTTATGTCATCTTAAAATGGTTGTTTCTGAAACAATGTTGTAATTACTGACCAGTAATTCCACTACTCTAAGTTTATTCTTCCTTGTTACTATCATTAACATCCCCCCTCCCATACTTTTGTTTCGCAATTGTGGCCATTTCAAGGCGAAGCTTAGAGATAGTAGATGATGTATTCCAGGTAGGCAGTTCTTTTATCCAACAATGGAATGGTAGGGATGAGTGTTTTCTTTTAGAAAAAAAAAGGGAAATAGGACAACATAGTGTCCATCTGAGGAGTCATGAGAGTAAGGGCTGGAGTGAACAACGAGGTAATGTAGTGCAGCTGTATGCGATCCCCATATGCTAGATAGGGGCCAGGTGAAGAGAGAGGGCGATCGCCCTGGAGCAGCGTGCAACAGTGAAGCATAGCGGGTTGTCACCAGTGGAAACAGAGCATTGGTTCAACCACCCGAACCCAGAGGCACCCGAGACCTGCCGCCAGACTCAAGATGACTTACCGCACCACTGGATGAGCACCATGGATGTCTGCCGCCTCGCCCACAGTATCCAGTGTTCTACTCAGTGCTAGGCCACTGCCACGCTCTCGGTCCTTCCATACCGCAACTCCAGTAAGAGCGAGTAAGACTGATTACTGGACCACTGGACCCCTGAGGGAACCTGCTCTGTCTGAACTGCTACAATGCTAAGAGGCTTTGACTTTTAAAAAGCCATCATGGAACATCTAAAACTTGTACTACCTGGTGGAGCCTAGCCTGAATGTTGCCTCACACAAATAGGGAATAACCACCGTCCTTAGACAGGGAAGAGGACTTAGGATCTTACCCTGACAACACTAGGGTGCAGGCCTTTTGAAGACTGTGTTTATTATGAGTATGTGCCATATTTCATTTTGTGTTCATATATAAATATTATTTTTTTCATAAATGCAAGTATCTGGCTGGACATTCATTTACTGGGGTTGCTGACCATATTTTGAGTCTTGTGCCAGAGTAAACCTTGCACTTACTTCCCACCAAGGAAGCCTTAAACTGCTCGACCCATGCTATCACTGAGAGTCAAGTGCTGAAGGGGTAGTGCTTGTTCCAATTGTTCATAGCCTATAGTAGGTCAGGACCCGGAACTTCAGGAGTAAAGGTCTCAGCCCCTATGGTTTGGCCCAGTAGCTCCTGCTTGCCCTGTGGACCTCTGAATGGGGTTCTGATATTCACTTAAATTCTATGTCTAATAAATGTTAATAGCTGCTGACAAGTAACGAAAAAGCAGAACATTTGTTTCTACAGCTTTAGACAACAAAAGACCAGGTTGTTGCAGAGTGTGCTGTTGTGGGCTTGGGTGACTGTAGATTGCTCCAGAATGTTGCACTCTGATACCAGGGGATCTAGGGAAGTTTTGGTTCTTGTTCCAGTTGTATTAAAATGAGCAAAGAAAGCATAATATGTCCATACAACTAAGCACAGCAAAGGTAGCACTGTTGGCTTCTATACATGCACAGATTAAGCTGATAGGGATAGAAAAATAGCCTTTAATAATAGGAGGTGGCAATTTTAACCCCCAATAAAGTATTCAGCGATATAGCAATAAGCAACAGAAAGGTGACCAGTCAACCTTTGCAAAAGGCCTTCCACTGCACGGTAACATGTGCTGCTGCGTTTTTAGTAACTTTTGAACCGTTTGAGCTAGAAACAATTTTTTTGTTAAAATCTGCAGATTATGCAGCTGACGATGGATTATGTGGTGAATGCGGTATATCTATAACTATGCAGCCGCACAGTCGCATAATTCCAGTGGCCATGCCTATGGAGATTAGAAAAGATGAGTGAGAAATAGTTGCACATCTGATCATGTTCACCATCCTTGTGAGGAGAGGTGGTTCTGGTTCTGGGGAGGGTATGGCCCTGAGTGCATTTTAGTCACACCATGCTAGTGTTGTGGCTTTTGGTCACTGTGATCCTACTTCATCTATTTAAGAAGAGCTAGATCTTCCCTTCCTTACTGAATTGCCCATGGTCTTAGATGGTTCTTGTTTTTACCTGGGAGGAATGCTGTAATTTTTCTGCATACTCTGACATCTTGTAGGATGGGAACGCCAGCAGGGGTGACTCTCTGCAGTGAAAGGTCCTATTGTCTGATTATCTTAAGACCTTTTATTTGAATGAAAGATGGACCCATTCCATAGATGCTTCACAGATGCAGTGTGCATAGTTAGCCAGTTAAAAACTTGGAGGGCTGGTGTGAAATGGTAATGTAATGTAGACTTAAATGTAGGAGTTGTCTTGCTCCTTTTTGGATTCTTTTATGGCTTTGGATCTGAAAGAGAGGTGAACCTATGTAGAGTCTTTTACAAAGTCTGTGCAAGACAGAGCAAGGGTAATTATATCCTGTAGCTGCTGTGGGTAATTTCAATGTGGGAACATGTGCTGGAGAATTCTTGTGGTATGGAACGTTCGACAGTCTGAAGTCCATAATCACTCCGGGACCGCTTCCATAGATGTGGAGTCAGTTGGCCAACTTCCTGGGGCCAGATGGTTGGAGATTGGCAATCTTCCATTCACCTGAGGCCATCGTCTCAGGGCCTGATTTAGATCTTGGCTGACCGGTTACTCCATCACAACGGTGACAGATATCACATCCGCCAAAATATAAATCCCATAGGCTATAATGGGATTTATATTTCGTCGGACGGGATAGCTGTCACTGTTGTGATAAGTAACCCGCCCGCCAAGATCTAAATCAGGCCCTTAGTTTTTGATGAGTTCAGTTTCAGTGGTTCTTCAGCTTTAAGCTCCCAAGCGTAATTCTTGTGCCATTGGCACCTAAGTAGCCGGTTAGGTTGAAGGACTTGATGAGGATTGCTAGTGGGCTGAGGTTAATGCTGAATCGGATAAGGAAGAGCATTGAGCCTTGATGAATGTCAAAGTCAATGGTGACAGAATCTGAAGTGAAGTTGGAAGGGATACAATGCTTGGTTTGTTGAGAACGTAGGAGAAGGTCTAATCTAGGATGGTTCTTTGGATGCCAAATACTTCTGCTCTCAACAGAAGGGTGTGGTGATGGATTTTGTCAAATGCAGTCAGCAGGTTGAGCAGTAATAGTGCAGCCACTCAACTTCTGTCAACAGTCTTATTCAGGGTATCGCACACAGACATAAATGCTGATGCAGTGCCTCTGCTGGGGCCGAAGCCCACTTGATGGCAGGAGAGTACGCTGTCTGCTTCCCAAGAAGTCTGCTAAGAATGCCCATAGCAATCAGTCTGTAACTAGCTTGGAGGAACATATCAAAGACATGTATGAACAAAGTAGTGATGCAAGGTAAAACTTGATGGAATGCTACAGAAATAGAAACCATTAGCCTCTTAATGGTTTAAATGCCACAAAATACAGGGATATTACTCATAAAACAATTCTGGTCTTTAATAAGCTGCAAGAAGATAAGAACAACAGAAAACATCCAACAGAATATTTCTGTAGTGAAACAGTTACAGGATGTACACCAGTGCTTAATTTGAATACTACTACTATTACCAAGTATATTATTATTAGTACTACTACTATGAATAATAATAAGTATAAGAATAAATAAATAAAATAATTGCAGGGGTCCAAAGTTTTTCATAGGGGCCAACTGCCGGTGGGGCCAAATGCAGGGGTTGCCAAATACCAAGGCTGCCCAGAAATGATTCCACATCATGCCTCAATCTTTCACTGCCACATACTTCCATATCTCTTTTCATCCTTGATTTCTCAAATTGTCATTGTTTTGTTTTCCTCTGTGCCCCGTCCTTTCTCCCTTTGCTGGGTTCTCTGTCTTTTCTGGATTAAATCTTGAGAAGTACCAGTGCGTACACCTGTAAGCAGAAGCACAAATTAAGCACTAATGTACACTTTATTGCAACATTGATACGCGGCCACATCTCAGATTACTGCGATGTTCGCAGATTCTTGTCTTTATTTTTCGAGTTGTCATCCCAACATAATGGAGGTTGCAGAGGCATGTTATTAGGTATACCACTCATTGTGTATTGCAATTGGTGAAGTTTCTCAGTTGCCAAGTCATTTTGTTATTGAAGAAAACTGTTTTGGTAGGTTTTGTCAGATGACAGACAATACAGCCGCCACATGGTTAGTGACCCATAATTAGTACCATTGTACCCTGTGAATTTGAGTTCTCTCTCAGGTGTCTGGGATGAAAACTGTTGTATAGTAGAAGACTTGTCACCCATGCATTGTTCATGCAGCTAGCTTGGAGCCAGAGCAGAGGAAGCAGGAAACTTCAAGCACTTCAAAAGGAATTCTCTAGAGACTTCTCCTACTTCCTACTTCCAAGAATGCACCAGGTGTAGGAGAGTAGGATCTGCTTCTTATAGTTACCCCCACTTTTTGCTGATGCTTCACTGTTTTTCAACTTAGTCAGACTGAGGCCCTGCTAATCAGGACCCCAGTCTACCTGCTTTCTACTCTAAATTGATTGTATGTACTTTAGGTACACTCCAGATTGGATTCTGGGGTACCCTATAAGTCCCTAGTATATGGTATACTGCAGCCCCTGGTAGAGGCCTACCAGGGGCTGCAGCATGTATTGTGCCACCCCTGGGAAGCCTTTTAAAATGACACAACAGGTCTGCTACAGCAGCCTGTGTAAGGTGGTGTATGCACCCCTTACTGAGATATAGGTTCCCTATATCTCTCCATATCACTGCACATGTAAACCTATCAGTCACCCCTATGGCAGGCCTTATCAATCCTGAAGGCAGGGTGCTGGGTTTCATGTGAGAGGGTGCTCATGCATGAGCAGAGCCCCTCTGCAGCTTTTGGAATCTTCAATCCGGGGTTGTTTGTGATGCAGCCAGACCATATACTCTTAAGTGCATTATAACCTAGCGGTAAATGCTAACTTTAAAATGGCTGCTTGGAAACATGTCGTGTTTGGTGTCAAACACCTTGGAATCATACCTCCAGCCCAGTAACTGGGGTGGGAGGTATGATTCCACCCTACTAGAGGGAGAAACATGGCACCACCGGTACACCCGGTACCAGCTTAACAGAACCCTGGCATCACAAAATGGATGCTGCAGCCACAGACACGAGTCTGCCCTCCTGCTGCTGGACGAAACTCCAGCAGGGGAGGCCTGGACACTAGGTTTCCTGTCACAGGGAGGTGTGACCACCTCCCAGACAGGCTTTAGTGTATTGGGGCTGGGTGGGTGCACTCCAAGAGTGCTTTGAAGTCTGCACTGGGGACACATTTGGTGTCCCTGTGCATAGTCCAGCTCAAACCGGTTGCACGGTCTACCAGCCCCTGCTCTGGCACAAAACTGGATAAAGGAAATGGGTGTATCCACCCCTCTTTCCTAACCCTCCCATAGGTGGGTCCCCAGAGTTTGTCCCACCCCTTCCTTGGGTATAAAGTAGGAACCCCTGACTACAGGACTTTAGATTTACCTGGATGAAACTCTGATACAGAATCCCAGAACTTCAACTATCTACACGACGTTGGATGACCGAAGAATCTCCCTTGGAGTAAAGGAGTTACTCCCCTGCATGGCAGGCACCAAAGACGCAACTGACCACTTGGCATCTCTGAAGCTCCTGAGGACTCCGAAGAATATTGCCACACAGGAGGTGGGTTCCCAAGGTCTCTGACGTTGATCTGTGTGCTCAGCAAGTCTGAGGCTTGTATCCCTCGTGGAGACCGTGCAACCTGAACCCCTGGACACCGCGACCATTTGCAGAAGCATCAGCTTTGAGGTGACCTCTGAAGCTGAGCTTTGGGTTACTTATAGCCCCGACCCCAAGCAGCATTTCCACTGAAGATTGCCAGCCTACACTCCACGAGTGTTCTGTGAGTTGGCCCTTTGTGTTTTCTCTTGAGGTCCCTTTGCGATCCCTGGTCTGTTGACCTGTGGGTCCCCAAGAAGGCAACTCTAACTTTAATTGGGCTTTGCTGGTTGCTCCAGATGTGCCCTGACTCTCCATTGCTTGGGGAGTCCCCCGGACCTTGCTGGTCTGCACCAAAGCATCTTTACTCTTCCTGTGTGGGTTGCTGTTGCCAAGGCTTGTTGTGTACAATCCAAGCACCGACACCCCAGCACTCGACATCCTTTGTGGGACAGCTCGAATCCGGCTCCTGGTCATCCTCGACATCTCCTGGACTCCGTGGCTGCAGAGTCAAGCTTCACCTCTTCGCACCTGAAGCACCCGACATCGGTAGGCATTCGATTGCTCCGCTCCTGGTCACTAGCTAGTGACCCAGACTCTGTCCCCTCTGCTTTCAGGTTCTTCACATCTTCGATCCAGGCTTGGATCATCCCGGACACTTTTCTTCTTCACGGCAGCAGCACTTTGCAGCAGATCGCCATTGAAATCAACGACGATTCCCGACACTGTTTGACACCTATGCACCCGGCTTCCCTGGGTGAGGTAACTCGAGTACTCTGGTGCTCCTGTGGGTGTTGGCCCTAGAACCCCTTAAGTCTAAAGGGGTTTGCTCAAAGTCCTCTCCTAAGTGTCCATTATCTTTAAAATTCCAACCGCGACTTTCCTCATAGAATCCTATGGCGCTCGCGGCTGTGTTCCCACACTGCACACGTCCCCCGTGGGTCTCCTGTGTCACTACCTTAGGTGGTTCCTTGGGGTCCCAGCGATTCTACGTGCTCTAGGCACTGTGTCTAGTCAAGTCGTGGTTCTTATACCACTTTCTTAATATATGGTTTGGTCCCCCCCTGGGGCCCATTGTATATTGTGCTATTTACTGTTGTTTTAATACTTTGATATTGTGTATCTTGGACTCTAATCTCATAAAGAGATTAGTAGTGAGTGTTTAGAAATAAATACATATATTTTATATATATCTGGTGTGGTTCTCTTTTCATTTGGTCATTCAAGAGGTTATAATCTGGTAAACCAAGCTGCTTTACACTCCTTCAAGACTTAGCCTGAAGGCTGCTCTCCATAGCTACCACTAGGATAGCTTTCAATAAAGGTTGTCTTTAAACCTATCATCAATAAGGGTCGTTTGGACTGGTGCAAGGTGCCCACTATAACTAGTGGACAGCATATGCCAGGCCAACTTCTCACATTGGTGGGCAGCGGTTGGATTCAAGCTTGCTATTGCTTTACCAGATAATCTCTTTGAGTGACTAACTGAAAACCACTATAGGTACATAGGTCCATATAAATCAAGTTTAGAATACAGTAAGTTCTACTGAACTTAGAGTTGTGTGTCAAGGGCTTAGCACACCCTTTCTACAACTCAAGAGAGTTTAGTAGGCCCCACTAGAGTAGGTAGGTGCATACACCACACCACACTAGTCATGTCTTCAAGAGCAGAAACCAGTGGGTCTCTCCCAACTAAGTATGACCATGTCTCATACCGAGAATTGAGGACTATGTGTGCCTCTAGGAAATTGAAGACAGGGAAAAGCCCAACCACACAACATCTCATAAAGTTGTTGCTTGCAGATGACCTCAATAAGACCCCAGGGTCTGATGAGGTTGGCAGAGTGGGTGGGGCAGCTGAAGAGGAAAGGCCAGGTAGTGAACACTACTATGACCCAGACTCTGATGCTGGCCAGGGGGATCAAACTGATTCCAACCTGGAAAATCCAATTCTTCCTGAAGGTGAGGAAGGAGACCACAGTGGGGTTCTCTTTATCCCACCTGGAAGGGTTAATAGTCTACTAAGAAGATCAAGATCTCCTTCTCAGGAATCTAATCATTCTGGTACTTCTATAGGGTCCTCTGCTTCTCATAAAAGGGCATCCTCTTATGAGAAGAAATGCCAACTGCTTGAGTTTGAGAGAGCTGAGCTCAGAATCAAGAGAGAGCAATTGGCCTTAGACATGGAATCCCTGGAGCTTCATAGAGCTTCTCAGAAGTTGGGACTAGAGTCCCATGGTGGCAGCCACAGTGTCCCTAGAGGTAGAGATCATACTCATGACCATAGGAACCTGAACAAAATTGTCCCTCCCTACCAGAGTGGGGATGACATCCACAAATGGATAACTGCACTTGAGAGGGCCTGTAAGGTACAGAGGGTCCCTCAGGAGCAGTGGGCAGCAATCTTGTGGCTCTCCTTTGCAGACAAAGGTAGAGACAAGCTCCTCACTGTAAGAGAAGAGGATGCTGACAATTACAAAGTCCTGAAGAGTGCTCTGATTGATGGGTTTGGCCTAACCTCTGAACAATACAGGTTAAAGTTCAGAGATACCCAAAAGGCACAGACTCAGGACTGGGTTGACTTTGTTGATTGTGCTACTAAGGCTCTGGAAGGCTGGTTACTTGGCAGTAAGGTGTGTGATTTCAAAGGATTGTATAATTTAATCATGAGAGAGCAGATCCTTAACAACTGTCAAAATCAACTGTTGCATCAGTACCTGGTGGACTCTGATCTGACCTCTCCCCAAGAATTGGGTCAGAAGGCAGACAAGTGGGTCAGAACTAGGGTGAGGCAAAAGGTTCAGAACCAAGGTGGTGACTCCAAGAAGCAAGATTCTAAAAACTCTGATAAGGGTGGGGAAAAGGGTAAAGGCCAGAAGTCTTCTCAAGGGCCCCAAAAATCTGCATCTGGTGGGGAGTCCCAATCTAACAAAGGAAAAGGCCAAAAGAAGCCATGGTGTAAAATCTGTAAACAGAAAACCCATTGGACTAGTGATTGTACCAAGACCAAAGACTCAACTCCAGCCACCATTGCCCCTAAGGCAACTGTTCCCCCTAGCTCAGCTCCAAGTGGTGGTGTTCCAAATAAGGGTGTAGTAGGGTTAACCCTGGGATCTGAGATGGACTCTGGCTATGTTGGTCTGTGATAGAGGCATGGATATGGCCTCCCTATTTGTAAGCCCCAGTAATCTGGGCAAATACAGACAACAGCCTATAATTAATAGAAAAGAGGTTTTGGCATTCAGGGACACGGGAGCAAGTGTCACAATGGTGACAAAAGATCTTGTAGCCCCTGAGCAGATCATACTTGGTGAAATGTACCAAGTGACCAATGCTAGCAATGTCAGGACAAACCATTCCCTGGCAATTGTTAATTTCACCTGGGGAGGGGTAACTGGCCCTAAGAAAGTTGTGGTAAGTGCAGACCTCCCTGTTGAATGCTTGCTTGGAAATGATTTGGAAACTTCAGCTTGGGCTGAAGTTGAGCTCAGGACCCATGCAGAAATGTTGGGCATCCCTGCAGATGTGTTTGCTATGACCAGGTCACAGGCAAAAATGTCTAAAACTGAACAGGCCCTGGATCCAGGAAGAATGGACCAGGTGCCTTCCAAGAGAAGGAGCAGTAGGGTTAAGGCAGTGTCTTCCCCCCTGCCTCAGAATCCAGATCAGTCTCTTGAGGGAGCTGATCTTAGTCCTGAAGAAGGAACTGTCCCAGATGAGCTTGAGCCTGATCAGGTTGAGTTCTTGGGGACAGGGGGTCCTTCCAGGGCAAATCTGAGCCAGGAGCAACTGACCTGCCCCGCTCTTAAACCCCTCAGACAGCAAGCTGCTGCTGAGGCTGATGGGAGTGCTAGTGGTTCCCATAGGATCTACTGGGATGATGGACCCCTTTACTCAGAGTGTAGAGACCCCAAGCCTGGAGCCACCAGGAGGTTGGTTATACCTCTGAAGTTTAGGAGCTTCCTATTGACCCTAGCACATGATATCCCATTAGCAGGTCACCTAGGCCAAAACAAGACTTGGGACAGAATTGTCCCTCACTTTCATTGGCCTCATAGAGTTTTGTCGCCCCTGTGTCACCTGTCAAGCCAGTGGTAAGGCAGGTAGCACTACAAAGGCCCCCCTGATACCACTACCTGTGGTGGGGATTCCCTTTGAGAGGGTAAGGATTGACATTGTTGGTCCCCTAGATCCTCAAACAGCATCTGGGCACAGATTTATCCTGGTGGTGGTGGACCATGCCACTAGGTACCCAGAGGCAATTCCCCTCAGGACCACCACAGCTCCTGTGGTGGCAAGGGCCCTCCTGGGAATCTTTTCCAGGGTGGGTTTTCCTAAGGAGGTAGTATCAGACAGAGATGCAAACTTCATGTCTAGTTACTTAACTGCTATGTGGAAGGAGTGTGGTGTAAATTATAAATTTACCACCCCTTATCACCCACAATGCAATGGTTTAGTTGAAAGGTTCAACAAAACCTTGAAGGGCATGATTAAAGGTCTCCCAGAAAAGCTTAGGCGCAGATGGGACATACTTTTGCCCTGCCTTCTCTTTGCCTACAGAGAGGTTCCACATAAGGGGGTTGGTTACAGCCCATTTGAGCTTCTGTTTGGACATCCAGTTAGGGGTCCATTGTGTCTAGTGAAGGAGGGATGGGAGTTACCTCTCAAACCCCCTAAACAGGATATTGTGGACTATGTACTTGGTATCCGCTCCCAGATGGCTGAGTACATGAAGAAGGCAACTAAAAACCTTGAGGCTAGCCAGGAATTACAAAAGGCCTGGCATGACCAAAAGGCTGTGTTGACTGTTTATCAGCCAGGACAGAAAGTATGGGTGTTGGAGCCTGTGGCCCCAGCAGCCCTCCAAGACAAGTGGAGTGGCTCCCATACAATTGTAGAACAGAAGGGAGAGGTTACCTACCTGGTGGACCTTGGAACTCCCAGGAGCCCCCACAGGGTGATCCATGTCAACAGACTGAAACCATATGTTGACAGGGCAGACATGGGCTTGCTCATGGCTACTGATGAGGGACAGGAGGAAGAGAGTGATCCACTCCCTGACCTGCTCTCTCAGAACCCTGATGATGGATCAGTAGATGGTGTAGCCTTGGCAGGCAGCCTCACTGACCAGCAGCAAACTGATTGCAGAAAAGTTCTCAATCAGTTCAGACATATGTTCTCACTGACTCCAAGTCAGACTACCTGGTGCACTCATGAAGTGGACACTGGGGACAGTCTGCCTGTTAAAAATAAGATTTACAGGCAACCTGACCATGTCAGGGACTGCATCAGGACTGAAGTCCAGAAGATGTTGGATTTGGGTGTGATTGAACCCTCAGATAGCCCTTGGGCTAGTCCAGTAGTCTTAGTGCCTAAACCTCACACCCAGGGTGGTAAGAGAGAGATGAGGTTTTGTGTAGACTACAGAGGTCTCAATGCAGTCACTTGGACTGATGCCCATCCAATCCCTAGGGCAGATGAGCTTACAGACACTTTGGCCTCAGCCAAGTTTCTTAGCACATTTGACCTGACAGCTGGCTACTGGCAAATCAGACTAGCTGAGGATGCAAAAGCCAAAACAGCATTTTCTACCCCTAGTGGGCACTACCAATTTGTGGTGATGCCCTTTAGTTTGAAAAATGCACCTGCCACTTTTCAAAGGTTGGTGAATAAAGTCCTTACAGGCCTGGAAGCCTATAGTGCAGCATATCTAGATGATATTGCTGTCTTTAGCTCCACCTGGGAGGATCACCTGGTCCACCTGCGAAATGTTTTGGAGGCCCTGCAGAAAGCAGGCCTAACTATCAAGGCCACCAAGTGCCAGATAGGGCAGAGTCAGGTTGTGTACCTGGGCCACCTTGTGGGTGGAGGCCAGGTTCAACCATTGCAGAGCAAAATCCAGACCATCATGGACTGGGTTGCTCCAACCACCCAGACTCAGGTCAGAGCTTTCTTGGGCCTGATTGGGTACTATAGAAGATTTGTCAAAGGTTATGGATCCATAGTGACCCCTTTGAATGACTTGACTTCTAAAAGAATGCCAAAGAAAGTTCAGTGGACAGTTAGCTGTCAAAAGGCATTTGATGACCTGAAGCAAGCCATGTGCACTGCTCCCATTCTGCAAAGTC
Source organism: Calotriton arnoldi (assembly GCA_963921515.1). Taxonomy (NCBI): domain Eukaryota; kingdom Metazoa; phylum Chordata; class Amphibia; order Caudata; family Salamandridae; genus Calotriton; species Calotriton arnoldi. Next base: position 454,810 of record CAWUFW010006423.1, on the reverse strand, counting down.
CTGATTACTCCAAGCAATTCATTGTCCAAACAGATGCATCTGAGTTGGGGGTAGGGGCTGTGTTATCACAATTGAATGATGAAGGTCAGGATCAGCCAGTAGCTTTTATTAGCAGAAGGTTGACCCCCAGAGAGAAACGTTGGTCAGCCATTGAGAGGAGGCCTTTGCTGTGGTTTGGGCCTTGAAGAAGCTGAAGCCATACTTGTTTGGCACTCACTTCATTGTTCAGACAGACCACAAGCCCCTCTTATGGCTAAAACAGATGAAGGGTGAAAACCCCAAACTTTTGAGGTGGTCCATTTCCCTACAGGGGATGGACTATACAGTGGAACATAGACCTTGGAGTAACCATGCCAATGCAGATGGACTCTCCAGATATTTCCATTTAGAACATGAAGACTCAACTGGTCAAGGTTAGTTTAATGTCCCTGCATTTGGGGAGGGGTTGTGTAGGAGAGTAGGATCTGCTTCTTATAGTTATCCCACTTTTTGCTGATGTTTCACTGTTTTTCGACTTAGCCAGACTGAGGCCCTGCTAATCAGGACCCCAGTCTACCTGCTTTCTACTCTAAATTGATTGTATGTACTTTAGGTACACTCCATATTGGATTCTGGTGTACCCTTATAAGTCCCTAGTATATGGTATACTTTTTTAAAATAACACAACAGGTCTGCTACACCAGCCTGTGTAAGGTGGTGTATGCACCCCTTACTGAGATATAGGTTCCCTATATCTCTCCATATCACTGCACATGTAAACCTATCAGTCACCCCTATGGCAGGCCTTATCAATCCTGAAGGCAGGGTGCTGGGTTTCATGTGAGAGGGTGCCCATGCATAAGCAGAGCCCCTCTGCAGCCTTCAGAACCACTATTCCGGGTTTGTCTGTGATGCAGCCAACCATATACTCTTAAGTGCATTATAGCCTCGCGGTAAATGCTAACTTTAAAACGGCTGCAAGGAATCATGTCGTGTTTGGTGTCAAACACCTTGGAATCATACCTCCACACCAGTAACTGGTGTGGGAGGTATGATTCCTCCCTCCTAGAGGAGAAATATGACAGCACCGGTACACCCGGTACCAGCTTCACAGAGCCCTGGCATCACAAAATGGATGCTGCCAGCCACAGACACGAGTCTGCCCTCCTGCTGCTGGACGAAACTCCGGCAGGAGAAGGCTTGACAATAGGTTTCCTGTCACAGGGAGGTGTGACCACCTCCCAGACAGGCTTTAGTGTATTGGGGCTGGGTGGGTGCACTCTCAGTGTGCTTTGATGTCTGCACTGGGGGCACATTTGGTGTCCCTGTGCATAGTCCAGCTCAAACCGGTTGCAGGGGCTACCAGCCCCTGCTCTGGCGTGAAACTGGACAAAGGACATGGGTGTAGCCACCCCTTCTGTCCTGACCCTCCCATAGGTGGGTCCCCAGAGTTTGTCCCACCCCTTCCTTGGGTATAAAGTAGGAACCCTGACTACAGGACTTTAGATATTACCTGGACTAAACTCTGCTACAGAAACCAAGTAACCTTCGACGATCTACGCTTTGCTGGACGACTGAAGAATCTCCCTTGGAGTAAAGGAGTTACTCCCCTGCAACACAGGCACCTCAATGCATCTGACCGGTTTGCATCTATGCAGCTCCCGACGGACTCCAAAGATTTTGCAACACAGGAGGTGGGTGTCCAAGCTTCCCCGAGGCCGACTAGTGCTCTCAGCAAACCTGAGACCCGCAGCTCTCGTGGGGACTGTGCAACCCAAACCCCTGGACACCATGCACATTTGCAGAAGCATATGCTTTTAGGCAGTCCCTGAGGCTGTGCTTTGGGCTACTTGTAGTCCAATCCCCAAGCAGTGTTTCCACCAAAGATTACTGGCCTACACTCCACGAGTGTTCCGTGGGCTGGTATTGTGTGATTCCTCTCGAGGTCCCTTTGCGATCCCTGGTCCGTTGACCTGTGGGTCCCTGAGAAGGCAACTTTAACTTTCAGTGGGCTTCCCTGGTTGCTCCAGACGTGCCCTGACTCTCCATCACTTGGGGAGTCCCCAGGACCTTGCTGGTCTTCATAGAAGCATCATTACTCTGACCACATGGGTTGCAGTTGCCAAGGCTTGTTGGTCTCCAATCCAGAAACTGACCCCTCAGCTCTCAACATCCTTTATGGGACAGCTCGTCTGCAGATCCTGGTTGTCGTCGACATCTCCTGGTCCCCGTGGCTGCAGAGTCAAGCTTCACCTCTTTGCACCTGAAGCACCCGACATCAGTGGGCATTCGATTGCTCCGCTCCTGGTCACGTGAAGTGACCCAGACTTTGTCCCCTCTGCTTTCAGGTTCTTCTCATCTCTGATCCAGGCTTGGGTCACACCGGACACTTTTCTTCTCCACGGCAGCAGCACTTCTTCGCATCACGCCATTGAAAACGACGATGGTTTCCGACACCACTTGACCCCCAATCCACCCGGCTTCCCTGGGCTAGGTAACACGGGTACCTCGGTACTCACAAGGGTGCTGGCCCTAGAACCTTCTAAGTTTAACTGGGTTTGCTTGCAGTCCTCTCCAAAGTGCCCTTAAACTCTAAATTTCCAACCGCGACTTTCCCATAGAGTTGTACGGAGCTCGCGTCTGTGTTCCCACACTGCACCCATCCTCCGTGGGTCCCCTGTGTCACTACCTTGGGTGGTTCCTTGGGGTCCCAGCGATTCTACGTGCTCTAGGCACTGTGTCTAGTCAAGTCGTGGTTGTTATACCACTATCTTAATATATGGTTTGGTCTCCCCCTGGAGCCCACTGTGTATTGTGCTATTTACTGTCGTTCTAGTACTGTAATATTGTGTGCCTTGTTCTCTAATCTCATAAAGAGGTTAGTAGAGAGTGTTTAGTAACAAAAATACATATATTTTATATATACCTGGTGTGGTTCTCCTTTCATTTGGTCATTCAAGAGGTTATATACTGGTAAAACAAGCTGCTTTACATTCCTTCAAAACTTAGCCTGAAGGCTGCTCTCCACAGCTACCACTAGGATAGCTTTCTATAAAGGTTGTCTTTAACCTAATCATCAATAAGGGTCGTTTGGGCTGGTGCAAGGTGCCCACTTTAATTAGTGGACAGCATATACCAGGCCAACTTCTCACATTGGTGTGCAGGGGTTGGGATTCAAGCTTGCTATTGTTTTACCAGATAATCTCAGTGAGTGACTAACTCAAAACCACTAAAGGTACCTAGATACGTATAAATCAAGTCTAGAATAAGGTAAGTTCTACTGAACTTAGAGTTGGGTAAGTCAAGGGTCTAGCACACCCTTTCTCCAACTCAAGAGAGTCTCAGTTCCCACTAGAGTAGGTAGGTGCATACACCACACCACACTAGAATGTCTCCAAGGCCTGAAGTCAGTGACTCCTTGCCAACTAAGTATGACCATCTCACATTCCAAGAATTGAGAAACATGTGTGCATCAAGGAAACTGAAGACAGGGAAAAACCCAAACACCCAAAAGCTCATAGTGACTTTGCTTTTAGATGATCTCAGAAAGACCCCAGGGTCTGATGAGGCAGGCAAAGGGGGTGGGACAGCAGAAGAGGAAAGGCCAGGGAGTGAAAACCTCAATGACCTGGACTCTGATGCTGGCCAGGAGGATCAAAATGATTCTAACCTGGAACAGCCAATCCTTCCTGAAGGTGAGGAAGGAGGCCCCAGTGGGCCTCTCTTTTCCCCACCTGGAAGGGTTAACAGTTTACCAAGAAGATCCAGATCTCCTTCTCTGGAATCTAATCATTCTGGTACATCTGTAGGGAGCTCTGCTTCTCATAGGACTTCTGCTTCTCATAAAAGGGAGTCCTCTTATGAGAAGAAGTGCCAACTGCTTGAGTTTGAGAGAGCTAAGCTCAGGATCAAGAGAGAGCAATTGGCCTTAGATAGGGAATCCCTGGAGCTTCAGAGAGCTTCTCAGAAGTTAGGACTAGAGTCCCATGGTGGCAGCCACAGTGTCCCTAGAGGTAGAGAACATACTCATGACCATAGGAACCTGAACAAGATTGTCCCTCCCTACCAGAGTGGGGATGACATCCACAAATGGATAACTGCACTGGAGAGGGCCTGTAAGGTACAGAGGGTCCCTCAGGAGCAGTGGGCAGCAATCTTGTGGCTCTCCTTTGCAGACAAAGGTAGAGACAAGCTCCTCACTGTTAGAGAAGAGGATGCTGATAATTACAAAGTCCTGAAGAGTGCTCTGATTGATGGGTTTGGCCTAACCACTGAACAATACAGGTTAAAGTTCAGAGACACCCAAAAGGCACAGACTCAGGACTGGGTTGACTTTGTAGATTGTGCTACTAAGGCTCTGGAAGGTTGGATACATGGCAGCAAGGTGCATGACTTTTTAGGATTGTACAATTTGATTATGAGGGAGCAGATCCTTAATAATTGTCAAAACCAGCTTTTACACCAGTACCTGGTGGACTCTGATCTGACCTCTCACCAAGAATTGGGAAAGAAGGCAGACAAATGGGTCAGAACCAGAGTAAAGCCAAAGAATCAGGGTGGTGACCAGAAGAAAGATTCTTCCAAAAACCAAGAGAAAGGTGGGGATAAATCCCGAGATAAATCCACTACAGGGCCCCAAAAATCCTCTTCTGGGGGTGGGTCCCAAACTCCTTCCTCCCCTGAAAAGAAACCTTATTGCCATATATGTAAGAAGCCTGGACACTGGAAAAATGACCCCAGTTGCCCTAAGGCCAGCAATAAGGAAAATGTTCCTCCCAGCAATACTACCACTCCTCCTGGTACTACAAGTAGTAATCCCCCAGGTGATAGTAATGCACCCAAAAGTTAGGTGCGTTGGTATGGGGAACTGAGGTGGACCCCAGCTTATCAAGGTCCTCCTCCCAGGCCTCCTTAGTCTGTGATGGTGGCATGGGATTTGCCACTTTACTGTCAGTCCTAATTCTTTGGGCAAGTACAGACAGGAGCCACTGATCAATGGTCAGAAAGCTGTGGCCTTCAGAGACACAGGGGCTAGTGTCACCATGGTGACAGGGAAACTAGTCCCCCCTCAACAGCTTTTACCTGAGTTCAAGTACCAGGTGACCAACATTGATGGTATTAAAACAGATCATCCCATGGCCATAGTCAATCTCAGCTGCGAAGGGGTCACTGGCCCAAAGAGAGTGGCAGTGTCCCCAAACTTGCCTGTAGATTGCCTGTTGGGCAATGATCTGGAGATTTCAGCCTGGGCTGAAGTTGAATACCAGGCCCATTTAAGAATGCTAGGCCTCCCTGAGAAAGTTGGTGGGGCTCTGAGGGCCTCAGCCCCATCCCAGGGAAATTGTGGAGAGGTGGAGCCTGGAAGAATGGCCCACTCTACTCCACCAGAGAGCAGAAGGGTGGAAGAAAAGTATTCTACCCCCCAGACTATAGGTAAGGGTCAGCTTCCTCAGGGATCCGATCCTACCCCTAGTGAAGGAACTGCCCCAGAGGTGGTCAGGCCTGGCCTGGCAACACCCCTGATGGCAGGGGACCCTTCCAAGGTGGTACCCAGTCTGGAGCAGGTATCCTGCCCCTCTCTACCCTACCTCAATCAGCCTAGGGCTGCAGAGGTCAGGGAGGTCAGTGGACCTCTTAGGGCCCATTGTCCAGAGGAACCCCCTCATCCACAGATTAGGGGCACCCAGTCTAGTAGCCCTAGCCAGGTGAAAATTCCTCAACCCACTGAGGGATCCCTCTTACCATTGGATAGGGACCTCCCCCAGATGGATTCTGTTGGGCCAAGGCAAACCTTGGACCAAGTGGTTCCAAACCTACCATGTCCCTCCAGTGTTCCAACCAGAGGGACCCAACCCCCAGCTGTAGGCAGCCAGAGGTTGACCCTTAGGGCCAGATACAACTCAGTCATGAAAAGAAAGGCCTCCATGGTGACCAGTGATCTGAGGAAGCTGAGGCCAACTTTATTAGGGCCTCACTTCTCTACTCAGCCACCCCACCAGTCTTTTACTTTGCCAAAACACCCTACAGGTAGAAATCCCAACTTTTGGAGACCATCCCATACCCTTAGGGGTAGGGACTGCTTAGTGGACCATAAGACAGGGGGTATCCATGCTAGTGCAGGATCTTCCTTATATGGACACTTAGTCAATAAAGGCTCAACTGGACAAGGTTAGCCTTATCTCCTTTCGTTTGGGGGGGGTTATGTAGGAAGGTGGAATCTGACTGCATGGTTGCCCTCACTTTTTTCCTGGTGTTTTGCTGGTTTTCGACTTAGTCTGACTGGGATTCTGCTATTCAGGACCCCAGTCTATCTGCTTACTCCCTAAATTGGTTGTTCATGTACATTAGGTACACTCCAGATTGGGTTCTGGGGTACCCTTATAAGTCCCTAGTATATGGTATACTATGTACCCAGGGCATAGGTACCCCAGAGGCCTCCCAGGGGCTGCAGCATGTATTATGCCACCCCTGAGAGACCACTCAAAATGACACCACAGGTCTGCTACTGCAGCCTGTGTACGGTGGTGCATGCACCCCTTACTTAGATATAGGTTCACTATATCTATCCTAATCACTGCACATATAAGCCTATCAGTCACCTCTTTGGCAGGCCTTATCAATCCTGAAGGCAGGGTGCTGGGTTTTATGTGAGAGGGTGCCCATGCATGAGCAGAGCCCCTCTGCACCCTTCGGAACCACTATTCCGGGGTTGTCTGTGATGCAGCCAACCATATACTCTTAAGTGCATTATAACCTCGCGGTAAATGCTAACTTTAAAACGGCTGCAAGGAATTATGTCGTGTTTGGTGTCAAACACCTTGGAATCATACCTCCACACCAGTAACTGGTGTGGGAGGTATGATTCCTCCCTCCTAGAGGAGAAATATGACAGCACCGGTACACCCGGTACCAGCTTCACAGAGCCCTGGCATCACAAAATGGATGCTGCCAGCCACAGACACGAGTCTGCCCTCCTGCTGCTGGACGAAACTCCGGCAGGGGAAGGCTTGACAATAGGTTTCCTGTCACAGGGAGGTGCGACCACCTCCCAGACAGGCTTTAGTGTATTGGGGCTGGGTGGGTGCACTCTCAGAGTGCTTTGATGTCTGCACTGGGGGCACATTTGGTGGCCCTCTGCATAGTCTAGCTCAAACCGGTTGCAGGGGCTACCAGCCCCTGCTCTGGTGCGAAACTGGACAAAGGACATGGGTGTAGCCACCCCTCTGTACTGACCCTCCCATAGGTGGGTCCCCAGAGTTTGACCCACCCCTTCCTTGGGTATAAAGTAGGAACCCTGACTACAGGACTGTAGATATTACCTGGACTAAACTCTGCTACAGAAACCAAGTAACCTTCGACGATCTACGCTTTGCTGACGACTGAAGAATCTCCCTTGGAGTAAAAGAGTTACTCCCCTGCAACGCAGGCACCTCAACGCATCTGACTGGTTTGCATCTATGCAGCTCCCGATGGACTCCAAAGATTTTGCAACACAGGAGGTGGGTGCCCAAGCTTCCCCAAGGCCAACTAGTGCTCTCAGCAAACCTGAGACCCACAGCCCTCGTGGGGACCGTGCAACCCGAACCCCTGGACACCGTGCACATTTGCAGCAGCATATGCTTTTAGGCAATCCCTGAGGCTGTGCTTTGGGCTTCTTGTAGTCCAAGCCTAGAGCAGTGTTTCCACTGAAGATTACTGGCCTACACTCCACGAGTGTTCCGTGGGCTGGTATTGTGTGATTCCTCTCAAGGTCCCTTCGCGATCCCTGGTCCATTGACCTGTGGGTCCCTGAGAAGGCAACTTTAACTTTCAGTGGGCTTCCCTGGTTGCTCCAGATGTGCCCTGACTCTCCACCACTTGGGGAGTCCCCAGGACCTTGCTGGTCCTCACAGAAGCATCATTACTCTGACAAAGTGGGTTGCAGTTGCCAAGGCTTGTTGGTCTCCAATCCGGAAACTGACCCCTCAGCTCTCGACATCCTTTGTGGGACAGCTCGCCTGTGGATCCTGGTTGTCGTTGACATTTCCTGGTCCCTGTGGCTGCAGAGTCAAGCTTCACCTCTTCGCACCTGAAGAACCCAACATCGGTGGGCATTCGATTGCTCTGCCCCTGGTCACGTGAAGTGACCCAGACTTTGTCCCCTCTGCTTTCAGGTTCTTCTCATCTCTGATCCAGGCTTGGGTCACACCGGACACTTTTCTTCTCCACGGCAGCAGCACTTCTTCGCATCACGCCATTGAAAACGACGATGGTTTCCGACACCACTTGACCCCCAATCCACCCGGCTTCCCTGGGCTAGGTAACACGGGTACCTCGGTACTCACAAGGGTGCTGGCCCTAGAACCTTCTAAGTTTAACTGGGTTTGCTTGAAGTCCTCTCCAAAGTGCCCTTAAACTCTAAATTTCCAACCGCGACTTTCCCATAGAGTTGTATGGAGCTTGCGTCTGTGTTCCCACACTGCACCCGTCCTCCGTGGGTCCCCTGTGTCACTACCTTGGGTGGTTCCTTGGGGTCCCAGCGATTCTACGTGCTCTAGGCACTGTGTCTAGTCAAGTCGTGGTTGTTATACCACTTTCTTTATATATGGTTTGGTCTCCCCCTGGAGCCCACTGTGTATTGTGCTATTTACTGTCCTTCTAGTACTGTAATATTGTGTGCCTTGTTCTCTATCTCATAAAGAGGTTAGTAGAGAGTGTTTAGTAATAAATACATATATTTTATATATACCTGGTGTGGTTCTCCTTTCATTTGGTCATTCAAGAGGTTATATGCTGGTAAAACAAGCTGCTTTACATACCTTCAAGACTTAGCCTGAAGGCTGCTCTCCACAGCTACCACTAGGATAGCTTTCTATAAAGGTTGTCTTTAACCTAATCATCAATAAGGGTCGTTTGGACTGGTGCAAGGTGCCCACATTAATTAGTGGACAGCATATACCAGGCCAACTTCTCACAAGCGTTGCCAAAAGGACTTCTGTTCTGGCCCCTTCCACCGCGGCTCCAAACTCTTCTTCCGCTGGAAGTTCTTGATGAGAACAAAGTCACCAGGCTGAATGTCGTGGCCGGGCCCCTCTGGTGTGGCTGGCAGGGTATCCCGGACATGTTGGTGGATAGAACGCAAACTTTCTGTTAACTGGCCAAGATAATCAAGCAACAGTGGGTACTCAATATCAGAAAACCGCGGGACGCCCCAGATATTTGCCAGGCGTCTGAACACAACCTCATACGATGACAATACTGTCCTAGAATGTGCTGTCGTTCTTGTTGACAAAAGAGCTAACGGTAAAGCATCTGGCCACTTAACCCTGTGGTCTCCTGAATTTTTGCCAGTTTGAGCTTGAGAGTACCATCGTACTTCTCAACCAAACCTGCTGACTGTGGATGATTGGCAGCATGGAACTTTTGCTTTATGTGTAAACCATCACAAATCAATTGGATCACTTTTGCATTAAAATGACTTCCGTTATCACTCCAAATCAATCGGGGCAAGCCGAAACGAGGAAATAACTCCTTCAGGAGTACCTTTGCAGTCGTAATGGCTGTATTGTCTTTAGTGGGATTAGCCTCAACCCATTTACTAAATGCACATACAACCACCAAAACATACTTCAAATTATTGCAACTCTCTAACTCAATGTAGTCTATTTGAAGGACTTCAAAAGGAAAAGTGGGTGGTGCAAAGTTACCAGACGGTGTAGGGGTACCCTTTCCAGGATTGTGCATCATGCACACCATACAATACTCCACTAATTGTGCAGCTGTCTTAGGGATATTGTCATTCTGTCATACAGGGGCCAACAACTTGCAAATACCCTTAGCACTAATATGGGTTGGACCATGGGCCATTGTAACCACAGGGAGAACATATGCATCGGGCAACATCCATCTTTGCTTCCCTGACGTATCAATCCAACATCCCTCATCGTTCAATTGTGCTGTACTTTCCTGCCACACTGCTAACTCTTCTACTGTGGTTTCGCTTTGTATCTCTTTTACATTCTCAAGGGTGTCCTCAAACATGACAACCTCAGGCAAGCACCTAGCCGGACCAGCTACAGACATTCTTTTCATGTTTGTCCGAGCTGTTTCCTAGCTGTCTGATCTGCAAAAGCATTTCCCCTACCTACATCATCGGTGACCTTCCGGTGAGCGCTACACTTCACTATGTCCAATTTCTTGGGGAGCGTTAAAGCAGACAAAAGCCTCAATATAAGGTGCCCAGTCTGGATTCTGGTGCCATGGGAAGTAAGGAACCCTCTCTCAGCCCAGAGTCGCCCAAAATTATGCGCGACCCCAAAGGCATACTGGCTGTCAGTATAAATATTGACAACCAGCCCCTCACTCAATTCACAAGCTTGAGTAAGGGCAACAAGCTCAGCAGCTTGAGCCGACTGATAAAGGACTCGTGATGTCTCTACTACTGTACGCAGTGTGGTAATAGCATAAGCCGCAGTTGTAGTGCCATCTGGTATTTTTAAACAAGAGCCATTGACATATAGTTCCCCTTGTGGGTCAGATAAGGGAACGTCAGTCAAGTCTACCTGCCCTTTCGTCTCTTCTTTCGTCCGGAAGATACAGTCATGTTCGTCGACTTCATCACTCTCGGAAGGGAGGGGTAGTAACATGGCTGGATTCAGAGTAGCACATCTTTTGATCATGATATGTTTAGCAAACAATGTCATTTCATAGCCAGTAAGACGTGCACTGGTGAGGTGCTGTGTCTTTGTCTGATTCAGAAGTGTATCCACACCATGGGTACCATGACTGTGAGTTCAGTATCCAGTACAAGTCCAGCCAATTGTCTGATCGAAGTGGCCACAGCCGCGACCGCTCTTAGACAACTCGGGAGGGCTCTCGCGACTGGATCAAGAACAGCAGAGAAATAAGCACATGGCCGTTGCTTATCTCCAAATTTGTGTGTTAGGACAGAAAGCGCGCAACCAGCCATCTCATGGACATACAACACAAACGATTTGCCATAATTAGGTGTGCCGAGTACTGGAGCCGAACAAAGCACAGTTTTCAATTGCTCAAAAGACTGCTGACATTCAGGCATCCAAGGCAGAGGCTCATACACTTCTTTCGTTGTTAAGGCAAGCAAGGGTTTGATCAGTAGGGAGTAGTTAGGTATCCACTGCCGACAGTAGGAAGTGATACCTATAAAAGCGCGCACATCTTTCTGAGTCTGTGGAATAGGCATTTTAACAATGGTACTGATGCGCTCAGGGGTCAACCTCCTACCCTCCTTTGACAGTAGGTGACCTAAGTAGGTGACCTCTTGTCGAAAATACTGAAATTTAGAAAGATAAACTTTATGGCCATGTTGAGCCAAATGCAACAATAATTTAACTGTACTATCTTTACAACCCTGCTCTATATCAGAAGCAATAAGGAGGTCATCAACATACTGCACTAATACATTGTCTGCAAGAAGCAAAAGGGAATCCAACTGACCTTTCAATGCCTGGCTATAAATGCTCGGACTCTCTGTATAGCCCTGAGGAGCTCGACAGAACCTAAAGCTCCTACCAGCTAGGGTAAACCCAAACAGATATCTGCTATCTGGATGAATAGGAATACTGAAGAACGCGTTTTTCAAATCAATGACAGGAAAGAATCTAGCAGTGGAAGCAATCATTGTCAAAAGTGTGGTAATATCCGGAACCACTGGAAACTGGGGAACCACTATTTTATTAACTTCGCGGAAGTCAATCACAAAACGGTAAACATCTTCATGATCATCAGGGGAACCTGTGGGTGTCTGTTTAAGAATCGGAAGAATGGGACTATTACAAATATTAGCAGACGTCTCCTCATCTACTCCTTTGAGTATCAAATCTTGAATAATTTGTAAAAGGGCCCGTTCTCACGCCTGAGGTATTTTATACTGAGGAATACGAGGCAAAACAATATTATCTTTAACCTGAATCGAAACCAGTGGAATATGCAGCAGTCCCACATCTGTATCACCCGTCGCCCATGGAGTAGATGGAATGTCAGCAAATTCGGCAGAAAGAGGGAGAGACAGGCACTGTCTAGTACTCTCATTTGGGCCCATCGTCATGTAAACACCTTCCGGGGAACAAGAAATAGTAGCATGCAATTTCTTCAACAAGTCCAAACCCATCAAATTCTCACCACAATTGGATGTCAACAAAAATGGAGAATCCACAGTAAAAGGACCGATAGTCAATGCAAGGGGTTGTGAAATGGGGCTTACAACCGGTACTCCTGAAAAACCTACCGAAACATTATTATGGCCAGACAGAGCCGCCCCAGGGAAGAGATAGAGAAATAGAACTCTTCATTGCACCTGTATCTACCAAAAATTCCTTAGTCGAGCCATGCAAATCAGCGGTGACATAAGGACCACGCTGATGTACAAGTATCGGAACTGGTCCCTCACTCTGTCCTTGGCTGTCCTAGCTGTAAGACATTCCTTTCGCCTTATCCATATCATAATCATCATGGTAATACTGTCCATCACGAGTGTCATCAAAGTGATTGTTATCAGAATGACCCTGTGAGACCGCAGCAGCCTGAGCCCTATCAGTCCCTCGACCTCATCCCCGAGGACCCCGCCCTCTAGGAACTGCCACCTTCTGCAGAAACATGGAACACTCGCTATGCCAATGACCCTCTTCCTTATAATATGCACACTGATTTGGCCCCATAGGAGTCGTGGTGGACTGCCTACTAGTGTGTGGAAGCTGTCTAGCAGGACCACCACGTCCTCTACCATTTCCTCTAAACGCTTGCTGCAACAGCACCTTCATCTTTGAATCCTTATTCTTCTTATCTATCTTTTCTTTCTCTTCCTGATCATGATACTCATAATATTGAGCCATATTCAAAATAACAGAGGGTTAAGAGGTGGTCCAAGTACTTTCAGACACCTTCAAACGAGTCGCAATTTCAGGAAGTAAGTTAGAAACAAACCTGTCGACACACAATCGAACACCTCCTTCAATTGACATATCCTGCCCACTGTGTTCCAAAAACGTATCTTCAAACCGAGTGAAAAAATCAGACACACTTTCATCCTTTTTCTGTTTGCAAGCCGTCAACTTGTCCCAACTTACCTTCTTTCGGGGAATAAGAGAATGCATATATGTAGTAATGTGGCCCGGCAAAGCAAGTATATCGGCTCAGGGTTTATCACCTGGCTTCTTTTCCTGATCTCATCCCTTAATCACATCCCATGTTCCACCAAATTCAGCGATATGATCTTGAGTATGAACCTGTCTCCAAATGTCAAGCGGAATAAGCAGACCGTAAAACAGTTCATTGTCAGCAAGAGTCATTACAGTAGAAGAGGCAGCTTCAGTCAGTTCTTTATAATAAGCAGTAGGATTTTTCCTAAGGTCGGGCAAATGAGCTGTAAGGGACACAACCTCACTCGGTTTCCACAGAGTATAAACCCTATGTTCTTGGAAACGGGCCGCTACACCCCTTCTGGTGACAACACCATGCTGGTCCGTCAATTCTGGGATTTCTGGATGATATATATTATGAACCTCTCGCATTGGAAACTGGGACACTGGGGATAGGACTCTCCTCATGCAACGTGCCCCTATAGGCAACCAACGTGGTAATGTTCCCAAAAACATGGCCTGGGTCCAAACCACTAGCATACACGCGATCTCTGATATCGAATAACATTTGTAGCGCGTGGTCCCCAAAATGTTGCTGCCAAAGACCAATCAACGTAGAGGACATATGCTTAAGAGCATGCTGCTGTACAAAGGGGTCATAATCTTTCATCACACTCCAAACATCCTCCACACTGTAAATGGGATTACAACCCCACTGCATAGCCTGATTAGCTACTACCTTCTTCTCCTCATCCCCTGCCGCAGACCGTACAAAAGGGCCCTTACGCTCCTTAAATTTTGTCAAATCTCTATCCTCAAATCCACGTGTTGACGTCTCAGCACCCAATAATGCCGGGAAATGAACCATCAAAGATGGAGAAGCAACAGAAGCACCGGATAGGATAGTCGCAGGCGGGTGCAATGGGTGAGAGAGAGCTGGAGATAGGGATGCCGAAACAATAGGTGTGCTTGGTGTGCTTACAGTCACAGTTGCCACAGACGGTGAAGGCAAAGAAGGAGGAGGAGGAGTCGAAGCCACAGCCATCAAGATGACAGCAGTAGATACAGGGACAGTGGGAACAGCTGTAACAGGCGGCTGTGATGGCACAGGGACAGTGGGATATATCCTTTGCGGGGCATATGGGGGCAGGGTTCGGGTGTCTAACAATTCCTCCACAAAAGTATCAGTTTCCTCCTGAGCCAATTACGATTGATCAACATCCAAACAAAATCTCCTATCTTCACATTCAACTCCCTTCTCCTGTTTCTCTCTATCATATGCTACAGCTTTCTGAGTCAGCGTCTGCATCTTCCTTTTCCGTTCTTTTTTCCATCCTCAATCGTCTCTGCCTAGCTGCTTTCTGCCATGTTCTGAGGGAATTAAACATAGACTGTCTACTTCGTCTCTTAAATAACTGTTCCTGTGAATACCCAATCTTTTGTTCATCGAAAGTGCCCGTCAACGGCCACTGCCACTCGGCATTGTCCCTCGTATATTTGAGCCATAATGTACTAAACATAATAGGGCCAAGACCATGCTTCACATACATATCAAAATTAGGAGTGCCTTCTGCAGGCGCCGGCTGAGCTTCTTCCAATCGAGCATCTGCAGAACAACAGCAACAGCACAAAGAAAACAGTTTACTGATACCAGGCATTCTCAAAAGAAAACAAGTTCACTATTTATGCCTGGCAAAGCAATTGCAAATGCTTTTATCCCAAAGACGGTCCTCAGACCATACCAAATTCAAACCAAAATGGTACCATATCCATAAAGAACCAAAACAAAATCACCTTATATATGCAGGTCAAGCGAACTAATTCTCCACTGCTGACTCTTCAGACCAAACTGTCAGATCCAAGGGTTTCGCCGTTTAGGCCTCCAGTCGGAATGACCGCTGGGCGAGGCACCGTCCGGCAGGACGGAAGGGGCAGCTGCGAGCAATCAATGCTCCTCATACAGGGATCCCTGAACCGTCAGCCCGACCAGACGATGGCCTCAACCTCCCCCCCCATCCGCGGAATGGGATGGGTCACTCACCCGAAGGAGTCCCTGTTCGGGCGCCAACTGAGGGAAGTGGCCCGATTAGGGTCATCCGGGTCACTCGCGACCACCTCTCAGCCTTCCATATCAAATTAAGAGTCAGTCAGACAGTAGAGAATACAAACCAATATCTATTTATTCAGGTTCACTCAGAGTGGTGCCCAGTCTGCCTAGTCGCTTAGGATGCTGCAGAGGGACTGACATCAGCAAGCATAGAGATACATAATGTACATTTCAGAACCATTGAAGGCACGCCCATAATGGAATTTTCCAAGCAGATGCGGCTAAACAATGAAGTACAGAGGATAAGTTTCGATTCTGAGGCCGTGCACACACTATCTACTACTCAAGGTCGCTCTGCCCGTGCCTGTCACTAGACAAGTGGGAGAAAGCCTCTATCTAGAGTGAAAGGTATGCGCTAATAAGAACAGTGCATTCATTAGTGAAGCAAAACTGAGCCTTGGAGAAACACAACTCAACAGAGGCCTGTTCTCGGAAATGGCGAAGAATAAGTTTTGATTATAACTCAAAATAGCGCCGACATAGAAAATGGTGCTGCAAATGCTAACATATATAAAACAATGCGCAAACATGAATTTTTCTATTCTAACACCAACCCTCTCGTCTGTCCACTCAAGATGCATCACCAGTTGGCCTGACTTTGCAGCAGTTCCATCTACGCTCTTCTCTGCAGCAGAAAATCCTGTTCAGTGGTCCTTCGCCAAAGGGGTGTCCGGTCTCATGGAAGTCTCTTTGGCTACACTCTCCAGCCTCTACCCACTGGAGATTTTTGACTTCCAAAAGAGAGACTAAGTCTGAATGAAGAAATCTTCACCGCAACTTCATCCAGCGGCTACGCAATGATAATGCTCCATCCTCGGACACCACCTGAAGCCTTGCACCGCTAAACGTTAGCTTTTCAGAACATTGTTCCTCGAAATATCTTCTAAGTCTGAAGGCAAGTGCCAACCGGGCCCAATCTACTTTTTGTATCCAACTCACTCTCCATCGCAGTCGGACATATTTTTATTCTTTGTCCACAGTTTGCGTTTTGATCTTTTAGGTGCTAGTTTTTACCTTAAACTTTAAAAATTGATAACTACAGATATACTGATTGGAATTTTGTTGTTTCGGTGTTAAATATTTATTTTTTTATTGATTTCATTTTCTAAATTAGAATGAGATTTTTCTTGTGCTGTGTGGCTGTTGTTTGAGCAGGCTTAACACCCCACTCAATGAACAACTCAATTTCCCATGATTTTTTTTGTTTGATCTGTTTATTGAATTTTATAATAATGATATACTGTCACATCTCAGAAATGAATAATGCATTAATACAGGGGTATCTTTACATATCTCCGCGGGAACTAAAAACATTGGGGACTTACATGCATTTCAGTCTGGCATACCTCTGGTACAGTGCATGGTGTATAGATCTGTAATCTTATATAGCCCACATTGATTTCCTATTATATCTCAGCATTCTCAAAATCTTCACAGAAACAACAGAAGAAAAGTTACCTTGTTAATTGCTTTACAGTGCCCCGATAACATCAATCATGCATGTGAGTTCCAGACCTCCAGGTAATCAAGTCAATCGGTTTTGGGCATGGTAGGTGAATTTCTAATTCCGATCAATTATAAGAAAACCTTGAACTTTTAAACAAGAGTAAACTAAGAAATAGGCTCGCTTGCACTCAGGGCATCATCCCCACCACCCATTGAGCCACCCATTGTAATTAAGATGCTAGGTAATAATGCTCTAAATTGGGTGCCGCTAAGCCTCCCTGATCTGATGGTAAATATAGTTTCACGAGTGCCACTCTGCATCTTGATGTATTCCATATTAAATCTCAAAGCATACGCTCGATGGGCCGGAAAAAGGAAGGTGGTAAATATAATGGCAAATTAGTGAAATAATAGAGGAGTCGTGGAAGCACCACCATATTAATGAGCGACACCCTTCCTGCTACTGAGAGGGTGAGCGTCTTCCAGAAGGTCAGCTGTGATGCCAGAGAGGTAAGCGCTCTATTAAGGTTACCATCAAGTAAATCTTTTTCATCATGATACATCAGAACACCCGGATATCTGAATATGGATGATTGCCAAGTGGCTGGGGCGTAGTTGACTAAAAGCGCCGGCTCTGATGTGTGGTGATCAAATGGGAATAAGCATGATTTCTCCCAATTAACACACAACCCAAACAGCCGTGCGAAGAGAGTAAGAGTATTAGGCATATTAGCCGGTACCATCCCAGCATCCTTTATGTACAACAGCAAATCATCTGCGTATAGAGATCGCGTGGATGTCTCCACCCAATAGTATGCCCCATAGCTCTGCGGAAGCGTGTATGACCAGGGCCAATGGCTCAATGGCCTGTGAGAAAAGGAGGGGGAAGAGGGGACAACCTTGTTTAGTTCCCCTACCCATCACTATAGGTTTAGACACAAAGCTCCCCATCCTGACCCTTATCGTCGGGTTGTGATATAGTAACTTGACCAGCTTAATAAAGTAGGGTCCAATCTCATATCAATTTAAAGCGTTGAAGAGGAATGGCCACTCGGTAGTATCGAGTGCCTTTTCCAAGTCTAGTACCATGCATCCAGAGCGAGGCCAGATGCGGGGGGCGCATTGCAGAACTTGGAAATACTGACGTAAATTAAAAGAGGCAGTAAGTTCCGGGACGAACCCGTTCTGGTCACTGTGTATTAAATGGGGTTCCAATGGTGCTAGACGCCCCTCCAATATATCAGCCAACACCTTGTTATCCACGCTCAGCAACGCCAGTGGGTGATAGGATTCAAGGTGAATGGGATCTCTGTCCGGCTTCGGTAGGGTGACCAGTGTGGCCTCACACAAAGAGTCCGGCAGGTGCGAGGAGTGCAATACCTCATCATATACCTGCTGTAATTGCGGTGCCAAGAGATCCGCATATGCTTTATGTGAGAAGTTGGCCTGGCATATGCTGTCCACTAATTATAGTGGGCACCTTGCACCAGTCCAAATCGACTCTTATGGTGGATAGGTTAAAGACAACCTTATTGAAAGCTATCCTAGTGGTAGCTATGGAGAGCAGCCTTCAGGCTAAGTCTTGAAGGAATGTAAAGCAGCTTGTTTTACCAGTCTATAATCTCTTGAGTGACCAAATGAAAGAGCACCACACCAGGTATATATTCAAAATATATGTATTTATTACTAAACACACCCCTCTAGTCTCTTTATGAGGCTAGAGTTCGAAATACATAGGTTATAAGATCTTAAATCACAGTAATAGCACAAATACACGTTTGGGCCCTAGGGGCGTACCAAACCATATACCAATAAAGTGGTATGCGAACCACGACTGAACTAGACACTAGGCCTAGAGCCTCTAGAAGTGCTTGGACCACAAGGAACCACCCAAGGTAGTGACACAGGGGACCCACGGGAGACGCGTGCAGTGTAAATACACAACCTCGATACGCCGTTAACTTCTATGGAGAAAGTCGGGATCGGGAAAATAGAGGAAAGGGACACTTAAAAGAGGACTAGGACAAAACCCTTTGAGATCTAGGACTTTGAAGAGTCTCTACCCACGGGAGCACCGGAGTACTCGTGTTACCTCACCCAGGGAAGCCGGGTGCATAGGTGCCTTTCGGGGTCGGGTTTCGTCGTCGATTCGAATGGCGATCTGCTGCAAAGTGCTGCTGGCGGCCAAGAGACAAGTGTCCGGGTGGATCCAAGAGTGGATCGGAGTTCTGGTGAACCTGAAAGCAGAGGGGACAGAATCTGGGTCACTAGCCAGTGACCAGGAAGGCGATGGACAGATGCCCACCGATGTCGAGTGCTTCAGGTGCGTTGACGGTCGTCTTGACTCTTCAGCCACGAGGTCCGGGAGGCGTTGTCGGCGACCAGGAGCAGGATTCGGGCTGGTGCTTGATGTCTGTCGAGTGCTGACGTGTCGACGACCGGATTGGACCCAACAAGCCTTGGCAACGGCAAGTCTCGAGTAAGATGTAGATCGTCGATGGTGCAGACCAGCAAGGTCTGTGGAACTCACCCAGCGAGGGTGAGTGAGGGCAGGCCTGGAGCAATCAGGATGCCAAGTAAGGAAAAGATTGGCCTTCGTTAAGGGCTACTAGCCAACGGGCTAGCGACCGCGAAGGAGCCTCGTGACGCCGCACGTGGAGCTGGCTTACAGGACACTCGTGGAGTGGGGGCCAGTGATCTTCGGTGCAGGTGGTGCTGGAGGGTAGGGCTACTCGAAGCCCAAAGCACGACTTCTTGGGAGACCCAGAAGATGGTGCACTTGCAAGTGTGCTCGGTGTCCAGGGGTCACGGTCTCAAGTCACCCACGATAGCCACGGGCCTCAGCTTTGCTGGGGACTCAGGGTAGCCTCGGGGAAGTCTGAGAATCCACCTCTGGTGATGCGATGACTTCGGCGTCCGACAGGAGCTTCAGAAATGCGAACCAGACAGATGCTTCTTTGGTGCCTGCCAAGCAGGGAGTCACTCCTTGACCCCAAGGGAGATTCTTCAGTCCTCTAATCTTGTCGTAGAGCGTCGAAGGTCCAGGATTCAGTTTCAGAGTTTCGTCCAGGTATAATCTAAAGTCCTAAGGACTGGGTTCCTACCTTTATTCTAAAAATAGGGGTTGGACTACTCTGTGGCCCCACCTATGGGTGGGTCAGGGCAGAGGGGTGGCTACACCCCTTTCCCTTTGTCCAGTTCGCGCCAAAGCAGGGGCTGCAAGCCCCTGATCCGGTTTGAACTGGGGTATGCACTAGGGACACCAAATGTGCCCCCAGTGCAGGACTTCAAAGCACACAGATGGTGCTCCCGCCCAGCCCCAATACACATTGTCCTGTCTGGGGAGGTGGTCACACCTCTCTGGGACAGGAAACCTATTGTCCAGGCCTCCCCTGCCGGAGTTTCGTCCAGCAGCAGGAGGCCAGACTCGTGTCTGTGGCAGCAGCATCCATTTTGTGATGCCAGGGCTCTGGAAAGAAGTTACCGGACTCGTCAGAGTTAACATGTCTTTCCCTCTAGAAGGGTGGAATGCTACCCCCGCCACCAGGATTGGCGGGGGTAGTATTCCAAGATGTTTGACACCAAACACGACATGTTTAGGTGCAGCCATTCCAAAGTTAGCATTTTACCGCGAGGATATAATGCGCTTAAGAGTATATGGTCAGGCTGCACTACAAACAGCATCAGAGATGGTCTCCGAACGCTGCAGAGGGGCCCTGCTCATGCAGGGGCACCCTCTCACATAGGAACCATGCACTCTGCCTTTAGGATTGATAAGGCCTGCCTTAGGAGTGACTTATAGGTTTATATGTGTGTATGTATTTCGTGATATAGGTAACCTATATCACAGTAAGGAGTGCATGCACCACCTTACCCAGGCTGCAGTAGCAGACCTGTGGTGTCAGTTTGGATGGCCTTCCAGGGGTGGCATAATACATGCTGCAGCCCCTGGCAGGCCTCTGAGGTACCTATGCCCTTGGTACATAGTATACCATATACTAGGGACTTATAAGGGCACTCCAGATTCCAATCAGAGATGTGCCTAACGCACATGGAAACCTTTTACAGAGAAAGCAGATAGACTGGGGCCCTGAATAGCAGGATCCCAGTCCAACTAAGTCATAAACCAGCAAAACACCATAAAAAAGTGGGGGCAACCATATAGTCAGATTCCACCTTCCTACACTTTATAAAACTCAGATGGGAAGCCATCTGAACCCGGCACCTTCCCCGAGGCTAGGGATCGCATCGTGCCCTGAACCACAGCAATCGTGATGGGAGTATCTAAGTCCATGCGCTGGTCTGGAGTTAGCCTGGGGAATGGGAGGTCTCCTAGAAAAGTGTTTATTTCTGAATCTGTTGCCTCCAGGGTTGAGTTGTGAAATGTAGCACCAGTTCCCTATGTATTTCTTGTTGTGTGTATCGCATTATACCACTGGGGAACCGCAGTGCCGTGATGGGGCATCTCGGTTGTTACTGTCGGATCAACCATGCAAGGAGAGTTCCTGTGCGATTGGCCGCCGCATGTGTCCAGGCCGAGTGCGCCGCATAGTTTAGGCATCTCAAGCAATGCTGTGTGCGCTGTCCTCACTGTCAGTAACTCTGAAGCACTAGAGGAGTCAGTGGATAAACGTTTCTCAAGTGTCAGCAACTCTTGCTCCACCTTATGTAACTCACTCTCCACCTCTCTCCACATCCCACAACCCAGGCCTAGGCAGTGACCACTCAGCGTCACTTTTAATGCATGCCACTCCGTCAGGACTGACTTCGCCGTTCCTGTGTTAAGTTAAAAAAAAATCAGTAATGGCAGTACGGAGAGATTCACTGAAGGGTGGATCCTCCAGCATAGCAGGCTGCAGGTGCCAAGTGGTGATCGGTGAGGGTTGCGTTTCCCAAGCAATTTTGATATATTGTGGATTATGGTCTGAATGTGTGCGACCTAGATACTCAGCCTGTATTACACATGGTAGTAAATTGGACGTACTCCAAATTCGGTCTATACAAACATGTAGAACATGTGCAGCAAAGTAAAATGAATACACTTGTTCCACGGGGTTACTGTGTCTCCATATATCCACCAGCCCACTCTTTTGCGTCCAGTCCCCCAATATCAAGACCCCAGTAAATGCCGCCGTACTTCTCAGCTGTGGGAATGAGCGATCTAAGCCTGTGTCTAGTATGCAATTAAAGTCTCCACCTATCACCCAGGACAGGTCGCTCCATTTAGAGAGTATCTGTGATAGTGAACTCCAGAAGGGTCCCAGGTCCGTATTAGGCACGTATCTATTGCCTAGCAGGATGCTACGGCCATCATGTCTACCTTTAAGAAAGACATATCTTCCTTCTGCATCGGTCATCACCTCCTCTACCAGGAGAGGAGTCCGCGGGCAGACCCAGACCAACTCTCCACGAGCATATGCTGAGTAACTTGTAGCGAATACATGTCCCCTCCATCTACGTTGTAACTTATTTGTCTCCAAGTGCGTCAGGAGGGATTCTTGTTGGAAAGCAATTTGTACGTTATGTCGTTTGAGGAAGGAGTATACTGCATATCTGCGGGAGGGGGTGTGTAAGCCCCGAACGTTCAAAGTTATTATGCGTTGTGATGTCATGTAGTGTCTGTATCCGAGTCAATGAACTGCTGGGGACTGGGATCATACACAGAATTATGATTGCAGTTAGCAGCTAGGGCCAATAGAGAGTGCATGCAGCAGAGCCTGAGCGAACCTGACTGAAAACAGAAGCCAACATGGCAATTTAGCAATACCAAATGAGCGGTCCTCACAACAAGGAAGGGCTGCCCAGACCGGAATACACTCTACACTAACCAAAGTAAAACCCTAATGTATGTGGGTGAGAGGGCGCGTAACCAGCAGGGTACTCAATTGCAGCATTTCCACCCAGGAGTGAGTAAGTGAGATACCACCAGCGACATCTCAACCACACGTCAGCAAATCAGTTCCCCATTTTACTCCTCCAGTCAGTGAGCCCAGTGGTCTCACAGTCCCCTCCCCCATCATCAGTACTACTCAGCCACACAGGTAACATATCGATGCCAAGTGAACTGCAAACAAATAGCCAAAGGTGCAGCGATAAACAAATACCATTAGAAGATATTCAGAGCATCAGATGATGCCATCAGATGTCTGCAGGGTGATATCCGGCAGAATCAGTGAGTTAGTATCTGATGGACATACCACCGAGGAATCCTCATCTCCAGACGATCCGGCCGATACTGCATCCCTGTCCTTCTTTAGCCTGGTCTGAAATCCGTTCTGCCTCCTGGACAGCCTGTTGACGTTCTTTTATTTTTTTTCTAGGTTTGGCACAGCAGTCAATTTGGGCACACGATTTCTTCTCCGTTGTCTACGTCTCTCTAGTGCGTTCACCACATTGCCATGTTCTCCTCCCCCGCCAGTCGGTCGGGGACCAGTGAATTTCCCGGATGTTTCCAGCCAATCCCACGTGACTTGCGGTGCATTGAAAAACCTTGTCTTACCACCTGCTACCATTCGCAGTCTTTCTCGGAAAAGCAAGGAGTATTCGACATCAAACTGTTGGAGTTGTTGTTTTACTGCTAGGAAAGAGCTGCGTTGTCGCTGTACTCCTATAGTGTAATCTGGAAAAAACATCACCCGGGCATTCTCCATTTGGACCTCTTGTAGCTTCCGTGTGTCGCGTTGTATTGAGTCTCTGTTACAGTAGTGGAGTACCTTAAAAAGAAATGGACGGGGGCTTGAGCCTGGTGCAGGCTTCCTGGAGGGGACACGATGTGCCCTCTGAACTGAGAAGTAAGACGACAGGGACGCTGTTGGGATCAGTTCTCTTAGCCATTTTTCAATGAACTCTACTGCATTCTTGCCTTCCATCCCCTCTGGAAGGCCTATTAGGCGAATATTACTGCGTCGTGAGTGACCCTCAGCGTCCTCCACCCTGTTCTCCAGATGGCGGAGTCTGGCTTCATAGTCACGCAACTGTTTGTCCATTGTTTCAGTGGCTGGCTGCACCACAGCTAAAGTCTGCTCCACATTTGTGATGCGATCAGATAATTTCCTGTAATCCGCGAGTAAGGTAAGATCCACTGCCACATTATCAATTTTATATTCCAGT
The DNA here is from genome assembly GCA_963921515.1 of Calotriton arnoldi. Lineage (NCBI taxonomy): Eukaryota > Metazoa > Chordata > Amphibia > Caudata > Salamandridae > Calotriton > Calotriton arnoldi. Next base: position 431,074 of record CAWUFW010006423.1, on the reverse strand, counting down.
GAGAACCATGAGCGCTCAATAGCATTGAGTATTGCGTCGAATATATCCCCAGGTGGGGGGGCTCGCTGATTTTGAGATTCCTGTTGTTCTGGCTCCATTACGGAGGAGGATCTTGAGGAGGTCCTGGAGCCAGCTTCTCGGGTGCATCCCATGCCAGCACCCCCCACAACAATCCAGCCTTCAAGAGCAGCCCCCTCCTGCGCTTCTTCCTTCTTTTGCTGTCACACTGCATGTCAATAATATGCGCAACGGGGCCCTTCGGTTTCTTGTGCTGGGATGCGACCCCTCACCCTCGCCAAACCCACCTACATCTGCGCATTTCACAGACCTGTGTGCTGTGTCAGAGCCAATGGAGTTGTTAAGCAGTGCAACCATAAGGCAGCACTGCCGCCATGCATATGTATGCTTGCTCTGCGCCTAGTATCCTGTAACACCTTCCCGGACTCTCTGGGTAGCAAAAACACAACAGATATTGTGTCAGAGTCTTATATTATACAAGTGATATATCAGGAGAGAACAGCGCTTGTTCATCACAAGAGGCCATTCCAGTGACTGCCTCCAGTATCAGGTTGAGATGTAAGTTTCCTCCGGCCAGAAAAGTCCCATATGGATCTTGCCACCGGTCATATGCGGCACAACTGCCTTAGACTATGTAGACCCATTGAACCTGCAGTAAGCAGTAGAATGTGCAACATATTCAGTTAATGCCACCCTTGTAAGTTCCTTTTACTCCTGTCTGTGTTTATCAAGGAAAAAGGAGGGGGCTGCTCCACGGGGCTCCTGCCCTTGAATGGATGTCCGCAGGCAGGTCTCTTTAGAGTGCCGCCGCAGGCTCCGGTTAGGCCGCGTCACCTCCTCTCCTCCAGGCCCTTCTTCACTACATGCGGATCCTCTGCCCCACCCCAGTCTCCGATCACAGGAGTCTTCTGGGTATAAAGTAGGGGTGGGTATAACTCAGGTAATTCAGTGTAGAGTAATGATTTGGAATTACCTAAAAATCTTCGAGATTACATTTAAATTATGCGAGAAGAGTACTTCTGCATTTAGTTCTATTTCAAAAATGCCCCCTTGTGTCCAAAATGGACAGGAGGATGCATTGTATGCTAAGAAATAGTTTTAAATGCATCAGAAAACAAATAGCGCAAGCGCCGCTCTCGCTCCCTAAATGTGTTCTTGGGGTCGGATTTTCCCCCAACTTACTACCGACATTTAGCTCTTTTTTATTTGCACCCTTGCGTCTAAAATTGTTGCAAGGATGCATCGTACGCTAAGAAACAGCGCTAAATGCAGCAGAACACAAATAGCGAGCGCAAGTGGCTGCTCACGAAAGCTAAATGTGATCACATGTCAGGATTTTTACCCCCAAATTACTCTTAATTACGCGAGGAGGAGTAATCGCATGTAATTCTGTGTCAAAGAGTAACACAGAATTAGAGAAATTACTCCAAGTACTACGGAGTAATAGAAATTCCTCTCATGCCTAGTTTAAAGAAGATAGAAAGCTTGTTCAAACAGATACCATCTATATGTTTTACTCCTTACAAAGCTTTAAAGACTGCAGCGAGGTATACTCTGCCTAATTTTCTTACTGATGCTGACTGTTTTAGGTTTCTCTGGGGCTTTGGTGAGTAGGACGCTTTACTCAGGTCTCTGCTGCTTGAAACATGCGGTGTGGAAAGGTATGCTATGCAGTGGTATGGCTGGTCAGCGGCCTTCTGTTTTTGTTAAGAAGTAAGGGCCTGATTTAGACTTTGGAGGACAGAGTAATGTCCTTTCAAAGTACTTCATCACCCTGACGGACATCCCATCCACCAAATTTTGAGGTGTCCATGGACATCTCCTAACTTTGCCAAGAACTGCCATCATGGCGGTTCCCGTCAATGCTGTAAGTTTGATGAATGGCTTTGACAAACATGATGGGTAGCTGCCAAACCTTTACAAAGGTTTACTTTTTCCAAAAACAAACTCCCAAAGCTGGAGCTAGTTTTTGAAGAAAGTAAAACTGATGACCCCTTCACCTTGGTAGGTTTTCCCATGGTGTGGGAGTTTATTTTTAATTTTTAGGAGGAGTAATTGCTGAAAGATCAGCAATTCAGTGTCAAAGAGTAAGACAGAATTACTGAAATTACTCCAAGTACTCCGGCATAATAGAAATTCCTCTCAGGGCTTGTATAAAGAAGATAGAAAGCATGTTCAAACAGATACCATCTATATGTTTTACTCCTTACAAAGTGTGTCTTTTTAAAGTGACATGCTCCCTGGCCTGGGGCCTTTCTTGTAGGTGAGTTAGTGGGAAGGTCCAAATCAGATACAATGGGAGGCATTCAGGTGGGTTACCTAGATGAGGAAACATGCATATTAATCAGATTACTTCACTCCAAGACTGATCACTTGATGGAAATGGGAACTCTTAGGGGGATATTCACAAGGACGTATCTCCGAGTTATCGCCAACTTAACGCAACAAAAGTGGTGACAGATTTAACACCCCATTCACAAGCGGTTGCAAACTGCAGACAACGCAAGTATTCCCGCGATAACCGCCTCAACATTTACCTCCACGGATGACACCACCAACTAACCCTAATGAGATGCAGAGTAGGCGTTCCCATGCAAAAACACACGAAAACACCACAACACCACTTTCACAACGAACTGCCAGATCTGCAATGCGAACCAAAAACAGGCGATAAGCTGCGGTAGCACCAGGGATTTAACACCTGCCTTTTTCTGGTGTTAAGCAGGACGACTACCTGCAGCATGAAAGGGAGCCCAGTCAAGAGCCACACCTGAAGACCCACAGATGCCATGGAGACAATGATCATGCAGCTCCGATACCCATGAGGGCCACAACACCCACCACCACCACCCCAGCCCCCCCCCCCGGCCCCCGGACATACACATACTGTGCACGACACAAGAGCTACAAAAAGCGCATGATGACGCACATTGACAAAAAATAACACACATGTGTGGCCAGAAGAACAAGAAACAGTCACACAGCACTGAAGTAACAACCAAAAACGTTATTGAAATACAACACAAAACAATGCGGAAGACTCCTGTTGGGTCCGTCCGGGACAATCTCGATGTCACAGCCTGGAAAATAAAGCACAAAATCAGAACGTGTGCCATGCACACATCAAAGGAGCGAGACACAGAGAAACAGAGAAGGAAAGAAAGGCAGAGAGAGAAAGAGAGAGAAGGAAAGGAAGGGAGAGAGAGATAGAGTGATAGAGGGAAGGAAAGGAGAGAGAGTGAGAGTGAGAGTGAGAGAGAAGGAAAGGAGAGAGAGTGAGAGAGAGAGAGAAGGAAAGGAAGGGAGAGAGAGAGTGAGAGAGAGAGGGAAGGAAGGGAAGGAAGGGAGAGAGAGAGAGAGACACCGCCGCCCCTGCGCACCCAGGCCCCACTGTTCACCTGCTGCCACCGATGTGTCTCCAACCACGTGCCGGGATACACTGCAAGCCACCAGGTCTGCAATCTGTAATCGAGGCCAGAGTCAATCATGGCAGAGTCCATCACACAGCACACGGCAACAACGCCTGTCCGTCCCTGCGCACGCATGCAGCCGCACCCCACTCCCTCCTGCCGGCCAGCGCTGGCTGTCCGCACTTGCGCACCCCGGGCCCACTGCTCACCTGCCGCCAACGGTGTGTCCACAGTGGGCACACCACGTGTCCGTGCAAGCTCCAGGACCCGGTCCCGCCACCATGGCATGGTCCACATCATGCGGAGCCGCCCCGCGGCCCAGCAGGTCCCACACATGACGCTGAGTCCTGAGGCATCAATGGCAGAGACCACATCAGTGCACACGTCATCATCGCAGGCTGCACACCCGCTCAGCTATTTCGGTGCCACTAACCCTGTGCAACCCCAGTCAGTGCCACGTGGTGGTAGGCCCGTGACGGGCGCAAGGTTTCGGGTGCGACCAACCCTGTGCGCAACAACTCATGGGCCTTTATGATGGAGAACCGTGGAGCGTCCGTCATCCAGTCACCACCGGCAGTGGGGAATGTGACGTTGTCGGCCCCTTATATTGGCGGGGACACATGACCTGTGACGCCTGTGCCGGATGGGTGTGGTGTGTGTACAAACCTGCCCTCAGGGAGTGGCCGTCACATGCTGACAACTAGAGCAGTGACCTGCATACCACCAGCTTGTACGCCTGCGACATGTAGCTATGTGGGCCCCCCCTCTGAGCGTAAGCGGAGTGGTCTGGCCTGGCGTACGCCGGACCAGCGCAGGGCATGCAACAATGACTCGGGGGCTCTGGGCGTGGTTCAGTCCATGTCCGGACAAGGAAGTGACTAATGCATGTGTCCCTGTTGTAGTGTCTACGGCACCCGGAACACAATCGGCAATGTAGCACTCTGTGACTGGCATCCCACTAGATGAGCATCACTGACGTAAGGGAAATCACTGTCCCTACATTCATCCACACATTCATACATGAATGATGAAAGATATGACACAGCAGTGCGTTTCTGGATGTTTATTGCACATCCGGTGGAGTTTTGCAGCTGAAGCAGTACAAGTCCATGCCAAGCACACTACACAATATGGGCCCATGGAGGGCCAGCCAGAGTCCATCCAGGGATGACAAGTACTGTGGAAGAGGAAGGGAACAATCCGCAGTGTGATCGCCGTGTCATTGGTCATCAAACAGGATATGGCAGTCCATGTCGCGGTCCAAGGTGAGTGCAGCGGAGTGTATCGGGGGTCAGTGGAAGGTCATGGGGCCATGTGCGGCACCAAGCAGAAACAGGGAAGGTGGCGGAAATGAATGCTCGTGCCTCCTTCTGATCTCAATCCCATCCACGTCCTCATCCTCGGATGTGTGCTCTGCCCCACCTGTGGGTGTTGCAGTATCGGCTGCAGCACTGTGTGCCACTGACACATCAGGGGCCGGAGGAGGATTGTCGGCCGCACTGTGTGGCAGTGACACATCAGGTGCCGGAGTGGATACACCTGCCGCACTGGGAGGCACTGACACACCAGGGGGCAGAGATGTGGATGGTGTGGGGCCAGCAGCATTCATCATCGCCACGCCTTGTGGCAGCAATGCCGTGATGAGGACATGCAGGGCATGGTAGATCCCAGCTACATTTCACTGATGTGCAGCGGTGGCTGCCATCCTTTCCGCCTCCATCCGCACCATGTCCTCCATGAGCCTCCGCATGCGTGCCATCTCCTGGCTGAGATTGCTGGAGCCACTCTGAGCGGACAGGTGCTCTTGTCTCCGAGTCATGACTCCAGCAATGTCAGCCAGGTCTCGTTGGAGACCATGGAGCAGCGTGTGGGTGTCTGTTAGGGACTGGAGGTGGTCCCTGATGGGACTCAGACACCCATGGATGGCGTCGAGTTTGGTAGCCATGAGGTCGAACCCCACCCGCACCTGCTCAGCCATCTCCCTCTGGACCTCCAACACACGCCGTCGGAAGGCCATGTGTTGTTCGGAGGGGTCTTGGGTGACAGCCGGGGTTGTGGGTGCCTCCTGCTGGGTGGTTTGTGGAGTGGGTGGGGTCTCCTCGATGCAGCTCGGCAGCCCTGGTCCTGGAGGTGAGTGGCGGATGAGTTCCATGATGTCTTGGAGGGCTTGGGTGTCGATGCTGGTGGTGTCCTCCTCGTCATCAGTGAAGAGTGGCTGGGACTGCTCTGCAGGTGGCGTTGACGGTGCCCCTGCAATGTGAAGGGGAGATGCTGTGTTACAATGTGTCCTCATGTATGTGGCCGCATGGTACATGTTGACATTCAGACAGCATGGCAATGTAGATTGTGACAGTGTGTAGATCAGGGCCATGATCCAGTCATTGTGGGTGTGCACTGTGCTCTGCTTGATTGTGCATGTGTGCCATTGTGGCCATCTCCCCCGTCCCCCCAGTACCTGGTGGTTACTCACCCTGTTGCTGTGGTGTTGTGTCATGTCGAGCAGTGTCCGGTCCCCCGACTCCTGCCACAGTCTCCACACTGATGACTGTCTACACCAGCTCCTCCATGACATCCAGCTCCAGCTGTGGCGCTGGGCTCCCACCTCCAGTCTGCATTGCTGCCTTCTGGTTGCCTGCGAGTTTCTCCTTGGTCTTGCGCTTGATGTCATTCAATCGCCTCTTGACCTCATCCATTGACCTCTTGTGCTCTCCGATGGCGTTCACCTTGTCCACGATGGCCCGCCATAATCCATTTCTGGTGCCCAATGACACATTGGAGGCGACGAACAGTTGTTGAAGGTGTTCTATCACCTCCGTAACCAGGATCCGATTCTCCTGCGGACTGTACTTCGCCTTCCTCTTCTTCTTGTCCATGCCCTGTCACCGTGGTCCCGGGCTGGTCGTCCGGGGTACTTGTGGGGTTGCGCTCGTCCTCTGCGCCTGCTCCGGCTGCCTCCATGGTGCTTCGGTGTTGGTCATTTTGTGTTTGTGTGTTTTTTCTCCTTTTGTAGTGATTTTCCCACCTGCTGTGTGTGTATGGCAGGCCTGGCGCTGCTTATCGCTGATTTCCTCATCGCGAATGGGCTCATCGCACGTTTTTTGGTGTTGGGGTTTGTGTTTTTATCGCCGTCGTGGTGGTTGTATCGCGGACATTGCCCGCGGTTTCAGGAGACTATCGCATGGTACCGCCATGTTGTGAATTCCACGTTAACACAGGGTTATTTTCCCGCAATGGACTGCGATGTGTAAAGTTGCGTTAACATTTTTTGGAGATGTTTAGCACATGTTCTTGTGAATATACCCCTTAGTGCTTTATATCCCCTATGCCTGTGCTTTTGTTCATGAAAATGGGTCATTACTGTTGCGCTACCAATTTGCAAACACAAGGGTGATTTTAGGGTTCTAGGGTGGGTAGAGGTAAAGAGAGGGATGGGTGATTTTAGGGTTTGGGCGGGTAGAGGTAAAGAGAGGTAAGGGTGATTTAAGGGTTCTGGGATGGGTAGAGGTAACAAAAGCTAAGAGTTATTTTACGATTCAGGGTGGGTAGAGGTAAAGGGAGCTAAGGATGATCGTGGAGTTCGGGGAAAGGGTGATTTTAGGGTTAAGGTGAGGGTAGAGGTATAGAGAGGAAATTGTGATTTAGGGTTTGGGGATGGGTAGAGAGGTAAACAGAAATAAGGGTGATTTTAGTGTTCAGGGATGGGTAGGGATAAACCAAGGTAAGTGTGATTTTAGGGCTCAGATAGGTAGAGGTTAAGGGAGGTAAGGGTGATTTCAGGGTTCAGGGTGGGTAGAGGTAAAGGGAGCTATGGGTGAATGTAGAGTTCAGGAAAATGGTAAAGGAAGGTAAGGGTGATTTTAGGGTTCACGTGGGTAGAGATAAAGGGAGGTAAGGGTGATTCTAAGATTGGGGGTTTATAGAGGTAGAGAGAGGTAAGGCAGAATTTAGGGTTCGGGGAAGAGGTAAAGGAGCGGTATGGGTGATTTTAGAGTCCAGGTGTGGGTACAGGTATAGAAAGGTAAGAGTGAATTTAGGGTTTGGGCATGGATACAGGTAAAGGAAGGTAGGGGTTATTTTAGGGTTTAGGAGTGAGTATAATTAGGATGAGGTAAAGGTGATTTTAGGAATCAGGGCTTGTTAGAGGTAAAGAGGTAAGGGTGATATTAATGGTCACAGTGGGTAGAGGTAAAGTTAGGTAAGAGTGATTTTAGGGATCAGGGTGGGTAGAGGTAAAGAAGGAAAGAATGATTTTAGGGTTTGGGGTGGGTAGTGGTAAAGGGAGGTAAGGGTGAGTTTAGGGTTTCGGGTGGGTAGAGGTAGAGGTAGCGAGAGGTAAGGTTGATTTTAGAGTTCACAGGAGGTAGGGGTAAAGGGAGGTAAGGGTGTTTTTAGGGTTCAAGGGTGGGTAGAGATAAGGGACGTATGGTTGATATTAGGGTTCGGGTGGACAGAGGTAAAGGGAGGTAAGAGTGATTTTAAAGTTTAGAGACAAAGTAAAGGGAGGTAAGTTTGATTTTAGGATTTGGATGGGTAGAGGTAAAGGGAGGTAAGGGTGATATTAGGGTTCGTGGTGGATAGAGGTAACAAAAGGTAAGGGTGATTTTAGGGTTTAGGTTGGATGGAGGTAAAGGGAGGTAAGGGTGATTTTAGGGTTTGGGGGAGGGTAGAGGTAAAGGGAGGTAAGGGTGATTTTAGGGTTCAGGAGTGGGTAGAGGTAAAGAGATGTATGGTGAATTTACTATTTTGGGGGTGGGTAGAGGTAAAGGGAGGTAATGGTGATTTTAGGGTCCGGGTTGTGTAGCGGTATTGGGAGATAAGGGTGATTTTAGGGTTCGGGGTTGGTAGAGGTATTGGAATTTAAAAATCAACTCCGAATGCAGTGGCGGCTCCTCTGCTATGGTGGAGGAGCGTCTCCCCACTGCTTTTAAGCAGTGCACATAAAGGAAACATAAAATGATAATAACTTTGAGTTATCATTTTATGTTTCCATGCTGCTTTGTGGGCGGGCAGGCGGGCGGGCGATGCTGCTCTGCTCTCGGAGCAGGGGAGGAGTGGTTTGCCCACTCCTAAGTGCACCTGACTGTTTGGCCAGCCCTCTGGGACTGGCCAAACAGTCATGCGCACTTTCCCTGTTCTGCACGCAGGCTGCATTACAGCCTGCGTGGAGAACATGCCCAGGCCCCCATTCCCTGGCTGAGCATCGAAACACGACGCTCAGACCAATCACAATGCTGCAGTGCAGCGTTGTGATTGGTCAGGGGAGCCTGGCAGTGCTTCCTGTTCCTGGAGTCCGACAGAAGAGAGCAGGAGCAGAGACGCGAGACCCGGCGGCAAGGTAAGTGTTTTTTTATTTTTTATTTACATTGCCCTTTTCCCCGGTGCCTGCCCCGACACCCGCGAGCCATGCCGGCTGCCACTGTTCTAATGAGGGCTCAACTGCAGGCTAAAATGTGCTCTGTGGGTGCCACTATCAACAGTACCCATACTGTTATATATAGGATCGTGCATACCCATGACTGAAGACAGAGTTGAAATCAATCCAGTAAATGGGTGGCCCTGCACTGTCCTACCTGAAGCAGCTCATTAATAGTCAATAATAAGGTTTGTAATGGCATATTTTGAAAGATCAGATTACCTGTTTGTGCAGTTTCTAATCACTAAGGTTTAGATGGCATAAAAAGCATTAACAAATGCACATGTGCAACTAGAGACCAACCTACTAACAGTTAAAGTGTATCTGTCATTCAATTTAGAACGCAGGTCAGTTAGTTATTTCTATGAAGCATCGAGTTATTATTCTTACAGCATAATTACATAGGCAGGTGGCCTGAGAGTTGACTAACAGCCTCAGACATGAACAGTGAAGCAGGTATACCTGCGGGTCAACACAACCCACATCCTTCTACACAGGAATCAGAACTAACGTCAGGTGTAGGGCATGAAAGGTGAGGTATTGGCTTTAAAATACGTATCTCACTATTTCCGGCAGGGCCTCGGTTGGCCGTGGGGGTGGATGCCCTCCCCGTATATTACGTAAAGCAAACAAATGCACAGGCAGGAAAAGTAATCCTGACAAATCCCAAGTCAGAAAATGCCTCAGTAAACTTTCTGTTCTGAACTCGCCTACAATGAAATGTAGCATGCACTTTATTTTTCTCTTGGATCTGTATAATGGACTCAGAAAGGCATACCTACTCTGCTAGGGCATCATCATGCTGAAGAAACTTGTTAGGTGGTTGACAGGTAGAGTGATACTATGCTATTCCAAGGTCTCCTGGGGCGGATATTCAGTTTGACTAGGGCTAACGCTTGGTCCCCTCTGACCATAGCAGTATAACACTGTACCGTTAGGAATAAGTGGATAGTATGAGCAGCGGAATCTCAGCATCATGTTTTGTAGTTGGCGCACAGCTAGGAAAGCCTAGAGATCGCTGGATGCCTTAGTTTCAACTCATGTCAGCTTATCTTTCTTTTGTTATTTCATGCGGTTCAACAATTTCACACGGGGTACTCACATTTGCCAAACTTCACCCTGAACTCTTTCATAAAAGCTCGGATTGAGTATTGCTTCTCATTTACCTTAGAAATTACAGACCACTCCCTGAACAAAACTTGTTACAAAATAAAGAGATTAATCAGTAATTTCAAAACGTTCTGTATATGTATCACTTCTTCCTGCAGGAGATAATCAATAAATGCCCATGTCTCGCCCTACCACTGCTAAACTCATCATAGTCATGTTTTTTAGGTCGAGCCTAGCGGCAGCGCGCATGCGCTGCTCGCTCTGCAAGACTGCTGTAGTAGAGTATGGGAGAGAAGCCACGCTCACTCTCCTCCCATATTTTTCATTGGCTTGTGTCATTGTCTTTCGTAAATGCTGCCTTCAGATTCGGTAATAGGCTTGTTAGTCCCTCCTTAGGATGGCCTTGTCTTCATTTGTACCCTCCCATGGGGATTGGCCCCTTTACTTCGGTTGTTTCACGGGACCTGTTATTTAGTCTGTAAGCACTATTTACTTTATTGAGTTTCTCTTACTGCAGGCCGGACATGCCCTGCTTCAGCTGAAACCGCTTGTGTTTTTTTAAGCAGCCCAGCCGCCCCCTTAACACGGGCACCTGCTTTCAATCACTTTAACCCGCATTATCTAGTGTCTGTTTCAACCCCCCAAGTAAAATGGGTTTAGAAATGATTAGGAATTAAGTCATGTGTATTCCAGATAGCACATAATCCTGTGCAAATGGGCTGAAGCTGACAACAGCACATCTGTGTTACATGTCATCTGTACTAAAGCCACCTGATGGGTTGTTTTCAAAAGACTGTTTTATTAACAACACCACCACCACCACCAATACCATCACCACCAATACCACCACCACCAATTCCACCACCACCAATACCACCACCATCCATACCACCAACTCCATCAAAACCACCACCACCAATACCACCAATACCACCACCAAACCCACCAATACCACCACCAATACCATTACCACCACCACCACCAATACCACCACTAATACCACCACCAATACCACCAAATACCACCACCACCAATACCGCCACCACCCCCATCAATACCACCACCACTAATACCACCACCACCAACACCACCAACACCAACATTACCACCACCACCAATACCACCACCAATACTGCCACCAATACCACCACCACCAATACCACCACCACCAATATTACCACCACCAACAATACCACCAATACCACCACCACTACTAATACCACCACCAATACCAATACCACCACCACCAATAACACCACCACCAATATCACCACCACCAATACCACCACCAATACCACCACCACCAATACCACTACCACCACCACAACCAATACAACCACCACCAATACCACCACCACCAATACCACTACCACCAACACCATCAATACCACCACCTCCACCAATACCACCACCACCACGTATACCACCACCACCACCAATACCAACACCACCAATACCAACACTAATAACACCACCACCAATACCACCACCAATACCAACACCACTAATACCACACACCAATACCACCACCAATACCACCACAACCACCAATACCACCACCAATACCACCATCGCCTCCAATACCACCACCAACACCACCACCAATACCCACACCAATATCACCACCAATATCACCACCACCACCAATACCACCACTAATACCAGCACCACCAATACCAGCACCACCAATACCAGCACCACCAATACCACCAACACCACCAATACCACATTCACCAATACCATCTACCACCACCACCAATACCACCACCACCAACACCACCACCAATATCACTACCAATACCACAACCACCAATACCACCACCACCACCAATACCACCAATACCACTACCACCCCCACCACCAATACTACCACCACCAATACCATCATCACCACTGCCAATGCCACCACCACCAATACCACCACCAATACCACCACCACCAATACCACCACCACCATCAATACCACCACCTGCACCACTACCAATACCACCACCATACCACAACCACCAATAACGCCACCACCAATACCACCACCACCACCAATACCACCACGAATACCACCACCAATACCACCACCACCTCCAATACCACCACCACCAATACCAACACAACCAATACCACCACCAATACCACTACCACCACCAATACCACCACCACCACTTATACCACAACCACTAATACCACCACCAATACCACCACCACCAATACCATCACCACGAATACCAATAACACCACTACCAATCCACCACAACCAATATCACCACCAATACCACTACCACCACCAATACCACTACCACCAATACCACCACCACCAATACCACCACCAAAAATATCACCACCACCAATACCACTACCACCACCACCAATACTACCACCACCACCAATACCACCACCACTAATATCACCACCACCAACACCACTACTAATACCACCACCATTAATACCACCACCACCACCAATATCACTACCACCAATACCAACACCACCAATACCAAAACCACCACCACCACTACTACCACCACCAAAACCACCATCACCAATACCACCACCACCAATACCACTACCACCACCAATACCACCACCACCAGTACCACTACCATTGATAACAACACCAGCAATACCACCACCAATACCACCACCACCACCAATACCACCACCACCAATACCACTACCATCACCACCACTACCACGACCACCAATACCACAGCCAATACCACCACCACCACCAATACCACCACCACCAATATCACCACCACCACCACTAATACCAATACCACCGCCAATGCCAATACCACCACCAATACCATCATACACCAATACCAATACCACCACCACAAATACCACCAATACCACCACTACTAATACCACCACCACCACCAAAACCACCACCACCACCAATACCAACACTACCAAAACTACCACCACCAACACCACCACCACCACCAATATCACAGTCACCAATACCATCACCACCACCACCACCACCAATACCACCACCACCACCAATACCACCACTACCAATACCACTATGACCACCACCAATACCACCACCAATACCTCCAATACCACCACCTCCACTTCAACCACCACCAATATCACCGCCACCAATACCAATACCACCACCAATACAACCACCTCCACCACTAATACCACCACCAGCAATGCCACCACCATGAATACCACCACCTCCACCACCACCAATACCAACACCAATACCAACACCACCAATACCAACACCACCACCACCAATACCACCACCAGCAATGCCACCACCACCATCAATACCACCACCTCCACCACCAGCACTACCTCCACAACCACCAATACCACCACCACCACCAATACCACCACCAACAACACAACCACCGCCAATACCAATACTACCACCACCACCAATACCACGACCACGATGAATACCACAACCACCAATACCACCATCACCAATACAGCTACCACCAATACCACAACCACCAATACCACCACCACCACCAATACTGCCACTAATACCACAATCACCACCAATACCACCACCAACACCAATACCACCACCAATACCACCACCACCACCAATACCCACACCAATACAACCACCACCAATACCACCTTCACCAATACCACCTTCACCAATACCACCTTCACCAATACCACCACCACCAATACCACCACCACCAATACCAAAACCAATACCAATACCACCGCCAATACCAATACCACCACCAATACCATCACCAATACCACCACCACCAATACCACAACCACCACACCACCAATACCACCACTACCAATTCCACCACCACCAATACCACTACTACCAATATCATCACCAACAATACCACCACCACCACTAATACAACAACCACCAATACCACCACCACCAATACCACCACCACCAATCCCAATACCACCACCACCAATACCAATACCACCACCACCAATACCACCACTACAAATACCACCACCACCAATACGACTACCATCACCAATACCACCACCACCACCAATACCACCACCACCAATACCACCACCACCAATACTACCACCACCACCAATACCACCACCACCACCACCAATAACACCACCACCAATGCCAGCATCACCAATACCACCATCACCAATACCACCAATACCACCACCACCAACATCACCACCACCAACACCACCACCACCAATACCACCTCCAATACCACCAACACCAATACCACCACCACCACCAATACCACCACGAATACCACCACCAATACCACCACCACCTCCAATACCACCACCACCAATACAAACACAACCAATACCACCACCAATACCACTACCACCACCAATACCACCACCACCACTTATACCACAACCACTAATACCACCACCAATACCACCACCACCAATACCATCACCACGAATACCAATAACACCACTACCAATCCACCACAACCAATATCACCACCAATACCAATACCACCACCACCACCAATACCACCACTACCAACAATACCACAACCACCAATACCTCCACCAATACCACCAACACCACACCAATACAACCAATACCAATGCCACCACCACCAGTACCACCACTACCACCAGTACCACCACCAATACTGCCATCACCACTACCACCAATACCAATTCCACCACCAGCAATACCACCACCACCAATACCACCAATACCACCACCACCAATACCACCACCACCACCACTAATACCACCGCCAATGCCAATACCACCACTAATACCAACACCACACATACCACCACCACTACTAATACCACCACCAATACCACCACCACCAATACCAGTACCACCACCACCAATACCACCACCACCAAAAATACCACTACCACCAATACCACTACCACCACCAGCACCACCAATACCACCACCACCACCAATACGACCACCACCAATACCACCACCACCAATACCACCACCACCATCAATACCACCACCACCACCAATACCACCACCACCAATACCACCATCACCAATACCACCACAACCACCAATACCAGCACCAATACCATCACCGCCAATACCACCACCACGAATACCAACACCACCACCACCAATACCACCACCAATCCACCACCACCAATACCAATACCACCACCAATACCATCACCACAAATACCACCACCAATACCACCACTACCACTAATTCCACAACCACCAATACCACACCACCAATACCAAACCACCACCACCAATACCATCACCACCAATACCACCACCACCACCAGTACCACCACCAATACCACCATCACCTCCAATACCACCACCACCACCAATACCACCATCACCAATACCAATACCAATACCACCACTGCCAATACCACCACCAATACCACCACCACCAATACCTTCAATACCACCACCAGTACCACCACTACCGCTGATTCCACAACCACCAATACCACCACCTCCATCACCAATACCACCACCACCAATACCACCACCACCACCAGTACAACCACCAATACCACCATCACCACCAATACTGCCACCACCAAGAATACCACCACCACCAATACCAATATTACCACCACCAATACCACCACAACCACCAATAGCACTGCAAATGCCAATCCCACCACCAATACCACCGCCAATACCACCACCATCAATACCAATGCCAACACTACTAATACCACCAATACCACCACCACTACCACCAATACCAATACCACCACCAATACCAACACCACCAATACCACCACCACCACCAATATCACAGCCACCAATACCACCACTAATACCACCACCACCAATACCACCATCAATACCACCACCACCAATACCACCACCACCAATACTACCACCACCACCAATACCACCACCACCAATACCACTACTATCACCACCACCAATACCACCACCAACAATACCACCAACAATACCTCTACCACCACCAATACAACCACCATCACCAATACTACCACCAATACCACCACCATCATCAATACCACCACCACCAATACCACCACCAATACCACCACCAATATCACCACCACCAATACCAATACCACAACCAAAAATACCACCAATATCACCACCACTACTAATGCCACCACCAATACCACCACCACCAAAACTACCATCATCACCAAAACCACCACCACCAATACCACCACCAATATCACAGCCACCAATAACACCACCACCAATACCACCACCACCAATACCACCACGACCACCACCACCAATACCACCACCAATACCTCCAATACCACCACCACTACCATCACAATCAATATCACCACCACCTCCACCACCACCAATACCACCACCACCACCAATACCACTACCGATACCACCACCACCAATACCAACACCACCAATACTACAACCACCAATGCCACCACCACCACCAATACCACCACCAATGCAACCACCAATACCACCAATACCACCACCACCAATGCCACTACCATCACCAATACCACCACCAATACCACCACCAATACCAACACCACCAATACCACCACCAAAAGTACCAATACCACCACCAAAACCAATACCGCCGCCAATGCCAACACCACCACCAATACCATCGCCAATACCACAACCACCAATACCACCACCACCACCAATACCAACACCACCGATACCACCACCAATATTACAGCCACCAATACCACCACCAATACCACCACCACCAATACCACCACCAACACCAATACCACCACCACCACCAATACCACCACCACCAATACCACTATCACCACCACCACCAATACCACCACCAACACCTCCACCACCACCAATACAACCACCATCACCAATACCACCACCAATACCACCACCATCATCAATACCACCACCACCAATACCACCACCAATACCACCACCAATATCACCACCACCAATACCACCACCAAAAATACCACCAATACCACCACCACTACTAATACCACCACCAATACCACCACCACCAAAACTACCACCAATACCAACACCACCAAAACCACCACCACCACCAATATCACAGCCACCAATACACCACCACCAATACCACCACCAATACCACCAACACCAATACCACTATGACCACCACCACCAATACCTTCAATACCACCACCACTACCACCACAATCAATGCCACCACCACCTCCACCACCACCAATACCACCACCACCAATACTACCACCACCACCAATACCACTACCAATACCACCACCACCAATACAAACACCACCAATACTACCACCACCAATACCACTACCACCAATACCACCACCAATACCAATACCACCACCAATACAATACCACCGCCAATACCACCGCCAATACCACCACCACCAATACCACCACCACAAATACCATCAATACCACCACCACTACTAATACCACCACCAATACCAGCACCACCAATACCAGCACCACCAATACCACCACCACCAATACTAACACCACCAATACCAGCACCACCACCAATATCACAGCCACCAATACCACCACCAATACCACCACCACCACCAATACCACCACCACCAATACCACCACAACCACCAATACCACTACCACCACCACCACCAATATCACCACCAATACCACCACCAAAACATCCACCATCACCAATACCACCACCAATCACCAATACCACCACCACCACCAATACCAACACCACCAATACCACAACCACCACCAAAACCACCACTAATACCACAACCACCAATACCTCCACCAATACCACCACCACCAATGCAACCACCACCACTACCACCACCACAAAAACCACCACCAATACCACCACCAACACCACTGCCAATACCACCACCAACAAAACCAATGACACCACCACAAATACCACCAATACCACTACCACTACAAATACCACCACCAATACCACCACCACCAATACCACCACCACCAATATCACAGCCACAAATACCACCACCACCACCACCAATACCACCAATACCACCACCACCACCAATACCACCACCACCTATACCACCACCACCTATACCACCACCAATAACAAGACCAACAATACCACCACCACCGCAATCAATATCACCACATCTACCTCTACCACCACCAATACCACCACCACCACCAATACCACCACCACCAGTACCAACACCACCAATACCACCACCAATACCACCACCACCAATACCACCACCATCAATACAACCACCACCAATACCACAAGTACCACCACCACCAATGCCACCACCATCAATACCACCACCTCCACCACCACCAATACCACCACCAATACTACCACCACCACCAATAACACCACCACCAATACCAACACCACCAATACGACCACCACCAATACCACCAATACCAATAATACCACCAATACCACCACCACCAATACAACCACCACTAATACCAAAACTACCACCATCAATACCACCACCATCAATACCATCACCACCAATACCACCACCAATACCACCACCAAAACCTCCACCATCACCAATACCACCACCAATACCATGACCAATACCACAACCATCACCAATACCACCACCACCAATACCAACACCACCAATACCACCACCACCATCAAAACCACCACCAATACCACCACCACCAATACCAATACCACCACCAATAAAACCACCACCAATGCAACCACCACCACCACCACTACCACCACCACCAATACCACCACCAACACCACCACCTATACCACCACCACCAATACCAATGACACCACCACAAATACCACCAATACCACTACTAATACCACCACCAATACCACCACCACCAAAACCACCACCACCACAAATACCAACACCACCAAAACCACCACCACCAATACCACCACCACCAATATCACTGCCACCAATACCACCACCACCAATACCACCACCACCACTAATACCACCACCACCAATACCACCACCACCTATACCACCACCAATAACAAGACCAACAATACAACCACCACCACAATCAATACCACCACCTCTACCTCCACCACCACCAATACCACCACCAATACCACCACCACCAATACCAATACCACCACCACCACCACCAATACCACCACCAATACCACCACTAATACCACCACCACCAATACCACCACCACCAATACCACAAGTACCACCACCACCAATGCCATCACCATCAATACCACCACCACCACCAATACCACCACCAATACTACCACCACCACCAACACCACCAATATGACCACCACCAATACCACCACCAATACCGCCAATACAACCAACACTAATACCAAAACTACCACCACCAATACCACCACTACCACTAATACCACAACCACCAATACCACCACCAATACCACCACTAATACCACCATCACCACCAATACCACCACCAATACCACCACCACCACCAATACCCAGACCAATCCCACCACCACCAATACCACCAAAACCACCACCAATACCACCTTCACCAATACCACCACCACCAATACCACCACCACCAATACCACCTCCAATACCAATACCACCGCCAATGCCAATACCACCACCAATACCATCACCAATACCACCAATACCACAACCACCACCACCACCAATACCACCACCACCAATACCACCACCACCAATACCACCACCACCCAAACCATTACCACCAATACCATCACCACCAGTACCACCAGTACCAGCACGACCACTAATACCAGAACCACCAATACCACCACCACCACCACCATTACCACAACCACCAATATCATTACCACCAATACCAATACTACTACCACCAATACCACCACCAATACCACCACCACCAATACCACCACCCCCAATACAACTACTACCACCAATACCACCACCACCAATACCACCACCACCACCAATACCACTACCACCACCAATACCACCACCACCAATACCACCACCACCTATACCACCATCAATAACAAGACCAACAATACCACCACTACCACAATCAATACCACCACCTATACCTCCACCACCACCAATACCACCACCACCACCAATACTACCACCAATACCACCACCACCAGTACCTACACCAGCAATACCACCACCACCACCAATACCACCACCAACACCAATACCACCACTAATACCACCACCACCAATACCACCACCACCAATACAACCACCACCATCACAAATACCACAAGTACCACCTCCACTAATGCCACCACCACCACTATCAATACCACCACCTCCACCACCACCAATACCACCACCAATACTACCTCCACCCCCAATACCACCACCACCAATACCACCACCACAAATACCACCATGATCAATACCAATACCACCACCAATACCACCACCACCAATACCACCATCACCACCAATACCACCACCAATACCACCAATACCAGCACCAATAACAATACCACCACATATACCAATACCATCACCAATACCAATACCACCACCGCCAATACTACCACCACCAATACACGTACCACCACCAATACCAGTACCACCACCTCAATACCAATGCCACCAACAATACCAATACCACCACAACTAATACCACCACCACCAATACGACCACCACCAATACCAATACATCCACCAATACCACCACTACCACTAATACCACAACCACCAATACCACCACCAATACAACCACCAATACACCACCAATAGCACCACCACCAAAACCACAACCACGAATACCACCACCAATACCACCATCACCACCAATACCTCCACCAATACCCCACCACCAATACCACCACCACCAATACCACCAATACCAGCACCAATAACAATACCACCACCTATACCAATACCATCACCAATACCAATACTGCCACCACCAATACCCCCACCAGCAATACCAGTACCACCACCAATACCAGTACCACCACCACAATACCAATGCCACCACCAATATCACCATCACCAATACCACCAATACCAGTACCACCACCACCAATACCACTACCACAATCAATACCACCACCACCAACACCACCACCAATACCACCACCAGCAATACCACTATCACCACCAACACCACCAATATCACCACTAATACCACCAATACCACGACCACCAATACTAATACCACCACCACCACCAATACCAGCGCCAATACCACCAGCAATATCAATACCACCACCAATACCACCACCACCAATACCAATACTACCACCAATACCACCACCACCACCAATACCACCACCAATACCACCACTACCACTAATACCACAACAACCAATACCACCACCAATACCACCACCACCACCAATACCACCACCAATAGCACCACCTCCAATACCACAACCACCAATACCACCACCAAACCACCATCACCACCAATACCACCACCAATACCCCACCACCACCACCAATACCACCAATACCACCACTACCACTAATACTACAACCACCAATACCACCACCAATACCACCACCACCAATACCACCAAAACCAACACCACCACCAGCAATACCACCACCACCACCAGTACCACCACCAATACCACCATGACCATCAATACCACCACCAATGCCACCACCACCAATACCAATACCACCACCACCAATATGACCAATACCACCATCACTACCAATACAATACCACTGCCAATGCCAATACCACCACCAATACCACCACCACAAATACCATCACCACTACTAATATCACCACCAATTCCACCACCACCAATACCACCACCACCACCAATATCAACACCACCAATACCACCACCACTAATACCGCCACCACCAATACCACCACCACCAATACACGTACCACCACCAATACCACCACCACAATACCAATGCCACCACCAATACCAATACCACCACCACCAAAACACGTATCACCACCACCACCACCACCAATATAACCACCACCAATATGACCACCACCAATACCACCACAATGAATATCACCACCAATACCACCACCACCAATTCCACCATCACCAATACCACCATCACCAATACCACCACCACCACCAATACCAGCACCACCAATACCACCAGCAATACCAATACCACCTCCACCAATACCAATACCATCACCAATACCACCACCACCACCAATACCACCACCCGTACCACCACTACCACTAATACCACAACCACCAATACCACCACCAATATCACCAAAACAATACCAATACCACCACCACCAATACCACCACCACCAATACCACCATCACCAATACCAATACCACCACCACCAATACCACCACCATCACCAATACAAAGCCACCGCCAATACCACCACCAATACCACCATCACAAATACCATCACCACTTCTTATACCACCACCAATACCACCACCACCACCATCAATACCACCACCACCAATACCGCCACCACCAATACCACCATCAATACCACCACCACCAATACACGTACCACCATCAATACCACCACCAAAATACCAATGCCACCACCAATACAAATACCACCATCACCAATACCAATACCACCACCACCAATACCAGTACCACCACCACCAATACCACCACCACCATCAATACCACCACCACCAATCCCACAACCAGCACCACCAATACCAGCACCACCAACACCACCACCACCAATACCACCACCACCATAACTACCACCACCTCCAACACTACCAACACCACCACCAATACCACCACCACCGTAATGCCACCACCACCAATACCAACACCACCACCAATACCACCACCAATACCAGCACCAATACCAGTACCAATACCAGCACCAATACCACCACCATCAATACCAATACCACCACCAATACCAATACAACCACCACCAATACCACCACCACCAATACCACCACCACCACCACCAGTACCACCACCAATAACACAATCACCACCAATACCACCAGCACCAATACCACAACCACCAATACCACCACCAATACAATACCACCGCCAATACCACCACCACCAATACCACCACCACAAATACCACCAATACCACCACCACTACTAATACCACCACCAATACCAGCACCACCAATACCAGCACCACCAATACCACCACCACCAATACCACCACCACCAATACTAACACCACCAATACCAGCACCACCACCAATATCACAGCCACCAATACCACCACCAATACCACCACCACCACCAATACCACCACCACCAAAACCACCACAACCACCAATACCACTACCACCACCACCACCAATACCACCACCAATACCACCACCAGAACATCCACCATCACCAATACCACCACCAATACCACCACAAATACCACCACCATCAGCAATACAACCACCACCAAAACCAACACCACCATTACCACAACCACCAATACCACCACCACCACCAAAACCACCACTAATACCACAACCACCAATACCTCCACCAATACCACCACCACCAATGCTACCACCACCACCACCACTACCACCACCACAAAAACCACCACCAATACCACCACCAACACCACTGCCAATTCCACCACCAACAAAACCAATGACACCACCACAAATACCACCAATACCACTACCTCTACAAATACCACCACCAATACCACCACCACCAATACCACCACCACCAATACCGCCACCACCAATACCACCATCAATACCACCACCACCAATACACGTACCACCATCAATACCACCACCAAAATACCAATGCCACCACCAATACAAATACCACCATCACCAATACCAATACCACCACCACCAATACCAGTACCACCACCACCAATACCACCACCACCATCAATACCACCACCACCAATCCCACAACCAGCACCACCAATACCAGCACCACCAACACCACCACCACCAATACCACCACCACCATAACTACCACCACCTCCAACACTACCAACACCACCACCAATACCACCACCACCGCCAATACCACCACCACCAATACCAACACCACCACCAATACCACCACCAATACCAGCACCAATACCAGTACCAATACCAGCACCAATACCACCACCATCAATACCAATACCACCACCAATACCAATACAACCACCACCAATACCACCACCACCAATACCACCACCACCACCACCAGTACCACCACCAATAACACAATCACCACCAATACCACCAGCACCAATACCACAACCACCAATACCACCACCAATACAATACCACCGCCAATACCACCACCACCAATACCACCACCACAAATACCACCAATACCACCACCACTACTAATACCACCACCAATACCAGCACCACCAATACCAGCACCACCAATACCACCACCACCAATACCACCACCACCAATACTAACACCACCAAAACCAGCACCACCACCAATATCACAGCCACCAATACCACCACCAATACCACCACCACCACCAATACCACCACCACCAATACCACCACAACCACCAATACCACTACCACCACCACCACCAATACCACCACCAATACCACCACCAGAACATCCACCATCACCAATACCACCACCAATACCACCACAAATACCACCACCATCAGCAATACAACCACCACCAATACCAACACCACCATTACCACAACCACCAATACCACCACCACCACCAAAACCACCACTAATACCACAACCACCAATACCTCCACCAATACCACCACCACCAATGCTACCACCACCACCACCACTACCACCACCACAAAAACCACCACCAATACCACCACCAACACCACTGCCAATTCCACCACCAACAAAACCAATGACACCACCACAAATACCACCAATACCACTACCTCTACAAATACCACCACCAATACCACCACCACCACCAATACCACCACCACCAATATCACAGCCACCAATACCACCACCACCAATACCACCAATACCACCAATACCACCACCACCACCAATACCACCACCACCACCAATACCACCACCACCTATACCACCACCACCAATAACAAGACCAACAATACCACCACCACGGCAATCAATACCACCACCTCTACCTCTACCACCACCAATACCACCACCACCAGTACCAACACCACCAATACCACCACCACCACCAATACCACCACCAATACCACCATGAATACCACCACCACCAATACCACCACCATCAATACAACCACCACCACCACCAATACCACAAGTACCACCACCACCAATGCCACCACCATCAATACCACCACCTCCACCACCACCAATACCACCACCAATACTACCACCACCACCAATAACACCACCACCAATACCAACACCACCAATACGACCCCCACCAATACCACCACCACCAATACCAATAATACCACCAATACCACCACCACCAATACAACCACCACTAATACCAAAACTACCATCATCAATACCACCACCATCAATACCATCACCACCAATACCACCACCAATACCACCACCAAAACCTCCACCATCACCAATACCACCACCAATACCACGACCAATACCACCACCATCACCAATACCACCACCACCAATACCAACACCACCAATACCACCACCAAAACCACCACCAATACCACCACCACCAATACCACCACCAATAAAACCACCACCAATGCAACCACCACCACCACCACTACCACCACCACCAATACCACCACCAACACCACCACCAATACCACCACCACCAATACCAATGACACCACCACAAATTCCACCAATACAACTACCACTACTAATACCACCACCAATACCACCACCACCAAAACCACCACCACCACAAATACCAACACCACCAAAACCACCACCACCAATACCACCACCACCAATATCACAGCCACCAATACCACCATCACCAATACCACCACCACCACCAATACCACCACCACCAATACCACCACCACCTATACCACCACCAATAACAAGACCAACAATACCACCACCACCACAATCAATACCACCACCTCTACCTCCACCACCACCAATACCACCACCACCAATACCAATACCACCAATACCACCACCACCACCAATACCACCACCAATACCACCACTAATACCACCACCACCAATACCACCACCACCAATACCACAAGTACCACCACCACCAATGCCATCACCATCAATACCACTACCACCACCAATACTACCACCACCAACACCACCAATACGACCACCACCAATACCACCACCAATATCACCAATACAACCACCACTAATACCAAAACTACCACCACCAATACCACCACTACCACTGATACCACAACCACCAATACCACCACCAATACCACCACTAATACCACCATCACCACCAATACCACCACCACCACCAATACCAGCACCACCACCAATACCCAGACCAATCCCACCACCACCAATACCACCAATACCACCACCAATACCACCTTCACCAATACCACCACCACCAATACCACCACCACCAATACCACCTCCAATACCAATACCACCGCCAATGTCAATACCACCACCAATACCATCACCAATACCACCAATACCACAACCACCACCACCACCAATACCACCACCACCCAAACCATTACCACCAATACCATCACCACCAGTACCACCAGTACCAGCACGACCACTAATACCAGAACCACCAATACCACCACCACCATTACCACAACCACCAATATCATCACCACCAATACCAATACTACTACCACCAATACCACCACCAATACCACCACCACCAATACCACCACCCCCAATACAACTACTACCACCAATACCACCACCACCAATACCACCACCACCACCAATACCACTACCACCACCAATACCACCACCACCACAAATACCACCACCACCAATACCACCACCACCTATACCACCACCAATAACAAGACCAACAATACCACCACTACCACAATCAATACCACCACCTATACCTCCACCACCACCAATACCACCACCACCACCAATACTACCACCAATACCACCACCACCAGTACCTACACCAGCAATACCACCACCACCACCAATACCACCACCAACACCAATACCACCACTAATACCACCACCACCAATACCACCACCACCAATACAACCACCACCATCACAAATACCACAAGTACCACCTCCACTAATGCCACCACCACCACTATCAATACCACCACCTCCACCACCACCAATACCACCACCTATACTACCTCCACCCCCAATACCACCACCACCAATACCAACACCACCAATACGACCAACACCAATACCACCACCACCAATACCAATAACACCACCAATACCACCACCACCAATACAACCACCACTAATACCAAAACTACCACCACCAATACCACCACCACCAATACCACCACCAATACTACCACCAAAACCTCCACCATCACCAATACCACCACCAATACCACCACCATCAGCAATACCACCACCACCAATACCAACACCACGAATACCACCACCACCACCAAAACCACCACGAATACCACCACCAATACCAATACCACCACCAATACCACCACCAACAATGCAGCCACCCCCACCACCACTACCACCACCACCACCACCACCAATACCACCACCACCAATACCACCACCAACACCACCGCCAATACCACCACCACCAATACCAATGATACCACCACAAAAATCTACCAATACCACTACTAATACCACCACCAATACCACCACCACCAAAACCACCACCACCCCCAATACCAACACCACCAAAACCACCACCACCAATACCACCACCACCAATATCACAGCCAACAATACCACCACAACCACCACCAATACCACCACCACCTATACCGCCACCAATAACAGCACCAACAATACCACCACCACCACAATCAATACCACCACCTCTACCTCCACCACCACCAATACCACCATCACCACCAATACCACCACCAATACCACCACCACCAATACCAACCCCACCAATACCACCACCACCACCAATACCACCACCAACACCAATACTACCACTAATACCACCACGACCAATACCACCACCACCAATACAACCACCAATACCACAAGTACCACCACCAACAATGCCACCACCACCACCATCAATACCACCACCAATACTACCACCACCATCAATACCACCACCACCAATACCAACACCACCAATACGACCACCACCAATACGACCACCACCAATACCACCACCACCAATACCACCACCAATACAACCACCACTAATACTAAAACTACCACCACCAATACCACCACCACCAATACCACCACCACCACCAATACCACCACTAATACCACCATCACCACCAATACCACCACCACCAATACCACCACCAATACCCAGACCAATCCCACCACCACCAACACCACTACCAATACCACCTTCACCAATACCACCACCACCAATACCACCATCACCAATACCACCTCCAATACCACCGCCAATGCAAATACCACCTCCAATACCATCACCAATACCACCACCACCAATACCACAACCACCACCATCAATACCACCACCACCAATACCACCACCACCCATACCACTACCACCAATACCATCACCACCAATACCACCACGACCACTAATACCGGAACCACCATTACCACCACCACCAATACCACCACCACCAATATCATCACCACCAATACCAATACTACCACCACCAATACCACCACCAATACCACCACCACCAATACCACCACCACCAATAAAACTACTACCACCACCACCACCAATACCACCACCAATACCACCACCACCAATACCACTACCACCTCCACCACCACTACCAATACTACCACCACCCCCAATACCACCACCACCACCAATACTACCTGCAATAACACCACCACCAATACCAATACCACCACCACCAATACCACCACCACCAGTTCCACCACCACCAATACCACTACCACCAATACCATCACCACCAATACCACCACGACCACTAATACCAGAACCACCATTACCACCACCACCAATACCACCACCACCAATATCATCACCACCAATACCAATACTACCACCACCAATACCACCAATACCACCACCACCAATAAAACTACTACCACCACCACCACCAATACCACCACCACCACCAATACCACCACCACCAAAACCACTACCACCTCCACCACCACTACCAATACTACCACCACCACCAATACCACCACCACCACCAATACTACCTTCAATAACACCACCACCAATACCAATACCACCACCACCAATACCACCACCACCAGTTCCACCACCACCAATACCACCACCACCAATACCACCACCAGTGCCAATACCACCAACACCAATACCACCACCACCACCAATACCAACACCACCAATACCACCACCACCACTAATACCACAGCCACCTATACCACCACCAAAACCACCACCACCAATACCACCACCACCAATGCTAATACCACCACCACCACCAAAACCACCAGCACCAATATCACCACCAATACCACTACCACCAATACCACTACCACTACTAATACCACCACCAATACCACCACCACCAAAACCACCACCACCCCCAGTACCAACACCACCAAAACCACCACCACCAATACCACCACCACCAATATCACAGCCAACCAATACCACCACAACCACCACCAATACCACCACCACCTATACCACCACCAATAACAGCACCAACAATACCACCACCACCACAATCAATACCACCACCTCTACCTCCACCACCACCAATACCACCATCACCACCAATACCACCACCAATACCACCACCACCAATACCAACACCACCAATACCACCACCACCACCAATACCACCACCAACACCAATACTACCACTAATACCACCACGACCAATACCACCACCACCAATACAACCACCAATACCACAAGTACCACCACCACCACCACCATCAATACCACCACCAATACTACCACCACCATCAATACCACCACCACCAATACCAACACCACCAATACGAACACCACCAATACGACCACCACCAATACCACCACCACCAATACCAATACCACCACCAATACAACCACCACTAATACTAAAACTACCACCACCAATACCACCACCACCAATACCACCACCACCACCAATACCACCACTAATACCACCATCACCACCAATACCACCACCACCAATACCACCACCACCACCAATACCCAGACCAATCCCACCACCACCAACACCACCACCAATACCACCTTCACCAATAACACCACCACCAATACCACCATCACCAATACCACCTCCAATACCACCGCCAATGCAAATACCACCTCCAATACCATCACCAATACCACCACCACCAATACCACAACCACCACCATCAATACCACCACCACCAATACCACCACCACCCATACCACTACCACCAATACCATCACCACCAATACCACCACCACCACTAATACCAGAACCACCATTACCACCACCACCAATACCACCACCACCAATATCATCACCACCAATACCAATACTACCACCACCAATACCACCACCAATACCACCACCACCAATACCACCACCACCAATAAAACTACTACCACCACCACCACCAATACCACCACCACCACCAATACCACCACCACCAATACCACTACCACCTCCACCACCACTACCAATACTACCACCACCCCCAAAACCACCACCACCAATACTACCTGCAATAACACCACCACCAATACCAATACCACCACCACCAATACCACCACCACCAGTTCCACCACCACCAATACCACTACCACCAATACCATCACCACCAATACCACCACGACCACTAATACCAGAACCACCATTACCATCACCACCAATACCACCACCACCAATATCATCACCACCAAAACCAATAGTACCACCACCAATACCACCACCAATACCACCACCACCAATACCACCACCACCAATAAAACTACTACCACCACCACCACCAATACCACCACCACCACCAATACCACCACCACCAATACCACTACCACCTCCACCACCACTACCAATACTACCACCACCACCAATACCACCACCACCACCAATACTACCTGCAATAACACCACCACCAATACCACCACCACCAATACCACCACCACCAGTTCCACCACCACCAATACCACCACCACCAATACCACCACCACCACCAATACTACCTGCAATAACACCACCACCAATACCACCAACACCAATACCACCACCACCACCAATACCAACACCACCAATACCACCACCACCACTAATACCACAGCCACCTATACCACCACCAAAACCACCACCACCAATACCACCACCACCAATGCTAATACCACCACCACCACCAAAACCACCAGCACCAATATCACCACCAATACCACTACCATCAATACCACCACCACCGCTAATACCACCACCAATACCACCACCACTACCACCAATACCACCACTACCAATACCACCACCACCAGTACCACCACCACCAATACCACCAGCACCACCAATACCACCAATACCAGCACCAATAACAATACCACTACCTATACCGATACCACCACCAATACCAATACCACCACCACCAATACCACCACCACCAATACACGTACCACCATCAATATCACCACCACCACAAATACCCAGACCAATCCCACCACCACCAATACCACCTTCACCAATACCACCTCCACCAATACCACCACCACCAATACCACCACCAATACCAATACCACTGCCAATGCCAATACCACCACCAATACCATCACCAATACCACCACCACCAATACCACCACCATCAGCAATACCACCACCACCAATACCAACACCACCAATTCCACCACCACCACTATAACCACCACCAATACCACCAACACCAATACTACCACCAATACTACCGCCAACACCACCACCACCAATACCACTACTAATACCACCACCAATACCAACAACACCAAACCCACCACCACCAATACCACCACCACCAATATCACAGCCGCCAATTCCACCACCATCACCACCAATACCACCACCACCTATACCACCACCAATAACAAGACCAACATTACCACCACCACAATCAATACTACCACCTCTACCTCCACCACCACCAATACCAACACCACCAATACCACCACCACCACCAATACCACCACCAACACCAATACCACCACTAATACCACCACCATAAATACCACCACCACTAATGCAACCACCACCAATCCCACAAGTACCACCACCACCAATGCCACCACCACCACAATCAATACCACCACCTCCACCACCACCACCAATACCACCACCACCAATACCAACACCACCAATACGACCACCACCAATACCACCACCACCAATACCAATACCACCACCAATACAACCACCACTAATACCAAAGTTACCACCACCAATACCACCACCACCAATACCACCACCAATACCACCACCAAAACCTCCACCATCACCAATACCACCACCAATACCACCACCATCACCAATACCAACACCACCAATACCACCACCACCACCAATACCACCACCAACACCAATACCACCACTAATACCACCACCATAAATACCACCACCACTAATGCAACCACCACCAATCCCACAAGTACCACCACCACCAATGCCACCACCACCACAATCAATACCACCACCTCCACCACCACCACCAATACCACCACCACCACCAATACCACCACCACCAATACCAACACCACCAATACGACCACCACCAATACCACCAATACCAATACCACCACCAATACAACCACCACTAATACCAAAGTTACCACCACCAATACCACCACCACCAATACCACCACCAATACCACCACCAAAACCTCCACCATCACCAATACCACCACCAATACCACCACCATCACCAATACCACCACCACCAATACCACAACCACCACCACCAATACCACTACCACCAATACCACCACCACCCATACCACTACCACCAATACCATCACCACCAATACCACCACGACCACTAATACCAGAACCACCATTACCACCACCACCAATACCACCACCACCAATATCATCACCACCAATACCAATACCACTACCACCAATAAAACTACTACCACCACCACCACCAATACCACCACCACCACCACCAATACCACTACCACCAATACCACCACCACCACCAATACCATCACCACCAATACCACTACCAATACTACCACCACCACCAATACCACCACCACCACCAATACTACCAGCAATACCACCACCACCAATACCACCACCAGTGCCAATACCACCAACACCAATACCACCACCACCACCAATACCAACACCACCAATACCACCACCACCACTAATACCACAGCCACCTATACCACCACCAAAACCACCACCACCAATACCACCACCACCAATGCTAATACCACCACCACCACCAAAACCACCAGCACCAATATCACCACCAATACCACTACCATCAATACCACCACCACCGCTAATACCACCACCAATACCACCACCACTACCACCAATACCACCACTACCAATACCACCACCACCAGTACCACCACCACCAATACCACCAGCACCACCAATACCACCAATACCAGCACCAATAACAATACCACTACCTATACCGATACCACCACCAATACCAATACCACCACCACCAATACCACCACCACCAATACACGTACCACCATCAATATCACCACCACCACAAATACCCAGACCAATCCCACCACCACCAATGCCACCTTCACCAATGCCACCTCCACCAATGCCACCACCACCAATACCACCACCAATACCAATACCACTGCCAATGCCAATACCACCACCAATACCATCACCAATGCCACCACCACCAATACCACCACCATCAGCAATACCACCACCACCAATGCCAACACCACCAATTCCACCACCACCACTATAACCACCACCAATACCACCAACACCAATACTACCACCAATACTACCGCCAACACCACCACCACCAATACCACTACTAATACCACCACCAATACCACCACAACCACTACCACCACCAATACCAACAACACCAAACCCACCACCACCAATACCACCACCACCAATATCACAGCCGCCAATTCCACCACCATCACCACCAATACCACCACCACCTATACCACCACCAATAACAAGACCAACATTACCACCACCACAATCAATACTACCACCTCTACCTCCACCACCACCAATACCAACACCACCAATACCACCACCACCACCAATACCACCACCAACACCAATACCACCACTAATACCACCACCACAAATACCACCACCACTAATGCAACCACCACCAATCCCACAAGTACCACCACCACCAATGCCACCACCACCACAATCAATACCACCACCTCCACCACCACCACCAATACCACCACCACCACCAATACCACCACCACCAATACCAACACCACCAATACGACCACCACCAATACCACCACCACCAATACCAATACCACCACCAATACAACCACCACTAATACCAAAGTTACCACCACCAATACCACCACCACCAATACCACCACCAATACCACCACCAAAACCTCCACCATCACCAATACCACCACCAATACCACCACCATCACCAATACCAACACCACCAATACCACCACCACCACCAATACCACCACCAGCACCAATACCACCACTAATACCACCACCATAAATACCACCACCACTAATGCAGCCACCACCAATCCCACAAGTACCACCACCACCAATGCCACCACCACCACAATCAATACCACCACCTCCACCACCACCACCAATACCACCACCACCACCAATACCACCACCACCAATACCAACACCACCAATACGACCACCACCAATACCACCAATACCAATACCACCACCAATACAACCACCACTAATACCAAAGTTACCACCACCAATACCACCACCACCAATACCACCACCAATACTTCCACCAAAACCTCCACCATCACCAATACCACCACCAATGCCACCACCATCACCAATACCACCACCACCAATACCACAACCACCACCACCAATACCACTACCACCAATACCACCACCACCCATACCACTACCACCAATACCATCACCACCAATACCACCACGACCACTAATACCAGAACCACCATTACCACCACCACCAATACCACCACCACCAATATCATCACCACCAATACCAATACCACTACCACCAATAAACTACTACCACCACCACCACCAATACCACCACCACCACCACCAATACCACTACCACCAATACCACCACCACCACCAATACCATCACCACCAATACCACTACCAATACTACCACCACCACCAATACCACCACCACCACCAATACTACCAGCAATAACACCACCACCAATACCAATACCACCACCACCAATACCACCACCACCAGTTCCACCACTACCAATACCACCACCACCACCAATACCAACACCACCAATACCACCACCACCACTAATACCACAGCCACCTATACCACCACCAAAACCACCACCACCAATACCACCACCACCAATGCTAATACCATCACCACCACCAAAACCACCAGCACCAATATCACCACCAATACCACCACCACCGCTAATACCACCACCAATACCACCACCACTACCACCAATACCAATACCACCACCACCAGTACCACCACCACCAATACCACCAGCACCACCAATACCACCAATACCAGCACCAATAACAATACCACCACCTATACCGATACCACCACCAATACCACCACCACCAATACACGTACCACCATCAATACCACCACCACCACCACAAATACCCAGACCAATCCCACCACCACCAATACCACCAATACCACCACCAATACCACCTTCACCAATACCACCACCACCAATACCACCACCACCAATACCACCGCCAATGCCAATACCACCACCAATACCATCACCAATACCACCACCACCAATACCACCACCATCAGCAATACCACCACCACCAACACCACCAATACCACCACCACCACTAAAACCACCACCAACACCAATACTACCACCAATACCACCGCCAACACCACCACCACCAATACCACTACCACTACTAATACCACCACCAATACCACCACCACCAAAACCACTACCACCACCAATACCAACACCACCAAATCCACCACCACCAATACCACCACCACCAATATCACAGCCGCCAATTCCACCACCATCACCACCAATACCACCACCACCTATACCACCACCAATAACAAGACCAACATTACCACCACCACAATCAATACCACCACCTCTACCTCCACCACCACCAATACCACAACCACCACCAATACCACCACCACCAATACCAACACCACCAATACCACCACCACCACCAATACCACCACCAACACCAATACCACCACTAATACCACCACCATCAATACCACCACCACTAATACAACCACCACCACCACCAATACCACAAGTACCACCACCACCAATGCCACCACCACCACAATCAATACCACCACCTCAACCACCACCAATACCACCACCAATACTACCACCACCACCAATACCACCACCACCAATACCAACACCACCAATACGACCACCACCAATACCACCACCACCAATACCAATACCACCACCAATACAACCACCACTAATACCAAAGTTACCACCACTAATACCACCACCACCAATACCACCACCAATACCACCACCAAAACCTCCACCATCACCAATACCACCACCAATACCACCACCACCACCAATACCACCACCACCAATACCACCACCAACACTACTGCCAATACCACCACCACCAATACCAACGACACCACCATAAATACCACCAATACCACTGCCACTACTATTACCACCACCAATACCACCACCACCAAAACCACCACCAATACCAACACCACCAAAACCACCACCACCAATACCACCACCACCAATATCACAGCCACCAATACCACCACCACCACCACCAATACCACCAACACCACCAATACCACCACCACCAATACCACCACCACCTATACCACCACCAATAACAAGACCAACAATACCACCACCACCACCACAATCAATACCACCACCTCTACCTCCACCACCACCAATACCAACACCACCAATACCACTACCACCACCAACAATACCACCACCAACACCAATACCACCACTAATACCATCACCACCAATACCACCACAACCAATACAACCACCACCACCACCAATACCACAAGTACCACCATCAATACCACCACCTCCACCACCACCAATACCGCTACCAATACTACCACCACCACCAATACCAACACCACCAATACCACCACCACCAATACCGCCACCACCAATACCACTACCACCACCACCAATACAACCACCACTAATACCAAAACTACCACCACCAATACCACCACCACCAATACCACCACCACCAATAATACCACAACCACCAATAATACCACAACCACCAATACCACCACCAATACCACCACTTAATACCACCATCACCACCAATACCACCACCACCACCAATAAGACCACCACCACCAATACCCAGACCAATCCCACCACCACCAATACCACCACCAATACCACCTTCACCAATACCACCACCATCAATACCACCACCAATAACAATACCACTGCCAATGTGAATACCACCACCAATACCATCACCAATACCACCCCCACCAATACCACAACCACCACCACCACCAATACCACCAATACCACCACCACCCATACCACTACCACCAATACCATCACCACCAATACCACCAACACCACCACGACCACTAATACCAGAACCACCAATACCACCACCACCAATACCACCACCACAAATAGTATCACCACCAATACTACCACTACCAATACCACCACCAATACCACCACCACCAATAAAGCTACTACCACCAATACCACCACCACGAATGCCACCACCATCACCAATACCATTACCACCACCAATACCACCAAAACCAATACCACCACCACTACCAATACCACCACCAGCAATACCACTACCACCACCACCACTACCAATACTATCACAACCACCAATACCACCACCAATACTACCAGCAATAACACCACCACCAATACCACCACCACCAATACCACCACCACCAATTCCACCACCACCAATACCACCACCACCAATACCACCGCCAGTGCCAATACCACCAACACCAATACCACCACCAATACCAACACCACCAATACCACCACCACCTATAATACCACAGCCACCTATACCACCACCAATACCACCACCACCAATGCTAATACCACCACTACCAATACCACCAGCACTAATATCACCACCAATACCACCACCACCAATACCACCACCACTGCTAATACCACCACCAATACCACCACCAATACCACCACCACTACCACCAATACCACCACCACCAATACCACCACCACCAGTACCACCACCACCAATACCACCAACACCACCAATACCACCAATACGAGCACCAATAACAATACCACCACCAATACACGTACCACCATCAATACCACCACAAATACCCAGACCAATCCCACCACCACCAATACCACCACCAATACCACCTTCACCAATACCACCACCACCAATACCACCACCAATACCAATACCACTGCCAATACCACCACCAATACCATCACCAATACCATCACCAATACCACCACCACCAATACCACAACCACCACCACCAGCAATACCACCACCACCAATACCAATACCACCACCACCCATACCACTACCACCAATACCATCACCACCAATACAACCACCACCAGTAATACCAGAACCACCAATACCACCACCACCAACAAAACCAATACCACCACCACCACCACCAATACCACCACCACCACCAATACCACCACCACCAATACAACTACTACCACCAATACCACCACCACCAATACCACCACCACCAATACCACCACCACCACTAATACCACTACCACCACCAATACCAATACCGCCAATACCAGTACCACCACCAGCAATACCAATACTACCCCCACCACCAATACTACCACTAATACCACTACCACCACCACCAGTACCACCAATACCACCACCAATACAACCGCCACATACCACCACCACAATCAATACCACCACCAACACCACCACCAATACCACCCCCACCAATACCACCATCACCAATACCACCAATACCAGCACCAATACCACCAGCAATACCAATACCACCACCACCAATACCACCACCAATACCACCACCACCAATACCAACAGCACCAATACCACCACCACCACCAATACCACCACCACCAATACCAACACCACCAATAGCACCACCACCACCAATACCACCACCAAGACCAATGCCACCACTAATGCCACCACCACCAATGCCACCACCACCAATGCAACCACCACCACCACCAATACCACAAGTACCACCATCAATACCACCACCTCCACCACCACCAATACCACTACCAATACTACCACCACCACCAATACCAACACCACCAATACCACCACCACCAATACCACCACCACCAATACCACCACCAATACCACCACCACCAATACAACCACCACTAATAGCAAAACTACCACCACCAATACCACCACTACCACTAATACCACAACCACCAATACCACCACCAATACCACCACGTATACCACCATCACCACCAATACCACCACCACCACCAATACCACGAATACCCAGACCGATCCCACCACCACCAATACCACCAATACCACCACCAATACCACCTTCACCAATACCACCACCACCAACACCACCACCACCAATACCACCACCAATACCAATACCACCGCCAATGCCAATACCACCACCAATACCATCACCAATACCACCACCACCAATACCACAACCAACACCACCACCAATACCACCACCACCAATACCACCACCCATACCACCACCACCAATATCATCACCACCAATACTACCACCACCAATACCACCACCAATATCACCACCACCAATACCACCACCACCAATACAACTACTACCACCAATACCACCACCACAAATACCACCACCACTACCAATACTACCACCACCACCAATACCACCACCAATACTACCAGCAAAAACACCACCACCAATACCACCACCACCAATTCCATCACCACCAATACCACCACCAGTGCCAATACCACCAACACCAATACCACCACCACCACCAATACCAACACCACCAATACCACCACCACCAATGCTAATACCACCAGCACCAATACCACCAGCACCAATATCACCACCAATACCACCACCACCAATACCACCACCACCGCTAATACCACCACCAATACCACCACCACTACCACCAATACCACCACCACCAATACCACCACCACCAGTACCACCACCACCAATACCACCAGCACCACCAATACCAGCACCAATAACAATACCACCACCTATACCAATACCACCACCAATACCAATACCGCCACCACCAATACCACCACCACCAATACACGTACCACCATCAATACCACCCCAAATACCCAGATCAATCCCACCACCACCAATACCACCACCAATACCAATACCACAGCCAATGCCAATACCACCACCAATACCACCACCACCAATACCACAACCACCACCACCACAAACCACCACCACCAATACCACCACCCATACCACTACCACCAATACCATCACCACTAAAACCACCACGACCAGTAATACCAGAACCACCAATACCACCACCACCAATACCACCCCCACCAATATCATAACCACCAATACCAATACCACCACCACCAATACCACCACCAATACCACCACCACCAATACCACCACCACCAATACGACTACTACCACCAATACCACCACCACCAATACCACCACCACCACCAATGCCACTACCACCACCAATACCAATACCGCCAATACCAGTACCATCACCACCAATACCAATACTACCACCACCACCAATACTACCACTAATTCCACTACCACCACCACCACCACCACCAATACCACCACCACCACCAATACAACTGCCACCAATATGACAACCACCAATACCACCACCACAATCAATACCACCACCAACACCACCACCAATACCACCACCACCAATACCACCACCACCAATACCAATACTGCCACCAATACCACCACTACCACTAATACCACAACCACCAATACCACCAACAATACCACCAAAACAATACCAATACCACCACCACCAATACCACCACCACCACCAATACCACCATCACCACCAATACCA
The DNA here is from genome assembly GCA_963921515.1 of Calotriton arnoldi. Classification (NCBI taxonomy): domain Eukaryota; kingdom Metazoa; phylum Chordata; class Amphibia; order Caudata; family Salamandridae; genus Calotriton; species Calotriton arnoldi. Next base: position 390,162 of record CAWUFW010006423.1, on the reverse strand, counting down.
ACACCACCACCAATACCACCACCACCAATACCACCACCAATACCACCAATACCACCACCACCAATACCACCACCACCACCAATACAATACCACCGCCAATGCCAATACCACCACCAATACCACCACCACAAATACCATCACCACTACTAATACCACCACCAATACCACCACCACAAATAGCACTACCAATACCAACACCACCAATACACGTACCACCACCAATACCACCAATACCACCACCACCAATACCGCCACCACCAATACCACCAATACACGTACCACCACCAATACCAGTACCACCACCAAAATACCAATGCCACCACCAATACAAATACCACCATCACCAATACCACCACCACCAATACCAGTACCACCACCACCAATACCACCACCACCACCAATACCGCCACCACCAATACCACCACCACCAATACACGTACCACCACCAATACCAGTACCACCACCAAAGTACCAATGCCACCACCAATACAAATACCACCATCACCAATACCAATACCACCACCACCAATACCACCACCACCTATACCACCACCAATAACAAGACCAACAATACCACCACCACCACAATCAATACCACCACTTCTACCTCCACAACCACCCAATACCAACACCACCAATACCACTACAACCACCACCAACACCAATACCACCACGAATACCATCACCACCAATACCGCCACCACCAATACAACCACCACCACTACCAATACCACAAGTACCCCCATTAATACCACCACCTCCACCACCACAAATACCACTATCAATACTACCACCACCACCAATACCACCACCACCAATACCAACACCACCAATACCACCACCACCAATACCGCCACCACCAATACCAATACCACCACCACCAATACAACCACCACTAATACCAAAACTACCACCACCAATACCACCACCACCAATACCACCACCACCAATAATACCACAACCACCAATACCACCACTTAATACCACCATCACCACCAATACCACCACCACCACCAATACCACCACCACCACCAATCCCCAGACCAATCCCACCACCAACAATACCACCACCAATACCACCTTCACCAATACCACCACCGCCAACACCACCACCACCAATACCACCACCAATAACAATACCACTGCCAATGCCAATACCACCACCAATACCATCACCAATACCACCACCACCAACACCACAACCACCACCACCACCAATACCACCAACACCAATATCACCACCACCCATACCACTACCACCAATACCATCACCACCAATACCACCATGACCACTAATACCAACACCACTACCAATACTACCATGACCACCAATACCACCACGACCACCAATACTACCAGCAATAACACCACCACCACTACCACCACCAATACCACCACCACCAATTCCACCACCACCAATACCACTGCCAGTGCCAATACCACCAACACCAATACCACCACCACCACCAGTACCAACACCACCAATACCGCCACCACCAATGCTAATACCACCACCACCAATACCACCAGCACCAATATCACCACCAATACCACCACCACCAATACCACCACCACCGCAAATACCACCACCAATACCACCACCACTACCACCAATACCACCACCACCAATACCACCACCACCAGTACCACCACCATCAATTCCACCAGCACCACCAATACCACCAATACCAGCACCAATAACAATACCACCACCTATACCTATACCACCACCAATACCAATATCGCCACCACCAATACCACCACCACCAATACACGTACCACCATCAATACCACCACAAATACCCAGACCAATCCCACCACCACCAATACCACCAATACCACCACCAATACCACCTTCACCAATACCACCACCACCAATACCACCACCACCAATACCACCACCAATACCAATACCACCGCCAATGCCAATACCACCACCAATACCATCACCAATACCACCAATACCACAACCACCACCACCACCAATACCACCACCACCAATACCAATACCACCACCACCCATACCACTACCACCAATACCATCACCACCAATACCACCACCACCAGTAATACCAGAACCACCAATACCACCACCACCAATATTATCACCACCAAAACCAATACCACCACCACCAATACCACCACCAATACCACCACCACCAATACAACTACTACCACCAATACCACCACCACCAATACCACCACCACCAATACCACCACCACCACCAATACCAATACCGCCAATACCAGTACCACCACCAGCAATACAAATACTACCCCCACCACCAATACTACCACTAATACCACTACCACCACCACCAGCACCACCAATACCACCACCAATACAACCGCCACATACCACCACCACAATCAATACCACCACCAACACCACCACCAATACCACCCCCACCAATACCACCATCACCAATACCACCAATACCAGCACCAATACCACCAGCAATACGAATACCACTACCACCAATACCAATACCACCACCAATACCACCACCACCAATACCAACAGCACCAATACCACCACCACCACCAATACCACCACCACCAATACCAACACCACCAATAGCACCACCACCACCACCAATACCACCACCAACACCAATACCACCACTATTACCACCACCACCAATACCACCACCACCAATACAACCACCACCACCACCAATACCACAAGTACCACCATCAATACCACCACCTCCACCACCACCAATACCACTACCAATACTACCACCACCACCAATACCAACACCACCAATACCACCACCACCAATACCACCACCACCAATACCACCACCAATACCACCACCACCAATACAACCACCACTAATAGCAAAACTACCACCACCAATACCACCACTACCACTAATACCACAACCACCAATACCACCACCAATACCACCACGTAATACCACCATCACCACCAATACCACCACCACCACCAATACCACGAATACCCAGACCGATCCCACCCCCACCAATACCACCAATACCACCACCAATACCACCTTCACCAATACCACCAACACCACCACCACCACCACCAATACCAATACCACCGCCAATGCCAAAACCACCACCAATACCATCACCAATACCACCACCACCAATACCACAACCACCACCACCACCAATACCACCACCACCAATACCACCACCCATACCACCACCACCAATATCATCACCACCAATACTACCACCACCACCAATACCACCACCAATACCACCACCACCAATACAACTACTACCACCAATACCACCACCACAAATACCACCACCACTACCAATACTACCACCACCACCAATACCACCACCAATACTACCAGCAATAACACCACCACCAATACCACCACCACCAATTCCACCACCACCAATACCACCACCAGTGCCAATACCACCAACACCAATACCACCACCACCACCAATACCAACACCACCAATACCACCACCACCAATGCTAATACCACCAGCACCAATACCACCAGCACCAATATCACCACCAATACCACCACCACCAATACCACCACCACCGCTAATACCACCACCAATACCACCACCACTACCACCAATACCACCACCACCAATACCACCACCACCAGTACCACCACCACCAATACCACCAGCACCACCAATACCAGCACCAATAACAATACCACCACCTATACCAATACCACCACCAATACCAATACCGCCACCACCAATACCACCACCACCAATACACGTACCACCATCAATACCACCCCAAATACCCAGATCAATCCCACCACCACCAATACCACCACCAATACCAATACCACAGCCAATGCCAATACCACCACCAATACCACCACCACCAATACCACAACCACCACCACCACAAACCACCAATACCAATACCACCACCCATACCACTACCACCAATACCATCACCACTAATACCACCACGACCAGTAATACCAGAACCACCAATACCACCACCACCAATACCACCCCCACCAATATCATAACCACCAATACCAATACCACCACCACCAATACCACCACCAATACCACCACCACCAATACAACTAATACCACCAATACCACCACCACCAATACCACCACCACCACCAATGCCACTACCACCACCAATACCAATACCGCCAATACCAGTACCATCACCACCAATACCAATACTACCACCACCACCAATACTACCACTAATTCCACTACCACCACCACCAGCACCACCAATACCACCACCACCACCAATACAACTGCCACCAATATGTCAACCACCAATACCACCACCACAAACAATACCACCACCAACACCACCACCAATACCACCACCACCAAGACCACCACCACCAATACCAATACTGCCACCAATACCACCACCCATACCACCACTACCACTAATACCACAACCACCAATACCACCACCAATACCACCAAAACAATACCAATACCACCACCACCAATACCACCACCACCACCAATACCACCATCACCACCAATACCAACACCACCACCAATACCACCACCACCAATACCACCACCACCACCACCAATACCACCAATACCACCACCACCAATACCACCACCACCACCAATACAATACCACCGCCAATGCCAATACCACCACCAAACCACCACCACAAATACCATCACCACTACTAATACCACCACCAATACCACCACCACAAATAGCACTACCAATACCAACACCACCAATACACGTACCACCACCAATACCACCAATACCACCACCACCAATACCGCCACCACCAATACCACCAATACACGTACCACCACCAATACCAGTACCACCACCAAAATACCAATGCCACCACCAATACAAATACCACCATCACCAATACCACCACCACCAATACCAATACCACCAATACCACCACCACCTATACCACCACCAATAACAAGACCAACAATACCACCACCACCACCACAATCAATACCACCACTTCTACCTCCACCACCACCCAATACCAACACCACCAATACCACTACCACCACCACCAACACCAATACCACCACGAATACCATCACCACCAATACCGCCACCACCAATACAACCACCACCACCACCAATACCAAAAGTACCCCCATTAATACCACCACCTCCACCACCACCAATACCACTATCAATACTACCACCACCACCAATACCACCACCACCAATACCAACACCACCAATACCACCACCACCAATACCGCCACCACCAATACCAATACCACCACCACCAATACAACCACCACTAATACCAAAACTAACACCACCAATACCACCACCACCAATACCACCACCACCACCAATCCCCAGACCAATCCCACCACCAACAATACCACCTTCACCAATACCACCACCGCCAACACCACCACCACCACCACCAATACCACCAACAATAACAATACCACTGCCAATGCCAATACCTCCACCAATACCATCACCAATACCACCACCACCAACACCACAACCACCACCACCACCAATACCACCAACACCAATATCACCACCACCCATACCACTACCACCAATACCATCACCACCAATACCACCAATACCACCATGACCACTAATACCAGAACCACCAATACCACCACCACCAATACCACCATCAAAAATAGTATCACCACCAATACTACCACTACCAATACCACCACCTATACCACCACCAATACCACCACCACCACCAATACCACCACCACCAATAAAGCTACTACCACCAATACCACCACCACGAATGCCACCACCACCACCAATACCACTACCACCACCAATACCACCACCACCAATACCACCACCAATACCACCACCAGCAATACCACTACCACTACCACCACCACTACCAATACTATCACCACCATCAATACCACCACCAATACTACCAGCAATAACACCACCACCAATACCACCACCACCAATTCCACCACCACCAATACCACCACCACCAATACCACCACAACCAATACCACCGCCAGTGCCAACACCAATACCACCACCTTCAATACCAACACCACCAATACCACCACCACCACTAATACCACAGCCACCTATACCACCACCAATACCACCACCACCAATACCACCACCACCAATGCTAATACCACCACCATCAATCCCACCAGCACCAATATCACCACCAATACCACCACCACCAATACCACCACCACTGCTAATACCACCACCAATACTACCACCACTACCACCAATACCACCACCACCAATACCACCACCACCAGTACCACCACCACCAATTCCACCAGCACCACCAATACCACCAATACCAGCACCAATAACAATACCACCACCTATACCTATACCACCACCAATACAAATATCGCCACCACCAATACCACCACCACCAATACACGTACCACCATCAATACCACCACAAATACCCAGACCAATCCCACCACCACCAATACCACCACCAATACCACCTTCACCAATACCACCACCACCAATACCACCACCACCAATACCACCACCAATACCAATACCACTGCCAATGCCAATACCACCACCAATACCATCACCAATACCACCAATACCACAACCACCACCACCACCAATACCACCACCACCAATACCAATACCACCACCACCCATACCACTACCACCAATACCATCACCACCAATACCACCACCACCAATATTATCACCACCAATACCAATACCACCACCACCAATACCACCACCACCGCCACCAATACAACTACTACCACCAATACCACCATCACCAATACCACCACCACCAATACCACCACCACAACTAATACCACTACCACCATCAATACCAATACCGCCAATACCAGTACCACCACCAGCAATACCAATACTACCACCACCACCAATACTACCACTAATACCATTACCACCACCACCAGCACCACCAATACCATCACCAATACAACCGCCACCAATATGACCACCGCCAATACCACCACCACAATCAATACCACCACCAACACCACCACCAATACCACCACCACCAATACCACCATCACCAATACCACCAATACCACCATCACCAATACCACCAATACCAGCACCAATACCACCAGCAATACCAATACCACCAATACCAATACCACCACCAATACCACCACCACCAATACCAACAGCACCAATACCACCACCACCACCAATATCACCCACGAATACCACCACTACCAATACCAACACCACCAATACCACCACCACCACCAATACCACCACCAACACCAATACCACCACTAATACCACCACCACCAATACAACCACCACCACCACCAATACCACAAGTACCACCATCAATACCACCACCTCCACCACCACCAATACCACTACCAATACTACCACCACCACCAATACCAACACCACCAATACCACCACCACCAATACCACCACCACCAATACCAATACCACCACCAATACCACCACCACCACCAATACAACCACCACTAATACCAAACTACCACCACCAATACCACCACTACCACTAATACCACAACCACCAATACCACACCAATACCACCACTTAATACCACCATCACCACCAATACCACCACCAATACCACCACCACCACGAATACCCAGACCGAGTCCCACCACCACCAATACCACCACCAATACCACCTTCACCAATACCACCACCACCAACACCACCACCACTAATACCACCACCAATACCAATACCACCGCCAATGCCAATACCACCACCAATACCATCACCAATACCACCACCACCAATACCACAACCACCACCACCACCAATACTACCACCACCAATACCACCACCCATACCACCACTACCAATATCATCACCACCAATACTACCACCACCAATACCACCACCACCAATACCACCACCACCAATTCAACTACTACCACTAATACCACCACCACTACCAATACTACCACCACCACCAATACCACCACGACCACCAATACTACCAGCAATAACACCACCACCAATACCACCACCAATACCACCACCACCAATTCCACCACCACCAATACCACCGCCAGTGCCAATACCACCAACACCAATACCACCACCACCACCAGTACCAACACCACCAATACCGCCACCACCAATGCTAATACCACCACCACCAATACCACCAGCACCAATATCACCACCAATACCACCACCACCAATACCACCACCACCATCTAATACCACCACCAATACCACCACCACTACCACCAATACCACCACCACCAATACCACCACCACCAGTACCACCACCACCAATACCACCAGCACCACCAATACCACCAATACCAGCACCAATAACAATACCACCACCTATGCCGATACCACCACCAATACCAATACCGCCACCACCAATACCACCACCACCAATACACGTACCACCATCAATACCACCACAAATACCCAGATCAATCCCACCACCACCAATACCACCACCAATACCACAGCCAATGCCAATACCACCACCAATACCATCACCAATACCACCAACACCAATACCACAAACACCACCACCACCAAAACCACCACCACCAATACCACCACCACCCATACCACTACCACCAATACCATCACCACCAATACCACCACGACCAGTAATACCAGAACCACCAATACCACCACCACCAATATCATCACCACCAATACCAATACCACCACCACCAATACCACCACCAATACCACCACCACCAATACGACTACTACCACCAATACCACCACCACCAATACCACCACCAACACCAATACCACTACCACCACCAATACCGCCAATACCAGTACCACCACCACCAATACGAATACTACCACCACCACCAATACTACCACTAATACCACTACCACCACCACCAGCACCACCAATACCACCATCACCACCACCAATACAACCGCCACCAATATGACCACCACCAATACCACCACCACAATCAATACCACCACCAACACCACCACCAACACCACCACCAATACCACCACCACCAATACCACCACCACCAGTACCAATACCGCCACCAATACCACCACCCATACCACCACTACCACTAATACCACAACCACCAATACCACCACCAAAACCACCAAAACAATACCAATACCACCACCACTACCAATACTATCACCACCATCAATACCACCACCAATACTACCAGCAATAACACCACCACCAATACCACCACCACCAATACCACCACCACCAATTCCACCACCACCAATACCACCACCACCAATACCACCACCACCAATACCACCGCCAGTGCCAACACCAATACCACCACCTCCAATACCAACACCACCAATACCACCACCACCACTAATACCACAGCCACCTATACCACCACCAATACCACCACCACCAATACCACCACCACCAATGCTAATACCACCACCATCAATACCACCAGCACCAATATCACCACCAATACCACCACCACCAATACCACCACCACTGCTAATACCACCACCAATACTACCACCACTACCACCAATACCACCACCACCAATACCACCACCACCAGTACCACCACCACCAATTCCACCAGCACCACCAATACCACCAATACCAGCACCAATAACAATACCACCACCTATACCTATACCACCACCAATACCAATATCGCCACCACCAATACCACCACCACCAATACACGTACCACCATCAATACCACCACAAATACCCAGACCAATCCCACCACCACCAATACCACCACCAATACCACCTTCACCAATACCACCACCACCAATACCACCACCACCAATACCACCACCAATACCAATACCACTGCCAATGCCAATACCACCACCAATACCATCACCAATACCACCAATACCACAACCACCACCACCACCAATACCACCACCACCAATACCAATACCACCACCACCCATACCACTACCACCAATACCATCACCACCAATACCACCACCACCAATATTATCACCACCAATACCAATACCACCACCACCAATACCACCACCACCGCCACCAATACAACTACTACCACCAATACCACCATCACCAATACCACCACCACCAATACCACCACCACAACTAATACCACTACCACCATCAATACCAATACCGCCAATACCAGTACCACCACCAGCAATACCAATACTACCACCACCACCAATACTACCACTAATACCATTACCACCACCACCAGCACCACCAATACCATCACCAATACAACCGCCACCAATATGACCACCGCCAATACCACCACCACAATCAATACCACCACCAACACCACCACCAATACCACCACCACCAATACCACCATCACCAATACCACCAATACCACCATCACCAATACCACCAATACCAGCACCAATACCACCAGCAATACCAATACCACCAATACCAATACCACCACCAATACCACCACCACCAATACCAACAGCACCAATACCACCACCACCACCAATATCACCACGAATACCACCACTACCAATACCAACACCACCAATACCACCACCACCACCAATACCACCACCAACACCAATACCACCACTAATACCACCACCACCAATACAACCACCACCACCACCAATACCACAAGTACCACCATCAATACCACCACCTCCACCACCACCAATACCACTACCAATACTACCACCACCACCAATACCAACACCACCAATACCACCACCACCAATACCACCACCACCAATACCAATACCACCACCAATACCACCACCACCACCAATACAACCACCACTAATACCAAAACTACCACCACCAATACCACCACTACCACTAATACCACAACCACCAATACCACACCAATACCACCACTTAATACCACCATCACCACCAATACCACCACCAATACCACCACCACCACGAATACCCAGACCGATCCCACCACCACCAATACCACCACCAATACCACCTTCACCAATACCACCACCACCAACACCACCACCACTAATACCACCACCAATACCAATACCACCGCCAATGCCAATACCACCACCAATACCATCACCAATACCACCACCACCAATACCACAACCACCACCACCACCAATACTACCACCACCAATACCACCACCCATACCACCACTACCAATATCATCACCACCAATACTACCACCACCAATACCACCACCACCAATACCACCACCACCAATTCAACTACTACCACTAATACCACCACCACTACCAATACTACCACCACCACCAATACCACCACGACCACCAATACTACCAGCAATAACACCACCACCAATACCACCACCAATACCACCACCACCAATTCCACCACCACCAATACCACCGCCAGTGCCAATACCACCAACACCAATACCACCACCACCACCAGTACCAACACCACCAATACCGCCACCACCAATGCTAATACCACCACCACCAATACCACCAGCACCAATATCACCACCAATACCACCACCACCAATACCACCACCACCGCTAATACCACCACCAATACCACCACCACTACCACCAATACCACCACCACCAATACCACCACCACCAGTACCACCACCACCAATACCACCAGCACCACCAATACCACCAATACCAGCACCAATAACAATACCACCACCTATGCCGATACCACCACCAATACCAATACCGCCACCACCAATACCACCACCACCAATACACGTACCACCATCAATACCACCACAAATACCCAGATCAATCCCACCACCACCAATACCACCACCAATACCACAGCCAATGCCAATACCACCACCAATACCATCACCAATACCACCAACACCAATACCACAAACACCACCACCACCAAAACCACCACCACCAATACCACCACCACCCATACCACTACCACCAATACCATCACCACCAATACCACCACGACCAGTAATACCAGAACCACCAATACCACCACCACCAATATCATCACCACCAATACCAATACCACCACCACCAATACCACCACCAATACCACCACCACCAATACGACTACTACCACCAATACCACCACCACCAATACCACCACCAACACCAATACCACTACCACCACCAATACCGCCAATACCAGTACCACCACCACCAATACGAATACTACCACCACCACCAATACTACCACTAATACCACTACCACCACCACCAGCACCACCAATACCACCATCACACCACCACCAATACAACCGCCACCAATATGACCACCACCAATACCACCACCACAATCAATACCACCACCAACACCACCACCAACACCACCACCAATACCACCACCACCAATACCACCACCACCAGTACCAATACATCACCAATACCACCACCCATACCACCACTACCACTAATACCACAACCACCAATACCACCACCAAAACCACCAAAACAATACCAATACCACCACCACTACCAATACTATCACCACCATCAATACCACCACCAATACTACCAGCAATAACACCACCACCAATACCACCACCACCAATACCACCACCACCAATTCCACCACCACCAATACCACCACCACCAATACCACCACCACCAATACCACCGCCAGTGCCAACACCAATACCACCACCTCCAATACCAACACCACCAATACCACCACCACCACTAATACCACAGCCACCTATACCACCACCAATACCACCACCACCAATACCACCACCACCAATGCTAATACCACCACCATCAATACCACCAGCACCAATATCACCACCAATACCACCACCACCAATACCACCACCACTGCTAATACCACCACCAATACTACCACCACTACCACCAATACCACCACCACCAATACCACCACCACCAGTACCACCACCACCAATTCCACCAGCACCACCAATACCACCAATACCAGCACCAATAACAATACCACCACCTATACCTATACCACCACCAATACCAATATCGCCACCACCAATACCACCACCACCAATACACGTACCACCATCAATACCACCACAAATACCCAGACCAATTCCACCACCACCAATACCACCAATACCACCACCAATACCACCTTCACCAATACCACCACCACCAATACCACCACCACCAATACCACCACCAATACCAATACCACCTCCAATGCCAATACCACCACCAATATCATCACCAATACCACCAATACCACAACCACCACCAATACCACTACCACCAATACCAATACCACCACCACCCATACCACTACCACCAATACCATCACCACCAATACCACCACCACCAATATTATCACCACCAATACCAATACCACCACCACCAATACCACCACCACCACCACCAATACCACCACCACCAATACAACTACTATCACCAATACCACCATCACCAATACCACCACCACCAATACCACCACCACCACTAATACCACTACCACCACCAATACCAATACCGCCAATACCAATACCACCACCAGCAATACCAATACTACCACCACCACCACTACTACCACTAATACCACTACCACCACCACCAGCACCACCAATACCATCACCAAAACAACCGCCACCAATATGACCACCGCCAATACCACCACCACAATCAATACCATCACCAACACCACCACCAATACCACCACCACCAATACCAATACCACCATCACCAATACCACCAATACCACCATCACCAATACCACCAATACCAGCACCAATACCACCAGCAATACCAATACCACCAATACCAATACCACTGCCAATACCACCACCACCAAACCAACAGCACCAATACCACCACCACCACCAATATCACCACCAATACCACCACTACCAATACCAACACCACCAATACCACCACCACCACCAATACCACCACCAACACCAATACCACCACTAATACCACCACCACCAATACAACCACCACCACCACCAATACCACAAGTACCACCATCAATACCACCACCTCCACCACCACCAATACCACTACCAATACTACCACCACCACCAATACCAACACCACCAATACCACCACCACCAATACCACCACCACCAATACCAATACCACCACCACCACCAATACAACCACCACTAATACCAAAACTACCACCACCAATACCACCACTACCACTAATACCACAACCACCAATACCACACCAATACCACCACTTAATACCACCATCACCACCAATACCACCACCAATACCACCACCACCACGAATACCCAGACCGATCCCACCACCACCAATACCACCACCAATACCACCTTCACCAATACCACCACCACCAACACCACCACCACTAATACCACCACCAATACCAATACCACCGCCAATGCCAATACCACCACCAATACCATCACCAATACCACCACCACCAATACCACAACCACCACCACCACCAATACTACCACCACCAATACCACCACCCATACCACCACTACCAATATCATCACCACCAATACTACCACCACCAATACCACCACCAATACCACCACTACCAATACCACCACCACCAATTCAACTACTACCACTAATACCACCACCACTACCAATACTACCACCACCACCAATACCACCACGACCACCAATACTACCAGCAATAACACCACCACCAATACCACCACCAATACCACCACCACCAATTCCACCACCACCAATACCACCGCCAGTGTCAATACCACCAACACCAATACCACCACCACCACCAGTACCAACACCACCAATACCGCCACCACCAATGCTAATACCACCACCACCAATACCACCAGCACCAATATCACCACCAATACCACCACCACCAATACCACCACCACCGCTAATACCACCACCAATACCACCACCACTACCACCAATACCACCACCACCAATACCACCACCACCAGTACCACCACCACCAATACCACCAGCACCACCAATACCACCAATACCAGCACCAATAACAATACCACCACCTATACCGATACCACCACCAATACCAATACCGCCACCACCAATACCACCACCACCAATACACGTACCACCATCAATACCACCACAAATACCCAGATCAATCCCACCACCACCAATACCACCACCAATACCACAGCCAATGCCAATACCACCACCAATACCATCACCAATACCACCACCACCCATACCACTACCACCAATACCATCACCACCAATACCACCACGACCAGTAATACCAGAACCACCAATACCACCACCACCAATATCATCACCACCAATACCAATACCACCACCACCAATGCCACCACCAATACCACCACCACCAATACCACCACCACCAATACGTTTACTACCAACAATACCACCACCACCAATACCACCACCACCACCAATACCACTACCACCACCAATACCAATACCGCCAATACCAGTACCACCACCACCAATACGAATACTACCACCACCACCAATACTACCACTAATACCACTACCACCACCACCAGCACCACCAATACCACCACCACCACCAATACAACCGCCACCAATATGAGCACCACCAATACCACCACCACAATCAATACCACCACCAACACCACCACCAATACCACCACCACCAATACCACCACCACCAATACCAATACCGCCACCAATACCACCACCCATACCACCACTACCACTAATACCACAACCACCAATACCACCACCAATACCACCAAAACAATACCAATACCACCACCAATACCACCACCACCACCAGTACCACTACCAATACCACCATCACCACCAATACCAACACCACCACCAATACCACCACCACCAATACCAATACCACCACCACCAATACCACCAATACCACCACCACCATTACAATACCACCGCCAATTCCACCACCAATACCACCACCACAAATACCATCACCACTACTAATACTACCACCAATACCACCACCACAAATACCACCACCAATACCAACACCACCAATACACGAACCACCACCAATACCACCACCACCAATACCGCCACCACCAATACCACCACCACCAATACACGTACCACCACCAATACCAGTACCACCACCAAAATACCAATGCCACCACCAATACAAATACCACCATCACCAATACCACCACCACCAATACCAATACCACCACCACCAATACCACCACCACCACCAATACCGCCACCACCAATACCACTACCACCAATACACGTACCACCACCAATACACGTACCACCACCAAAATACCAATGCCACCACCAATACAAATACCACCATCACCAATACCAATACCACCACCACCAATACCAGTACCACCACCACCAATACCACCACCACCATCAATACCACCACCACCCATCTCACTACCACCAGCACCACCAATACCAGCACCACCAATACCACCACCACCAATACCACCTCCACCATCAATACCACCACCTCTAACACCACCACCAATACCACCACTACCAATACCACCACCACCGCCAATACCACCACCAACACCAACACCACCACCACCAATACCAGTACCAATACCACCACTACCAATACCAATACCACCAATACCACCACCACCAATAACACCGCCAGTGCCAATACCACCAACACCAATACCACCACCAATACCAACACCACCAATACCACCACCACCATAATACCACAGCCACCTACACCACCATTAATACCACCACCACCAATACCACCACCACCAATGCTAATACCACCACCACCAATACCACCAGCACCAATATCACCACGAATACCACTACCACCAATACCACCACCACCACCAATACCACCACCAATACCACCACCAATACCACTACCAATACCACCACCATCAGTACCTCCACCACCAATACCACCAGCACCACCAATACCAGCACCAATAACAATACCACCACCTATACCGATACCACCACCAATACCAAAACCGCCATCACCAATACCACCACCACCAATACACGTACCTCCATCAATACCACCACCACCACAAATACCCAGACCAATCCCACCACCACCAATACCACCAATACCACGACCAATACCACCTTCACCAATACCACCACCACCAATACCATCACCACCAATACCACCACCAATACCACTGCCAATGCCAATACCACCACCAATACCATCACCAATACCACCACCACCAATACCACAACAACCACCACCACCAATACCACCACCACCCATACCACTACCACCAATACCATCACCACCAATACCACCACAACCAGTAATACCAGAACCACCAATACCACTACCACCAATACCACCACCACCAATATCATCACCACCAATACCAATACCACCACCAATACCACTACCACCACCACCACCAATACAACCACCACCAATACGACTACTACCACCAATACCACCACCACCAATACCACCAATACCACTACCACCACTAATACCAATACCGCCAATACCAGTACCACCACCACCAATACCAATACTACCACAACCACCAATACTACCACTATTACCACTACCACCACCACCAGCACCACCAATACCACCACCACCATCAATACAACCGCCACCAATATGACCACCACCAATACCACCACCACAATCAATACCACCACCAACACCACCACCAATACCAGCACCACCAATACCACCATCACCAATACCACCAATACCACCACCAATACTACCACCAATACCAATACCACCACCAATACCACCATCACCACCAATACCACCAATACCACCACCCATACCACCAACACCACTAATACCACAACCACCAATACCACCACCAATACCACCAAAACAATACCAATACCACCACCACCAATACCACCACCACCACCAAAACCACCACCAATAACACCACCACCAATACCAATACCACCACCAATACCACCACCACCAATGCAACCACCACCACCACCAATACCACCACCATCAATACCACCACCAACACCACTGCCAATACCACCACCACCAATACCAATGACACCACCACAAATACCACCAATACCACTACCACTCTAATACCACCACCAATACCACCACCACCAAAACCACCACCACCACCACCAATACCAACACCACCAAAACCACCACCACCAATACCACCACCACCAATATCACAGCCACCAATACCACCACCACCAATGCAACCACCACCAATACCACCACCACCAATATCACCACCAACACCACTGCCAATACCACCAATACCAATGACACCACCACAAATACCACCAATACCACTACCACTACTAATAGCACCACCAATACCACCACCACCACAACCACCACCACCAATACCAACACCACCAAAACCACCACCACCAATACCACCACCACCTGTACCATCACCAATAACAAGACCAACAATACCCCCACCACCACAATCAATACCACCACCTCTACCTCTACCACCACCAATACCACCAACACCATCAATACCACCACCAATACCACCACCACCAATACCAACACCACCAATACCACCACCACCAATACCACCACCAACACCAATACCACCACTAATACCACCACCACCAATACCACCACCACCAATACAACCACCACCACCAATACCACAAATACCACCATCAATACCTCCACCTCCACCACCACCAATACCACTACCAATACTACCACCACCACCAATACCACCACCACCAACACCACCAATACGACCATCACCAATACCACCACCACCAATACCAATACCGCCACCAATACCACCACCACCAATACAACCACCACTAATACCAAAACTGCCACCACCAATACCACCACCACCAATACCACCACCACCAATACCACCATCACCAATACCACCAATAACACCACCAATACCAGCACCAATACCACTAGCAATACCAATACCACCACCACCAATATCAATACCACCACCAATACCACCATCACCACCACCAATACCACCAATACCATCACCCATACCACCACTACCACTAATACCACAACCACCAATACCACCACCAATACCACCAAAACAATACCAATACCACCACCATCAATACCACCACCACCACCACCAGTACCACCACCAATACCACCATCACCACCAATACCAACACCACCACCAATACCACCACCAATACCACCACCAGCAATACCAATACCACTGCCAGCAACACCACCAATACCACCACCAATAAAATACCACCGCCAATGCCAATACCACCACCAATACCACCACCACAAATACCATCACCACTACTAATACCACAACCACCACCACCACCAATACCACCACCACCAATATCACAGCCACCAATACCACCACCACCATCAATACCACCACCAATACCACCACCACCTATACCACCACCAATAACAAGACCAACAATACCACCACCACCACAATCAATACCACCACCTCTACCTCCACCACCAGCAATACCACCACCACCACCAATACCACCACCACCAATATCAACACCACCAATACCAACACCACCACCAACACCAATACCACCACTAATACCACCACCATGAATGCCGCCACCACCACAATCAATACCACCACATCCACCACCACCAATACCACCACCAATACTACCACCACCACCAATACCACCACCACCAATACCAACACCACCAATATGACCACCACCAATACCACCACCACCAATACCAATACCACCACCACCAATACAACCACCATTAATACCAAAACAACCAATATCACCACCAAAACCTCCACCATCACCAATACCACCACCATCAGCAATACCACCACCAACAATACCAACACCACCAATACCACCACCACCACCACCACCAAAACCACCACCAATAACACCACCACCAATACCAATACCACCACCAATACCACCACCACCAATGCAACCACCACCACCACCAATACCACCACCATCAATACCACCACCAACACCACTGCCAATACCACCACCACCAATACCAATGACACCACCACAAATACCACCAATACCACTACCACTACTAATACTACCACCAATACCACCACCACCAAAACCACCACCACCAATACCAACACCACCAAAACCACCACCACCAATACCACCACCACCAATGCAACCACCACCACCACCAATACCACCACCACCAATACCACCACCAACACCACTGCCAATACCACCAATACCAATGACACCACCACAAATACCACCAATACCACTATCACTACTAATAGCACCACCAATACACCACCAAAACCACCACCACCAATACCAACACCACCAAAACCACCACCACCAATACCACCACCACCAATACCACCACCACCAATACCACCACCACCTATACCATCACCAATAACAAGACCAACAATACCACCACCACCACAATCAATACCACCACCTCTACCTCCACCACCACCAATACCACCAACACCATCAATACCACCACCAATACCACCACCACCAATACCAACACCACCAATACCACCACCACCAATACCACCACCAACACCAATACCACCACTAATACCACCACCACCAATACCACCACCACCAATACAACCACCACCACCAATACCACAAGTACCACCATTAATACCTCCACCTCCACCACCACCAATACCACTACCAATACTACCACCACCACCAATACCACCACCACCAACACCACCAATACGACCATCACCAATACCACCACCACCACCACCAATACCACCACCAATACCACCACCACCAATACAACCAACACTAATACCAAAACTGCCACCACCAATACCACCACCAATACCATCACCACCAATACCACCATCACCAATACCACCAATAACACCACCAATACCAGCACCAATACCACTAGCAATACCAATACCACCACCACCAATATCAATACCACCACTAATACCACCATCACCACCACCAATACCACCAATACCATCACCCATACCACCACTACCACTAATACCACAACCACCAATACCACCACCAATACCACCACCAATACCACCAAAACAATACCAATACCACCACCATCAATACCACCACCACCACCAGTACCACCACCAATACCACCATCACCACCAATACCAACACCACCACCAATACCAACACCACTACCAATACCACCACCAGCAATACCAATACCACCACCAGCAATACCACCAATACCACCACCAATACAATACCACCGCCAATGCCAATACCACCACCAATACCACCACCACAAATACCATCACCACTACTAATACCACCACCAATACCACCACCACAAATACCACCAACAATACCAACACCACCAATACCACCACCAATACCACCACCACCAATACCACCACCACCAAAACACGTACCACCACCAGTACCAGTACCACCACCAAAATACCAATGCCACCACCAATACAAATACCACCATCACCAATACCAATACCACCACCACCAATACCAGTACTGTAGGAGAGTTGGATCTGCTTCTTATAGTTACACCCACTTTTTGCTGATGTTTCACTGTTTTTGACTTAGTCTGACTGGGATCCTGCTATTCAGGACCGCAGTCTATCTGCTTTCTCCTCTAAATTGATTGCATGTACTCTAGGTACACTCCAGATTGGATTCTGGGGTACCCTTATAAGTCCCTAGTATATGGTATACTATGTACCCAGGGCATAGGTACCCCAGAGGCCTCCCAGGGGCTGCAGCATGTATTATGCCACCCCTGAGAGGCTATTTAAACTGACACCACAGGTCTGCTACTGCAGCCTGTGTAAGGTGGTGCATGCACCCCTTACTTAGATATAGGTTCCCTATATCTATCCTGATCACTGCACATATAAGCCTATCAGTCACCCCTATGGCAGGCCTTATCAATCCTGAAGGCAGAGGGGCGTGGCTTGCCAGCGAATGGAGGCAGACGCGTGAGCTTGGAGCTCCACACCGGCCCCGTGAATTATCCTGCATAGACGGCCGCCCGATCTCTGGGGGGCCGCGACGGAGGTCCTGCAGCGACGTGGGATCTCGGAGCGACGGCTGTGATCCCCTCCCGCCCAGACTGAGGCAGAAAACCTGTGATCCGACTTGGCGCAGCAGCCGAGAACAGGGGACAAGATGGCGCCGATCTGAACACGGAGCTCCGCCCGCCCGGATCGTGCTTTCCGCACGGACGTCTGCCGAGCACCAGTGCTAAATTGCAGGTCAGTGGAGCCAGGGAGAGCGGTGGGGGCGCTGACGGCATGAGGTGGAGAGAGGAGGTGCCTTGCTGTTGGGACTGGTTGGCTGTGGCCGGAACCGAGAGGACTGCGGTGAGCAGCCTGCTCCTGCGGCATCGCGTGGGCCTGGTGGCTCGCCTGCTATACCCTGGAGAGTGGTGAGGAGGGCAGGACTGCGGCACTTGTGGTTGAAGCGATACACCACCGGCGAGTGGGCGGCTGTGAACTTCTGGGCGGGCACTCAAGTACAGTGGCCTGCAGTGCGTGCCGACTTGACGGCTGGTCTCCCATTGAGAGTGAAGGTGGCTGGGACTGGCGGCGGCAGGCGAGAGCCGCTGGGGCGCTGTAGGGGGAACCCTAGGTTGAGCAGAGGAGCGGCCCCCGAATTGAGTCCTGGCAACCCGCCGTGCCCGCTTACAGGTGCGAGCCGGCCCGTGCGAGACCTGAGCGGTGCCCTGTGCCGGAGCCTGCAGAGGATCCCTGCGTTGCTCAAAGGACTGGCGACAACTGGGAGCACCTGGAGCCAAGTGGGCCTAGAATGCGCTGGAGCCGGCGCGCGCTGAGCATGGGGAGACGGCCCTGAGCTCCTTGACTGCGTGGCTGACATCTGCCCAGGGTTATAGCCCATGGCGCCTTGCGCGAGGGTACTGCTGCTGCCTAATTGCACACTCGAGGACCCCGTGACTGCTGATGTATCGGTTGTTCTGGTCCCCCGCCACGTACGAGTGGGCCTCCCAGAAGCTGCTTGAGGTGGCTGTGACCTGCACGCGAGGTGAGCTTGGATATCTACGCTCGTCAGATCACTACCTGAGAGATGGGGAAGCCTTGGGGTAAGCAGCAGGCGGCTCCACCGGATCGAGATGATGGGGGACATGAATCCACGCGGCCGGAATCTCCCGAGCCGCCGAGTGTTGCAGGGGTGCAACTACAATTGTCTCGCATACTTCTATTTGAGCCCATTGATTAATATCATTCGGGCTCATAATGTGAAATTGGTAAATTATGCTGATGACACCCAGATCATTCTATCTCTTGATGGAACCCTACCCAATGCCCTGGAGGATTTTCATGCGTGCATGCACGATACTGCGCAGTGGCTACGTAATAATTCTTTACAATTTAATTCGGATAAGACCGAAATTGTACACTGCGCAGTTGGGAAGGTCCATCTGCCTCTTCCTCACAACTTCTGGCCCCTTGATTCATCTACTGCCTTGGCGCCATCTAAGACGGTGCGAAACTTGGGAGTCATGTTTAATGCCAACCTGTCATTAGAGACGCAAGTGAACAAGATGGTGGGGTGCTGTTTTGGCCTTATTAGGGCTTTGAGAAAGATTCTCCCGTTGCTCCCAATTTCGGTTAGAGCCTTGGTTGTTCAAGGCGCTATCCTAAGTAGACTCGACTACTGCAATGCTCTATTGCTGGAGTCCCCCAAGTATCTGATTCAGAGACTGCAGCGTGTTCAGAATACGGCTGCGAAATTGGCCCTGTCTAGGCCACGAGGCTTTTCCGCCTCAATGTGCCTAGCTGAGCTACATTGGCTCCCTGTGCAGCAAAGAATTTATTTTAAATCCCTTTGTATAGGGTTTAGGGCTTTGCATGGACTCGGTCCTAGGCCGCTACAGAAGAAATTGGTTTGGTATACTCCTACCCGGACCCTTCGTTCCTCTTCTGCTTACTTGGCAAAGGTACCCAGGTTCAATAGGGCCAGACTGGGAGGAAGATCTTTTAGTTTTGCTGCTGCGAAACTTTGGAACACACTTCCACTTGAAATTAGACAATGCAGTACCCTGTCCCTGTTCAGGAAAAGGATCAAAACGTGGTTGTTCCACAGAAACTGATCCTGTCGCTTTTGAGTAATGCTCTTAGGTTCTGTCCTTCTCGCTTCACGTTGGTCTGTGTTCATGTATCTTTAGCGCCAGGGTACCCGTAGGGTGTTTGTTGCGCTCTATAAATGCTATATACAATACAATACAATACAATACAGGCCATTACGGACACACGAGAGGCCCTGCAGCGAGACATTGCCACGGTCTCAGTGGGTTGGGATTGCTGCGCGCTGACCACAATAAACTGTCGGGCAGAATGAAGCAGGCTGAAACCTCCCTGGCAACTATAGAACCAGCGCAGAAAGTCCTTACTGACCAGATGGGGGAGGTCACCCGCAGAGTGTCGGCGCTGGAAAAATGGGCAGAAGACGCAGAAGGGAGGAATCGCAGAAACAACATCCGTGTTCTGGGCCTGCCGGAGGAAATTGAGGGAACTAACATGGTCCAGTATTTGGAGGACTGGCTCCGTACCACAGTAGCACCAGAGGGACTGATGCAGTTTTACACGCTGGAGAGGGCGCACCGAGTACCGGCACGTCCGTTGGCATCGGGACGCCCACCGTGTCCAGTGGTGGCAAGGCTCCTTCATTACAAGGACAGGGATCATCTACTGCGGATGGCACGCTCGACGGGACCGTACACAGTGGGCAACAGTAAGGTCACCATTTTCCCTGACTACACGCAGGAGGTTCAGCGCCGTCGCGCGTCTTTCCTAGCAGTCAAGCGGGCTCTTCGAGAGGAGGGCATCCAGTACTCACTGATACTTCCCACTCGCCTGAGAATAGTCTTGGACGGTACCACACATTTCTGTGAGGACCCATCGGAGGCCTGGGACTGGTTGGAGACGTATGGAACAGGCAGGAAGCCGACCAGAGATACTGGAACTGGAGAACCTTCGAGACAGTTGCCACAGCGCCGACGCAGGTCGAGGCGGCGCCCGGCTGCGATGAAGACACCTGGCCCGTCCCAAACGGAGAAAGACAGACATGTGGCATTACAGGCGGTGTCGCAGATCTTGGGAACTCCGGAACAACACTCGGACACTGGGCAGGAGTCAGATAAGTTGCGAGTGGGAACAGACACGGATACGGCCGATTCCCAGAACAGTGATTCACAGATGCCTCATGTTACACCGGGCACGGCGGATGAGCTTTTGTGATCTATTTGTTGCGTGTTTTGACGATTGAATGGTTTGTATGCCTGCGAGGTGCGTGCTGAGCTATTTGGCTACAATTAGCATTGTATGCTTGAGTTTTGTATTGAACGCTGGGTGTGGTGGCTGGACGGGGGGCAGGGGTAGGGACTCCTGGCATGATGCCTCCTGGGGGTGGGAGCGGATAGTATAGTATAATGCGGGGCCTTGGTGTGGTCGGGTTTTTATTTTTTTCTCTACTCCTATTGTTCTCAAGTGACTGCTGGCAACCACTTTCCCCACCGTACTCCCTCAGTAGCCACTAGAGGGAACCCAGTTTGAAGTAGTTTGGATGGGGGCTTGTTTTTTAGTACCTGTCCTGGGGTGGGGTTGTTGGTGTTGTTTGTTTGTTACTAGGGGACTGTTACACGGGGAATGGCGCAACCCTACTTATGAGGGTTTGATTCATGGTACTAGGCACAATTGGCTAGTATTGGTGCAGGATGATTGGGGTCTGGCAGTGACAAGGGCTCAATGGCTCTATTTGAGTTGAAATGTATCACTTGGAACGTCAGGGGTATGCACTCAATGCAGCGTAGGCATTAGATTCACACATACTTGGTTCGTAGGGGGATCCAGCTGGCGTTCTTGCAGGAAACTCATATTGCCCCAAAAGAGGATATGGCACTGCAGCGTAGGTGGAGAGGGCAGGTTTTTAGCACCACATATTCTGCCTTTGCCCGGGGCGTTTTGGTGTGGGTCCGAGCCGGGGTCCCATTTCAGCCCACTCGCCAATTGAAAGACCCGGAGGGCCGATATGTTTTGGTTGCAGGTAGACTGAATGGTAGAGATGTGGTCTTGGGTAGCATATATGCCCCCAATACGGAACAATCGGCCTTTCTCAGGCAGTTATCTGGGAAGGTTGCCCCTTTTTTCACTGGACCTGTGCTACTGGGAGGGGATTTTAACTCGGTCACGGACGTCCTGCTGGATAGATCCCATCCTCCACTTCCTGAGGCTCCCATTCATAGGCTCTCCAGGGATAGGCGAGATTGGCAGCAACAGTGGGGCTTAGTAGATACTTGGAGGGTGCACCACCCAGCTGATCGAGATTATTCATATTTTTCTGCTGTACATGACCTCCATGTGCGGTTGGATGCGATGTTATGCACTCCTGATATACATGCAATGGTGCAGCATAGTGAGTATCTCGCCAGAACGATATCGGATCATAATCCCTTATTGTTGCGTTTGAACTTGGTCCCTGATCGCCCTGTAATATCGACTTGGCGTTTGAATCCAACATTGTTATAGAGGATCAGGTGTTTAGAGAAGGGGTGGGGGCTGGTATCACTGACTATTTCCAGGACAACGCTGGCACTGCTTCGTCGCTGATGGTGGAATGGGACGCCTTCAAGAGTGTGATAAGGGGGCATTGCATGGCGCAAAAAGTGGGAGTGCGCAGGGAATTGCTGCAGGACCTGGAGAGCGCGGAGCGGCAGTTGCGTGACATAGAAAGGGAGAGACCTGAGCATCCGGACAGCCAGCGGGACCTCCTGGCCGCAAGGGAAGAGGTCGCAGTGCAGATGTAGCGGCTGCGTTGCTATGAATATAAGCAGTATGTCACACGTGCACATGCAGAGAGCGATAAATCAGGGGCGTTATTGGCATGGCTGGCCAACCCAGCTAGGAGAGGGACGGTTATACTTGAATTGCGCCACCCCGGTGGGGAGGCCTGTTATACGCAAAAGGGGATAAATGATCAGTTCTGTGCTTATTATGCAGAACTTTATCGGAGTCAGGTGATCCCTGATAGAGAGGCGGTGCGAGGCTTTCTGGCGGGGGTCACCCTCCCAATGCTAGATAGGGAGCGAGCAAAGCTGCTGGGTGAGGATATCACTCTAAGTGAAGTCTGCGGCGCGATTAAGCACATGGCCAGGAAAAAGACCCCGGGAGTGGATGGACTCCTGGTGGAATTTTATAGCGAGTATGTTGATCTCTTGGCCCCCAGGCTGGTGCTGCTGTATAACGCAGCGAAGAAGGGTAGGTTACTGCCCGCCACAACTCGCGAAGCGCTCATTATCCCCTTGCTGAAACCGGGGAAGCCACCCCATGACGTGACAGCCTATCGACCATTATCAATGTTGACTACGGATTATAAAATCCTAAGCCGGATTTTGGCGTCCCGCCTGCTCCCCTATATGACCCACCTAATACATGCAGACCAGGTGGGTTTTATACCGACCCGGAACACAGCTCAGAATATTCGGCGCCTATTTCGGGTTTTGGATGCGGACACGTATGAGAGGGCATCTGCTACTGTTTTGGCCATAGATATTGAGAAGGCCTTTGACAGTCTTGAATGGCCTTATTTGTTTCAAGTCATGCACCGCTTTGGTCTGGGCGAGGGCTTTATTGACTGGACATCTCTCCTGTATTGTCAATCCGCGGCCCGTGTGAAAACAGGGAGGATGGTATCGGATACCTGCGCCGTGGGGCGGGGAACGCGACAGGGGTGCCCCCTCTCCCCATTATTGTTTGCTCTGGCCATGAAGCCGCTGGCGGCGCGTGCTCGCACGGGCCGGCATTTTCCAGGGCTGCGTGTCTCTATGCGGGTTCACCATATAGCTTTATATGCTGATGACCTCCTTTTGTTCCTGACGGATAGCGAGGGAGCCCTTAGGGGTGCGAAAGCGTTATTGGCAGATCTAGGCAGGATTGCCGGGCTTAAGGTTAATTGGGGGAAATCCTGTCTGTTCCCCACAGAACCGCGGACTGATGGGCCTGAGACTACTCAAGGGGTACGCTGGGAACGTCGGTGATTGACGTATCTTGGTACTCATGTATATCACACCCACACAGACTTGTTGGAGGGTAATGTGGGCAGGGCTATTGGAGCACTCAGGGGTTGCATGGCATTTTGGAGTACGCTTCCCTTGTCACTGGCGGGACGAGTAGCCCTCCTTAAAATGATAGCGCTCCCGAGACTCCTGTATTATTTTCGAACGTTACCCTTATGGATACCGGCCTCGGTTTTCCAACAGCTGCGGTCAATGGTGATTGGGTTCCTTTGGGCTGAGGGGCGGCGGCGAGTGGCTATTAACACATTGATGAGGCCACGCTCGGAGGGCGGTCTGGCGGTTCCCGACTTTGAAACATACTATATAGCGGCACAATTACAGGGGCTCACTCAGGCAGTGGTGCGAGAGATCAGGAGCACGGATGATGAGATGGGGATTAGTGTGGAGAGACACCTACTCTCCAGACTGCTGTTGCAGTTGCCGTTGCCGACCCCCTCTCTCACCCGCGAGATGGGGACGTTTAAACTTTGCTGGAATAGGGCGCTCCGGCGTGCGCAGGTTGTACGGCCTTATGGTCCGGAAATTCCTCTGGCGGTGTGCACGGCGTTGCCGCATGGAGGTAATTGGATGGCCTTACAGGGCTGGGAAGAGAATGGGTTGACCACTATGGGAGGTCTTTATGAGGATGGGGCTGTGCTCCCCTATGAGACGCTACAGGATAGATATGACCTACCCCGTGGTGATTATTTGCTCCACTTGGGGCTTATCGCAGCCATCCAGGCACATTGGAAAATGGGGCTTAGTGAACCTGCGACCTCGCTGACATGTCAGTATGTGGTCCTAGCGGCTGGCACTGTTAAGGAAGTAACCTGTCTCTACCGTAGAATGACGAGCGAGAGGTTGACCCCTTTAGCGACCCTCCGGCTGAGATGGGAAGAGGATTTGGGGGATGAGATCCCTGAGAAAACGTGGGCAGAACTTGTCGAGCGTGCGTGGAAGAGTACAAGGAATGCTTGCTTCCAGTTGGTTCATTTTTACATTCTTCACAGAGCCTATCTTACTCCGGCTAAAATTAATCAATACTTCCATACAGATTCGGCAATATGCCCGCGTTGTCGTACGGCGGGGGCAGATTTTGGTCATATGATGTGGACATGTCCTCAGCTTGGGACGTACTGGGAAGAGGTAGTTGAATTATTGCAGGATGTCACGGACAGGGACATGGTACCCACAATGGGCTTATGTTTGCTGCATTGGTTTCCCCACACCGCCAGGAATAAAACAACGAGTAAATTTATATACCTGGGGCTTTTGTTAGCAAAGAGGGAGATTACAATTCACTGGAAGGCAGAAAGGGGCCCCAGTTATAGGAGATGGCGCGCAGAATTAGTTAAATGGGCGGACTGCGAGGGAGTTGCAAGATTGCAAGCGGCGAGCCGTGCGAAGAGCGAGAAGGCGCTGGAGCTGGCGAGGGCTTGGGAAGCACTGGTGCAGCTTTTGAGGGCCCCAAATAATGAGGCTGACGAGGAAAAGGAGGAAACAGACTAATAGTATCTGGAAGAAGGAGATAGTCTTGTTTGTAACTCCACCGCACTGAGCCTCTTATATGTGCGCTGCCCTGGCGTTGAGAAGCCATCGCCCTGTTTACTGCCCTGTATTTTGGTCTTTCATCCTCCACGCAGTTGTGTCTTGTTGCCACTATTGCTTGCGCATAGAGGTTGTGCCAAGGGGGGAGGGGGTGAAATAAGAGGGAGGATTTAGAGTGCAAATTGATTGCTGGGTGTTTATGAGGTTTGAAGTGATGTTTTGCCATGACATGCAGAAGAACAACTGTACCGCTAGATGACTAAAACTGCATAAGTGGCCTCAGGCACTATAAATTATTATGATATTCATTCGTCTCAGCGAAGTACAGCTGCTGGGTAACAAAGGTACCTTGTACTTGTGGGTCACCTGTGCGGACTAATGGCAGAGCGGACTGAGTTGTGATGCAATCAATTGTATTTGTTTCATGTAATTAAAACAATAAAAACAAATAAAAATAAAAAATAAAAAAAATCAATCCTGAAGGTAGGGTGCTGGGTTTTATGTGAGAGGGTGCCCATGCAAGAGCAGAGCCCCTCTGCAGCCTTCGGAACCACTATTCCAGGGTTGTCTGTGATGCAGCCAACCATATACTCTTAAGTGCATTATAACCTCGCGGTAAATGCTAACTTTAAAATGGCTGCAAGGAATTATGTCGTGTTTGGTGTCAAACACCTTGGAATCATACCTCCCACACCAGTAACTGGTGTGGGAGGTATGATTCCTCCCTCCTAGAGGGAGAAATATGACAGCACTGGTACACCCGGTACCAGCTTCACAGAGCCCTGGCATCGCAAAATGGATGCTGCCAGCCACAGACACGAGTCTGCCCTCCTGCTGCTGGATGAAACTCCGGCAGGGGAAAGCTTGACAATAGGTTTCCTGTCACAGGGAGGTGTGACCACCTCCCAGACAGGCTTTAGTGCATTGGGGCTGGGTGGGTGCACTCCAAGAGTGCTTTGATGTCTGCACTGGGGGCACATTTGGTGTCCCTGTGCATAGTCCAGCTCAACCCGGTTGCAGGGGCACTCAGCCCCTGCTCTGGTGCGAAACTGGACAAAGGACATGGGTGTAGCCACCCCTCTGTCCTGACCCTCCCATAGGTGGGTCCCCAGAGTTTGTCCCACCCCTTCCTTGGGTATAAAGTAGGAACCCTGACTACAGGGCTTTAGATTTTACCTGGACTAAACTCTGCTACAGAAACCAAGTAACCTTCGATGATCTACGCTTTGCTGGATGACTGAAGAATCTCCCTTGGAGTAAAGGAGTTACTCCCCTGCAAGGCAGGCACCTCAAAACATCTGACCAGTTTGCATCTATGCAGCTCCCGATGGACTCCGAAGATTTTGCAACACAGGAGGTGGGTTTCCATGAATCCCTGAGGCCGACTAGTGCTCTCAGCAAACCTGAGACCCGCAGCCCTCGTCGGGACAGTGCAACCTGAACCCCTGGACACCATGCACATTTGGAGCAGCATATGCTTCTAGGCGATCCCTGAGGCTGTGCTTTGGGCTACTTGTAGTGCAAGCCCCGAGCAGTGTTTCTACTGAAGATTACTGGCCTACACTCCACGAGTGTTCCGTGGGCTGGTATTGTGTGATTCCTCTTGAGGTCCCTTCACGATCCCTGGTCTGTTGACCTGTGGGTCCCTGAGAAGGCAACTTTAACTTTCAGTGGGCTTCCCTGGTTGCTCCAGACATGCCGTGACTCTCCATCACTTGGGGAGTCCCCAGGACCTTGCTGGTCCTCACAGAAGCATATTTTCTCTGACCACGTGGGTTGCAGTTGCCAAGGCTTGTTGGTCTCCAATCCGGAAACTGACCCCTTAGCACTCGACATCCTTTGTGGGACAGCTCACCTGCAGATCCTGGTCATCGTCGACATCTCCTGGTCCCCGTGGCTGCAGAGTCAAGCTTCACCTCTTTGCACCTGAAGCACCCGACATCGGTGGGCATTCGATTGCACCGCTCCTGGTCACGTGAAGTGACCCAGACTTTGTCCCCTCTGCTTTCAGGTTCTTCTCATCTCCGATCCAGGCTTGGATCACACAGACACTTTTCTTCTCCACGGCAGCAGTACTTTCTCGCATCACGCCATTGAAAACGACGAGGGTTTCCGACACCACTTGACCCCTATGCACCCGGCTCCTCTGGGATAGGTAACACGGGTACCTCGGTACTCTCAAGAGTGCTGGCCTTAGAACCTTCTATGTTTAGCTGGGTTTTCTTTAAGTCCTCTCCTAAGTGTCCTTAATCTTTACAATTCCAACCGCGACTTTCCCATAGAGTTGTACGGAGCTCGCGTCTGTTTTCCCACACTGCACCCGTCCTCCGTGGGTCCCCTGTGTCACTACCTTGGGTGGTTCCTTGGGGTCCCAGCGATTCTACGTGCTCTAGGCACTGTGTCTAGTCAAGTCGTGGTTGTTATACCACTTTCTTAATATATGGTTTGGTCTCCCCCTGGAGCCCACTGTGTATTGTGCTATTTACTGTCGTTCTAGTACTGTAATATTGTGTGCCTTGTTCTCTAATCTCATAAAGAGGTTAGTAGAGAGTATTTAGTAATAAATACATATATTATATATATACCTGGTGTGGTTTTCCTTTCATTTGGTCATATACTGGTAAAACAAGCTGCTTTACAAGACTTCAAGACTTAGCCTGAAGGCTGCTCTCCACAGCTACCACTAGGATAGCTTTCTATAAAGGTTGTCTTTCACCTAATCATCAATAAGGGTCGTTTGGACTGGTGCAAGGTGCCCACTTTAATTAGTGGGCAGCATATACCAGGCCAACTTCTCACATTGGTGTGCAGCGGTTGGGATTCAAGCTTGCTATTGTTTTACCAGATCATCTCAGTGAGTGACTAACTGAAAACCACTAAAGGTACTTAGGTACATATAAATCAAGTCTAGAATAAGGTAAGTTCTATTGAACTTAGAGTTGGGTAAGTCAAGGGTCTAGCACACCCTTTCTCCAACTCAAGAGAGTGTAGAGTAAGTAGGTGCATACACGACACTAGAATGTCTTCAAGGCCTGAAGTCAGTGGCTCCTTGCCAACTAAGTATGACCAACTCACATTCCAAGAATTGACAAACATGTGTGCAACAAGGAAACTGAAGACAGGGAAAAACCCAAACACCCAAAGCTCATAGTGACTTTGCTTTTAGATGACCTCAGAAAGACCCCAGGGTCTGATGAGGCAGGCAAAGGGGGTGGGGCAGCAGAAGAGGAAAGGCCAGGAAGTGAAAACTTCAATGACCAGGACTCTGATGCTGGCCAGGAGGATCAAAATGATTCTGACCTGGAACAGCCAATCCTTCCTGAGGGTGAGGAAGGAGGCCCCAGTGGGCCTCTCTTTACCCCACCTGAAAGGGTTAACAGTTTACCAAGAAGATCTAGATCTCCTTCTCTGGAATCTAATCATTCTGGTACATCTGTAGGGAGCTCTGTTTCTCATAGGACTTCTTCTCATAAAAGGGAGTCCTCTTATGAGAAGAAGTGCCAACTGCTTGAGTTTTAGAGAGCTAAGCTCAGGATCCAGAGAGAGCAATTGGCCTTAGACAGGGAGTCCTCTTCAGAGAGCTTCTCAGAAGTTGGGACTAGAGTCCCCTGGTGGCAGCCACAGTGTCCCTAGAGGTAGAGATCATACTCATGACCATAGGAACCTGAATAAGATTGTCCCTCCCTACCAGAGTGGGGATGACATCCACAAATGGATAACTGCACTGGAGAGGGCCTGTAGGGTACAGAGGGTCCCTCGGGAGCAGTGGGCAGCAATCTTGTGGCTCTCCTTTGCAGACAAAGGTAGAGACAAGCTCCTCACTGTAAGAGAAGAGGATGCTGATAATTACAAAGTCCAGAAGAGTGCTCTGATTGATGGGTTTGGCCTAACCACTGAACAATACAGGTTAAAGTTCAGAGACACCCAAAAGGCACAGACTCAGGACTTGGTTGACTTTGTAGATTGTGCTACTAAGGCTCTGGAAGGCTGGTTACTTGGCAGTAAGGTGTGTGATTTCAAAGGATTGTATAATTTAATCATGAGAGAGCAGATCCTTAATGCCTGTCAAAATCAACTGTTGCATCAGTACCTGGTGGACTCTGATCTGACCTCTCCCCAAGAATTGGGCCAGAAGGCAGACAAATGGGTCAGAACCAGGGTGAAGCAGAAGGTTCAGAATCAAGGTGGTGACTACAAGAAGCAAGATTCTAACAACTCTGATAAGGGTGGGGAGAAGAGTAAAGACCAGAAATCTTCTCAAGGGCCCCAAAAATCTGCATCTGGTAGGGAGTCACAATCCAACAAGGGAAAAGGCAAGAAGAAACCATGGTGTCAAATCTATAAACAGAAGACCCATTGGAAAAGTGATTGTACCAAGTCCAAGGACTCAACTCCAACCACCACTGCCCCTAAGGCAACTTTTCCCCTATTTCAGCTCCAAGTGGTGGTGTTCCGAATAAGGGTGTAGTAGGGTTAACCCTGGGATCTGAGATGGACTCTGGCCTAGTCAGAGTTCCAACTCAGGCTATGTTGATCTGTGATGGAGGCATGGATATGGCCTCCTCATTTGTAAGCCCATGTAATCTGGGCAAATACAGACAACAGCCTATAATAAACGGAAAAGAGGCCTTGGCATTCAGGGACACAGGAGCAAGTGTCACAATGGTGACAAAAGATCTTGTGGCTCCTGAGCAAATCATACTTGGTGAGATGTACCAAGTGACCAATGCTAGCAATGTCAGTATAGACCATTCCTTGGCAGTTGTTAATTTCTCCTGGGGAGGGGTAACTGGCCCTAAAAAGGTTGTGGTAAGTGCGGACCTCCCTGTTGAATGCTTGTTGGGCAATGATTTAGAAACTTCAGCTTGGGCTGAAGTGGAACTCAGGACTTATGCAGAATTGTTGGGTATCCCTGCAGATGTGTTTGCTATGACCAGGTCACAGGCAAAAATGTCTAACACTGAACAGGTCCTGGATCCTGGAAAAATGGACCAGGTACCTTCCAAGAGGAGGAGCAGTAGGGTTAAGGCAGTGTCTTCCCCCCTGCCTCTGAATCCAGATCAGTCTCTTGAGGGAGCTGATCTTAGTCCTGAAGAAGGAACCATCCCAGATGAGCTTGAACCTGATCAGGTTGAGTTCCTGGGGACAGGGGGCCCTTCCAGGGCAGATCTGAGCCAGGAGCAACTGAGCTGCCCCTCTCTTGAACCCCTCAGACAGCAAGCTGCTGCTGAGGCTGCTGGGAGTACTAGTGGTTCCCATAGGATCTACTGGGATGATGGACTCCTTTACTCAGAGTATAGAGACCCCAAGCCTGGAGCCACCAGGAGGTTGGTTATACCTCTGAAGTTTAGGAGCTTCCTATTGACCCTAGCACATGATATTCCCTTAGCAGGTCACCTAGGCCAAAACAAGACTTGGGACAGAATTGTCCCTCACTTTCATTGGCCTCATATGTCTGAAGACACCAAGGAGTTTTGTCGCTCCTGTGTCACCTGTCAAGCCAGTGGTAAGGCAGGTAGCACCACAAAGGCCCCCCTGATACCACTACCTGTGGTGGGGGTTCCCTTTGAGAGGGT
The DNA here is from genome assembly GCA_963921515.1 of Calotriton arnoldi. Classification (NCBI taxonomy): domain Eukaryota; kingdom Metazoa; phylum Chordata; class Amphibia; order Caudata; family Salamandridae; genus Calotriton; species Calotriton arnoldi. The sequence goes on along the minus strand of CAWUFW010006423.1, from coordinate 355,289 downwards.
AGGGATTGACATTGTTAGTCCCCTAGATCCTCAAACTGCATCTGGGCACAGATTTATACTGGTGGTGGTGGCCATGCCACTAGGTATCCAGAGGCAATTCCCCTTAGGACCACCACAGCTGCTGTGGTGGCAAGGGCCCTCCTGGGAATCTTTTCCAGGGTGGGTTTTCCTAAGGAGATAGTATCAGACAGAGATGCAAACTTCATGTCTAGTTACTTAACTGCTATGTGGAAGGAGTGTGGAGTAAATTACAAATTTACCACCCCTTATCACCCACAATGCAATGGTTTAGTTGAAAGGTTCAACAAAACCTTAAAGGGCATCATTAAAGGTCTCACAGAAAAGCTTAGGCGCAGATGGGACATACTTTTGCCCTGCCTTCTCTTTGCCTACAGAGAGGTTCCACAGAAGGGGGTTGTTTACAGCCCATTTGAGCTTCTGTTTGGACATCCAGTTAGGGGTCCATTGTGTCTAGTGAAGGAGGGATGGGAGTTACCTCTCAAAACCCCTAAACAGGATATTGTGGACTATGTACTTGGTCTCCGCTCCAGGATGGCTGAGTACATGAAGAAGGCAATTAAAAACCTTGAGGCTAGCCAGGAATTACAAAAGGCCTGGCATGACCAAAAGGCTGTGTTGACTGTTTATCAGCCAGGACAGAAAGTATGGGTGTCGGAGCCTGTGGCCCCAGCAGCCCTCCAAGACAAGTGGAGTGGCCCCCATACCATAATTGAGCAAAAGGGAGAGGTTACCTACCTGGTGGACCTAGGAACTCCCACGAGCCCCTATGGGGTGCTCCATGTCAACAGGCTCAAACCATATATTGACAGGGCAGACATGGGCTTGCTCATGGCTACTGATGAGGGACAGGAGGAAGAGTGTGATCCACTCCCTGACCTGCTCTCACAGAACCCTGATGATGGTTCAGTAGAGGGTGTAGCCTTGGCAGGCAGCCTCACTGACCAGCAGCACACTGATTGAAGAAAAGTTCTCAACCAGTTTAGACATATGTTCTCACTGACTCCAAGTCATACTACCTGGTGCACTCATGAAGTGGACACTGGGGACAGTCTGCCTGTTAAAAAAAAGATTTACAGGCAACCTGACCATGTCAGGGACTGCATCAGTACTGAAGTCCAGAAGATGTTGGATTTGGGTGTGATTGAACCCTCAGATAGCCCTTGGGCTAGTCCAGTAGTCTTGGTACCTAAACCTCACACCCACGGTGGCAAGAGAGAGATGAGGTTTTGTGTTGACTACAGAGGTCTCAACGCAGTCACTAGGATGGATGCCCATCCAATCCCTAGGGCAGATGAGCTTATAGACACTTTGGCCTCAGCCAAGTTTCTCAGCACATTTGACCTGACAGCTGGCTACTGGCAAATCAGACTAGCTGAGGATGCAAAAGCCAAAACAGCATTCTCAACCCCTAGTGGGCACTACCAATTTGTGGTGATGCCCTTTGGTTTGAAGAATGCACCTGCCACTTTTCAAAGGTTGGTGAACAAAGTCCTTATAGGCCTGGAAGCCTATAGTGCAGCATATCTAGATGATATTGCTGTCTTTAGCTCCACCTGGGAGGATCACCTGGTCCACCTGAGAAATGTTTTGGAGGCCCTGCAGAAAGCAGGCCTCACTATCAAGGCCACCAAGTGCCAGTTAGGGCAGAGCCAAGTTGTATACCTGGGCCACCTTGTGGGTGGAGGCCAGGTTCAACCATTGCAGAGCAAAATCCAGACCATCATGGACTGGGTTGCTCCAACCACCCAGACTCAGGTCAGAGCTTTCTTGGGCCTGACTGGGTACTATAGGAGGTTTGTCAAAGGGTATGGATCCATAGTGACCCCTTTGAATGACTTAACTTCCAAGAGAATGCCAAAGAAAGTTCAGTGGACAGTTAGCTGTCAAAAGGCATTTGATGAGCTGAAGCAGGCCATTTGCACTGCTCCCATTCTGCAAAGTCCTGACTACTCCAAACAATTCATTGTCCAAACAGATGCATCTGAGTTGGGGGTAGGGGCTGTGTTATCACAATTGAATGATGAAGGTCAGGATCAGCCAGTAGCTTTTATTAGCAGAAGGTTGACCCCCAGAGAGAAACGTTGGTCAGCCATTGAGAGGGAAGCCTTTGCTGTGGTTTGGGCCTTGAAGAGGCTGAGGCCATACTTGTTTGGCACTCACTTCATTGTTCAGACAGACCACAAGCCCCTTTTATGGCTAAAACAGATGAAGGGTGAACACCCCAAACTTTTGAGGTGGTCCATTTCCCTACAGGGGATGGACTATACAGTGGAACATAGACCTGGGAATAACCATGCCAATGCAGATGGACTCTCCAGATATTTCCACTTAGAACATGAAGACTCAACTGGTCAAGGTTAGTTTAATGTCTTGACTTTTGGGGGGGGGGGTTGTGTAGGAGAGTAGGATCTGCTTCTTATAGTTACCCCCACTTTTTGCTGATGTTTCACTGTTTTCGACTTAGCCTGACTGGGATCCTGCTATTCAGGACCCCAGTCTATCTGCTTTCTCCTCTAAATTGATTGCATGTACTCTAGGTACACTCCAGATTGGATTCTGGGGTACCCTTATAAGTCCCTAGTATATGGTATACTATGTACCCAGGGCATAGGTACCCCAGAGGCATCCCAGGGGCTGCAGCATGTATTATGCCACCCCTGAGAGGCCATTCAAACTGACACCACAGGTCTGCTCCTGCAGCCTGTGTAAGGTGGTGCATGCACCCCTTACTTAGATATAGGTTCCCTATATCTATCCTGATCACTGCACATATAAGCCTATCAGTCACCCCTATGGCAGGCCTTATCAATCCTGAAGGCAGGGTGCTGGGTTTTATGTGAGAGGGTGCCCATGCATGAGCAGAGCCCCTCTGCAGCCTTCGGAACCACTATTCCGGGGTTGTCTGTGATGCAGCCAACCATATACTCTTAAGTGCATTATAACCTCGCGGTAAATGCTAACTTTAAAATGGCTGCAAGGAATTATGTCGTGTTTGGTGTCAAACACCTTGGAATCATACCTCCACACCAGTAGCTGGTGTGGGAGGTATGATTCCACCCTCCTAGAGGGAGAAATATGACAGCACCGGTACACCCGGTACCAGCTTCACAGAGCCATGGCATCACAAAATGGATGCTGCCAGCCACAGACACGAGCCTGCCCTCCTGCTGCTGGACGAAACTCCGGCAGGGGAAGGCTTGACAATAGGTTTCCTGTCACAAGGAGGTGTGACCACCTCCCAGACAGGCTTTAGTGTATTGGGGCTGGGTGGGTGCACTCCAAGAGTGCTTTGATGTCTGCACTGGGGGCACATTTGGTGTCCCTGTGCATAGTCCAGCTCAAACCGGTTGCAGGGGCACTCAGCCCCTGCTCTGGCACGAAACTGGACAAAGGACATGGGTGTAGCCACCCCTCTGTCCTTACCCTCCCATAGGTGGGTCCCCAGAGTTTGTCCCACCCCTTCCTTGGGTATAAAGTAGGAACCCTGACTACAGGACTTTAGATTTTACCTGGACTGAACTCTGCTACAGAAACCAAGTAACCTTCAACGATCTATGCTTTGCTGGACGACTGAAGAATCTCCCTTGGAGTAAAGGAGTTACTCCCCTGCAAGGCAGGCACCTCAATGCATCTGACCGGTTTGCATCTACGCAGCTCCAGACGGACTCCGAAGATCTTGCAACACAGGAGGTGGGTTTCCAAGCTTCCCCAAAGCCGACTAGTGCTCTCAGCAGACCTGAGACCCGCAGCCCTCGTGGGGACCGTGCAACCTGAACCCCTGGACACAGTGCACATTTGCAGCAGCATATGCTACTAGGCAATCCCTGAGGCTGTGCTTTGGGTTACTTGTAGTCCAAGCCCCGAGCAGTGTTTTCTCTGAATATTACTGGCCTACACTCCCCGAGTGTTCCGTGGGCTGGTACTGTGTGATTCCTCTCGAGGTCCCTTCGCGATCCCTGGTCTGTTGACCTGTGGGTCCCTGAGAAGGCAACTTTAACTTTCAGTTGGCTTCCCCAGTTGCACCAGATGTGCCCTGACTCTCCATTGCTTGGGGAGTCCCCAGGACCTTGCTGGTCCTCACAGAAGCATCTTTTCTCTGACCGCATGGGTTGCAGTTGCCAAGGCTTGTTGGTCTCCAATCCGGAAACTGACCCCTCAGCACTCGACATCCTTTGCGGGACAGCTCGCCTGAAGAACCTGGTCATTGTCGACGTCTCCTGGTCCCCGTGGCTGCAGAGTCAAGCTTCACCTCTTCGCACCTGAAGCACCCAACATCGGTGGGCATTCAATTGCTCCGCTCCTGGTCACGTGAAGTGACCCAGACTTTGTCCCCTCTGCTTTCAGGTTCTTCTCATCTCCGATCCAGGCTTGGATCACACCGGCCACTTTTCTTCTTTACGGCAGCAGTACTTTCTCGCATCACGCCATTGAAAACGGCGAGGGTTTCCGACACCACTTGACCCCTATGCACCCGGCTCCTCTGGGATAGGTAACACGGTTACCTCGGTACTCTCAAGGGTGCTGGCCTTAGCACCTTCTATGTTTAGCTGGGTTTGCTTGAAGTCCTCTCCTAAGTGTCCTTAATCTTTAAAATTCCAACTGCGACTTTCCCATAGAGTTGTACGGAGCTCGCGTCTGTGTTCCCACACTGCACCCGTCCTCCGTGGGTCCCCTGTGTCACTACCTTGGATGGTTCCTTGAGGTCCCAGCGATTCTACATGCTCTAGGCACTGTGTCTAGTCAAGTCGTGGTTGTTATACCACTTTCTTAATATATGGTTTGGTCTCCCCCTGGAGCCCACTGTATATTGTGCTATTTCCTGTCGTTCTAGTACTGTAATATTGTGTGCCTTGTTCTCTAATCTCATAAAGAGGTTAGTAGAGAGTGTTTAGTAATAAATACATATATTTTATATATACCTGGTGTGGTTCTCCTTTCATTTGGTCATTCAAGAGGTTATATACTGGTAAAACAAGCTGCTTTACATTCCTTCAAGACTTAGCCTGAAGGCTGCTCTCCACAGCTACCACTAGGATAGCTTTCTATAAAGGTTGTCTTTAACCTAATCATCAATAAGGGTCGTTTGGACTGGTGCAAGGTGCCCACTTTAATTAGTGGACGGCATATACCAGGCCAACTTCTCACAAGTACCACTACCACCAATACCACCACCACCATCAATACCACCACCACCAATCCCACTACCACCACCACCAAAACCAGCACCACCAATACCAGCACCACCAATACCACCACTACCAATCCCAGCACCACCATCAATACCACCACCTCCAACACCACCAACACCACCACCAATACCACCACCACCAATACCACCAACACCACCACCACCACCACCACCTCCAATACCAGCACGTATACCAGTACCAATACCACCACCACCAATACCAATACCACCACCACCAATACCAATATCACCACCACCAATACCACCACCACCAATACCACCACCGCCACCAGTACCAATACCACCATCACCACCAATACCACCACCACCAATACCACCACCACCAATACCACCACCAATACAATACCACCGCCAATGCCAATACCACCACCAATACCACCGCCAATACCACCACCACCAATTCCACCACCACAAATACCACCAATACCACCACCACTACTAATACCACCACCAATACCACCACCACCACCAATACCACCACCACCAATACCACCACCACCACCAATACCACCACCACCACCAATACCACTACCACCACCACCACCAATGCCACCACTACCAATACCACCCCCAATACCACTAAAAAATCTCCACCATCACCAATACAACCACCAATACCACCACCATCAGCAATACTACCACCACCAATACCAACCCCACCAATACCACCACCAAAACCACCACCAATACCACCACCACCAATACCACCGCCAATACCACCGCCAATACCACCACCACCAATACCAATGACACCACCACAAATACCACCAATACCACTACCACTACTAATACCACCACCAATACCACCACCACCAAAACCACCACCAATACCAATACCAACACCACCACCACAACCACCACCAATACCACCACCACCAATATCACAGCCACCAATACCACCACCACCACCACCAATACCACCACCAATACCACCACCACCTATACCACCACCAATAACAAGACCAACAATACCACCACCACCACAATCAATACCATCACCTCTACCTTCACCACCACCAATACCACCACCACCACCAATACCAACACCACCAATACCAACACCACTAATACCACCACCACCAATGCCACCACCACCACAATCAATACCACCACCAATACTACCACCACCACCAATACCACCACCACCAATACCAACACCACCAATACCACCACCACCAATACCACCACCAATACCACTACCAATACCACCACCACCAATACAACCACCACTAATACCAAAACTACCACCACCAATACCACCACCAATACCACCACCAAAACCTCCACCATCACCAATACTACCACCAATACCACCACCATCAGCAATACCACCACCACCAATACCAACACCACCAAAACCACCACCAATAACACCACCACCATTACCAATACCACCACCACCAATGCAACCACCACCACCACCAATACCACCACCACCAATACCACCACCAATACCACTGCCAATACCACCACCACCAATACCAATGACACCACAACAAATACCACCAATACCACTACCACTACAAATACCACCACCAAAACCACCACCACCACCAATACCAGCACCACCAAAACCACCACCACCAATACCACCACCACCAATATCACAGCCACCAATACCACCACCACCAATACCACCAACACCACCAATACAACCACCACCTATACCACCACCAATAACAAAACCAACAATACCACCACCACCACAATCAATACCACCACCTCTACCTCCACCACCACCAATACCACCACCAATACCAACACCAACACCAATACCACCACCATCACCAATACCACCACTAATACCACCACCACCAATACCACCACCACCAATACAACCACCACCACCACCAATACCACAAGTACCACCATCAATACCTCCACCTCCACCACCACCAATACTACTACCAATACTACCACCACCACCAATACCACCACCACCAATACCAACACCATCAATACGACCACCACCAATACCACCACCACCAACACCAATACCACCACCAATACCACCACCACCAATACAATCACCACTAATACCAAAACTACCACCACCAATACCACCACCACCAATACCACCACCACCACTAATACCACAACCACCAATACCATCACCAATACCACCACTTAATACCACCATCACCACCAATACCACCACCACCACCAATACCACCACCACCACCAATACCCAGACCAATCCCACCACCACCAATACCACCACCAATACCACCTTCACCAATACCACCACCACCAACACCACCACCAACACCAATACCACCACCAATACCAATACCACCACCAATGGCAATACCACCACCAATACCATCACCAATACCAGCACCATCAATACCACAACCACCACCACCACCAATACCACCACCACCAATACCAATACCACCACCACCCATACCACTACCACCAATACCATCACCACCAATACCACCAATACCACCACGACCACTAATACCAGAACCACCAACACCACCACCAATACCACCAACACCAACATCATCACCACCAATACCAATACCACCACCACCAATACCACCACCACCAATACGACTACTACCACCAATACCACCACCACCACCAATACCACTACCACCACCAATACCACCACCACCAATACCACCACCACCAATACCACTACCACCACCACAACTACCAATACTACCACCACCACCAATACCACCACCAATACTACCAGCAATAACATAACCACCAATACCAATACCACCACCACCAATACCACCACCACCAATACCACCACCACCAATTCCACCACCACCAATACCACCACCATCAATACCACCACCACCAATACCAATACCACCACCAGTGCCAATGCCACCAACACCAATACCACCACCACAACCAATACCAACACCACCAATACCACCACCACCACTAATACCACAGCCACCAATACCACCACCACCAATACCACCACCACCAACGCTAATACCACCACCACCAATACCACCAGCACGAATATCACCACCAATACCACCACCACCAATACCACCACTACCGCTAATACCACCACCAATACCACCACCACCAATACCACCACCACCAATACCACCACCACCAGTACTACCACCAGCAATACCACCAGCACCACCAATACCACCAGCACCACCAAAACCACCAATACCAGCACCAATAACAATGCCACCACCTAGACCGATACCACCACCAATACCAATACCGCCACCACCAATACCACCACCACCAATACACGTACCACCATCAATACCACCACCAATACCACCACCAATACCACCACCACCAATATGACTACTACCACCAATACCACAATCACCAATACCACCACCAATACCTCTACCACCAATTCCACCACCACCAATACCACCACCACCACCAATACCACCACCACCAATACCACTACCACCACCACCACTACCAATACTACCACCACCCCCACCAGAAATACTACCAGCAATAACACCACCACCAATACCAATACCACTGCCACCAATACCACCAGCACCAATACCACCAATACCACCACCACCAATTCCACCACCACCAATACCACCACCACCAATACCACTACCACCAATACCACCACCAATACCAATACCACCACCAGTGCCAATACCACCAACACCAATACCACCACCACAATCAATACCAACACCACCAATACCACCACCACCACCACTAATACCATACCCACCAATACCAACACCAATACCACCACCACCAATGCTAATACCACCACCACCAATACCACCAGCACCAATATCACCACCAATACCACCACCACCAATACCACCACTACTGCTAATACCACCAACAATACCACCACCACCAATACCACCACACTACCACCAATACCACCACCACCACCAATACCACCACCACCAGTACCACCCCCACCAATACCACCAGCACCACCAATACCACCACCAATACCACTACCACCACCAATACCGCCTCCACCAATACCACCACCACCAATATACGTACCACCATCAATACCAGTACCACCACCAATACCACCATGACCAATACCACCAATACCACCACCACCAATACCAATACCACCACCACCACCAATTCCACCACCAGTACCACCACCACCAGAACCACCAAAAACACCACCACCACCAATATGACCACCACCAATACCATCACCACCAATACCACCACCACAATCAATACCACTACCAACACCACCAACACCACCACCAATACCACCACCACCAATACCACCATCACCAATACCACCACCACCACCACCACCACCAATACCACCACCAATACCACCACCACCAATACCAACACCACCACCAATACCAATACCACCACCACCACCAATACCACCACCAATACCACCACTAATACCACAACCACCAATACCATCACCAATACCACCACCACCAATACCACCACCACCAATACCAATACCACCACCAATACCACCAGTACTACCACCAATACCACCATCACCACCAATACCACCACCACCACCAATACCAAAACCACCACCACCAATACCACCAGTACCACCACCAATACCACCAATACCATCACCACCACCAATACCACCACCACCAATACCAATACTACCACCACCAATACCTCCAACACCAATACAACCAATACCACCTCCAATACCACCACCACCACCAATACCAATACCACCGCCAATGCCAATACCTCCACCAATACCACCAATACCAACACCACCAATACCACCACCACCAATACCACCACCAATATCGCCACCACCAATACATGTACCACCACCAATACCAGTACCACCACCACAATACTAATGCCACCACTAATACCACCATCACCAATACCAATACCACCACCACCAATACCAGTACCACCACCACCAATACCAGTACCACCACCACCAATACCACCACCAATACCACTACCACCACCACCAGTACCACCAATACCACCACCACCACCAATACCACAACCACCAATACCCCCACCACCAACTCCACCACCTCCAACACCACCACCACCAACACCACCACCATTACCACCACCACCAATACCATCATCACCAATACCACCACTGTAGGAAGGTGGAATCTGACTGCATGGTTGCCCCGACTTTTTACCTGGTGTTTTGCTGGTTTTTGACTTAGTTTGGCTGGGATCCTGCTATTCAGGACCCCAGCCTATCTGCTTTCCCCTTAAATTGACTGCATGTACTTTAGGTACACTCCAGTTTGGATTCTGGGGTACCCTTATAAGTCCCTAGTATATGGTATACTATGTACCCAGGGCATAGGTACCCCAGAGGCCTCCCAGGGGCTGCAGCATGTATTATGCCACCCCTGAGAGGCCATCCAAAATGACAAAACAGGTCTGCTACAGCAGCCTGTGTAAGGTGGTGTATGCACCCCTTACTGAGATATAGGTTCCCTAAATCTCTCCATATCACTACACATGTAAACCTATCAGTCACCCCTATGGCAGGCCTTAACAATCCTGAAGGCAGGGAGCTGGGTTTCATGTGAGAGGGTGCTCATGCATGAGCAGAGCCCCTCTGCAACTTTCGGAATCTTCATTCCGGGGTTGTTTGTGATGCAGCCAGACCATATACTCTTAAGTGCATTATAACCTCACGGTAAAAGCTAACTTGAGAATGGCTGCATGGAAACATGTCGTGTTTGGTGTCAAACACCTTAGAATCATACCTCCACCCCAGTAACTGGTGTGAGAGGTATGATTCCACCCTACTAGAGGGAGAAACATGGCACCACCGGTACACCCGGTACCAGCTTAACAGAACCCTGGCATCACAAAATGGATGCTGCAGCCACAGACACAAGTCTGCCCTCCTGCTGCTGGAGAAAACTCTGGCAGGGGAGGCCTGGAAATAGGTTTCCTCTCACAGGCAGGTGTGATCACCTCCCAGACAGGCTTTAGTGTATTGGGGCTGGGTGGGTGCACTTCAAGAGTGCTTTGAAGTCTGCACTGGGGGCACATTTGGTGTCCCTGTGCATAGTCTAGCTCAAACCGGTTGCAGGGGCTACCAGCCCCTGCTCTGGCGCAAAACTGGACAAAGGAAATGGGTGTAGCCACCCCTCTTTCCTGACCCTCCCATAGGTGGGTCCCCAGAGTTTGTCCCACCCCTTCCTTGGGTATAAAGTAGGAACCCTTGACTACAGGACTTTAGATTATACCTGGACTAAACTCTGACACAGAAACCAAGTACTTCGACGATCTACACTACGCTGGATGACTGAAGAATCTCCCTTGGAGTGAAGGAGTTACTCCCCTGCAAGGCAGGCACCTTTAACGCAACTGACCAGTTGGCATCTCTGAAGCTCCTGCGGACTCCGAAGAATATTGCCACACAGGAGGTGGGTTCCCGAGGTTTCTGAGGTTGATCTGTGCCCACAGCAAGTCTGAGGCCCGTATCCCTCGTGGAGACCGTGCAACCTGAACCCCTGGACACTGTGACCATTTGCAGAAGCATCAGCTTTCCAGCAACCCCTAAGGGTGAGCTTTGGGTTGCTTGTAGCCCTGACCCTGAGCAGTAGTTACACTGAAGATTGCTGGCCTACACTCAACAAGTGTTCCGTGGGCCACCATTTTGTGATTCCTCTTGAGGTCCCTTTGCGATCACTGGTCCGTTGACCTGTGGGTCCCCAAGAAGGCAACTCTAACTTTTATTGGGCTTCTCTGGTTGCTCCAGATGTGCCCTGACTCTCCATTGCTTAGGGAGTCTCCAGGACCTTGCTGGTCCGCACAGAAACATATTTTCTCTTCCTGTGTGGGTTGCTGTTGCCAAGGCTTGTTGTGTTCAATCCGAGCACCGATATCCCAGCACACGACATCCTTTGTGGGACAGCTCGAATCCAGCTCCTGGTAATCCTTGACGTCTCCGGGACCCCGTGGCTGCAGAGTCAATCTTCACCTCTTCGCACCTGAAGCACCCGACATCGGTGGGCATTCGATTGCTCTGCTCCTGGTCACTGGCTAGTGACCCAGACTCTTCCCTCCTGCTGCTGGACAAAACTCCAGCAGGGGAGGCCTGGACAATAGGTTTCTTATAACAGGGAGGTGTGACCACCTCCCAGACAGGCTTTAGTGTATTGGGGCTGGGTGGGTGCACTCCAAGAGTGCTTTGAAGTCTGCACTGGGGGCACATTTGGTGTCCCTGTGCATAGTCCAGATCAAATCGGTTGCAGGGGCTACCAGCCCCTGCTCTGGCGTGAAACTGGACAAAGGAAATGGGTGTAGCCACCCCTCTTTCCTGACCCTCCCATAGGTGGGTCCCCAGAGTTTGTCCCACCCCTTCCTTGGGTATAAAGTAGGAACCCCTGACTACAGGACTTTAGATTACACCTGGACTAAACTCTGACACAGAAACAAAGTACTTCGACGATCTGCACAACGCTGGATGACTGAAGAATCTCCCTTGGAGTAAAGGAGTTACTCCCCTGCAAGGCAGGCACCTTTAACGCAACTGACTGGTTAGCATCTCCGAAGCTCCGACAGACTCCGAAGAATATTGCCACACAGAAGGTAGGTTTTCTGAGGTCTTAGAGGTCGATCTGTGCCCACAGCAAGTCTGAGGCCCGTATCCCTTGTGGTGACCGTGCAACCTGAACCCCTGGGCACTGCGTCCATTTGCAGAAACATCAGCTTTCCGGTGACCCCTGAGGCTGAGCTTTGGGTTACTTGTAGCCCTGACCCCAAGCAGTAATTGCTTTGAAGATTGCTGGCCTACACTTAATGAGTGTTCCATGGGCTGCCATTTCGGTATTCCTCTTGAGGTCCCTTCGCGATCCCTGGTCCATTGACCTGTGGGTCCCCAAGAAGGCAACTCTAACTTTTATTGGGCTTCCCTGGTTTCTCCAGACGTGCCCTGACTCTCCATTGCTTGGGGAGTCCCCAGGACCTTGCTGGTCCACACAGAAGCATTTTTTCTCTTCCTTCATGGGTTGCTGTTGCCAAGGCTTGTTGTGTTCAATCCGAGCACTGATACCCCAGCACTCGACATCCTTTGTGGGACAGCTCGAATCCGGGCTCCTGGTTGTCCTTGACGTCTCCAGGACCCTGTGGCTGCAGAGTCAAGCTTCACCTCTTCGCACCTGAAGCACCCAACATCGGTGGGCATTCGATTGCTCTGCTCCTGGTCACTGGCTAGTGACCCAGACTCTGTCCCCTCTGCTTTCAGGTTCTTCACATCTTCGATCCAGGCTTGGATCACCCCGGACACTTTCCTTCTTCACGGCAGCAGCACTTTGCAGCAGATCGGCATTGAAATCCATGACGATTCCCGACACCCTTTGACACCTATGCACCCGGCTCCCCTGGGTGAGGTAACTCGAGTACTACGGTGCTCCCGTGGGTGTTGGCCCTAGAACCCCTTAAGTCTAAAGGGGTTTGCTCAAAGTCCTCTTCTAAGTGTCCTTTTGCTTTAAAATTCCAACCGCGACTTTCCTCATAGAATCCTACGGCGCTCGCAGCTGTGTTCTCACACTGCACACGTCCCCATGGGTCTCCTGTGTCACTACCTTGGGTGGTTCCTTGGGGTCCCAGCGATTCTACGTGCTCTAGGCACTGTGTCTAGTCAAGTCGTGGTTCTTATACCACTTTCTTAATATATGGTTTGGACCCCCCCTGGGGCCCATTGTATATTGTGCTATTTACTGTCGTTTTAATACTGTGATATTGTGTATCTTGGACTCTAATCTCATAAAGAGATTAGTAGTTAGTGTTTAGAAATAAATACATATATTTTATATATATGCCTTGTGTGGTTCTCGTTTCATTTGGTCATTCAAGAGGTTATAATCTGGTAAACCAAGCTGCTTTACATTCCTTCAAGACTTAGCCTGAAGGCTGCTCTCCATAGCTACCACTAGGATAGCTTTCAATAAAGGTTGTCTTTAAACCTACCATCAATAAGGGTCGTTTGGACTGGTGCAAGGTGCCCACTACAACTAGTGGACAGCATATGCCAGGCCAACTTCTCACATTGGTGTGCAGCGTGTGGGATTCAAGCTTGCTATTACTTTACCAGATAATCTCTTTGAGTGACTAACTGAAAATCACTATAGGTACATAGGTACATATAAATCAAGTTTAGAATACAGTAAGTTCTACTGAACTTAGAGTTGTGTGTCAAGGGCTTAGCACACCCTTTCTACAACTCAAGAGAGTTTAGTAGGCCCCACTAGATTAGGTAGGTGCATACACCACACCACACTAGTCATGCCTTCAAGGGCAGAAACCAGTGGGTCTCTCCCAGCTAAGTATGACCATGCCTCATACCAAGAGTTGAGGACTATGTGTGCCTCTAGAAAATTGAAGACAGGGAAAAGCCCAACTGCCCAACATCTCATAAAGATGTTGCTTGAAGATGACCTCAGAAAGACCCCAGGGTCTGATGAGGTTGGCAAAGGGGGTGGGGCAGCAGAAGAGGAAAGGCCAGGTAGTGAAAACTACTATGACCCAGACTCTGATGCTGGCCAGGGGGATCAAGATGATTCCAACCTGGAAAATCCAATTCTTCCTGAAGGTGAGGAAGGAGACTCCAGTGGGGCTCTCTTTACCCCACCTGGAAGGGTTAATAGTCTACCCAGAAGATCTAGATCTCCTTCTCAGGAATCTAATCATTCTGGTACATCTATAGGGTCCTCTGCTTCTCATAAAAGGGCATCCTCTTATGAGAAGAAATGCCAACTGCTTGAGTTTGAGAGAGCTAAGCTCAGAATCAAGAGAGAGCAATTGGCCTTAGACAGGAAATCCCTGGAGCTTCAGAGAGCTTCACAGAAATTGGGACTAGGGTCCCATGGTGGCAGCAGCAGTGTCCCTAGAGGTAGAGATCATCCCCATGACCATAGGAACCTGAACAAGATTGTCCCTCCCTACCAGAGTGGGGATGACATCCACAAGTGGATAACTGCACTTGAGAGGGCCTGTAAGGTACAGAGGGTCCCTCAGGAGCAGTGGGCAGCAATCTTGTGGCTCTCCTTTGCAGACAAAGGTAGAGACAAGCTCCTCACTGTAAGAGAAGAGGATGCTGACATCTACAAAGTCGTGAAGAGTGCTCTGATTGAAGGGTTTGGCCTAACCACTGAACAATACAGATTAAAGTTCAGAGATACCCAAAAGGTACACACTCAGGACTGGGTTGACTTTGTTGATTGTGCTACTAAGGCTCTGGAAGGCTGGTTACTTGGCAGTAAGGTGTGTGATTTCAAAGGATTGTATAATTTAATCATGAGAGAGCAGATCCTTAACAACTGTCAAAATCAACTGTTGCATCAGTACCTGGTGGACTCTGATCTGACCTCTCCCCAAGAATTGGGTCAGAAGGCAGACAAATGGGTCAGAACCAGGGTGAGGCAGAAGGTTCAGAACCAAGGTGGTGACTCTAAGAAGCAAGATTCTAAGAACTCTGATAAGGGTGGGGAGAAGGGTAAAGACCAGAAGTCTTCTCAAGGGCCCCAAAATCTGCATCTGGTGGGGAGTCCCAATCTAACAATGGAAAAGGCCAAAAGAAACCATGGTGTAAAATCTGTAAGCAGAAAACCCATTGGACTAGTGATTGTACAAAGACCAAAGACTCAACTCCAGCCACCATTGCCCCTAAGGCAACTGTTCCCCCTAGTTCAGCTCCAAGTGGTGGTGTTCCAAATAAGGGTGTAGTAGGGTAAACCCTGGGATCTGAGATGGACTCTGGCCTAGTCAGAGTTCCAACTCAGGCTGTACTGATCTGTGATGGAGGCATGGATATGTCCTCCTATGTGAGTCCCAGTAATCTGGGCAAATACAGACAGCAGCCCTTAATTAATGGAAGAGAGGCTTTGGCATTCAGGGACACATTCAGCAAGTGTCACAATGGTGACAAAAGATCTTGTAGCCCCTGAGCAGATCATACTTGGTGAAATGTACCAAGTGACCAACGCTAGCAATGTCAGGACAGACCATTCCCTGGCAGTTGTTAATTTCTCCTGGGGAGGGGTAACTGGCCCTAAGAAGGTTGTGGTAAGTGCAGACCTCCCTGTTGAATGCTTGCTTGGAAATGATTTGGAAAGTTCAGCTTGGGCTGAAGTTGAGCTCAGGACCCATGCAGAAATGTTGGGCATCCCTGCAGATGTGTTTGCCTGTGACAATGTGTTTGCTATGACCAGGTCACAGGCAAAAATGTCTAAAACTGAACAGGCCCTGGATTCTGGAAGAATGGACCAGGTGCCTCCCAAGAGGAGGAGCAGTAGGGTTAAGGCAGTGTCTTCCCCCTGCCTCAGAATGCAGATCAGTCTCTTGAGGGAGATGATCTCAGTCCTGAAGAAGGAACTGTCCCAGAGGAGCTTGAACCTGATCAGGTTGAGTTCTTGGGGACAGGGGGCCCTTCCAGGGCAGATCTGAGCCAGGAGCAACTGAGCTGCCCCTCTCTTGAACCCCTCAGACAGCAAGCTGCTGCTGAGGCTGCTGGGAGTGCTAGTGGTACCCATAGGATCTACTGGGATGATGGACTCCTTTACTCAGAGTGTAAAGACCCCAAGCCTGGAGCCACCAGAAGGTTGGTTATACCTCTGAAGTTTAGGAGCTTCCTATTGACCCTACCACATGATATCCCATTGGCAGGACACCTAGGGCAACATAAGACTTGGAACAGAATTGTACCTCACTTTCATTGGCCTCATATGTCTGAGGACACCAAGGAGTTTTCTCGCTCCTGTGTCACCTGTCAAGCCAGTGGTAAGGCAGGTAGCACTACAAAGGCCCCCCTGATACCACTACCTGTGGTGGGGGTTCCCTTTGAGAGGGTAGGGATTGACATTGTTGGTCCCGTAGATCCCCAAACAGCATCTGGGCACAGATTTATCCTGGTGGTGGTGGACCATGCCACTAGGTACCCAGAAGCAATTCCCCTCAGGACCACCACAGCTCCTGTGGTGGCAAGGGCCCTCCTGGGAATCTTTTCCAGGGTGGGTTTTCCTAAGGAGGTAGTATCAGACAGAGATGCAAACTTCATGTCTAGTTACTTGACTGCTATGTGGAAGGAGTGTGAAGTAAATTATAAATTTACCACCCCCTATCACCCACAATGCAATGGTTTAGTTGAAAGGTTCAACAAAACCTTGAAGGGCATGATAAAAGGTCGCCCAGAAAGGCTTAGGCGCAGATGGGACATACTTTTGCCCTGCCTTCTCTTTGCCTACAGAGAGGTTCCACAGAAGGGGGTTGGTTACAGCCCATTTGAGCTTCTGTTTGGACATCCAGTTAGGGGTCCATTGTGTCTAGTGAAGGAGGGATGGGAGTTACCTCTCAAACCCCCTAAACAGGATATTGTGGACTATGTACTTGGTCTCCGCTCCCGGATGGCGGAGTACATGAAGAAGGCAACTAAAAACCTTGAGGTTAGCCAGGAATTACAAAAGGCCTGGCATGACCAAAAGGCTGTGTTGGCTTTGTTGACTGTTTATCAGCCAGGACATAAGTATGGGTGTTGGAGCCTGTGGCCCCAGCAGCCCTCCAAGACAAGTGGAGTGGCCCCATACCATTGTTGAACAGAAGGGAGAGGTTACCTACCTGGTGGACCTTGGAACTCCCAGGAGCCCCCACAGTGTGCTCCATGTCGACAGACTGAAACCATATGTTTACAGGGCAGACATGGGCTTGCTCATGGCTACTGATGAGGGACAGGAGGAAGAGAGTGATCCACTCCCTGACCTGCTCTCTCAGAACCCTGATGATGGATCAGTAGATGGTGTAGCCTTGGCAGGCAGCCTCACTGACCAGCAGCAAACTGATTGCAGAAAAGTTCTCAATCAGTTCAGACATATGTTCTCTCTGACTCCAAGTCAGACTACCTGGTGCACTCATGACGTGGACACTGGGGACAGTCTGCCTGTTAAAAATAAGATTTACAGGCAACCTGACCATGTCAGGGACTGCATCAGGACTGAAGTCCAGAAGATGGTGGATTTGGGTGTGATTGAACCCTCAGATAGCCCTTGGGCTAGTCCAGTAGTCTTAGTGCCTAAACCTCACACCCAGGGTGGTAAGAGAGAGATGAGGTTTTGTGTACACTACAGAGGTCTCAATGCAGTCACTAGGACTGATGCCCATCCAATCCCTAGGGCAGATGAGCTCATAGACACTTTGGCCTCAGCCAAGTTTCTCAGCACATTTGACCTGACAGCTGGCTACTGGCAAATCAGACTAGCTGAGGATGCAAAGGCCAAAACAGGATTTTCTACCCCTAGTGGGCACTACCAATTTGTGGTGATGCCCTTTTGGTTTGAAAAATGCACCTGCCACTTTTCAAAGGTTGGTGAACAAAGTCCTTACAGGCCTGGAAGCCTATAGTGCAGCATATCTAGATGATATTGCTGTCTTTAGCTCCACCTGGGAGGATCACCTGGTCCACCTGCGAAATGTTTTGGAGGCCCTGCAGAAAGCAGGCCTAACTATCAAGGCCACCAAGTGCCAGATAGGGCAGAGTCAGGTTGTGTACCTGGGCCACCTTGTGGGTGGAGGCCAGGTTCAACCATTGCAGAGCAAAATCCAGACCATCATGGACTGGGTTGCTCCCACTATCCAGACTCAGGTCAGAGCTTTCTTGGTCCTGACTGGGTACTATAGAAGATTTGTCAAAGGGTATGGATCCAGAGTGACCCCTTTGAATGACTTGACTTCTAAAAGAATGCCCAAGAAAGTTCAGTGGACAGTTAGCTGTCAAAAGGCATTTGATGACCTGCTCCCATTCTGCAAAGTCTTGATTACTCCAAGCAATTCATTGTCCAAACAGATGCATCTGAGTTTGGGGTGGGGGCTGTGTTATCACAATTGAATGATGAAGGTCAGGATCAGCCAGTAGCTTTTATTAGCAGAAGGTTGACCCCCAGAGAGAAACGTTGGTCAGCCATTGAGAGGGAGGCCTTTGCTGTGGTTTGGGCCTTGAAGAAGCTGAGGCCATACTTGTTTGGCACTCACTTCATTGTTCAGACAGACCACAAGCCCCTCTTATGGCTAAAACAGATGAAGGGTGAAAACCCCAAACTTTTGAGGTGGTCCATTTCCCTACAGGGGATGGACTATACAGTGGAACATAGACCTGGGTGTAACCATGCCAATGCAGATGGACTCTCCAGATATTTCCACTGAGAACATGAAGACTCAACTGGTCAAGGTTAGTTTAATGTCCTGACGTTTGGGGGGGGGTTGTGTAGGAGAGTAGGATCTGCTTCTTATAGTTACCCCCACTTTTTGCTGATGTTTCACTGTTTTTCGACTTAGCCAGACTGAGGCCCTGCTAATCAGGACCCCAGTCTAACTGCTTTCTTCTCTAAATTGATTGTAGGTACTTTAAGTACCCTCCAGATTGGATTCTGGAGTACCCTTATAAGTCCCTAGTATATGGTATACTATATACCCAGGGCATAGGTACCCCAGAGGCCTACCAGGGGCTGCAGCATGTATTGTGCCACCCCTGGGAAGCCTTTTAAAATGACACAGCAGGTCTGCTACTGCAGCCTGTGTAAGGTGGTATATGCACCCCTTACAGAGATATAGGTTCCCTATATCTCTCCATATCACTGCACATGTAAACCTATCAGTCACCCCTATGCCAGGCCTTAACAATCCTGAAGGCAGGGTGCTGGGTTTCATGTGAGAGGGTGCTTATGCATGAGCAGAGCCCCTCTGCAGCTTTCTGAATCTTCATTCCGGGGTTGTTTGTGATGCAGCCAGACCATATACTCTTAAGTGCATTATAACCTCGCTGTAAATGCTAACTCGAGAATGGCTGCATGGAAACATGTCGTGTTTGGTGTCAAACACCTTGGAATCATACCTCCACCCCAGTAACTGGGGTGGGAGGTATGATTCCACCCTACTAGAGGGAGAAACATGGCACCACCGGTACACCCGGTACCAGCTTAACAGAACCCTGGCATCACAAAATGGATGCTGCAGCCACAGACACGAGTCTGCCCTCCTGCTGCTGGACGAAACTCCGGCAGGGGAGGCCTGGAAAATAGGTTTCCTGTCACAGGGAGGTGTGACCACCTCCCAGACAGGCTTTAGTGTATTGGGGCTGGGTGGGTGCACTCCATGAGTGCTTTGAAGTCTGCACTGGGGGCACATTTGGTGTCCCTGTGCATAGTCCAGCTCAAACCAGTTGCAGGGGCTACCAGCCCCTGCTCTGGTGCGAAACTGGACAAAGGAAATGGGTGTAGCCACCCCTCTTTCCTGACCCTCCCATAGGTGGATCCCCAGAGTTTGTCCCACCCCTTCCTTGGGTATAAAGTAGGAACCCCTGACTACAGGACTTTAGATTACACCTGGACTAAACTCTGACATTGAAACCAAGTACTTCGATGATCTGCACAATGCTGGATGACTGAAGAATCTCCCTTGGAGTAAAGGAGTTACTCCCCTGCAAGGCAGGCACCTTTAATGCAACTGACCGGTTGGCATCTCCGAAGCTCCGATGGACTCCGAAGAATATTGCCACACAGGAGGTGGGTTTTCCGAGGTCTTAGAGGTCAATCTGTGCCCACAGCAAGTCTGAGGCCCGTATCCCTCGTGGTGACCGTGCAACCCAAACCCCTGGGCACCGCGTCCATTTGCAGAAGCATCAGCTCTCCGGCAACCCCTGAGGCTAAGCTTTGGGTTACTTGTAGCCCTGACCCCGACCAGTAATTGCACTGAAGATTGCTGGCCTACACTCAACAAGTGTTCCGTTGGCTTCCATTTCGTGATTCCTCTTGAGGTCCCTTTGCGATCCCTGAAATAAGCAAGCAAATGCGGCTGACCACGGTTCAGCACCTCAGTTCCTAGATTGAAAAAAATAAAATAAAATAATCTGTGATCAACTTCCGGAGTTTTCCGCACTTTCACTCCACTGGAAACCAGATAAATAATTCGTAAGGAGGAGGAAGGTGCACCAGAAACAGAGTCAATGAGCTTCAAATGTATCCAAATAATTGTTATCCTTTATTGTAGTTGTTGTTAAAATTGGACATCAGCCAACACGTTTTGTTCCAAATGGAACTTCGTCAGGGCTGAAAAAACACATAAATAAAACCACACTGAGTCACACTCAATACTTAGACCAACATATAAAAATACATACAACATTTATATAAAAATATATCGACCAAACACAAAATTCCATAACATTCATAGAACGGCATAAAGAGGACATATCAACACATAATTCAAATACATATGTCAACACGACTATAACCCAACGGAGGAAAAAACCACATATAAAAATATATATACAAAACACCATAAATAACTAAACATCAATATTAACAAAACACATCTAAACAAAATATACCAACAGACATATTAAAAGACACATAACTGTACACATTTAAAAATTACAAGACGAGTAGTCAGAATTGCAATTTAGATTCTTGTTTGTGGAAGGTCTGCCTAAAGTTGATCATCCACGTGGTGTAATAGAGATATAGTTCCCAAATTTAAAATATATTCATCCAGCAGAGCGTGGGAAGTTAGGGGCATATAGAAGCAATAGCAATTTACAAAGAAAATGAACACAACAAAGAGGGAGAGGAAAGTGCAAAAGCAAAAGAACACGAAACCATCCATGGGTCTCACCTTAGATATAGTAATCTCAATCCAAACGTTCTAAGTACGTGGGTCAATAATTCCCAAGGTCAACAACAGGTAAACAGGGTCCTACATTATAATAGGAAAAATGCAGGCATAAGCTAAGGGTTGCATACGAAAAATAAATCCTGCAACCTACACCAAAAATATAAAATCAACAGATAGTGTAGAAGTTTTGAGAACAATATTTAATTTTGTCAATTGAGAAGCTATCAGAATAACATGAAAGATCAAGTCTTACCACTAGTAATAAAAGTGTTCGGTGTGTCAGTAGTATAATCGTCCAAGCTCAGTGGCCCAAAAAGTATTTGCGATAAGTTGTATTTCTTAAAAATCCAACATTCATCCAAATCGCAAGGCCCAAAGAAATATTTTGGCCCAATCCTGATGGAAAAGGACAGAAGTAAACAAGGTGTGCTTTATACCATATGCACCCCTTAATTTTAGCCTATATATTTGTAAATGTACCCTGTTAATCTACAGATAACCTATACAATAAAAACCTAAACAAAAATTAAAAATAAATAAATAATAAACCACAACCTAGACTGTATATATTAATCACTTTTTCGTGCAATGAGTTTCCAGAGGCCATCTTACCTCCACATCCACACGAACGTAGTAACGTGCAGGATGATAATTTTCAGCGTCCTGTATTTTCCAAGGCCAATGTAGTGGCCAATAATCCTAACAAAAAACAATGTCCATTCAGTATATTTGCCACTAAGCATAAGCAGACAGACAGTAGCAATAAAAGCCCCTGTAAACACTCATATCAGAGCAGAAAGTCCCATGGGGTGCCAGTGAGTTAAATTGAACACCCAAGCCTCATGCTTGTGCTAAGGAAAGCAACACCAAACCTGTGCGTATAAACCAAGTCTGATCCAGTCATCAGCAATCATGGCGCGGGCACCGTCAAGCACACACAACCCCGATATTAGCGACAGCGCCATGACCCCACCAACCCACACGTTGTGAATCAGCAACACCCCCACGTCTCACTCCCGTAGTCAAGGTGTACACACACGTTGTGAATCGGCAACACCCCCACGCCTCACCAACGTAATCACGGTGTACATGCGCAATGTATGGTCAATGCATGTGTCCAGCATTACTATGCAACTACACCAGCCTCCTTTATATCAAGGAGACGCAGCATCAATCCTTTACAGGAATTCGAAAAGCCTCATCCCGCCAAACACAGCCACTATATAACCAATGTGCAGTCTCCAAAAGGGATCTTTAATGGCAAAGTTGGTGGCCCCCACTAACACATGTTGGGGTCTTTAGGGGCAAATGTCAGAGCCCCGCAAGTGCCAATATCATGTGGGGGATATACGCGTCACTCACCCAGTCGATGTCGACGTGCTGTAAAAAAGTCCCCCGTCCGGAAATTCGTACAAACGCGCCATGATATTCCGGCATTTAAATAGAAAATCCAAAGTCATGCGCATACTCAGCATTTCCAACGCACATGCTCAATATTAACAAACAGCGCGTAGGAGCCTATCGAAAACACATACGCAAAGGCGCCATATTAGAATGGAGTACTATGATCAAAAATACCGGGCACAACAACTATCATCGAAAACAGTAGTTCCACATTCAGTATTATATCCCCCACTCCAAATATAAATAAGGAGGGATATAAAAATAAAAAATCGCAATGTGTAAAGGCCTACTCCAATCGTATCACCTCTAACCTATACAGCACCAGGTTTCCCAATCTGCAGAGACTCTATAATATTGTCTAAGGTGTTGGCACAAGAAAAATAATAATAAATAATAAAAAAATATTCCTCTTGAGGTCCCTTTGCGATCCCTGGTCCGTTGACCTGTGGGTCCCCAAGAAGGCAACTCTAACTTTTATTGGGCTTCCCTGGTTGCTCCAGACGTGCCCTGACTCTCCATCACTTGGGGAGTCCCCAGGTCCTTGCTGGTCCGCACAGAAGCATCTTTTCTCTTCCTGCGTGGGTTGCTGTTGCCAAGGCTTGTTGTGTTCAATCCGAGCACCGACACCCCAGCACTCGACATCCTTTGTGGGACAGCTCGAATCCGGCTCCTGGTTGTCCTTGACGTCTCCGGGACCCCGTGGCTGCAGAGTCAAGCTTCACCTCTTCGCACCTGAAGCACCCGACATCGGTGGGCATTCGATTGCTCCGCTCCTGGTCACTGGCTAGTGACCCAGACTCTGTCCCCTCTGCTTTCAGGTTCTTCACATCTTCGATCCAGGCTTGGATCACCACGGACACTTTCCTTCTTCACGGCAGCAGCACTTTGCAGCAGATCGCCATTGAAATCAACGACTCTCTTCCTCCTGTCCCTCATCAGTAGCCATGATCAAGCCCATGTCTGCCCTGTCCACATATGGCTGAGCCTGTTCACATGGAGCACCCTGTGGGGGCTCCTGGGAGTTCCAAGGTCCACCAGGTAGGTAACCTCTCCCTTTTGCTCAAGAATGGTATGGGGCCCACTCCACTTGTCTTGGAGAGCTGCTGGGCCACAGGCTCCAACACCCATACCTTCTGTCCTGGCTGGTATACAGTCAAAACAGCCTTTTGGTCATGCCAGGCCGTTTGCAATTCCTGGCTAGCCTCAAGGTTTTTGGATGCCTTCTTCATGTACTCAGCCATCCGAGAGCAGAGACCAAGTACATAGTCTACTATGTCCTGTTTAGGTGGTTTGAGAGGTAACTCCCATCCCTCCTTAACCAAACATAAGGGACCCCTAACTGGATGTCCAAACAGAAGTTCAAAAGGGCTGTAACCAACCCCCTTCTGAGGAACCTCTCTATAGGCAAAGAGAAGGCAGGGCAAAAGGATGTCCCATCTGTGCCTAAGCTTTTCAGGGAGACCTTTTATCATGCCCTTGAGGGTTTTGTTGAATCTCTCAACTAACCCATTGCATTGTGGGTGATAGGGTGTGTTGAATTTGTAATTCACTCCACACTCCTTCCACATAGCAGTCAGATAACCAGACATAAAGTTTGCACCTCTGTCTGATTCTACCTCCTTAGGGAAACCCACTCTGGAAAAGACTCCCAGGAGAGCTCTAGCCACAGCAGGAGCTGTGGTAGTCCTAAGGGGAATTGCCTCTGGATACCTAGTGGCATGGTCCACCACCACTAGTATGAATCTGTGCCCAGATGCAGTTGAAGGATCCATGGGACCAACAATGTCAATCCCAACCCTCTCAAAGGGAACCCCCACCCCAGGTAGTGGTATCAGGGGGGCCTTTGTAGTACCACCTGCCTTACCACTGGCTTGGCAAGTGATACAAGAGCGACAAAACTCCTTTGTGTCTTCTGACATGTGAGGCCAGTGAAAGTGAGGGACAAGCCTGTCCCAGGTCTTACTTTGGCCTAAGTGTCCTGCTAAGGGGATGTCATGTGCCAGTGTTAATAGGAAGCCTCTAAACTTCAGAGGTATAACCAACCTCCTGGTAGCACCAGGCTTGGGGTCTCTACCCTCTGAATACAGAAGTCCATCCTCCCAGTAGATCCTGTGGGAACCACTGGCACTCCCAGCAGCCTCAGCAGCAGATTGCTGTCTGAGGGGTTCAAGAGAGGGGCAGCTCAGCTGCTCCTGGCTCAGATCTGCCCTGGAAGGGCCCCCTGTCCCCAAGAACTCAACCTGGTCAGGTTCAAGTTCCTCTGAGACAGTTCCTTCACAGGGACTGAGATCATCTCCCTGAAGAGACTGATCCTCACTCTGAGGCAGAGGGGAAGACACTGCCTTACCCCTTCTGCTCCTTCTCTTGTAAGGCACCTGGTCCATCTTTTCAGGATCCAGGGCCTGTTCAGTGGAAGACATTTTTGCCTGTGACCTAGTCATGGCAAACACATCTGCAGGGATGCCCACCATTTCTGCATGTGTCCTGAGTTCCACTTCAGCCCAAGCTGAAGTTTCCAAATCATTGCCCAATAAGCATTCTACAGGGAGGTCTGACCTAACCACAACTTTCTTAGGGCCAGTTACCCCTCCCCAGGTGAAATTCACAACTGCCAAGGAATGGTCTGTCCTGACATTGCTTGCATTGGTCACTTGGTACATCTCACCAAGTATGATCTGTTCAGGGTCCACAAGATCTTTTGTCACCATTGTGACACTTGCACCTGTGTCCCTGTATGCCATGGCCTCCTTACCATTGATCAAAGGCTGTTGTCTGTACTTGCCCAGATTACTGGGACTGACAAATAAGGAGGCAATATCCATGCCCCCATCACAGATCAAAACAGCCTGAGTTGGAATTCTGACTAGGCCAGAATCCATCTCAGATCCCAAGGTTAACCCTACTATACCCTTGTTCTGTACACCACCACTTGGAACTGAGCTATGGGGAACAGTTGCCTTAGGGGCAGTGGTGGCTGGAGTAGATTCCTTGGCCCTTGGACAACTGGCATCTTTTGTCCAATGTGTCTTCTCTCTACAGATATGACACCAAGGTTTCTTTTTGCCTTTTCCTTTGTTAGACTGTGACTCCCCCCCCCAGATGCAGGTTTTTGGGGCCCTTGTGAAGACTTCTGGTCTTTACCCTTCTCCCCACCCTTATCTGAGGTTTTAGCATCTTGCTTCTTTTGCTCACCACCTTGATTCTGAGTTTTCTGTTTCACCCTGGTTCTGACCCATTTGTCTGCCTTCTTTCCCAATTCTTGGGGAGAGGTCAGATCAGAATCAACCAAGTACTGATGCAACAACTGATTTTGGCAATTATTAAGGATCTGCTCCCTCATAATTAAATTGTACAATCCTTGAAAATCACACACCTTACAGCCAAGTAACCAGCCTTCCAGAGCCTAAGTAGCACAATCTACAAAGTCAACCCAGTCCTTAGTCTGTGCCTTCTGGGTGTCTCTGAACTTAATCCTGTACTGTTCAGTGGTTAAGCCAAACCCATCAATGAGAGCGCTCTTCAAGACTGAATAATTGTCAGCATCCTCTTCTCTAACAGTGAGGAGCTTATCTCTACCCTTGTCAGCAAAGGAGAGCCACAAGATAGCTGCCCACTACTCTTGAGGGACCCTCTGTACCTTACAGGCCCTCTCTAGTGCAGTTATCCATTTGTGGATGTCATCCCCACTCCGGTAGGGAGGGACTATCTTGTTCAGGTTCCTATGTTCATGAGTATATTCTCTAACCCTAGGGACACTGTTGCTGCCACCATGGGACTCTAGTCCCAATCTCTTTGTTGCTCTTTGGAGCTCTAGGGATTCCCTGTCTAGGGCCAATTGCTCTTTCTTGAGCCTGAGCTTGACTCTCGCAAGCTCCAGAAATTGGCACTGTCTATCATAAGAGGATTCCTTTTTATTTGATATGGAAGTCCCTACAGAAGTTCCTGCGTGATTAGACTCCACAGAGGGAGTTCTGGATCTCCTAGGTAAACTCTGTACTCCTCCTGATGGAGCAAAGAGAGGGCTACTGGGGCCTTCTCTCCCACCTGAAGGAAGATCTGTGTTGTCCAGGTTAGAATCATCCTGATTCTCCTGGTCAGAGTTTGAGTCCAGGTCAAAGAAGGTTTCACTTCCTGCCCTTTCCTCATTCCCTGTCCCACCCACTCTATCTACCTCATCAGATGTTGCTCTAAGGTCATCTAAGAGCAAAATCTCAATGAGACGTTGGGTGTTTGCTTTTCTCCCTGTTCTCAACTTCCTAGATGCACACATGGCGCTCAATTCTGGAAATGAGATGCCATTGTATCTAGTTGGCAGAGAGCCACTGGCTTCTCCTCTAGAAGACATACTAGTGTTATGTGGTGTAGGCACCTACCTAACCTAGTGGAGACTAAACTCTCTTGAGTTGGAGAAAGGGTGTGCTAGACCCTTGGCTTACCCAACTCCAAGTTCAGTAGAACTTACTTTATTCTAATCTTAATGTATTATATGTACCTAATACTTAGTGGTTTTCAGTTAATCATTCAATGTGATTTATCTGGTAAAACAATAGCAAGCTTGAATCCCAACCGCTGCACACCAATGTGAGAAGGTGGCCTGGTATATGCTGTCCACTATTTAAAGTGGGCACCCTGTACCAGTCCACACGACCCTTATGATGTATGAGGTCAAAGATAACCTTTAGAAAGCTATCCTAGTGGAAGTTGTGGAGAGCAGCCTTCAGGCTTAATCTTGAAGGAATGTAAAGCAGCTTGTTTTACCAGAATATCACCTCCTAAATGACTAAATGAAAGGAGAACCACAAAGTGTTTATATAAAAATATGTATTTATTAATATAACACTCTCTACTAGTCTCTATACGAGACTAGGGCACAAAGTACACAATACTGAATCAGTAGAACATTCGTAAATAGCAAAATACACAGCGGGCTCCAGGGGGAGACCAAACCATATACTAAAAAAATGGTATAACAACAACGACTTGACTAGACACAGTGCCTAGAGCATGTAGAATCACTGGGACCCCAAGGAATCACCCAGATGAGTGACACAGGGAGCCCACGGAGGACGGGTGCAGTGAGGAAACACGGACGCGTGCTCCGTACAACTCTATGGGAAAGTCGCAGTTGCAAATTTACAAGTTAAGGACACTTCTAAGAGGACTTCGAGCAAACCCTTTGGAACATCGGAGGTTCTAAGGCCAACCCACTAGTGAGTACCGAAGTACCCGTGTTACCTATCCCAGAGGAGCCGGGTGCAAAGGGGTCAAGTGGTGTCGGAAACCTTCGTTGTTTTCAATGGAGAGTTGCAAAGAAGTACTGCTGCCAGGAGGACAAAGAATGTCCGGTGGAATCCAAGCCTGGATTCGAGGTGAGAAGAACCTGAAAGCAGAGGGGACAGAGTCTGGGTCACTTCAGGTGACCAGAGGCTCGGTAGTCGAATGCCCACCGATGTCGAGTGCTTCAGGAGTGAAGAAGGGTTGCTTGTCTCTGCAGCCACGGGGATCAGGAGACGTTGAGGACAACCAGGATCCGGAGGTGAGCTGTCCCATGAAGGATGTCGAGTGCTGAGGGGTCGATGTCTGGCTGGAGCACCAACAAGCCTTGGCAAATGCAACCCACGTGGTCAGAGGAAATAGGTTACGGTGTGGACCAGCAAGGTCCAGGGGACTCTCCAAGCAATGGAGAGTCAGGGAGTGTCTGGAGCAACCAGGTAATCCCAAGAACAAACAAGGTGACCCTCGCCAGGACCCACAGGCCAACGGATCAGGGATCGCGAGGAGACCTCAAGCAAGTTTGCAAAGTACCAGCCCACAGGACACTCGAGGAGTGGAGGCTGGAAATCTTTGGTGCAAATACTGCTCGGGTCAGGACTACACGGAGTCCAATGCACAAGCTCGGGAATTTTCAACAAGCATATGCAACTGCAAAAGTACGCAGTGCACAGGGGTTCAGGTTGCACAGTCCCCACAAGGGATACTGGTCTCAGAATCACTGAGAGGGCAGATCAACCTCAGAGACCTTCGGGAACCCACCTCCTGTGTTTCTGAAATCTTCGGAGTCCTCAGGAGCTCAGGAGAAGCAAACTGGTCACATGCATTTAGGTGCCTGCTTTTGCAGGGGAGTAACTCCTTTACTCCAAGGGAGATTCTTCAGTCGTCCAGCATCATGCAGGCAGTCAAAGTACTTGGTTTCTTCTTAGCAGAATCTTGTCCAGGTAAAATCTAAAGTCCTGTAGTCAGGGAACCCACTTTATACCCATGGGAAGGGGTTTGGAATAGATTCTGTGGACCCTCCTAGGGGAGGGGCAGGACAGAGGGGTGGCTACACCCATGTCCTTTGTCCAGTTTCACACCAGAGCAGGAGCCAATGGCTCCCAGAACTGGTTTGAGCTGGACTATGCACAGGGACACCAAATGTGCCCCCAGTGCAGACTTTCTGGCACTCTCAGAGTGCACCCACCCAGCCCCAATACACTAAACCCTGTCTGGGAGGTGGTCACACCTCCCTGTGACAGGATGCCTATTGTCATGCCTTCCTCTGCTTGAGCTTGGCTCAGCAGCAGGAGAGCAGAATCGTGTCTGTGGCTGGCAGCGTCCATTTTGTGCTGCCCAGGTCGAGAAAGCTGGTACCGGGTAGAACAGTGACCCACATATGTCCCTTTGGAAGGGTGGAATCATACCTCCCACACCAGTTACTGGTGTGGAGGTTTGATTCCAAGGTGTTTGACACCAAACACGACATGTTTCTAAGCAGCCGTTTTAAAGTTAGCATTTACCGCAAGGTTATAATGCACTTAAA
Source organism: Calotriton arnoldi (assembly GCA_963921515.1). Lineage (NCBI taxonomy): Eukaryota > Metazoa > Chordata > Amphibia > Caudata > Salamandridae > Calotriton > Calotriton arnoldi. The sequence goes on along the minus strand of CAWUFW010006423.1, from coordinate 325,257 downwards.
CATATATGTCTGGCTGCATCACAGACAACCCCGGAGAATGGTCTCCGAAGGCTGCAGAGGGGCTCTGCTCATGCAGGGGCACCCTCTCACGTAAAACCCAGCACCCTGCCTTCAGGATGGTTAAGGCCTGCCATAGGGGTGACTGATAGGTATTTAAGTGTAGTGATTTAAATAGATATAGTGAACCTATATCTTAAGTAAGTGGTGCAAGCACCAGCTTACACAGTCTGCTGTAGCAGGCTTGTCGTGTCAATTTGAATGGCCTCTCAGGGGTGGCATAATACATGCTTCAGCCCATGGGAGGCCTCTGGGGTATCTATGCCCTGGGTACATGGTGTACCATATACTAGGGACTGATAAGGGTACCCCAGTATCCAATATGGAGTGTACCTAAAGTACATGCATATCAATTTAAGGGAGAAAGCAGATAGACTGGGGTCCTGAATAGCAGGATCCCAGTCAGACTAGTCCAAAAACAGTGTGACATCAGCAAAAAGTGGGGGTAACCATAAGAAGCAGATACTACTTTCCTACACACCCTTTGTAAATATAGTACCCATCGTGTTTGTGGGCTGGGAGGTAATGATGGTCAACCTATGGCTTATTTTAGTCATTCATGTATGGGGGAAGCACTAAACACTATTTTGGTCGCAAATGCCTTAACCGTCCTGAATGACCGCGTTTACAATTCCACTATGCAGTACCCAATTTATGTTGGCGGAGGCCGGGTTAGCTCTATTGATTTTATGTTAATGTCCAACAACTATACCTCCCTAGTTCAGGAGTTTAAAATCAAACCAAACTGTTCAAGCGATCATAATCCGCTCATAGCTATTTTTAATATTAAGCCAAAAACAGGATCCTCTGAGGATCGTGTGACCTATTATAATCCCAATAAGGGAATTAGGATGAAATGGGACCAGGTAGATGCCCAAAAATCTGACCAAGAAATTATTTCCGGTAATTGCTACCTTATAGATGGGTGTTTGAAGCTAGATTTTATCCCAAAGGAATTAGTCAAGGATTTTGGGGCACTTTGTACCAAAATCTCCCAAATGCTGGTTAAGAAGATTCCCCAAAAGCAAGCCCCACCAGTGCGCTGGTTTAATAATAAATGTGCCAAAGCGCATAAGGAGCTAAAAAGGGTTTTACACACTATCCCTCGGGATAGAGAGCGCATAAAAACCTTGAGGAGAAATTCTAGAATGGTGATCGCACAGAGGAAAACGGAATTGAGGGAGGAGGCGTGGGAGGACCTGGTCCATGCGGGCTCCCATAAAAATTCTAAAAAATTCTGGGAAATCATAAACCGCCCAATGTTTAATGAAGATGTGAGACAGATGGACTCATTGATCTTAGGTGAAGTTTGGGAAGCTCACTTCACCCGCATCTTTAATCCCTTCCACAGGATGATAGATATGTCAGCTAGGGAAATGCCCCATGACCTTACCCAAGTCACACAGCTAAGTCTGTCCACCTCAGTGCAAGAAGTAGAGGTGGCTATTGCACAGGGCATCTTTCTGAAGGCCCCCGGTCCTGATGGGGTGCCCATTGACTTTTTAAAAAGAAATATTAACTTGTGGGCACCATTGTTGACTAACATCTTTAAAGCAGCCATCATTGGCCCATCACCTGGATCTTGGAAAGAGGTGATAGTAGTCCCCATTTTTAAAAAACGAGATAGGAATGTCCTTGTGTGTTACAGACCTATATCATTGATTGATGCAACAGCAAAGGTCCTGGGTAGGGTTCTCCTTGCATGACTAGAATAGTGGGTCTCCTCTAAAGGGGTTTTATCAAATACACAATATGGTTTTAGACTGAACAATGTCTCAATTATTCCCTGATAGTTAGTAAGCACGTGAAGTCTATGAAGCTCTCTATCCATCTGGCCTTCATGGACCTGTCTAGTGCTTTTGATACCGTAAATTGGGACAAACTGTTGGCTATGATGGAGGATATGGGTATGGAAAAAGCACTAGTAACCCTTCTACGTAGTATCCATACAAATACAAAGGTGACTGTAAGATATGGTAGCAAAGGGGAAAAGACACAACCTATCTTTTCTATGGAGAGTTTTCGTAGTAGTGTACGCCCAGTGGCATTTTGGATAGCTCGGTTGCGCCATGCACTGGCAGTCCACCTTCAACAGGCGAGTCCCCTGCAGGAGGAGGATGTCAGGGTCATGGTGTAATATATATCGCCATACTTGTTTGCGCTTATTAGGGGAGTTTAGGCCCCGGACATTCAGAGATAACAATTTAATACTACCCGCCATTAGTGCAGGTGTAGCCGGAACTTGGAGCGGGCCATGCACCAGTTAAGCGGTTTGTTCCAAGAAGCATTCCAACACCATAAAATAGTGGCGGGCGAGGTCAACCCTTCCGTCCCCAGTGAGGCGCAGAATTCCTGTGTTTCCAATGCCACCCCAAGCCTCAGTGATCTCCCAGCAGGTGCAGGGGAGGCGGGGAGTAGTTGCGCACATCTTTTACATCTTCTAGCACTCATCATGAGGATAGGAACACATACCAAGTGCGGCAGAATTCCCCTGCTGTAATTTGACCTGAAAGGGAAGAAAAAGGGAAGCAAAAACACAACAAAAGTCAACAGGGGGCCAACAGGGCCCAACAGTGACCTCCACTTGTCACAGAAGCCAGCACGTTGTGCTCCAAGCTCCGTGGAGGGGTCATCCTCCTGGAGAGGCAGTTGTTGGGGGGTGGCCATCGAAGGGGAGGCAGAGGTTTCTCAAGATTCAAATGAGGAGGTCTCCCCGGGACCAGCTGTGCCAAGGAAGCGACAATGAGTCATTGGACAGTATTAGTGGTGAGCGACAGCCGACCCAGAAACAGATTCAAGGGGAGCTCATAGTCAATTGTGCCGGGGATAATCCATCCCAACACTATGAAGATGGTGTATAATGTCTCACTTGGTTTCTTGCGTGGATGCCTCCGTTTGCAGGGGCGTTTAGGCTTGACTGTGGTCCAGGCTGGACGAAGATCCATTCCGGGAGGAGCCCGAGACGGGGAAATAGCTCAGTTGCCTGCGTCTGTGGGGAGGCCGATCAGGCGCTGTGCCTCCGACAGTGATCTCAATGATCTGCATTTACCCTCCCACAGGAAGAGGAGGACAAAGGGCTGTCCCCACTGATAGCGAATTTTACAATTTACGCAATTTGTCAGTGATCGATTTAAAGAGTGCTCTTGAAAGGTTAGCTCAGTTTTGCTCCTAGCAGCCTGCGTTATCGCTTCCATCTCGGTAAAGAAGTGCACTCTAGTCAGGATGTCTGGTACTTAGTTTTTCTGCCCCAATGCCACGGCCACACGGTGTGCTCCATCAAGGGTCGTAGGGGAGGCATCATCATCTCCCTGGATCGCATGGAGGAGATCAGCAGTGTAAGACATGATGTCGGTGCCCTCGGCACCTCTGGGGACTCCCCGTATGCGCATATTGTTACGCCGGCTTCTATTTTCCAAGTCTTCCTGATTGGATTGGATTTCAGTGTTCTGTTCTTCTAGGACCGCAACCCGTTGCCATAACGCCTCCTGGTCCTCCGATCTGGCATCCACGGTGCGCTCAAGATCATCCACTCGCTCTCCTATCTCAGTGACCTCCATGCGTTTATCCTTCAGACCGGCTTTGAACTCTTCTTTAAGGGAGCTAATATCTGAACAAGTCTCTTGTAAGAAGCGGTCCATGTAGCCCTGTGTGATTGGCGCCTTGGCTGAGGCCTCCATTGTCAAGGCCCAGGGAGGTGTCGACCCATCCGGATTCGTGGGGGTCACTTTAGCTGCAGCTAACAGTATATTGTACCAGATTTCTTAGTGTCCAGGTTCTCAGAGAAGTGATGCGGCAGCCTCGCAGGACCTCCATGGCCAAGTGGCCCTTCCCACCACTCTGCCCAGTTTTGCCGTATTGAGGGAGGACAGGGCCCACCAGTTTGCAGAGGCAATGGGGGCCAAGCCAATAAGAAGGGCGAGCCCATGCCCAGGGGTCTACCACGGCTCAGAGCGCCCGCACTGGGGCTGATGAAAATCTCAAGAGGTCAGAGTGAGCGGAATGTTATATGCCTCCAAAGACTCAGTTCCAAGGCTGTCAGCAGGAGAGGGGTAGATGACCAGGCGATGACACCTCCCCCCTGGGCACATGCCGCGGGGGACCGAGGGGGCCCCCCATCCGCCCACCACCACTCCACAGGCAATCTTGGCATACAAGGTCTGTTGCACCAGCAAAGGACAGCGGGGCTGGCAATCTCGCCTGCCACCCAGGCCCGCAGTCCAGTCTCTGCCCACCTATGGGCCCAGCAGCACTGCCTCGTCACCCCATGGCTCAGCCAAGCTGCGGGTCAACCACGCCCGCCGATCCCACACGCGATGCAGGGGTGGCCCCCCTACACAGCCTTTACCTTAACTTTTATGTGGAGGTGCCCAGGAGGCCTGTGGAGGCACCAGGCCTTCCCAGCTGCTGGACAGATCACTAGGCCTACGAGGCTGCAGGTAGGGGTGCTCCCCGGGGGCCAGTCGCGCAAAGTCAGCCACCTCAGTGTGTCCCGCTTGGCCCGCCAGGCCAGAGTAGAGCGGGGCCGGCGATGGTGCAAGCTGCACGGGTCTGTGTCCCAGACCTCATCTGCCTGTGGATCACTGCACCCCTCGGCCCAGACTCGCCGCAGGCTGATCTCTCCCACCAAACTCATATACCAGGCGGGGGTGGGTCTCCCCCCGCAGCCCCGATCCTTACAGTGTAGGGAGGCAGTATAGGCTCCCGGCCAGCTCATGGAAGAGGGAGACAGGCCCGCCCAACCGCCGGCACGGGCCCCAAGCTCCGGAGTCCTGTAACGGGCATCAGTGCTGCATTGGGGGCATCGGAAGCCGCAACCAGGCTACAGCGTCAGGCCCTCGCTCTGCTCCAGATTCTTGTCCCCCGCCTCAGCAGTGCGACGCTGGCCGCCACCGGCTCAAAGGCAGCTCCTCCCTGCAGGACCTGACGTGTCTGTCGTTGGCGGCAAGAATGCAGGCAGCAGTGCAAAATGGCGTACCGGCCTCCAAGGCAGAGCACCATGCCCAGGCCGAACAGCAAGATGGCGGCTCTCAGCCCGCTGATGATCCCCTCTCAGCAAGGTCGGTGCCCTGTGCATCACTCCTTTTGCATTTCAACGATGCAAGCCGCCCTGACACGCTTGATGAGGACCTATGGACTCCGGGGCACCGGAGAGCAGGCGAAGCACATCCTACTCCATTCGCCTCCCGGCCACGCCCCCCACTTAATTTTATTTTGTACACTTTATAAGTCAGTGTGAAGTAGATTTCTGCTCCCTTTATTAAGAAATCTTCACCCGTGTACGTACAGCTGGCTTCTAGTGATATCTGTATAGCGGTAACTAATCAGTGGCGCCACTGTAATCAGAAAGCGTTATGAGTAAAATTATGCACTAGTTGGCCAGCAAATGACATCACCAAGCCAAGCTGTTTTTTATAAAGAGAGGACTGGTCGAGCTTGGACTTGATATGGACCCACTTTTAATGTTGTTTATGTCCCATTCTTAATATTTTAATATATTGTATTTAATGATTTCTGGTCACTGTTGTTATATCAGTTTAGTTTTTGAGACTTATTTTATCTTCTACTGCATGATTATGATATTTACATGGAATGTCATTATGTCTGCTAAAGTCTTTTATGAATTGTATATTTTAATATTGTGCACTTTTATGGTTCTTCTGAATCGAAATAAAGTTTCTTGACTGACTGACTGATTAGCCCTTGATTTTCCTTGTGCCTTTGAAAACGACAGGCCACACATTTTTGTTTCACCACTGCTATCAATCATGATGCAAAAGGTAAAGAAATTGAAGTTATGAGATTCTCAAATTGCTTCACAACATTACACTTTCTCTCAGTCATATCTATTAAATGCAATTGACTCTTTCTTTTTGTTACTCTTTTTGTGCTCCAAGATCCCAGCAACAAATCGCTGTACATGTATCATTTGTTATATAAAATAGTATTAACACTGCTAATTAACAATATGAGGTTTGCCAGACTAGTGTGCCAGTCAAGGACTGTAGTCACAAAAAGTTATGGTAGAATTTTTTTCAAACTAGTTCATCAAATGCAATCCGAAGCTGCAAGTGATAGTTGTTTGCAGTAGTTTTTTCTGAAATTGATTTTTTTTTAAGCCTGTAGAGACTTCATTGGCACTGGGGGGGGGAGGGCCATAGTTTTGGCAATGGTAAGTGTTCTAATAGCTCAGAGGATTTCAGTGAGGGGCATCCTGCTGACAAGTTTATGTCTCCCCAGGATAATACTCCTCTGACGAAAGTAACCAGTTCTCTCTGGGAAATGAAGCAACCAATTTACTTAACGTATCCGCAGAAATCTCAAGGGAGCAGTTCAGCGATCATGTGATCAATCAATCAATCATGTCACTTATAAAGCGCACTACATACCCGCGAGGGTCTCAAGGCGCTGGGGGAAGAGGGGGTGGTGCTGCTACTGATCGAAGAGCCAGGTTTTGAGGAGTCTTCTGAAGGCCAGTAGGTCTTGGGTCTGTCGGAGGTTGGTGGGGAGGGTGTTCCAGGTCTTGGCGGCGAGGTGGGAGAAGGATCTGCCGCCGGCGGTCGTTTTCCGGATGCGGGGGACTGTGGCGAGGGCGAGGCTGGTCGAGCGGAGCTGGCGGGTGGGGGTGTAGAAGCTGAGTCGTCTGTTGAGGTAAGCTGGTCCGGAGATCCATACTGTGATGATACAATGTTTAAGTCAGCAGGCACTCATCAGAATTAAATGGGTGGGAAACCACATGCTGGCACTCAAGAGACTCTTGCATCACCCTTAACAACCAAGGATAGTAATCCCTGTAAGGTAGGAGCAGCCTGACCTAAGGAGAAGCCAATAAGGCACTAGGTGTTTCAAATAAAAAAAGCCGGTGGTGGCTACATATACGTTGGATATCAACCAGCATGATCAGCAATCTGCTATCTCTGAGCTGGTAAATGGGCGGGAGGCTCCCATCAATGCTAACATGGTTCATATGGCTGCATTGGGTTGAAACCGCAGAGAAATCTAAGCCTACACTGACTACTATTTGCTCAGCTTATACTGGTGCATCGATTGGAAGCATTGCAGCACTATTCTCAGGTTAGAGCTGATAATACATTATTGCAGCAGACTGTATCTGAAATAACTGACCCAGGGCCAGACGTACGACCCTTCCATTTTGCGACTCGCAAATTGCACCGTTTTGCGACTCCCAAAATGGAATTTATAACAGTGTCTCAGACACTGTTTGCGATTCCCAATGGGGTCGCAAACGACCCGCCTCATTTATATTCATGAGGCAGGTCGCAATTTGCGACCCCATTGGGAATGGCTCACAGGGATGGTGGCCTGCTGGGGTCAGCAGGCCACCATGTCTCTGACTGCTTTTTAAAGGAAAACAGGCTACATTTAAAAAAGGAAAATGAAACATTTCTGTTTCATTTTTTAAGAGTAGGCAGTGGTCCGTGAGCCCACTGCCTGATCTTAAAAAATATTTTCGCTACCAGTCACAAAGGGAAAGGGGTCCCCTGGGGATCCCTTCCTGTTTGCGAGTGGCTTACCACCTTTTTGAAATGGGTGGTAAACTGCGAGAGTTTTGCGATCCACAATTGCGGTCGCAAAACAATTGTACATTGAAGTGCGACTCGCTATTAGGAAGGGACGCCCTTGGCACGCCCCTTCCTAATAGCGAGTCGCAAACCCTATTTTGTGAGTCGGTAATAGGTTACTGACTCGCAAGTAGGGTTTTTACATAGGGCAGATCTATTTTGCGGTTTCAAATCGGCCGATTTCCCGCTTGCGACTGCAAAAAACGGACGTACATCTGGCCCAAAGTGACTGCACTAACTTTGCAGATGCTTGAGCTGCAACAGAGGGTTGCGGATTCTGAGGCAGTGGGAACAGTGACTGCAAAAGCAGTTAGGGAACATGAGATCAGAATTTCACTGGTGGAATCCAAGCTGGAGGACTTGGAGAATCGACAGAGATGGAATAATCTCAGGGTTTTGGGGATTCCTGAGGGAAAAGGAGATGATCCAAGTAAATTTATCATGCAACTCTTTCAATGTGCTTTCCCTGACTTGTCGGATTGGGATACGGACTGCCAATTACAAAGGGTGCATCGTTTATCGGTCTTTCGTAATGGGGTTAATACCAATCTAAACAACTCTAGACCAAGAACATTCTGGAATACATTGGGAACTTCTTACTGAGCAGGCTATATATTTGAAAGCATGGTCCTCTGCATCAGGTGTTGTTGATTCAATCTAATTTCATGCTCGCTCTGACTTTTGTAAGCCTGCAATGGTTCGAAGGTGGAAGCTCCGGCAAATGATTGATCCTCTTTTTTTAATATTTTTTATTTTCAAATCTTCTACGACAATGGAGACATTATGAAAGCATACAAGGCAGAGTACGAAGCATATTGAGCATATAGATATTACATCATGTCATTATATCATAGACAATAACATCCAGTCAGGAAAAGAAATAGTACAGAAACAGTCACAGAGTAGTGAGGGAGGTGAAAACTGCTTAAAAAGCAGTGTGTGGGTTCTCAAGCAGGGGTCTACAATCAATACTCTAAAGTGGTTAGGGCACAAGTTTTTTTTTTGCAGGAACCGGCTCATTTAAAACTAGTGCAAGGCGGACAAATGCAGATTTGTACTAACGAGGATGAAGCTGCTAGTGTTCTTAAGATTTTTATTATAAGTATGATTTAGCATCTGATTGATATCATTTTCTTAAGAGGGGGGGTTTGTTTGTTTATTCTCAGTTTTTTCAGTAATAGCTGGGACAGGAGGGCAGTGTTTCACTAATCGCTGTCTGTGAGGCCTGACAGCTAATGGGAGGGGTGATTTTTTTCCCTTGGGAAGACACTGGGTACCCGTTTGGTAGAAGCATATCTCTGGGATACATTTGGATTACAGGAGTTGTTTTGTTTTGGGGGGGTTAGGGGGGTGGGTGCAGGACAAAATGAATTGGTATGGTCATGATCAAATGAAATGTTTGGCCTTTTCTTGTGCTGTTTCCACATTTGTAAGGATGAATCGCAGATGGACACTGCGAATGATGATAATATAGTATGGCTCTATGCAAGTTAATGTGCTGGAATGTGGTAGGGTTGAAACGCTCTTTAAAGTAATGCTTCATCAGAGAAGAGATCTGCACTTATAAACTGCAGATTCTCAGCTTAATAGAAATAAGTGGCTATATGAGGGGTAGCTATTTTGGGTGCTTATGTTTTTTAATATACTTTTCTTATAACCTCATCAGATTCTAATTGGAGGTGGCAAATCACACAGGTTAAAATAGGGCATAGTATAAGCACTATTTGTACAGTCTGCTGCTCAAACAAGGATGGCCCAAGTCTGTTTGACATGCTGAGCATAGAGCTTGCACACTCGACTTAAGACCTGATAATTATGAGTGATTTTAAAAGTGTTATGAACTACCCAATTGACATAACGAATTGGTTTGCCTCCCCCCGTATGGTTAGAACTAGGAAATCTATTTTGGAGTTAGTGTGGGTACACGGTCTGGTTGACTTGTGGAGTGTATTATATGCATATAAACTTGGTTATACTTTTTTCTGTCTGCCACATCGGCACTGTTCAAGAATCTATAAGACCTTTGTTCCAGATGGTCAAATACAACAAGTAAACATAAAGGTGTGTTCTAAGATTAAGCCGGATAACAATCCTATAATTATTACGCTCTGCTTGAGGAATAGTAACTGCGAAAAGCACTGTTTCATATTTCCAAGATTGATTTTATCGAATCCGGATTACAGAGCCTCGATGTGTAATTTATTGAGTGAGTTTATCTGGATACATTTTGGCTCTGTGCCACCACAAGTGGTGTGGGATACGTTAAAGCCATATATTGGTGGGGCTACAATGCAATATATCTCACAGAAGAATACACAGGCGAAAGATAGGTTTTGCAAAATATGTTTGGTGGCTCAGAAACTGGAGCAATTACAAACCATGGCAGTCTTGCATAAAAATCAGAGTAAGCAGGGGATATATCTGAAGTTACTAGAAAATCAATCTATACTTGACCGTGATTATAGGGAGAAGGTATAAGTCTAATCAGGAACATGAGTATGAGTATGGGGATAAAATTGGGAGCGTATTAGCACATCAGATCGCAGAAAAAAGGCATAGGAACTCAATAAAATGCATTAGGGACTCAGGGGTTGTCATTACGGTATGCAGGCTATTCTAAATCAATTTAGAAATTATTATGAAGAATTATATGGTGCCGATATGTAAATAATGCAATCTGATATAGATGGATATCTACAGATGGTGTGCTTACCATGTTTAATCCCACTACAGGTACAAGCCTTAGAGGACAACATTACTGAAGTAGATATTGTTAAGGCAATTAGATCTTTACCATCTGGGAAGGTGACTGGTGAGGGTGCTATCCTCATCAAATTCCATAAAACGTTTATGGATATATTACTGGGTGTATTTATGCAGTTAGTCTCGAATATTGATAATGGCAGTGAAATTCCTGAAACTATACTAATATCACTGTCTTCTTAAAGAAGGAGAAACTGCTTGAGAATCGGGGATCCTGTCGGACTATTTCATCAATCAATTCTGAGCAAAGATGTATGCTAACATATTTGAGTCCCAGCTCTCTCCAGAGAGCAAGTATTTAGTCTCATCACAAAACAACATGGGTTTATCCCGCTCAGAGATACAACATTTCAAAATGGAGCCCGCGTTGGGCCGGTGACGTAACGTAACTGTTTCACAGTGCGACGGTGGGGTCACGAGACAAAGTTCTTCAGGTATGCGCACTTGAAAATGTAGACCGATGAGTGATGAGATACGCCGGAATGAGATAAAGCCTAAAATACTGACAGACGCGGTAAGAGTATGCGTGCGGTTATGAGGACCAGTGTGAGGCATGATATATGTAATTATTCAACAAAATATTGATGGAAAGGTGCTGGCTTTTAATGTGCTCTAGCGAGTGATTGTGTGGACGACGTTCTCACGAAGTGCAGCATAAATGGGCTGACATGGCAGTAAAAGGACGACTTGTGCAGCTTAGTCGTGTGAATTTTTTGGGTAACATGGCAATGTTTGATGCACCGCAATGTTGTGAACTAGCCAGTTGGTGCTTTTTATTTTCTTTTAGAACGGAGTGAACATTTGTAGCATATCTTCGCAGGTATATTAACGGCAACGGACTGTGCCGGTGGGGGACTTGCAGTTGAGGGAAATGCACCCCCGGATACGGTGGGAAGCTGGTACGATTGCCTTTGGCTACCACCTGGTAAATATACGCCAACTACTGTGCAGTATATGCCTTTTTTGGATGTGATGGAGGAGGTCCTAATTGGTTGGGAGTTGTAATTAGTGTCTCTTTTGTTTATCAGTCATTCTTCATATAAAAGTTGGAGTCCAGTGAGGTGTCTATCGACCTCGAGCCCTGATGAAATTGCCGCAACAGAGTACAGGCAATGAAACATGTTGGCCCTGCTTAAAATGGTCTGCCACATGCAGTTTGTATTTAAATTTTGAGTAAGCTCACAATTTTGAATAAAATTGGAACCTGGTACATGTGAGTCTTAACCCAATTTTAACTGGAGGAATACTTTATTCTTATGCACTTTACGGGTTGTTTTTTTTTGACATACACAAATCACTATTTACACCTCTTTCTTCTGAGACTGGACACTTTTTCTTTCTTTGGTGAGAAAGTTGCCGATGGTGAGAAAACGTGGGCACACTGGCGAGAACCTACCAGTAGCCCCAGTGGGGAAGCGCACGTGAGGTACTTTCTCACCTTCACACACTTTTTTTTCAAATTCTTCTTGCTTGTCTTTAGTTGTTTTCAGTAGGGGGTATGTTTATATGGAGTTGACTGATAAACGTATGTTTTAATAAGAAGTATATGAGTATAATTGTTCTGGGCATTTTGGACTAGATAAGACTGGTAATTGTTTACAACCAGCGGTCGGGTTGAGGTAGTAGCCCCGCCCCTAGTCCTACAAAGGAAATTGTTTTTTGCCCTTATCAATCAGGTTTTGGTTGCTTATTGTTAGAGATACAAACAGCCTTGTTAATACTGCCATATCTGTTTTTGGCATGGCTAAAATTACAGGGGCCAGGGTCGGAATGAAATTATTTGATGCTGAAAAAAGCTTTCAATAAGGCCTTCTAGGTATTTCTCTTGTCTACTATGTCTACTATGGGTATTGGTGGAAGGTTTTTGCACAGAGTTAAAAGTCTTTACAAAGCCCCAACAGCTAGGATGGTTCTGGATGGTCACAGCTGTTCCTCAATTAGTATTTGCAGAGGTACACGTCAAGGGTGCCATCTATCCCTCTTGCTATTTGCATTATATATTGAGCTTTATTTGAGATCACTTTTAGGAACCATTGTATTTGTTCAGTTGTATTTAAGGGGTAGAGGTTAAAATTAACGTTTATGCGGATGATGTAGCCATCTATTCTTTGGGCCCTATCCGAGCAGTTGATCAGATTTCAGCAGAGGCTGAACGGTTTGGAGCCAATTCTGGATATAGGTTGAATTTGACTAAAACTAATAGTATTTTCAATTTTAAAACTGATAGGATGGTTACTGGGGTTGTTCCGGCATCAACGTATTTCGGTGTTAAGATTAGTGATAAAGTGGAGTAAATTTTACAACTGAATTATGAGCCGCTTTTATGTTCCTGTATAATTAAGATGCAGCACTGGAACTGTCTCCCCATTAGTATAATCGGGTGGTGCAAAATTATTAAAATTCATATTTTTCCCAAATCTGTTTACCTGTTTCATGCAATCCCATTACATGTCCCAGACTTTTTAAGCGTTTGGAAGGGGCTAATAGTAGTTTTATCTGGGGCTATAAGAGAGCCAGACATGCTACCTTATGCTTAAAGCTTTCTTAACGGGGGAGGGGGGCTCTCATTGGCAGATTTTAGGATTTATTATGGTGCATCATTCTGCACCTATATTAGGAACTTGTTGACTGACTATGAGTCAGATTCTTATGTTCTGTGCTATAAAATGGCTTTAGGGGCTGATTGGAGGTTTCTTTTATGCAAGATTTCTGATCCGAACTATTTTAAACGGGTGCTTTTTAAGATAATTAAGGATGTTAGTAAAGGATGAGGCAAAATTTGCTCTAAATACTTAATCCCTTTAATCCACTCGTTTGCACCATTATGGGGTAACCCCAACTTCCCATCTGTGCTTCTGAGCATGGCTACTACCATGGACAGCTTCCAGTAACAGTTTGTCAGTTCACCAAACCCAGACAAATTCGCCTTTACTGTGAGTGGGAAAGCCATTTTGCCTGTGTTGTACTAGTTCATACAGTGAGTACCCTGTATTGAATATGCCACCTTATTTCGCATGCGTTTACAACGCGGTCGTTACAACGACCGCGTTGTTAGTTCGCATACCGTTACAACGCAAGTCGGAACAACGACTTGCGTTGTAAGGGGCGCTGGATGTTGGAATAGTATAATTTACTATTCCAACTCCAGTCTGTGCGGACAGTAGGGAAGGTGTTGGATTTTAAATCCAACACCTTCTGCCCCATACAACGCAAGTCGTTGTTCCGACTTGCATTGTAACGGTATGCGAACTAACAACGCAGTCGTTGTAACGACCGCGTTGTAACGCCATGCGTTGTTTCGCATGCGTTGTTAACGCTGTTTTCACCCTGTATTTCTTCTGCGTATGCTGTACCTGTCTCAGAGGTAATTTTACTACATTTCTGTAAGTTGCATGGACTATATTTGAATTCACATTTACTTGTATGCACTTGTGTGAATATGTGTAAGCAGTGTGTTATACTGGTGTAATTATAACTGTGTGTTAAGGCTTGTAATGCAAATGTATACTCTATCTGGTTATGCCTATATGTGCATGCATTTGAACGCCTGTGTGTGCCTGTACTATTTCATCAATTGTATCATTTTTTTTTTATAACTCTTTTTATTGAAACTTTTTCATGATTAGCAAGACACATCAGTTTCTCATTTGTTGCAAATATGGTCAACAGGCACCACACATTTCTCAAGCAGGTACAGTAAATGCTTCTTTCTCAACGACTCAATACAGTATTACTTATGGACACCTTGGACTACCACTAGGATCTACTCCCCTCCCATCTCGGGGCGACTGTACGTCGGGACCTCTCCCCTCCAAGAGCGTCGCTACGTTATTTGCCCCCTCCTGTGTGTCTTGAAGTTCAAGCCCATAGTTCCGAAGCCAGGGGCGCCAAATCTTAAAGAATTTCCGCAGACACCTTCTCATTTTGTAAGTCACCTGCTCTGCACCCATATACATGTCCATCCCAGTTTTCCACTCACTAAGGGTCGGAATCTCTGGTGCTCCCCATTTCTTGGCTATGTCCCTTTTGGCCACTATCATGCCTAGATTACACAGGCTAAGACTCCGTCTGGGTAGGTCTATGTCGAAAGGAATCCCCAGCAGTACATATTTAGCATCCATTGGAAGCTGAGCCCTAAGGTCTTCACTTAGTTCCTTCACTATTATAGTCCAATAACTTTGTATTCGTGTGCATTCCCATAGCGTGTGTATAAACGTGCCTCTCGCAGTCAGACAACGGAGACGCATTGGGAATTCCGCCATTCCCATCCTGTGGAGTCGGGACCTAGTTATATAGGTTCTGTGCAGTATTTTAAGTTGAATTAACCGCAGCCTCAGTTTTATTGCCACCTCTCTTGGATGCATCAGGGCCGCCTCCCAGTCTATATCTTCCAGCTCTCCCAGGACCTCTTCCCAAGCCCCTCTCAAGGCCACTAAGTTGTCTGGGACATTGTTGATGAGAGTCTTATAGGTCCAAGATATGGCTTTCTCTGGTATCTTATCTTGCAGGAGTCTGCCCTCCAGAAGCGCAAAATCGGGGATGCCACCCACCTCTAGTCCCTCAGCCGCCCACGCGTGTTGCAGTTGTATATACTTATACCTTTGTCTCTCACCCATCTGGTATTCCTGTTGCAGGGCTGCAAACGAGATCAAGGAACCTTCTTTTATTAGATCCCCTTCCGTGGAGATTCCTATCAGTTCCCAATCCCTGAAGCCCTTCTATTTCCCCAATTCTGGTAGTCGCCCGCCCTCCCATAATGGGGTTTGCCTCGTAACTTTCTTGTGCCAACCCATTTGTTTCTCGGCACCCTTCCAAGCCTCCAGGGCCCTTTGGGTCGCTGGCAGCAGCTGTTTAACCCCTTTCCCTCCATAAATGTAATGCAGGTGGGATCGGACTGCAAACTGGTCCTGTTCGAGCGCGTAAGTTGGATGAGATCTTGACATGTGCCCCCACTCGTTTACTGCTATCAAGTGCGCCGCCCTATAATATAACCTGATGTCTGGGAGGGCTATCCCTCCGTTGTACTGATTATGTTGTAACGTTTTGAGCGCAATCCGTGGCTGCCCCCCGCCCCACAAGAGAGTGCACACCTCCCCATCTATGCCTTAAAGGTGTCTTCCAGAATCTTATGGTATGTGTTTTGCAGGCTGTACAATAGCTTAGGGAGTGTAACCATTTTGTACATTGCTGCTCTTCCCAGCAGTGTGAAGGGCAACCTTCTCCATCTCTCCACGTCGGCCTGAAAGTCTGTCATTACCCTTCGAACGTTTTGCGAGTGGCTGCGTGTGCTGTCCATGATATATATATCCCCAGGTATTTAAAACCCTCCGATGTAACTTGAAGTTCTCGGGGGAGATCCTGCGTGTCAAGTGGCCCGCCCACTGGGTAAAAGATCGATTTACCCCAATAAATCTTGTAACCTGCATTTTTCCCAAATATGCCCAGTTCTCGAAAAAGAATCGGGATTGTGAATGGGGGATCAGTGACATACAAGAGGACGTCATCTGCATAGAGCGAGATGCGTTCTTCCCTTCCACCTGCCTTGAACCCCTTTACCTGTGGGTGCGTTCTAACAAGACAGGCTAGCGGCTCCAGAGTCAATGCAAAAAGCATTGGAGACAATGGGCACCCTTGTCTCGTGCCTCTTGCTATCTCAAATTCCTCTGATGTTGCCCCATTCACTCTCACCCTGGCTGTTGGAGACCTGTAAAGCAGCTGAACCCATTCTATAAATTTGGGGCCAAATCCAAATTTCCTTAGTGTCTGCCACATAAAAGGCCAGTGGACCGCATCGAAGGCCTTTTCAGCATCCAGTGAGAGTAGCATATGTGGCTCTGCTCTACCTTGGATCGTACTCATCCAGTTCGCTAATCGCCTCAGATTAAATCGTGTCGCTCTCCCTGGCATAAATCCTGACTGATCAGCATGTATTAAGGAAGTGATCACCCCTGCCAATCTGTTTGCCAAAATAGAAGCTAGCACCTTAACCTCCACGTTCAGGAGAGAAATTGGTCGGTATGACGCACAATCCGTTGACGGCTTCCCACGCTTGTGGATCACCAACACAGTGGCCTTCCGTGAATCAGGTGGTAATGTGCCCTCCTCCCTAGCTGCTCTGAAGATGCCCAACAGGTATGGTCCCAATAATGTGGAGTTAGCCTTGAAAAACTCCGGAGGCAGGCCATTAGGGCCTGGGGAATTCCCCCACTTTTGCCTATTCACGGCCTCCGTCACCTCCTCCAACGTCAGCTCCTCTTCTAAAGCACCTCGGTCCTCTGAGGACAGGGCCGGGAGGTCTATACTCTCGAGATAGTCCCGAATCTGCGCGTCTCCCACCGCGGTCTGTTCTTTGTATAAGGCAGAGTAATAATCCGCAAAGGCATTTGCTATGTCTTGTGCCCTAATAAGGTCCCTTCCTTCACTATGAATGACTCCCACCCATCTGGACGCTATCTCCTTCTTGCCCAAACAGGCTAAGAGTTTCCATGCCCTGTCCCCGGTTTCATATAGCCGATGTTGGAGGGCCAAGTATTGCTGTTTCGCCTCCCTTTGTGCTAGCGATTGGTAATCCGCACGGGTGACTTCTAGTTGTCGGAGGATGCACGGACTGGGGCCCTCTCCCACTTGTCGCTCCAGATCCAGGAGTTTACCCTCTAGCTGCACTATCTCTTGCATCTCTTTCTTGTTCTTATGCGCAATAGCATCTTGGGCTCTGCCGCGCAGCACTGCCTTAAAGGCTTCCCAAAGGAATGCGGCGGAGGCTACTGACCCCTTGTTGCCTTGGAAATACAGCTCTGCTTCCACTCTTAGCTCCTTAGTTATCCCAGGATCCTTAAGGTCCCAGGCGTTTAGCCTCCATTCGCCCGTTCTGCCTCGGATATCCCCTCCTACCTTTAGCCAAAGGGGGGAATGATCCGACAACCCACTCGCTAAGTAATTTACTGATGTGACTGCGTCTAGTTCTCCTGCTGGGGCCAAGAAATAATCAAGTCTAGAGAATACTCGATGTGCTCCCGAAAAATATGAGTACGTCTGGTCGGTGGGGTGGTGCCGGTGCCAGACATCTTGCAGACCCAGGGTGTGGGCAAAGTCAGCCAACTTTGTGTTTCCCCTAAGATTACCTGCCTGCGTTGACCTGTAAACAGCAGGGTCAATCACATCGTTGAAATCCCCACCCACCAAGTGTATGGGGGAATCTGCAGCCAGCAGGACCTCTGCTACCTTCTCAAGAGTCTGCCGCTGTAATCGAGGGGGAGCGTAAACACTAACTAACATGATCTCCCTGTGTCCCCAAACTCCCTGTACCACCACATAGGTGCCACTGGGGTCAGACCATGTCTTGTAATCACGAAAGGGTATAGCCTTCCAGGCCAGTATCGCCACCCCCGAGAACCAGAGGTGAATCCCGTGTGAGCCAGAGTGTTGTACATACCCCCTCCCAGAAAAGTACAGCGCGACCCCCGAAGGTGGGTCTCCTGAAGGAGCACTATGTCAGGTTTCAGTCTTTTAAGGTATTTGGTCACCAGGCCCCTCTTAATTTGGTGTCCCAGCCCGTTTACGTTCCAGGTCATGACCATGTAGGCCTTGTTAGTCATATCTCCTGAAAGTATCTCTGCCCTGCCTACCCGAGATGTGAAATCTTAGAATGCAGCCTGTGCCCTGATGTGTAAGCTCATGTTAATCAAAGTCGTTCATGAGAATTCGGAAGCCACCCTGTACGTCCCCCTTCTGAACTTTCCCCCCCAACGCCCCCACCCCACTCTCTCCCACTTCCCCCACACTTGCCCCAAGGTGTCAACATGACAAGTGTGTGGTAGGCACAGTATGAGAGGTCTGTATACCCCCCCGCCCTATCCCAAAGAGAAGACTAGGTTAGCAAATGAGAGCCTAAGGCCCATGGCACACCAGGTCTGAGACCCACTAAAAGCCCACCTGGGCTAAATTAGGTCTCGGTACGCAACTAGCGCTTCTTACTGTCCCTTCGGCATCCGACATGCCCTGGATCTTCATTCTTCCTCACTTCCCTCTGGCGTATTTGGTCGCAATGTCTCTTTCATTTCCTTCAGCGACATCGATTCTTCTAGTAGGTTGATGTTCTTTAGTAAAGGATGGTCACTGTCTGATTCCTCTGAGTGTTCCTCTTTCTGGGGTTCCGGTGTAGCCTGCCTCCGGGGTCTACCTCCAGAGTGTGGTCGATCCATTGTCATTTGGGTTGAGTCATCTTCCGAGTCGTATTCTCACCTTGTTTTTTCCGTCGTCACTTTGCGCCGCCTCGGGGTGCCGCTGTGGGAGTCTGACCCGAGTCCTAATCATCGTTTGATTTTGGCTCTCATGGTTTTGGGTCTCACCACCGTTTCCGGCGTCCGACTCTTTGAGCCACCCCGCTCTACAGTGCGCGCTATTATGGGTCTCTCCTCCACCCATAACCATGCCTCTTCCGGAGTCTGGAAAAAATAGGTTTTGTCTTGGAATATGACTTTAAGCTTGGCCGGAAAGAGGAGCATATATTGAATGCGGAGGTTTCTCAGCTTTTCTTTAACGGAGTCGAAAGTTCTCCTCTGCTTCTGTACCTCTCTAGAATAGTCCGGTAACACCATTATTTTCGTGTTTTGCAACCGTACGTCTCCCAGGCGTCGCATCTCCCGGAGGATTAGGGCCCTGTCCTGATAGTTGAGGAACCGGGCAATCACCGGCCTGGGCGGCGCCCCTGGATGCGTCCTGGAGGCGGGCATCCGGTGCGCTCACTCTATCACAAAACAAGAGGAGAAAGAGGCATTCGGGAGAGTGTCTGTCAGCCATTTGAGGAGGTACCCTCCCATGTCAGTTCCCTCGATTCCCTCCGGGAAACCAATAAATCTCAGGTTGTTCCGCCTCGCCCTGTTTTCTGCATTGTCTACCTTCCACATTGTCTCTTTCAGGGCCTCTGTCAGTTTGGTGACCTCTCCCCTCAGATTAGTCGTTAAGTCTTCTGTTTCCGAGATACGCTGCTCGGCCTGCGTTACTCTTTCGGCTACGTTGCAGAGATCTTGCCTTAACAGGGTCATGTCGGTACGCACTTCTGCTATCCTGCCCTCCAACGATTCTCTTGAGGATTGTATCGCTCGCAGAATCGTTGCGGTGTCTGGCGCTGAGGCAGTGTCTGCCATTGTTTCAGGGGGGGGTGTCACTACCTCCGTGAATTTATCCAATTTCCCTTGTCGCTGGGGCTTGGGCTCTCTATCCTTGGCCATATTGCGTCCTTCTGTCCGTAGATGTAGCAGAGTCCCAAACAGCCCGCACCTCTTTGCCGCTAGGGAACTGGCCCCAGCACCAGCAGGACGCCTCCTGCTCATGCCAAAGGCTGGCCGAGCGTCTCAGTCAGGATGGGACCCCTCATGGCAGCACCAGTGAGGACCTTCACATTCACCGTCCGAAGTTCTACTTCGTACTTCTGGTGCTATCCGTCATCTGTCACCACCTCCACAGCACTGCCAAGGTGTCCCTCTTCTAATTTGTCTCCAGCTGGGGACCCCACCCCTGCGCAGGACCACCGACCCCTGTCACCGATAATTTGCAGCCTACCTCAGCCGGTCTTCTCCATTGGCTGCAGCGGATGGGCTCTCAGTCAGGGTCAGCAGCCCCCGTCTTTACTGAACAGCAAATGGCTTCTCACGAGGTGAGGGAGTCAGCTGTCTATGGTTGGACCGGAGGAGTCCTGACACGCCCTCTGCCAGGGCCACAGGGTCTCAATTAACTGTATCATTGAACATTCACCATACAAAAATTAAACCTATTGGCTTTGCGAATGCTTGTTTCCTTTAGCATTCAGTATTCATGGGAGTACATGTGTTTCCTTGCTCTCTCTCCCCCCTTGTCTCTCTTGTTTCTCTCCTCTCACTGTCCTAAATATATATTTATGTAATTTTTATGTTTTTTAATGTGCTTCCTTTTTGTGTGCTGGCATGCACTCGTTTTTTCAGTTCCAAAATGGCTGTTCGACATATGTGCACATGTGTGACAACATCGGCACTAGTCGACACATGAATGTGCCACAATACATCAGATGCCATCTTGGGATGGCTTTTTTTCTCAGAAAAAATCATTCCAAGTTGGCTGGCCATGCACGCTCATGCATCATGGCATATGTACGTAGATGCTTTGTGATCAACTGGTGGCCATTGCGGCATGTTAATGCCAATGAAAATAGCATTGGCAAAGCCAGTAGCGCAGCCTTTTAGAGCCAAGACCCATTGGCTTTGCCAAAGTTCAGAAGGCTGCATGCTGATGGGCTGCTAACTGGTCAGTAATGCTAAAAGTATTCAAACCCAACACAAAGAACATTATTACTTCTTCACTTTTTTTTATCACTGAGCAAACTTCAACTTACGATTTTCTGTCAGAAAAAGACCTTACTCA
Source organism: Calotriton arnoldi (assembly GCA_963921515.1). Taxonomy (NCBI): domain Eukaryota; kingdom Metazoa; phylum Chordata; class Amphibia; order Caudata; family Salamandridae; genus Calotriton; species Calotriton arnoldi. The sequence continues at coordinate 304,462 of CAWUFW010006423.1, read as the reverse complement.
AATCACTTATCTTGACATAAAAATATTTTTATCACATTGAAGCTATTCAATACTGACATTGAAAATACTTTGTGCTCAGAGTGATGTAATGAATCGACTGACCCTTTTTCATCCAGAGCTTTAGTGCATCCTAATACACTAGTAATATATTTATATTTTCATACATTTATATACAATGTATTTACAAGGGTATTTTTGAACTAAAAACAATGAAAATGCAACATGTTCACAAAGTTATATAGAACTGATGACATATTGAATGAAGTGCCCCCTTTTGTGCATTATTAGGATACTGCAAGTCACCATGTGGCCATACATCAGGGATACTTTATTATTTATAATGCATGGTAGCACCATAACCTTTGGCCCAAACCACTTAAATCCTGGGTGTGGTGGTCTTTCATATGAAAGAGATAGGATTTTTCTAAACATGAAGAATACAATTAGAATTTCTAGCGGAACATTAATGACACCAAGTTAGATATTTGTTGCACAGAGATATCAGAATCAGTTTAACAAGTTAGATTTAAAAAACAATGTATCGCAAAACGTGTAGAAAAATGTAGATACATTCTATCTACCCTATAATTACCTAAAGCGTAGAAAAAAAGTGTTTCCTTTTTGTTCTTTAAAGTGCAGCTTTGATATGCTCTGTGACCTGTCTTTCCCCTTGGCTGCTGGCTCTATCAGCAGACATTGTTACATCAGAACTCAAATGTAATAAGATATGACTGTTGAGTGGCTATGTCATTTCTTTATTAAGGGCAATCGCCTTTAATAAGGTTATTGGAGACCGGCATTTTGTCGTAACGAGGGAAGACACTTGGAGGCTGGATCCGGTAAGTGCTATTTATTTCAAATACATCAGCTGAACCATCACGGGCAAAGCAGTCGCGGCGTCGACAACCACCAACTGACTTTACCCAACGCTCGGTGCAGAACACTCACGCAGTGAGGTTCTGCACCGATGAACATTCTTAATCAAACACAGCACGAGCTACTACATGGGTCTTTCCTAAAAATATAAAAGAAAGAAAGAAGCGGAGCAGAGAAAGAGAAAAGAGAAGAAAAGAGAAGAATAAAGCAACTATAAAGAAACGATACCTATGGAACAAGAAAAGCAAAACACCAGAATGTGCAAGAAATACATAATGACAAAATGCAAGATATAATAATCCCTGTGAAGAAACAGACTAAGGGTGGGCAAAGCACTACGCTACGCTCGCGTAGCTTGTGAAGTTTGCGCTACTTTGCACTACGCGAATTGCACGTAGCACAGTGCAAACACGCGTAGCGCAGCGTAGCGTAGTGCAGCGGTCATTTTTTGCTTGCTCGCGGTCCTCAACGTCAAGTTGGCGACCGCGAGCAAGCAAAATGACATCCCGGCGAGACTTTTTCCTCGTTCGCGATCAGCAACATCAAGTTGCCGATCGCGAGCGTGGAAAATAAACCTCCCGGCGAGATTCTCAACGCGGGGAGGTTAGGTTTCTCATTGCGAGTGGTCGCGTATGCTCGCGACCGCTCGCGATGAGAAACTACCAGTCCGCGTTGAGAAAGCTGCTGCTCGAGTAAAAATCTACTCGAGCGGCAGTAAAAGACAGCTCGCACTGTGCAAGATGCCGTTTTCAATGATTGCACAGTGCGGACAAGCATCCGGCACTGTGCAATCATCGCGAACAGCGCACTACGCAGTTCGCGTAGTGCTATGCGTAGATCGCGTAGTGCGAAGTGCACTTCGCGTATCTTCGCGTAGCGCTACTTCGCGAACTACGCCCACCCTTAAAACAGACTCAAAAATGGATCATCAGACTCTATAACGTGCAGGAACTTTTCTTATCCTTGAACTGCGTTTCAAAACAGTCTGACTGTCATGAGAGAAACCACCCAGACTACTACCACAAGATGGTTCATCAATCACTGAACTAAAAAACACTTGTTCCACCACTGGCCATTCGCCAGCTTCACAGAATCATCCATGACTTTTACCACTTCAATAGGAGGGCCAAACTTGGAACCACCCTTCCTCACATGAACAGGCTTCTTCACTCGAACACAATCACCAACCAACAACTCAACCACCTTGACATTCTTCCTAGAATCATAGTACTTCTTTTGCTTTTCCTGAGTAAGACTCACCCGTTTACGAACACACGCATAAGGCCACTGTCCACCTTTAACCCATTTATTCATCCAACTTGGAGAGAAAGAAGTGGTAGCTCTACGTCCACGCAACAACTCAAAAGGTGACACGCCTGTAGAAGAATGTGGAGTAGTGCGATAGCACCAAAGCATACTTCTGACTGAATTGGCAACAACACACTTGTTGGACAAAGCCCACTGTATACACTCACCCAACACCCTGTTCATGCATTCTACAAGACCATTGGTCTGTGGGTGATAAAGTGAACTCTTAAGATGTTTAATCCCACTAGAAAGAAGAAAGTCTTCAACTTCACTAGCAGCAAATTGAGTCCCATTGTCGGTCACAAGAAACTCCGGAAAACCTTCTTTAAAAAAAAACATCTTTCAAAAATTCCACAACAACCTTCGATGTCACCTCTTTTACAAATCTGACTTCCGGCCACTTAGAATAATAGTCCATCATGACTAAAGCAAACCTTGAGGAAGTATCAAGCGCATGAAAGGGACCAACAATATCAAGTCCCAACTTCACCCATGGTGTGGAAGGCAACTCTATTGGAGAGAGAGGAGGGGTGCGCAACTTTGCAGTTTTATCACAGCTGGAACAAACCACACAAGACATGATCAATTCATCTACCTCCCTGTCCATTGCGGGCCACCAAAATGAAAGCCTGACCCTTTTTTTTGTCATAGTAGCTCCCAGATGTCCTTCATGAGCACATACGATAATACCAGATCTCAAACAAACAGGAGGAACCAATTTATCAGCCCTAAGCAACAAACCGTCCTCAATAGACAATTCGTCCGCAACTTGTACATACGTTTTCAATTTAAAACTGAGGTTCCTCTCCTTGGGCCAACCTGTCTCCACATACTTCATGACAGTCAACAAAGACACATCTTTACTAAGGGCACAACGCCACTCATTCTCTGTGATGGCACACAACTGAGGGATATCAACAGAAGCAACAATGAATTCTTCCTTGTCCTCTTCACCAATGAAAAACTCATCTTCCACAGTGTTAGAAGAACGAGAAAGATAGTCGGCACACCCATTCTTATTTCCAGGAATGTACACAGGTGAAAAATCAAACTGGAGCAATTTAGACGACAATCTAGCTATTCGGGGATTGAAACGTCTGACGTTTTTCCCACTCAAGATAAAAACTAATGGCTTGTGGTCAGTCTGGAGACAAAACCTTCTTCCCCAAATAAAATTACGACATTTCATCACTGCCCACCAACAAGCCAACAATTCCTTCTCTATGACAGAGTACTTCTTTTCAGCTGGAGAAAGAACTCTGGAAGCAAATCCAATGGTTCTGACTTCATCATCTTTAGTTTGACTCAAAATAGCCCCCACACCTACATTACTCGCATCCACAGTCACTGTGCAGGGAAGATCTGGGTCGTAATGTTTCAACACTTTAGGTGAGATAAGCTGATCCTTGACCCACTCAAACACACACTGCAAATCAGCAGTCCACTCGAGCTGAAATCCTTTCATAAGCATTTGAGAAAGGGGCCTCAATTTGGTTGCAAAATCCTGAATAAAACGGGAATAGAATTCACAAAGCCCTAAAAAGGACTTGAGAGTAGCCTTATCAGAGGGTGCTTTTGATTTAACAATAGAATCTACCAAACTAGATTTGGGATGAATACCTTGTCCCGTGATCAAGTGTCCCAAATAGTCAACTTCTTCTGTGAGAAAAACACACTTGTCCCTGCGTAATACCACATCCTTCGACTGAAATCTAGACAACACTTCTTGAAGTATAACATCATGGGTAGCCCTATCAGGTGCGAAAACTTAAACATCATCTTGGAAAACAGATAATCCATCAATCCCCTTAAGCATGTCATACATTAAGCATGGAAAAACAGACACAGCTGACGCTACGCCAAAAGGCATGCAGACATATTGGTAGGTGCCAAATGGTGAAACAAAAGCAGTCAGATGTCTGGATTCAGGAGCTAGTTCAACCTGGTGGTAGGCAGATGCTAAATCTAGTTTGTGAAGAATTTTGCATTTTTCAGACCTGCTAGGAGTTCATTAATGTTTGGAAGCGGATGGGAATCCACCCAAATCTCCTTGTTAAGACAACGGAGATCAACACACACCCTCAATTCCCCACTCTGTTTACGGGCAACAACTAAGGGAGACAACCACAAAGAAGAGTTAATTGGTTCAATAATCCCCTTTGCACACAAGGACTTCAGTTCATTCTCTAAATCTTGCCTAATACTAAAAAGGACATTCCTAAGTTTGTGTTTAATAGGTCTCGCACCATCCTTCACTATGATCTCATGTTGGTAATCACAAATTTTCCCTAATTCTCCAGAGAAAACGTGAGGAAATTTGTTAATGATTCCTTCAAGATCCAATTTGTCCCTTACAACAGCAACTAGTTCACTGGTCCCAGGTCTAAGTACCATTCCAAAAAGACCCTGGTGAAACCAGCCGAGAATGTTTAATCCCTTGTGTGCGACATAAACTTTTCCTGAAATTTTTCTCCCTTTAAACTCCATGATATCCTCGATGTATCGGACAGATTGATTTCCCTTCCTTCATACGAAATGGCTTTACGATCAGGAGGCAATAGAGATCTAGTGGGCCAAGTTTTGTCAGAAAGTTCTTGAGTAATCATTGAAATGCGGGCACCAGAGTCTACTAAAAGTTTCAAGACTTTTTCACCAACTATTATATCAAACATAAGGATCGACACAGAGTTCCGGATTTCCCACCTTGACTACTTTGTCTTGCACAACTGAAATCATGTCTCTAAGATCTTTCGTAACAGATTCTTCACCCTCTTCGTACACATTTTTATCCAGAACACATTTTACTGACGAGGTTTGTCTACTCTTATTAGTTTGACAAACCTTAGCGAAGTGTCCTGGTTTATTGCAAATCCTACAAGTGACGAACCTTGCTGGACATATGTTACCTTTAAAATGAGCCCTGTAACCACATCTAAAGCAAATATTTTGTTGGTTGAAGAAAGAAATCTGTTTTTCACCAGCACTGAATCGTGACTTTTCACTTTGTTTAATATCTTTTGAATCTTTAACCTTGACTGCAGAAACTGCTTCACTATGTTTCGGCTCTAACTCTTTAGCAGATATTTGAGACGTCTCAATGCTTTTCGCCAATTTAATAGTTTCTTCCAACGTCGGGTTGCCCATTGAGAGAAGTTTTTGTTTGATCATTTTGTCCGTGCAGTGACAAATGAACTGATCGCGTACCAGCTGGTCCGCAAAATTCTCAAATTGACACTCAGAAACTAACCTTGTCAAAGCTGTTATGTAAGTGTCAACATCCTCACCATTGTTTTGGACTCTCAAAAAAAACTTGTGACGCAAAACCACCATACTAGGCTGGACATCAAACCTAGTTTGTAGTCTTTTAACAGTATCTTGGTACTCATCGAGAGTTTCATCACCCACCAGAACAGGTGGAGGAAGATGTTTCAAAATTTCCCTTCCCTCAAACCCTAAGGAATGAAGTAGAAGGTATTTCCTTCTCTCAGTTCTAAATCTTATTGCACCAATTGCACCAAGATACGTCTCGAACCCGTCAAACCACTGTTTCCATTTGATGGGAGGTTCACCTGGAGTTTCCAAGAAAGGTGGAGGTGGGGATACAGCTTGCATGTTGATTAAAAATAAATGCCAAACTCTTTACAAAAATGAGAGAGAGTAGTAGAAACTATGACAAGCTAACATGTAGTTAAATCTCCTTTCATTATATATCACAAAAAATTGTTGTCATCTTTTTTAAAAAAGTTTTTCCCTGCAATTGTCAATAAAAGTTCAGTACTTCCCACTATATATATATGTAAAGAGTGAAGAGGTAAGAATCTCTTTATGAATCACCTCCTTTCTATGTTTTCTTCCCTCATGAATGAGCCTTTGTGACGTGCACCCCAGCAGAACATGAAAAACCAAGAATCAGGCTTTCAGACGTCACAATAGAGACTGAAAGCGTCTCTTGGTGCCTCTGTAACCATGGAGAGTCTACATCACAATAGAGACTGTTCACGTCTCTGTGAGCCTTGGCAACAAAGAATCCACATCTGCGTTCCAGCAAGGATCCCCTACGCTCACCGTGATTGTGTCACCACGCCGCCGTCATCCTTTCCGCCGTCATCCATACGTCTTCAACGTTGGTGAAACGCAAATCGTCCTATGCGTTTCACTTCTTCTCCACAACTTGAAATTACCAATTTGCCCCTTGCGTCTGTCGTACAATGATGAGATTCACCTTGCAGACGCCTCTCACCTCTGCCCAGGATACTCCGCTTGTCACTCTTCAAACCGGAATATATTTTCACTATTCTGCAGGCACGTAGGTCCGTGTTGATGGCCAGCACTCGTCGCCAACAAAAGTGTGTCGTAACGAGGGAAGACACTTGGAGGCTGGATCCGGTAAGTGCTATTTATTTCAAATACATCAGCTGAACCATCATGGGCAAAGCAGTCGTAGCATCGACAACCACCAACTGACTTTTCCCAACGCTCGGTGCAGAACACTCACGCAGTGAGGTTCTGCACCGATGAACATTCTTAATCAAACACAGCACGAGCTACTACACATTTCTAGAGGGATTCTATGCTATTCTATTCTATTCTGAAGTTGTTATATAGTGCGTTGCTATCCGAAGGCCTTCCAGCATTCAGCAGACATCGAATGTTGGTGGCAATAGGGGGTTAATCGCTGAACAGCCAGGTCTTCAACGCTCTGTGTAAAGGAAGTTCAGGCTCCAGTAGGTGCAGTTCCAAAGGAAAGGAATTCCAGAGCTTAGGTGCCAAAAACCGAGCAGAACTGCCACCCCAAACTGACCTACGAATCTTCAGAACTTTCAATAGATGGGCTGAGGAGGCTCCAATAAGTTTCCCAGGGAAATATGGGGAGGCTAAAGTTATTAACACTGTAAGAGATCTTTTTTATTGATTGCCCTATGCATAATGCATAGGGTCTTAAACTGAACTCGGTGTTCCACTGGAAGCCATGAAGGTCTCTGAGAGCCCTAGTAGCAGACTGATGTTTAGGGATGTTCATCAGAAGTTGTTTTTTTTTATTGAACTTTTATTATCAAGAACGATACAGTGTTTTGTTGTGCATATTGATTCACAGCTATTACATGACTGTATAGAGTGTGTATCTTGCATATCAGCAGATATCAGGCAACATAGAGAAACATATAAGAATACAAAAATACAAAACAAGTGCAGTGCAGTGCAATATAACAGATTCCTAATCCACGGTTGTGGTTATTCCTACTCATAAACTCGGGCACCGAGTTTACACATATATTGCCCATTCATTTACTTGTGAGTTTATACCATGTCCGAGTGTTCCATCAGATAGCAAGTCAGTGCCGGCCAGAAGTCTTTTGGTCTGGAGGCCTCACGCAGCTCCTCTGCATACGTGTTTAGTTTTTCCTTACAATATACTAGTTCTTTTATCCATTGTGCCACTTTAGGAGCTGCCCTGCCTACCCAATGCTTTGCACCCATGCGCTTTGCCAGGAGGGTGGTGACAGCTACCATTCGCTTGTTGCATGGCTTTAGTCTTTTTACCAGACCCAGTAGGCATATCTCAGGTGTACATTCCACAGTTTCCATTACAATTAAAGTTAGTGTTCGAGTTACATTCATCCAAAAATCATGTATAGGGTTGCAGGTCCACGCCAAGTGCACAAAGTCTGCCCCCTCTTCCCCGCACCTCACACATCTAGCATCTTCACATAGCCCATAATTTTGCAGTCTCATAGGTGTATAATACATTTGATGCAGGAATTTAAAGTGTATAATTCTAAGATTACAGTTGGCAGTTAGGGGGCCAGTCAATGCACAGCACGCTTCCCAGTCTTCCCAAACCAGTGGCACCACTAGCTGTTTGTTCCATTTGTCAAGGGAGGTAGAACATTTTACATGATTTTCTCTTTGGGATGCATTATATAACTGGGAGAAAAGCCCTCTGGATTCCCCAGCTGTTAGTATGATTTGTAATGCCTTCAACATCTTCGGCTCGTTCGGAAACCTCGGGTCCAGTGCCCTGACCGCCATACACAGTCTGACATAAACAAATCCCTGCATAGCATTATATTGATTCCCTGATGCAAAGTCTTCCAGAGACAGAAACTGACCGTTTACATACATATCGCCTAACTTAGTGACTCCTGCGGTGGACAGAGTGCTCTGCACGGCCTACTATCTTGAGCAACCGAGATATCTGGATGGGCTATAATTGGCATAGCTGGTGCATACAAATATTCACGCCCGCACATGCCGTCAGGGCCTTCCACCCTTTAATAGTGCAGGCGACAGTGTCTATCTCTTTTCTATGCCCCTGTGTTCTATTTTGGTACATCATAGCAGTTAAGGGGATCGGGTGTACACTATCTGCCTCTACAGCCAAGTATGGTAGGTAGCGCTGAGGAAAGTACCAATAGTGTGCAAATTGGGCTTGCACACAAAGGTAATATAGTCGTAAATCTGGGGCCTCGAATCCGCCCCTTTCGAATGGTTGCATCAGGGTGTCCCGACTACCTCTCTGCTGTTTTCCCGCCCAGGCCAGCCCCAGCAGACATGTCTGAATGGCCTGAAACATGGCATTGTTTGGTACAATTGGGATATTCACAAACAGGTATAGCAATTTAGGGAGAATTGCCATCTTAACAACATCTATCCTATCCACTAGGGACAAGGGGAGGCAGGTCCATCTGGCAACTTGGTCACTTAACTTTGCCAGCACTCGCCTGTAGTTCCTACTAATGACTGTTTCAGGGTCTCGGTGTACCCAAACTCCCAAATATAGCACAGGTTCACTCGACCAGGCCAGCGGAAACTCCAACTCCTGTGCCAGCGTACACTCAGTGAGAGGGAACACCGTGGATGTGTTCCAATTGATGCCCAGTCCTGAGTATCGTTCAAATCGGACATATTCCCGCAATAGGGGTTCCAAGTGAGTCTAAGGTTACCTAACATACAGCAGCATATCATCTGCGTATAGAGAAATGGCAAGTGGTCGCTGCCTGAATCCCAGTGCTGCTTTGGCATGTCTCTGCCTTATCTTACAAGCCAAAGGCTCAAGTGCCAGGGAGAACAGCATTGGGGATAGGGGACAGCCCTGCCTGGTCCCTCTGCAAATATTTATAGGGTCGGAGACCATCCCATTCACGCCCACCCTGGCAGATGGGCTCGTATAAAGGAGGCGTATCCATTTTTTTTTAAAACTGCGGTATCCACATGCATTGCATACAAACATATAATCCCAATGTAATGAATCGAAGGCCTTGACTGCGTCCAATAGGACAGATGCAGCGGGAAGTTCGGGGTTCAGTCGGTGCAGCACAGCAAATATAGTGCCCAAATTATGTGTGGTGGATCTCTTGGGTACAAAACCCGATTGATCCGGCAAGACCAAGTTTGGGATCAAAGGCTGCAGTCTATTAGTGATTATTTTTGCCAATATTTATCATAGAGAGCGGGCTATACGACTCGCATCTCTTTGGACACTTTGTCCGGTTTTAACAGTATTAATATAGGAGCCTCCCTCAGTGAAGGGGGAAGCATCCCCGTCTCATATGCTTCAGTGAAAACCTCCAGCTGTCTGGGGACAAGCAAATCCGCATACGCCTTGTAAAACTCGCTAGGCAGCCCATCCAGCCCCGCTGCTTTACCATTTGGTAGCAACATTATAGCCTCCTTCACATCTTCAGTCATCCAGGGCTGTGTGAGATACTCTCACTGGCCCAGGGAAAGGCAGCCCAGCTCAATATCATCTAAGTAGTCTGAGATCTCGCACTCTGTAACCGGCCACACTGGCCCATACGGGTCAGAGAAGAACCTCGTGAAGACCCGGCTAATCTCCGGCGTGGTGTGGTGAACTGTCAGGTCATCATCTACTATTTCTACAATACGTTCCTGACCCCTAGGTGACTGCAATTTGTTGGCCAGTGACCAACCCGGCCTGCCCCCCTCCCCATATCGTCACACCATCCATCTTCTGGATCTATGCCGCGCCTCTTGCTCGGCCACCTCATTGTATTCTGTTAGTAAGTCCCTCATTTGGGCCAGCAATGCAGGTGTGGGTGCTTGTTCATATGCGCGCTCAAGCGCGTGGATCCTTTCCTCTAATGCAGATAGCTGATTCAGCAATGATTTTAGAACCCCCGCCTGCGCTCCTATACATTCCCCCCGGATGGTTACTTTAAAAGCCTCCCACAGTGTACCTACCTCATCCACTGTGCCCACATTCTCTGAGAAGGAATTTGTGATGGTTACCCCAATTGTAGCGCGAAAAACTTGATCCAGTAGGGACGAAGGCTGGAGCCGCCACTGAAATGTTGGCTTAGTGCGGGTCGGTATGTCTAGCTCCAGAAGTACAGGAGCATGGTCAGAAAGTGTTTTGGGTAGGTGCTTAACCGACACCGTCCATGCACTTATTTCTATGGAGACAAGCCAGTAGTCTAATCTTGACCACGAGCCATGTCCTGTTGATACAAATGTGCCCTCCCTCCCAGCGGGGTTGCGACTTCTCCATACATCGACTAGGCCCTCCGCATCCATTATCTCGTTTATCATTTGTGCAGCTTGTTTACCATGCCATGCTGTGCTAGCTGACCTGTCCACCTGCGGGTCTAAATATACATTTAAGTGTCCCCCCCCCATATTACAGCTGAAGGGGACAGTGCTGCGATGCGTCTCCAGATATCATTGTAAAACATGGGGTCATCCACATTTGGGCCATATGAATTTACAAACAGATGTTTCCTGGCACCCAAGCAACCCTGCAAAAGGAGCACTCTGCCCTGATCATTTGTTTCCAAGGGAATTAGTGTGAAAGGGGTCCCCCGCTTCACCAGTATAAGTACACCCTTAGAGTATGTGGAATACTATGCCGCAACTCTAATTGCAGCCCAGTGAGCCCCCACGTTTTGTTCTGTGTGCTTAGTGAGGTGTGTCTCTTGCAGAAACACCACCTGAATATCCTGTCTGTCTGAGTATTCTACTACCTTGCGTATTTTTTTAGGGTTATTAAGGCCCAGCACATTCCATGTTAGCAGCTTAATGGTATCACCTGGGCTTCTCCTTGTCTATTCTCGACCTGCTGTATTGACTACTGCACAGCCAGCCGGCAGCTATACACCCTGAAATAATCTTCTCTCATAATCTGCACTGCTCCTGCACATAAACATAACCTCACATCCCAACCCCCACCAACTTCAGCACCCTCAACATGCTAAAGCCATCCCAAAAATCAGTAAACACAACCCCTTTACATAGCATTTCCTGAATACAGATGTGGGGTACACCCATAGGGGAATGCCAGAGTGCAATTACCCTCCCAGGTGACAAGGAGGTGGCCAAACTCAAACATCATAGCTGCTTGACAGTCTAGAGTACTTCTGTAGCACAGCTGGAATATATAAAGTCATGTGCAGCTCCAGCGTTGCAATACTCACGCACTGATAGGCCTCGCACAGTCATTGACCATATGGAGAGCTTGCCATCATGGTAGCCACCGCCAGCCACCAACTATCGTCTATGGACCATAGTGGCTATTCCTTACTAACCCTGGGAGGGTAACTCTCTCCGCCGGCGGAGTTTGCGGCGATTTGCCTACTTCGCGCTCCATGGCGAACGCAGAGATAGGGAAAACTCCGCCTCTGTGGCAGAGCGGAGTTAGCCGCTCCCTCCCCCCCTTCCAAATACTTTAAAAATAATAAAAAGAAGGCACTTACCTGTGTCTCTGCCGCCTCCCCTGCCTGGCCACTCTCCATCCTGCTCCTCTCGCGTCCTTTTTCATAAAAAAAACACTACATTGTACGTCTTGCTGTGAACCCTTAAAGTTACTAAGTTAACCTGATGTAAACCCCCATGTAACTATGGCCAGAGCTGACAGGCTTATCTTAGGTCAGTGTGTAAAATATTTATGCAGTACTAAAACAGTAATAAAGTCAAAATCAAAAACAATAAAATCCCTATCAAATTAGAAAATAGAGTGAAATGTAATAAAAAGAATGACATCAAAATGACAAAAAATCCAATAGGGAGAACCGGAGGTATGAATTTTTAAAGTTTAAGTAGAAAGAGCACCAGAAAGCACAAAGCACCAATGATAGCTAATGGTTGCTGCAGAACAGAACCTAGCTGCAGTTTGAGGCTGGCCACAATGGAGTGCGGATTGGATACACCAACTGGGTTTTTCTTGGTAAAAGATTTGACCTTTTAACGTAGTTCTTTAAGTCCCAATCGACCACATGATTACACTTCTAAAGCCCCTACAGGACCTCTAGGGAGGCACTTAGAGACTCCCAGAGTGTCAGGAAGAGGCCAACAGCAGGGTTCAGTCCAGGTCCAGTTGCCACTGGTCAGTTGCAGGAAAGGCCTCCTGTAGCTTGAACAGGAGGTCAGCCTTATGACCCTTGGAGTCCACTTCTTTGCCCTGGGTCCAAGAGGGAGCAGCTCCAGTCCTCTTCTGGTCTTTGTCAGCTCCAGCAGTGGTCTGAAGTGGGTGCCTGAAGATGTCACATTTATGACTGGCACAAACTACTGAGTGGGAATGAGTCCTGAGCACTCCCTAGCCAATGGGGTAAGAGTTCCCAGGGCCAACCCTGCCCACTTTGGGCATTTTCAGATGGTGAAAGGCTTTGCCCAGACTATACTTGGGCTCTGAGGACTAGGGGTGTATTAATGATAATCTTAGTGTCCTCCTACATCGAACACTAAAATTCAGTTTGAAGAACCCCCAATAGGCCCAGAAACAGAAGTCTGGTAGGACAAAAGCATGATTTTTCAGCAACCAAACAGTGCAAAAATAAGAATTGGCTTGGCATCCCGTTCCTTCCTTTCAAGTGGGCCCCAAGTATTATATGTTTAACCCAGCAGACCCCTTTAGGCGGGATTTGACACGCAAGCAGGATTTGACACTGCAGTGTCAAAAAGGATACCCACAGCCCCCACCTTGAATATTCACTGAGGTTCAGAAGAGTCATCTCTGCCCATTCAGGTCAGTCTATTGTTTGCTTCTGGGAGGCATTTCAAACCTTTCTTTACACTTATTCATGTGGTAATCACTGGCCGGGAGAAGTTGGAAAGCAAATGCAAATTAGCCTCCAGGAACTTCAGGTGGGTAAAACATAACATTCAACAAAAACAACATAACTTTCTACAAGTTACTTTTCCTTAATATTTATTAAAAAGGCCGACTTCACCATTGAATTTGAATTTTAATAACTATTAAAAATAGTTGTTTAATTATTTTTCTAGCTAATTCCATTCCTAAAATGCAGTATTAGGAATTTAATCTGTATTCTGCTTTTTTTCATAGGACAGTTAGGCCTGCTGCAGTGAAAAATAGCTGTTAGATGTTAGTTTCTGTAAGGACATGTAGCATTAACTTTCTACATATCCTACTTTTAAATAACACACACCCTGCCTTGTGTGCTAAAAGGCCTATGTAGGGATGACGTGTTAATTTTTAAAAGAGAGGTTTTGACCTGTCAAAAAGGTTTGTTTTGACAGGTCGAGTTGCAGTTTTTAGACTGCTATAGTGAGGCTTCATTGGTTGGACTGAAGACATGTTTGCACTGCCACTGTAGTGGATGGCACTATAGGTGCTGTGGGCCTCTAGTGGCATTTAACTTCCAGGCCCTCGGTTGACATTGTACCGTATATTAGGGACTTATAGGCAAGTTAAATATACCAATTAAGAATATGCAAATTTGACCATGTTTAAAGGAGGATCACAGTCATTTACCACTGGTTAGTTGGATTAAAGTGTTCAGAGTTCTAAAGCCTGTAGAATACAAAAAAGTGATGGATTGAAAGCTTGAATTAATCTCAGCCACTGTTAATCACTCAAGGCTGCATCCCAATCCATCTTTATTTTCCACACCATGCCACCTCAGTTTGGATCCAGCCATATGCAAATCAGTCTTGACCCTGCTCCACTTGGAACCGCCGAGCTCGAACTGCCAGTCCAGGTCCTCCCTAAACCGGAACACAAACAACCCAGGACTAGTTTTTGCCTTATTAGGGCTCATCAGACATTTATAGTTTTAGTTCCATAGCCAATAAAAATATATGGTCCAGCAAAAGGTGAAAACTCTGGGGTGATCGTATAGAAAAGGATTTCCTACAATGGCACTCATCTTCATACTGTACATTTAATGATACTGATTCACACACATTGGATTGAAAGCTTTGCCATATGACTTCACATGTGAACAGTTTCTAAATCCAATGGCCAATAATGCCCAGATATAGAGGAATTACAAAACGTCTTCCCACTCAACTCTGGTGTGTGAAAGAATGGGCTATTTCTGTGAGAAGTTGGCCTGATATATGCTGTCCACTAATTAAAGTGGGCACCTTGCACCAGTCCAAATGACCCTTATGATGTATGAGGTCAAAGATAACCTTTAGAAAGCTATCCTAGTGGTAGCTGTGGAGCGCAGCCTTCAGGCTTAATCTTGAAGGAATGTAAAGCAGCTTGTTTTACCAGAATATCACCTCCTACATTGACTAAATGAAAGGAGAACCACACAGTAGTTATATAAAAATATGTATTTATTAATATAACACTCTCTAGAATCCTCTACACGAGGATAGAACACAAAGCACACAATCCGAGATCAATAGAACAGTTGTAAGTAGCAATACACAGTGGGCTCCAGGGGGAGAACAAACCATATCCTAAAATAGTGGTATAACAATCACGACTTGAGTCAAGACAAAGTCTAGAGTAAGTAGAATCGCTGGGACCCCAAGGGACCACCCAAGGTGAGTATATAGGGACCCCATGGAGGACGGGTGCAGTGTGGTAACACGACAGCGGGCTCTGTACAATTCTATGGGGAAGTCGCGGTTGCAATGTTAAAGTTTAAGGACCCTTCTAGGAGGACTTCGAGCAAACCCTTTGGAACTTAAGAGGATGAAGAGCCACCCCACCCCTGGATACCATAGTACCCAAGTTACCTATCCAAGAGGAGCCGGGTGCATAGGTCTGGAGTGGTGTCGGAAACTGCTGTCGTTCTCAATGGAGTGCTGTGAAGAAGTACTGCTGCCGTGAAGGTGAAGAGGGTCTGGTGGAATCCAAGCCTGGATTCTGGAAGGAAGGAACCTGAAAGCAGAGGGGACAGAGTCTGGGTCACTTCAGAGTGACCAGGGGCTCGGTAGACGAATGCCCACCGATGTCGGGTGCTTCAGGTGCGAAGAAGGGATGCTTGACTCTGCAGCCACGAGAACCAGGAGGTGTTGACGACAACCAGGAGCCGGAGGTGAGCTGTCCCACAAAGGATGTCGAGTGCTGAGGGGTCGGTGTCTGGCTGGAGCACCAACAAGCCTTGGCAAAAGCAACCCATGCAGGAAGGTCAAGCAGGTTACGGTGTAGACCAGCAAGGTCCAGGGGACTCACCAAGCAATGGGGAGTCAGGGCACATCTGGAGTAACCAGGAAAGCCCAACAGAAATCAAGATGACCCTCAGGGGGACCCACAGGCCGAAGGACCAGGAGTCGCAAGGGGACCTCAAGCAAGATTGCAAAGTACCAGCCCATGGAGCACTCAGTGTGAAGAGGCCAGAGTTCTTTAGTGAAAATACTGCTCAGGGTCAGGACTACAAGGAGTCCAATGCACAAGCTCGGGAATTGCCAACAAGCATATGCAACTGCAAATGGACACGGTGCACAGGGTTTCGGGTTATGCAGTCCCCAAGAGGGATACTGGCCTCAAACTTGCTGAGAGGGCAGATCGACCTCGGGGACCTTTGAAAACCCACCTCCTGTGTTGCTGAAATCTTTGGAGTCCACAGGAGCTCAGGAGCAGCAGACCGGTCAGTTGCATTAAGGTGTCTGCAAATGCTGGGGAGTGACTCCTTCACTCCAAGGGAGATTCTTCAGTTGTCCTTAGTGCACCACAGGTTCTGCACAGAGCCAGTATGGGGCAAGGGCACAGACAAAGCTTTGGACAGAGAGGGATACGAAGTCGGGCCCAGTCGACGTCCAGAGTGTCTAGACGGTTGAAGGTCAGTGGTTTCTTCTTGTAGAATCTTGTCCACATAAAATCTAAAGTCTTACAGCCAGGTAAGCCCTTTTGTACCCAATGGAAGGGGTTGGACAGATTCGGGGGACCCTCCTAGGGGAGGGTCAGGACCGAGGGGTGGTTACACCCATGTCCTTTTTCCAGTTTCGCGCCAGAGCAGGAGCCAATGGCTCCCAGAACTGGTTTGAGCTGGACTATGCACAGGGACACCAAATGTACCACAAGTGCAGACTTTCAGGCACTCTCAGAGTTCACCCACCCAGCCCCAATACACTAAATCCGGTCTGGGAGGTGGTCACACCTCCCCGTGACAGGATGCCTATTGTGCTGCCTTCCTCTGCTCGAGCTTGGCTCAGCAGCAGGAGGGCAGAAATGTGTCTCTGGTCAGCAGCATCCATTTTATGCTGACCGGGTCGAGAAGGCTGGCACCGGATAGACCAGTGACCCCACGAAACTCGCTTCTGAAGGGTGGAATCATACCTCCCACACCGGTTACTGGTGTGAAGGTATGATTACAAGGTGTTTGATACCAAACACGATAGGTTTCTTTGCAGCCATTTTCGAGATAGCATTTACCGCGAGGTTATAATGCACCTCTACCTATATGTCCGGCTGAGTCACAGACAACCCGGGAGAATGGTCTCCGAAGGCTGCAGAGAGGCTCTGCTCATGCAGGGGCACCCTCTCACTAAAAACTCTGCACCCTGCCTTCAGGATTGATAAGGCCTGCTATAGGGGTGACTTATAAGTTTTAAGTGTAGTGACCTATAGATATAGTGAACCTATATCTAAAGTAAGTGGTGCAAGCACCATCTTACACAGGTTGCAGTAGCAGACCTGTAGTTCCATTTTGCATGGCCTCTCATGGGTGCCAAAATACATGCTTCAGCCCATGGGAGGCCTCTGGGGTACCTATGCCCTGGGTACATGGGTACCATATACTAGGTACTGACAAGGGTACCCCAGTATCCAATCTGGAGTGTACCAAAGTACATGTATGACAATTTAATGGAGAAAGCAGATAGACTGGGGTCCTGAATAGCAGGATCCCAGTCAGACTATTCAAAAACAGTGCAACATCAAGCAAAAAGTGGGGGTAACCATAAGAAGCAGATCCTACTTTCCTACAATTTCCACATGCCATCACTTTTCAGAACTGACACTGCTCACTCGAGGAAGGTTTTGTGGCATTCCTTCCTGTGGAAGATGCCTTTTTGACCAGCTCCTCAAAGGTGAAACGCAATTCCTTTGTCAGGTATGTCCAGGTTGGGAATAAGTGGGGAAGAGGGGGCCTCCAAATAACCACACACTCTCATTTCTAATAAAGGATCACATTGCAGTGACAGGACTGTTGATAGCATATTGGCAATCATGTTTTTTTCTGCACTTTTAAAAGGGATAACTGAACATACCCGTAATGTTTGAATTGTTAAATTTGTTCCGTCTGCCAAGTGGCCCCATTTCTTGTGAACCATTTTCGGCCAACCCTGTTATTTTAGCCAACAGCGCATTGCATTTTGAGATTTGTAGTTTTGTGTTTAATATTGTAAGGATATTCCCAAAACTTCCACCATGCAAAGTGCTTCTGAGAAACTGGACTGGCTAGAGGTATCACGCATGACATTGATTGTATTGTATTGTAATTGCATTTATATAGCGCTTACTACCCCTGACGAGGCGTCAAATCGCTTTTTCGGTGAGTAGCATGCTACTCCGGAACCCCTAAAGGATTAGTGATGAATCAGTATAGTGAAAATATGAAAGTAATTTGAGTGGTGGATATGTTAGTCAGGTTTTTGGATTGAGAAGGATAGTGGAGGGATAGAAGAGGGAAAAAGGTTTGCATTTATATAGCACTTGCTACCCCTGATGGGGGGGTTGAAGTGCTTTTTTTTGGCAAGTAGCATGCTACAATGGAACCCAGAAAGGATTAGTGGTGAATTAGTATAGTGAAAATAGGAAATTATTTTGAGTGGTGGACATGTTAGTCTGTTATTTGGATTGAAAAGGATAGTGGAGGGATAGAAGGGAAGGATTTAGATTCGTGTTTTTTTGGAGCTCATAGCAGTAGGAGGCGGCTTGGGATCAGTAAAAGGGAGGTGGAGGGGGATGAGTAAAAGGGAGATGGAGGGGGAAGAGTCAGAGGGAGGGTTTAGAAAGGCTTGTTTTGGGGGATTGAAATAGTAAAAAAGAGGTATTAGATGATGCAAGGAGGGGTGGAGGAGGGAAGAGTCTCGAAAGGTTATTTTGGGGATCATAGTAGTGGTATGGGGTTTGGGATGGATGAGAGAGTGGAGGTAATGGATATATTGATAAAGGTATAGGGTGGGAAATAGGCTAGTGTATTGGAAAGAGTAGTAGAAAGAGGTTTGAGATGAGTCAGAGAGTTGAGCTGGAGGATATATTGAGAGCGGTATAGGGTGAAAATAGGGTAGTGCATTGGATATGATGAGTTAAAAGAAAAGTAATAAATAAGTAAAAGTAATAAATATATAGATCCAAAAGTAAAAAAGATATAGATTCATAAGTACATGGAAGGTATATAGATGCATAAAGGATGTTAGCATATGTAGATTAAAGATGCATTAAATAAACTCTGTTTTTCAAGTTTTGTACTTAAAATTATTTTTATTTATTTTTATATACATATATATTTGTTTTGTAGATCAATAGTGAAGCAATTGTAGATAAATAGTTATGATAAAAAGATTTAGTTATTTATGCAGTCACATATACAGCTTAAAAACATAGAATAAGGTAACTATCAGTAATATATACATTTGTTAAGCAGAACTAATGAATATCTGAGACTAGTTGGCAGCTAGGTAAGATAATAAAACACAAAAATGAACATCAGTTCTTGGCAAAATTTCTTTGACATCATCTAAAGTCCCTCACATGTTTTGGCTCCTTTGATTACAAGATTTTTTCATTTCATTTATGATTTATTCTAAGAAGTAATACATAAAATAACATCTCTAAAGTTCTGACTTGAAATGTTTGACTTGCTACGTTTTACCATTCATACATATCGCATTCAAAGTTGAAAAGCACTAATGCAAATCTGCTTTGTTTATATTTGTTAGAAAATGTGAGCTCAAGCCCCCAAAAATCATTTGCCTTTTTCACAGTATGTAAGAATTAACAGGATAATAGTGAGAATTAGTTATTTTGGGGGGCTCTGAAGAAATTATTTTACACAAGGAGGGGTACAGTAGTAAAGTGTTTGAAGCCCATTGATATAGATGCTTTGAGTCAGCCAGTTCATATGTTAGTGTTAAGCTTTTGTGCTCATTTTACTTCTGCCCACATATAGCAAGGGGCAGTAGCTCTGCCCACTTTAGACATTGGTTCATTTGCTGCTGCGAGTGGTGGCATTTTGCCAAATCACATGAACACACGTGGCAGGGCTTGTGGGTCGGTACTTTACTATGGCAATGTTTTTTACGTTTCCATTCTTTAAAACCTTTTTTTAAGTTTCTAGTAAAGTTTGTGAGTTTACATTATATTTTCAGGTCACAATAATTCAAAGTCAGTAGTACCTATTCTTTGATTCAGTAAGAATCATATTTTCCTGTGATCTGTATTAAAACTAAAAGGTCTCCATATATGTCCTATGTCCATCCTTGCTCACTTTGCCACTGGATTCAAGCTAGCCTGGCTGATGACGGCTGAATAGTCAGAAGCCGGTCCCAGGATGCTTGTTTCCGGTCCAGGGAAGATATGGCTTGGCAGTTCGGGCTGGACTTTTCCCATGAGGCACAGGGTCAGACTGATTTGCATATGGCCATGTCTGAACTGGGGTGGTGGAGTGAGCTAAAGAATGATGATGGATTAAACCCAGATCAGTTGACTGGGGGTGAGTGTTTGATTTGCTCAAACGCTCCGTCCATCATCCCCTTTGGTATCGCTTTGTTCGCCTCTAAGTTGGCAGGGTATGCCCAGACGTGGGTCCCTTGCTCACTTTGCCACTGGATTCAAGCTAGCCTGGCTGATGACGGCTGAATAGCCAGAAACCGGTCCCAGGATGCTTGTTTCCGGTCCAGGGAAGACATGGCTTGGCAGTTCGGGCTGGACTGTTCCCATGAGGCACAGGGTCAGACTGATTTGCATATGGCCATGTCTGAACTGGGGTGGTGGAGTGAGCTAAAGAATGATGATGGATTAAACCCAGATCAGTTGACTGGGGGTGAGTGTTTGATTTGCTCAAACGCTCCGTCCATCATCCCCTTTGGTATCGCTTTGTTCGCCCTAAGTTGGCAGGGTATGCCCAGACGTGGGTCCCTTGCTCACTTTGCCACTGGATTCAAGCTAGCCTGGCTGATGACGGCTGAATAGCCAGAAACCGGTCCCAGGATGCTTGTTTCCGGTCCAGGGAAGACATGGCTTGGCAGTTCGGGCTGGACTGTTCCCATGAGGCACAGGGTCAGACTGATTTGCATATGGCCATGTCTGAACTGGCGTGGTGGAGTGAGCTAAAGAATGATGATGGATTAAACCCAGATCAGTTGACTGGGGGTGAGTGTTTGATTTGCTCAAACGCTCCGTCCATCATCCCCTTTGGTATCACATATAGCAAGGGGCAGTAGCTCTGCCCACTTTAGACATTGGTTCGTTTGCTGCTGCGAGTGATGGCATTTTGCCAAATCACATGAACACACGTGGCAGGGCTTGTGGGTCGGTACTTTACTATGGCAATGTTTTTTACGTTTCCATTCTTTAAAACCTTTTTTTAAGTTTCTAGTAAAGTTTGTGAGTTTACATTATATTTTCAGGTCACAATAATTCAAAGTCAGTAGTACCTATTCTTTGATTCAGTAAGAATCATATTTTCCTGTGATCTGTATTAAAACTAAAAGGTCTCCATATATGTCCTATGTCCATCTAAAAATGTTTATTGCAAGTACACGGCTGCTATGTTTAGGCAGAATGCTTTCTGGGAACTTAAATGCCGCTTCTCTTCCACTCAAGCAACAAGGACAAGCAGATATGACTGTCAACTTTGTCAGTGCCGGTAAGCGGATGATACAAAGCCAACTCTTTCAACCACAAATATGTACAGAGGTAGAGCATATCATGCAGAAATGTTAGAGACGGTGAGAACAGTATTTTCAAATCCATCCCCAGGAGGACTTTTTGAAAAATAAATAAATGGGAAATTGGTGAGTAAAAACATTGGAATTGGGTTGACCACAAGCAATAGCCTATTAACATGAAGATCTTTAAACCTTCTGAGAGTATCACACTGTTATGTACTAGATATTAATGTAGGCAAGGCCGTTGATTATGAACACATCTTCATAACAACATCAAGCAATATACAATGAAGTAGAAATTATGACTGTGGTATACAGTGACTGTAGTGATAAAAAAAAAGTACACTTATGGCCTATGACTAGGGGCGTGGTCACTGTGAAAGACTATTCAATTCAGTAACATTGCTTCCTGAGTTCATTATTAATTCAATTGTCGAACAGAAATAGACTTTCGAATCAGCACCTTAAAGGAAGAAATTGTTTAACATGAATAGACTGTTTGTGCTCATATCAGGCACTTCCACTATGCTGCATCTTTGAGTTGGTTTAAGGGAATTAAACAACCTCTTGTAGTGGTGAGATGTGCTGTTGTTGCAGGCAGATCATTATGCTGCCACCTAATGAGGAATCCACAGCGTGATCCTTTATCAGAATGGGGTGATGGACTTTGAGAATCATTTGGATCCCAAAATGTCCCCTCCCACTTTGATGTCTACCGCGGACACTACTGATGGCCTTTTAATGAATGACCCATTGCCACTCCTTTTCTTTCACAGAAAAGAAAGCAGTGTTTTAGGCAGTATGTGTTTTATTATGCCTCTAATGATACACACACTGCCTAAAACAATGCTATTTTCAGAAAGGATTTTGGGTGACCAGTGTCAGACTTCATGGAAAAAAGCAAAGAAGGTTGGGCTTAGGGGATCTGTTCTAGAGGTACAGCCAGATCCAAGTCACATTGTATAACTAGTGTTTGCCAAAGGACCTTGAGTTATGCACCACTGTACACATTGGTGGCAATCTAATGAAACTGTTAGTAGCAACAAGGGTGCTTGGCTAATCAAACTTAATCAGCTCAGGCCATATAACAATACAGGTAATGGTGGGGGACCTCGGTGCCGGTGGTTGCTGCCCCAAGGCTTGGCGAAGTTACAGGGCGATCCAAAGGACTGTGGTGTGAAAAGCACCCACAAGAAAGAGCTTGCAGGGACTTCATGCCAATACCTCGGGAATCCTTATGGCCAGGGATGGACTGTCCATGGCGGGCATCGGGCTTTTCCCCGGGAGGCTGGAAGTTTTGCGGCCGGTTTTACAGCTGTGGGGGCCAGTTTTGTTACTGGGGGCCAGCTTTGTGGTGCTGCAATATTGGCGCCAAGAAACAAAAGCAGCAGTCCTTCTCACTTGCACCTCCCCTGGGGGGCTGGTCCAACAAAATTGCCAGGGCTGCTTTGGGCCCTGGGATGAAAGCAAAAGTGCCCTATTATTTCCACAGGCAGTTATAATTCTGGGCAACTGGGGGCTCGCCTGGTAATGCTCTGGTAATGCTCCGCCTCTGCGCACAAGATATTTTACTAGACTATATGGTCCAAATGTGGGGTGAATGCCTAAAGGTTCAGCACCAGATATTGTGTATTCCTGGTCCTCATTGGCTAATCAGGCAGGCAGCCAGCTTAGGTCATATCATCACTGGCTGCCCTTGGATCGCACGTAAGTTAACCCATTTCCTTCCCAAATATATCTCCAACATAACTGTCTCCAAACAAAACTGGAGTGATCTCAGTCATTTTGCCTGTGGACTTTTTCTTTGCATGCAGGTATTTTGGTTAATCCAGTTTGGATGTTTGTACACCTGGCTATGGAATATCTGCACTATAATGTTGTTCTACTATGCATATATGTGTGTAATGCAGCAGAAGACAGGCAAATCGTAAACCAATGAAATATTAACAAACCCAACTTAGCAGTATTAGTGTAAACACTAGCTCTTAAAACAAGCAATAACTCCTAGCTTTACAAGTAGTAACTTGCAGTTATCGTGGTAGTGTTGAACGTGTTTTTATTGCTCTCAGCCTAGCTGTTGGGAATCAAGGGCTGATTGTGGGAACCTTGCAACCTCATGTGGAAAATCTATTTGCCAAATGTTCTGAGGACGTTCAGATTACATTTTCATTATTAAAAAATCCTTATATTGGTTTATCAAGAGACAGTTTGGCTGCTCCCATGCCACATGAGCAAGCTTCACAAATTGTTAAAAATATAGGATCCATACTCAAACAAACAGATGATACTACTGGAATGAAACACTTATATTCACTTGGTTGTTTCCTGAATCTTTGCTGCACCTGCCCACTTGATAACAGAAACAAATTATTTATTTATTCCTATGCATCTTTGTATAGATGCTAAAATAAGGGATGTGACTCAAACACATTGGGCCTAATTACGCTGTCGGGCCGCGGTCTGGAACTGCCCGACCTTAGGTCGGCGGTTCCGACCGCAGGATTACGATGCAACCGCCCATAGGGTGGTCGCAAACATCCATTTGTCAATGGAAGCTTGTGCGACAGGCGGAAAAGGCCGCAGCACAAGTTTCCATTGACAAATGGATGTATGTAAACATCCCTGCACTGTGTGGCAGGCACCTTACCGTGCCTGCCACACAGTGCAGAGCAGGGCCAGAGGGAAAGGGGGCCCTGCTAGGGGCCCCCAAAGACACTTTCCGACAGCCTTTCCATGTTGGAATTGCCGACATAAAAAGGCTGTTGGAAAGTGCCATCATAATCCTGATGGCAGAGCCGAGTTTGGCTCCACCGTCATTAGGGGATTATGGTGGATTCCGACTCACAGACTGGCTCCTTTAGCCCATTGGAAGCACCCCGGACGGTCCCTCCACCCAATGCCTCCGCCTGCAGCTTTGTAATGCGGCAGGCGGACCACAGGGGCAGATGTCGGTGGGCGTCGGTGTCGGACCCACCGATATCATAATCAGTCCCATTATCTTTAGCAGATAACTACAAACTGAACCAGACTCCAGTACCAGTCAAAAGTCACTGCACCGCCGAATGCGTTAGAGCCCCACACCAATGCAGAGCAAAGGATATTCAAATTTCCATACCATAATATACACTCCTCCCCGGAATCACTTCTTTATTCATTAGCTTTGATTCTAAGTCATAATTACAACCCTAAAAAGGTAAATATGCACAAAACCTGACAAAAACATCTTGGCTGCCGTAATTTTGACATTCTCTAAATTATGATAAATAAAATTCAGCAATTCCAGTTATTGTCCTACTGTGAAGGATGCAAAACAAGGGTCTGTTTTGCCTTCTTTCTAGAGTATTTCATATAAGGGAGATGCCTTCAGGAACAAACGCTGTCTCTCTCAGTGATTACAAATCATTCACTCTTCCCAATCCCAAGGTTAAAAGTCTTGGCATCTGGTTTGATGAAAAGCTTTCCTTCGACAGCCAAATCGGAGCATTTGTAGGGAAATGTTTAGGGCTGTTAAAAACCCTTAAAATAATCTTCTACTTTTTGCTAGAGTCTGCTGAAAAATAACTGTAGTCCAAGCTCTGAGTATGTCCAGGCTGGGCTACTGTAATGTTAATGTAAGTAACAAGGACCCCCTGCAAGGAATAAAGAACCCTAGGGCAGGGCAATAATATATGTGAAAATAAATCCCTAGGCAGTCATATAGTCAAATTTAGTCAAAGACTCATGTCGAAACCAGGCATGATGCAATTAACTCAGTGTCAACTACAAACATAACTTTCATAAAAAATTTCTATTTATTATTGATCTCATTTAAAAAAAAAACACACAGACAATACTAGACATACATGTGTATATAACTCATCAGTACAATGATTCAATCATTACAATTTGAAAACAAACAACATAAATACAATGAAATGTGTTACAAAAAATCCAAAATTGGGTACGATAGAAAATTGGTTAAATTGATAACGGAATTATAAAACCAAAAATGATTGAACAGTGGCTACAAGATGGATCTTCTTCAACGCGCGTTTCGGCGCACACTGCGCCTTCATCAGGAAAAGCCACAAACAGTGTCCTCTTAATTGTGCTAGAATAGCTGGTACACAATGAGCCAAGTATAACACGATTGTTTAACTTTGCAAAGGTCGATGTGGAAGAGTGAAGGAATTATTTAAGACTGCCAGGAGACTGAAGTCAATGATTAACGCTCTTGGTTGTGCTCAATGCACTGGCACACGATATGTAAAACACGAGGAATTTAAAAACTCTTCAAGAGTCGATGTAAGTTCGGTAATGATAAACAGCCTGCGGTCTGGCGTCTTGAATAAACGCTTGATACTAGCGGAGTAGTTACGCTCCCACTTCTGCAAGATAGGCGAGTGGAATGTCCTTTACCTAGGTTTGTCCCAATCCCGTCTGAACAGACTTCAACGTGTGCAGAAGCTGCAGCACATTTAGTGCTCAATTTCCCAAAACATGTCTCCATCGGGGCTGCGCTTAGCAAGCTGCATTGACTCCCGATAAATCAGAGCTCGTCATTTAAAGCTCTTTGTTATTGTTACAAGGCATTATCCAACAAGGGCCCACACTCCCGTTGGTCATTGATTAAACCCTATGTTCCATCCAGAAATCTGAGTTCGGCTGATGCTAAGTTCTCCATCATTCCTAAAGTGAAAAGAGTTTGAATTGGTGGTAGCACTTTCAGCTGCCTGGTGCCCAAAATATGGAATTCTCTTCCTCTTTCAATCCGTCAGGCCCTGCCTGAAGCTCTCTGCTGCAAAAAGTTAAAACCTGGCTCTTTAGGCCTGGGTGACTTTTAGGGTAACTTTTGTGCACTCTTCTCTCACAGGAGTTTTGATCCGTACATCGGTAAGACACCTTCAGGTATTGCGCGATCTATAAAATTACTTCATTCATTCATTCATTCATTCATTCAGGAGTCTGAAACCACCCCGGTGTACGTGCGCTTTACAAATTCATTTTAACATAACATACTTCTCCAGAACTTGGGTATCAATCAAAGTAGCGCCATGAAACCACCCCGGTGTACGTGCGCTTTACAAATTCATTTTAACATAACAATGTTAGCACTGGGACACTTCATGCGAAGTAGCTATGTACTGTATAAGTTTTATTATTATTATCAAAGCTTACACACTTGGATGGATGTTCATCCTAGGATATTAATTGAGTCAGAAAGGCCGTGGTAGCACTACCAAACATGACATTCAATCACTGGCCAAAGACTAGAATGGTTCTAGGGGACTGACAACAGCATATGAATTCAACATGAAGGAGACAGTATATTAACAATTGCAGTGCACTTCCTCTGACAACAGTGGTTTGAAATTCAAAAGACAAATCAATCAAAAGGGAGCTATAAATGTGATTTACTTACCTTTATTGAAACTCTTGATAGTGCACAAGATTTATAATGAAAATGAGGCACCTTGGGATGGGAAAGAGGCCATTAATATATGTAGGGAAGGAGATGTGTGACTGGCAGCAGAAAGTGTTTGTAAGTTGATTGTTTGGGCAGCTATGTACCTTGAAGTTGTATTCATCGTCCAGGTATAAAAATGTGGAGTTAAGTTCAATAAATCTATATAATATTTCAGTTCAATCAGCTTTATTCTGTTAAAACAACCATAAAAGCATTCTAAAAATACATCTAAAACATAATACATCGATTTTGTCAATATCATAATATAAAATTAAAAAGAGTAACATAAAAGTTAGCACAAGAATCTCATGATATAAAAAAGGTAAACAATAAAAAGATAAAACAATTCATGTAACAGACAATGTAATAGGATTTGATCATATCCAGTGCTTTTCATAGGGCATAGCAAGCCTAAGAATCGCCCTAGAAGTATATATCTTATGTGGTTTCATAAACCAGGGCCTCGAGGTGTGAATTAGCCTTTCTTCTTTTAATTGCTAGTTGCTCATAGGAGACCACAGCATTACATACTCTCTCATTTTCTAGGCTACAGATAAACTTATAAGCAGCTTTATAGGAATATAATTTTCCACTATGAAGGAGAGGACATAAAATACTCTTCCTGATGTCCTTATAAAAATTACAAAAAAAGAATAAAATGTAAAGTCGACTGATGCGACTTTCTATCACAGGGGCAACTTGGTAGATTTTGATTCCATTTGCCCATATCAGGGTAAGCCATTAGAAAATGGAGAGTGCCCAGTCTTAGTCTGGTTAGATGAAATCTATGTTGTAAGTTTGATAACCGAAGTAAATATTGTTGCGTGCCTATCTCAGATGGCCCTTCGCTACATGTCTTAATTGTCAGTTTTGAACGTTCATCAATTTCCCTTGAAAGTTCTCTAACCCCTATATAGCCCATTTTTAATTCCTTCTTGATAAGGCATAGAACATTTGAAGGGATATTAATACCAATGTTCTCATCGAACTAGTTTTGAAGTTTGTTGACAAATGCCAGCCATGGGATTTTTGGGCTACATTCGAGAGCAAGGCAGTCCATTATGATATCCTGGGTAAATTTAGTTCCACTTTTACTCCAAATTCCGTGCCAAACGGTAAGTGAGGCTACACCGATGTAATCATCAATGTAGGGAACTGCCAATTCATTGTGTACAATGTATGAGGGGGTTGAGCTAGGGACTGCTAATAATCTCCTTAGAAAGATATTTTCTTGGATCTGAAGTGACGCATGATTAACCATTCCCCATAGTGCAGCACCATAGCAGGTTCCAGATATGAACTTTGACTTGTAAAGGGTCAAGATTTCTCTTATTGGCTTATTCCCTATCTTTGCTGAAAATCTGAAAATGGCCTCTGTTGACCGTAGAAATTTGGACTTACATATATCAATTTGTGGCCCCCAGCGTCTATTAGAGGTGAAGAGTATGCCCAGATACGTTAAAGACGTAGGACCGGCCAAGTCGCTCCATCTCTGCTGAGCAGACCGAGTCTCACTTTATCTGTTGTGTGTGGGAGGGCACCTTTAAACCAGTTTATGTGCTCCTGGTAGGTGAGCAGAACTTCAATGTCCTCGTATGGACAATATTCCTCTGGTATTTCATCTTCAGTGTATGAATGAAATGTATTTGTGCGTGCATCTGCTGGTGGGAATTTGACCCATGAATAGAATACCTCTTTCCTGTATGACTCATGTGCCTCAATCATTAATGTTACAGTCCCACCTCTTGCTGTGACTCCAAACTCTGCTAGTTTTAAAGTGAGTGCATTTCTGACATTTTCTGAAATGTTTATAGCAACTTCTTTTCCCCTTCCCCTGCTGCATTCGCACGTAATGCTGGTGCAGCGTTGTCTTCTTCAGACGTTGTTGAAAGAGTTTCAAGGAAACTGAGATAAGGTTTATGCACAATAGGGAACTATAATCCTTCAAGCTTGAATAAACCTACAGCCAATACATAGGATATGCCTACTTAGCTGCGGCAGATCTTTCCCTTCCCACTCCAGACGTCTCTGGGTAGATGTGAGTAGGGGTCTTCTGAGAAAAGCACGACTGAACTACTCAGATTTGACCGTTAAATAGGAACCAAACCAACGTTGGCGGCTCCATGTCATATAGTTCCTATAAATGTATATAGGATCTGCTCATTTAGACAACATAAACTGTGGGATTGGTGTCCAGACTGATTCCAGACACCTCCACCGGAGATGTTCACCTGTATACCTGCTAGCTCAAAGTGCCACTGCAAACTCCTCTTACCAAGGAGAGAATAGTTTCTGGCAACTATCGAACATGACAACCCTGTCCCCTCAGGGATCATGGAAACAGTACAGTACTTTTCGCTCAGTCACTCGTGCTCACTTGGTCTCATAGAGATACACAGAATAAACGGTGGGGATGTTTTCAATAAGCATTTATTGAACCAGCGTCATTCTAGTGTAAAATATGTGTGCTGAAACAACCATGAGACAGAAACAGATATAAACAATTATAAGCACCAACAGATTAAATGGATGGTAGATTTCTACCATAGTGCTAAAACAATGAATATATGCAGGCATATAAATACATGACAGTAATAATGCGTACTCCTACGATGCAGACCCTAACTAGATGTACCTAAATGCACCCAGCATGCATGTATGTGTTTAGCCAAGAATTCCCCTAGGATTTAACTAACCCCATTACCTGGTGTGAGAGAATGAAGGACCCCCGTCTTGGTCTCGAGATGGACACCCCGTGAGGGATCTCAGATCACTGCGTGCAGAAACCTCAGTGTCTCGTGGCAGTGTGTCAGCATGGAAGTTTTTCTCCTCTGCCCGCCCCAGCAAAGATATGGTATTTATATACCCAAAAGGTACCCTCGGGGGTTTACCTAGTTGTGTCATTTCGGCTGAGGATGACAAAAGGGATGACCCTTATACATAGTTATTATGCAGAAGATGGTAATCCTGCTGTGATTCTGAGAATCCTCATACATAATAAATGAGGCTAATTTTCTGGGAAAACCACACAACATTTATGCAGCACCTAACTTATTAAAAGGTCAATA
The DNA here is from genome assembly GCA_963921515.1 of Calotriton arnoldi. Classification (NCBI taxonomy): domain Eukaryota; kingdom Metazoa; phylum Chordata; class Amphibia; order Caudata; family Salamandridae; genus Calotriton; species Calotriton arnoldi. The sequence continues at coordinate 274,717 of CAWUFW010006423.1, read as the reverse complement.
CCAAAAACCATTATGTAGTACAATGTCATGGAAAATGTAGGTGAAAGGTTAGGTGACTACCCAGGCCTACATTGGGGTACATTACAAAACATAACAGTTCATGTATGTACCCTACACCTAACGCCTCATATCTGCCTACTTGATGATGTTGTAGCCAGTACCGAAAGTGGAAAGTAGGGATTGGCAGTGTAATGTACCCATGGATTATCCAATCCAAGGATGCTATCTAAGCAACGGTAAAAGGTAATTTCTCAAGTTTTTCAATGTGTAACATTGTGTATTTTGCATTTTTTCGTGCCATAACTATCTGTTGATCAGAAAAATGGTAAGTGGAAAACAGATTTGTGGTATTAATGTGTCGCCACGGCACGCGGCCTGAACACAGTGATTGCAGTGTCCAGCTTAACAATAGAACTGACCTAAGTTGGGAATGCCCATGTTGTAATGCAGAAAAATCTTGCTGGAGTATGTATATTGTCGATGAGACAATGTTACCTAAAGAATAAATTCTAGAGGATAATGTAGTCATATTGTTGTCCACTACTGCAAGAGCCTGTTCTAAATTGGCCCTATCAATCTCACACATTGTTTCAGCAGCTTTGTGTTGAGATATCTTCCATATCTCATTATAGACAGCATACAGAAAGCATTTTGACGTGGTTTCCGAGGACCTAACAAGAAGTCTTGTAAGTCCAAGACATCCGATAAAAGGGACAAGTGCTGTTGAACCTCGGACAGTGTTGAGGTTTTTAACCAAACAAGGCCCACCCTCCTAACACTGTAAGTTGTTACCGCTCCTGAATGCTCACTCTGCATGTATTGCATGTCAGACCTATGTGCTGTAAATTCTTTGATTTTACTCAGGAATCTATCCTGACACCTGTCAGTGTCCAATGGCCATCCGACCCATCCCTTCCTATTGGGGTCTGACGAGTTATGTATACTCTTACGCAGCATAGACAATAGTTGTTAATCATACTGTTTTAACTGCTGCCAGTTGTTGAAGAGCGGGAATCCACAGCATGTTCAAATCTTTACTCTTTGTTAAGCCAAGACACGTTGTCTGTTGCACAGTTTTGTTCAGGAAAATCATCTGTTGTGGTATTAAACAAGCCCTAAATAAAGCCTTGGTTCCATGAACCTGCCATTCTTTTGTCCCCCAAATAGATTTCCCATCTATTGTGTCCCTCTAAAAGTCAAAACCCTGTGCAGAGAGCTGGGAAAGGAAAGAAGCAGAGTATATCAGCTTAGCGTCAGTTAACATATTTTACTTTGCAGGTGATGGTACAAGCCTATAATAAAATGAGGCTGAGTCAGATGTGACATAACCAGAAAAATAGTGAAACTTTTGTGTAAACGCTTTAGAACTACCCTTCGGTGGTGTAGGGCAATGTTCCCATTGAGTAAAGGTAAACACTTCACGTGGTGTATTAGCCTTGTGTAAAAAATGGTGACCATGTTGATAACAAAACATCTCGTCAAAATTGCCTGTACCATCATAAATCTCATCAGACGAAAACACAGTTTCTATTCTAGATCTTATAGCATTTCATATACTGTATCAATATCTCAATCATCAGAAACAACACTGGGGGTAATAATGTCATTCAATGAAATTTTAAACAAATGGGGAATTTGTAAAAGTTCAGTGGGACCATACACATCAAATTATACCTTATCCCATACAATCCCATCAGAAACTGGAAAAGCTGAAATGTTCATCAGGGGCAATTCTCTTCGCTGACAGTGTGATGATGCTTGGGGTTTCAGGACCAAGTTCGCAGTGTGTACTGCAAAGCGTTCTTGGACCAAATGTCCATTTAAGAGGAAGAAGAACACAGTCACAAAACAAATCCAAAGGATGAGTAAAAGTAATGCTATTGAAATCCAAAGGTGTAGCCATGGAGTAACAAAATATGTTCTTTTCAGCCAACATTAGAAAACACGCACCTTCAATTGGAACGGCAAGGGCGGTGGAGGCGGTGGAACCTCAGATGCATCCGAAGAGAACTCATCAAAATTGGTGAAGTGTCCGGACGCTGTCCTGTCTATCTTTGACAGCTCAGCAGGTTGTGTTGTACTTGACGCTGGTTCGATATGTTGTGTATTGACATAGACCTTATTCATTTCTGGATTCCGACTAGAAATCTGTGTTTCTGCACTTGTAGATTGCACAGCTGTAGTTGTTTAGGCGTACTTCATTGTTGTTTACTGCAGTCTCATGTTGTAGAGTGCAGGATTCATTTTCAATTAAAGCTTCCATCTGAACCTCCTGTAGGGCAGTGAGAGGAGATTGGTAGCTACCCAGGAGTCCACTTGGCCTACTGTTGAGAATCAGCTACATAGTGTGGTTTGATCAGATCAATAGAGACAAACCTTTTGTCGCGGTGTCCGGAACAGTGGCGGAAGAAGTACAGTCTGTGTACCTTCAACAGCCAGAGCAGGCACAGGCGCTCTGTGGCCCAAACTCTTTTTTGTCCATGATTTTTTCTCTGACCAGATCCCTGATCTTTATGATCCAGCTGGTTCTTTGCGGAACAACCTTCACTTCTCCAGTGGTGGTGCGCTTTATTTGGACGTTGCATTGTAAGTCCCGGAACTTATTCAGCCAAACAGTCATTGATGTCAAATGGTGTTTCCGCCGACACTCTGCTAAGACTATCGAGGTCTGGGACCCACATCTTAACCCCAAACAGGATTTCAAAGAGAGTACGACCACCCAGGGACTTTCTTGGCATGTTGTTCAAGTCCCTCTGAACCCCATATAGATGATGGACCCAACTGCGACCAGAGCCTAGTACCCTTACTGTTAAAAAATGCTTTAAGTCCTGGTTTTTCCTCTCTTTGACTGAGTTTCCCTTGGGATGGTACGAAGATGAGAAACACAGGATCCCTTCCAAACTTTCCATGTCCGCTTTGTAAGCCAGAGACCTAAACATCAGGCCCCGGTCCGAATGTAATGTGCCAACTGCGTATATCCCGATAAAGACTTGCAGCTCCTTTATAACAGATCGGGCGTCAGCCGATCACTGTGGCCATACCCACAGGAATCGAGAGCACGAATCCACTGCCACCAAGATATACTTGTAAGCCCTATCAGATGATAAGGGGCCACAGTTGTCCAAATATACACAAGCCAATGGCTTATTAGAGATCAAGAGAGGTGTCTGGGGTGGACGTGTCACAGTGGATCCCTTCATCTACTGACAGATTTCACATCTCAGGATCAAGTCCTTGGTCTGTTTGTAAGGACCCAGTAACCAATAGTGCTGCTGTAATAGTGAAATTGTAGCAGCCACCCCCGCGTGTGCAGAAGCCAGACCCTCATGTGCAGCCAGTATTAATCCTAGTCTGCAATCATTGTTTGGTATTACTCTGTCCCCCACTCCAGGAATGTGAGCATACAGTATGTTTTGTGCATCTAGCTTGTAGGAGTACTTCAGTGGCAAACCTTTCGGCAGGTATGTGTCATTGCGGGCAGCTTTGACAGCAACCATAATGTCTCTGTCTATCCTCGTACTTGAAAAAGTTATCACATCCACCATGGCAGTACGAACTGTCACTTTTGGGGCTTCATCAGCGAATGAATTCCCTGCAACGTGCACGCCAACATTTTGATGACTCAATGTGTGTATAACATGAGCCTGAAGCAATCATTGTTTCAGCTTTGCCACCTGTTCCCAAAGCATCTTGTTCTTCACTGTGAAGCCTTTCTAATCCCTAAATTCATTCTGACTCCAATAATAAAGATACTCATTATAAGACTGCACACAGTAATATGAATCGCCCACGATGAGTGCGGGGAATCCAGCATCCATAATCTGTAGTGCCAGTACTAGAGACTTTAGTTCCACCAACTGTGCCGTCCAGTCACCAAGTGACTGCGTGTACGTTTTTTCAGGATGGAAGTTCCTGTCATGCATACAGCCTTTTACAATTGCGCATGTAGCAGAATATTACTGTTTTGTACCTACGGCAGGTTGCGCAGAACCATCAGTGTAAATGACGTAGTCATAGTGATCTAGAGGCATAATTTCATTTGGCAGAGAACATTCTTGCTCATACTGGGGACATGCTTGTGTTTGTAGTGTAGAGTCAAATCTATAATCTACATCTGTTGCAGTGAGGGAATTTGCCCATTGTATCCATCTTGAATGTAGAGCTTTTGCGTCTTGCACACTGGCTCTTGTAAGCCCCTTAAAAGTCGGTACTGGGGTCTCGACAATAATCCTTTCCCTTGCACGTTCTCTCACTACAGCAGTCTGAAATGCAGTCAGTATTTTTTTTTCAGTTGGTAGCAAAATGCATTTCAGCATTTGTATAGAGATGCGATTTATATGCAATTGGTACTGTGTCACCTTCATTGAACGTGACATGTGTAGCCTGATGTACCCGCGTTCACACGGATCACCAGATTTGTTGTGTTCACACGTGTATGTTTTGGAAGCTATCATGTCAGCTTGGACGGAACGTAAGATTTCTGTGTGTTCCTGTGTCCAGTGTGTTCCTGAGAAGTCTGAACATATGAGATCGTAGAATGGTTTCAGCCGTTCTGGATAATCAAGAATGTATGTTCTGCCAAAATTTAGAAATCCTAATATGGATTGTTGGAGGTTGGAACAACACACAGTTTTCTAAAAAAATTGAGTCGTCAGGCTTTTGCCTTCACTTGACAATTCGTATCCCAAAAATAATACACTTAGGTGGGCAATTTTTGATTTTTTTAAAATTGAATCTGTAGCCCATGTGAGCAAACCCCAAAATGATGTGGTCCAGTCTAGTCAAGTGCTCCATCAGGTCATCGTCTGTTAAGTATATGTCATCGACATATGACAATGCCTGATTGCCAAAGTTTTCTAATAATTCTGTTACTCTGGTTGAAAACAGCCTCAGGCTATTCTTATACTCCTGAGGCAAATGGCAGAATTGTTTCTGTGAGCCTAGCGATGTGAAGGCGGTCAGATATCTGCTTCCAGGCACTATATTTTGGCAGGATGTGGATAAATCTAGGAATATCCCCTTCGAACCTTAGTTGGACCTCGTACAATCGATGTGGGACACTTACCCTAGTATCAGGTGTTTCCACCATGATATACTCACTCAGTGCTACTCCCACCAGACAATCCATCAGGTTCTGGTGAACTATCATGACTTCTGCCACGCTGTCTAACATTGTCAGCGCCCACTCCCCGTTCAGAAGCAGAGTCATCAAAATCCGTGGCATGCCTGACTTATAGTCTGGCTACCTTTTTCTTTTTAAATTGAGTTTTTGATATTTTCTGTTTGTCTTCCTGTTTAATTATGTAGGCAGACAAGCGTTGTGAGTCCTTTCTTTGTTTCACGTGCTCCTCCAATTTCCTCTCTGACCGTCCTCTTCTCTCCAAACATCTATTGGATGTAATCTGAAAGGAACAAGAGGAACTTGTATCAGTATCCTGATACATATCAGGCATTTAAGATTAGCACGGTTGCGTAGATTGTAATGCTTTTCGGTACATTCCTGTGATTGTTTTTTTCTTATTTTTCTTATTGTCCCACTTGTTCTTTGTTGAAGAATAGGGTGCTTGCTTAGAGTTATCCTTTTCAGAATTACTCTTCACTTATGGTTTTCCTGGTCTGGCTCCTAAATTATCTCTCCCAATTATAGCATACTTTTCTGCGATAATTTTAGGCAATTCGTGCTCCTGCTGGGCAGGAACCAAATACCTTAGGCGTTGGTGTATAGCTAACGCTGCTGCTTCCCCTTTAATATTACTCAACATTATGACAGATAAGTTGCCCATCAGTTTCATCCCCAGGTCCAGGGCAGGCCCCCCCCCCCCCCATGCTTGTTCTGCACTTGTTTCAGTAATTCAGGTTAAACTGCCAGCAAAGGGGTACCATGTGTTCTGGTATATACTGCAGCAAAGACTGTGCCCCAAGTGGCACAATCTTCTATTGGAGGGCCATCCCCATCGGCAACCAAATCGTTAATATTCTCCTTTTTTTCCTGCGGACCTATATGGAGAAATACTGCTTCAAGGTGATTTGTTTTTTTGCAATCCAAAATGGAATTTCTTCCCTTTTGGTGGGGATTTTACCCATCACTGCATTCAATGTTTATGGGCTAATGCCTGGTGTAGCTAACTGAGGAGCTACTACTTTAAAAGTCCATGCAGGGACAAGTGTTAGTGTTCACATCACGTATTATGTAGATTTTTGTATATTGTTACTAGATTATTGTATAATCCTCCCCCCTGACCTGCAGTCAGACGTTCAACATTGAGATATGGTGTGTAACTGACAAGGACTGGTCATGTCGCCCTGTCATTGCTGAGTGGTTCCAGACTTATTTTTTGTATACTATGGGAAAGGGCGCCTTTAAACCAATTAATATGCTCTTGATATGTTAATGGAATTTCTATTTCCTCAGAAGTAGTGTATTCTTCTGGTGTTTCACTCAAATCGTATTCTTGAAATACCTGTGTTGCATCGTCCACAGCAGGGAATTTAACCCAAGAGTAAAATACCTCAGTCCTAAATGCTTTGTGTGCCTCTACCACGAAGGTAATGTACTTACCATCTAAGGTGAGGCCGTGTTCTAGTAATTTTTGAATAACCGCATATCTGCAGTTCTCAGATATATTTTGTGCCATGTTGTGAGAATGAAGTATTACAGAATTTGGCTAACACAGTGGGAACAATATCCTTTCAAGCTTGATTTTACCTATACATAGGGTATACCTACTCAGCCGAGGAGGACGTTCCCACAGTGGACGTCTCCGGGTTAAAATGTGTATAGGGTTCTCTGAGCAAGCACGATAGAGCTACTCAGTTGATCTATACATAATAAGAATCCAACCAACTTTGGCGGCGCCATGTCATGTCGTTTCCAACCATCAGAAGGAACTGCGCATTTTAGGGCAAAATAACTTAGGTTGGTGCCAGACTGATTCCATGCAGCCCCCACAGAATTTGTTGTCCCTTGGACCCACTAGCTCGCAGTGCCACAGTTCTCCCCCCAGACCTAAACAGGTGGCAAACAGTTCTGGCACCCACTGAACAAGACAGCTCTGTTCCCTCAGGAACTGTGGTGACAGACTTCAAATTTTATGCTCAGTCACTCGTGCTCTCTTTTGCTCAGAGAAATATACAAAGAATACACAGAGGGGCATTTTCTATATTTATTGAACGATAGTGATTCTTTGATAGAATATATGGGCTGCGATGATTTAATAAACAGAAGTTATACTGAATGTCAGAACGGTGACCAAAAGGAATAGCTCAACCATTTTGTTGACACAACGTAATATATACAATAGTACAACTATGTTGCGCACTCCTACAATACGAAACCTTAACCAATGAGTCTAGGGTGCAGATGTATATTTTGCCAAGAAGCCCTCTCCTGGCTAATCTAACCCCATTACCTGATGGGTAAGAGTGTAAGACCCTTTCGTGGTCAAGAACTGGACACCCGTCACGGAGATGTCGGTCAGCTGCGAGGTGAAAGTTTTCGGCATGTAGGGACCCCTCGAAGTCAGCAGAAGCGTCTCCTCTGATTATGTCATGAAACAAAAGGTTATATATAGAAAATGGTAGCCTTGCCTCTGGCCCAGATTGTAATCGGCCTGCCATTGTTTGTATTTCAAAGATAGCTGCGTCGCCACATGGACGTAATAATAAAGCACATTTGTGTCATGTGAGGGCCATGTCTAATGTCAAGGCAGTGTGATAGTGTGCTCACAAAGTGTTCTGTCTCAGAAAGGCCAGTGTGTCCAAGAAACTAGTCTAAGAGTCATGAATGCAAATGTGTGCCAAAGGTTGATGTGGCAGAGACAAGGCAACTTTAGGAGAGGACGGTGTGCATGTAAAAATGGCACTAATTCCTACGGGGCCTAACTCGGGCACATGACACTACTACTTCTGCTATCATAGCAATAATCTTTCTATTAGTAGTAGTGTTAATAATAGAAGCAGTAGGGGTCATATTTTTACTATTAACATGACATTTGAGAGTAAGCACCAAATGTTCCGCACTCGTGACAATGACATCAGTGAACCAAGAGGGAAGTCAGTTGTTATGTGGCCTAAGTTGTTATTATATATTTGGACATTATAGTGTATTAAATCAAACACAAAAGGTTTTTGTACAGTGCACATCTTGAACTCAGGAATTGGAAGGTGCCTTCATAACATAACATGTATTTGTAAAGCAACGTTCACCCAAGGGTATCTTGGTGCTGAATAACAGATATTTATTGTTACCCAACTCAATGGTACTTATTTTATCAACCTCACAAGGATGAAAGGCTGTGTTGACCCATTGACCATAAGGTCAAACACAGGCCCCTACAGAGGATGCATTAGTACACTAAGCCACCAAACCCTTCATATGTAGTAGTAATGAAGAAAAAGTAAGCCCAGTGAAATAAAATTTGCCTGGGATCAGACAAGTTGATCTAGCGGGGAAGCCAGGATTGATGTCAGGTTTTCTGGTTTCACATTGTGCAATTCAGTCACTAGATGGGTATCTCTGTTTCCCGTTTTACATCAAAGTTTAGTGCTTTGTCTTCTTAGTGCCTGAAGCTACAGTCTGAGTAGCAGGCAGATACCATATGAAGAATCGAATGACTTTATGCTCGAATGGCCTAGAGGACCTCCAGATGAGCCAGAGCCAGGCTCTAATGTGTCACCATTTGGCTAAAGGATTACTTTTTTTTTTTTGTTTTTTTTTTTTGAAGGTACAAAAATAAATACAAAGATACAGAAAAACCAATCTGGTCGTGACCTCCCTACCCACCTTCCACCCCCCACCCCCGAATCTAAAAACAGCGATATAAACGTTGGTTGATGAGTATTCTATTACAATTATTCCATATCTGATATTTCGAAGACCAAGAAGACAAACACCAAACAGGAGAAGAAAAAAAAGAAAAAGAAAAAAATAAAGAAGAGGGAAATGTCTAAGAGAAAAAGAAGCTATTGTGCAAAATATCCAACAGTGTTTCAATAATACCATAGTAATATAAGACCTTTTCCAAAAGTCCATCTTAAGACTGCCTGTCTATCTAAGCCAAACAGATAATGGTAGCCAAATAGCAAGGCCCTTTTTCTTCCCCCTGTATCCCATTTTGGAGAATATAGCCTTTTCCAAATTATGAGTAGAAATCAATCGAGCTAACCAGTGAGAGAATAGTGGAGGATTGGGGTCCTTCCATGATGACGCAATACAGAGACGAAGAATAGTCATAGCAACAAAGATAAGTGCGCCGCCATTCTTTCTGCAGACCTTATCTTGCATGCCCAATAGAATAGTCGAGGGTGTTAATTGAATGTCCTGTGACAGAACTTTTTGAAAAAGTCCTCTATCTGACCCAATAGCGGTGTAAGTTGGGGGCAAGTAGCGAACATATGAATCGAGTCCGCACTAAACTCTGCACATCTGGGACAGAATGTACCCGGCCCCGACCCCCACTTTGCAACTCTACCCGGTGTAATATATAAGAAAAAAGCAGTTTTAAAAAATTGTGCCTGCAGTTTTGCTGATAACAAATCACTCCTGGCTGATTGTATGGCTTGATTAAATGTGTTATAAGGAATTTTTAAATGCTTCTGCCATTTATTGGCAGTAGCAAGCATATCATCAGGCATCAAGCCGACTAGTTTAGTATATATATAACCAATCCTGGGCGGGATAGAGTTTTGAAGTTTGTCGATAAGGTCTACTCTTGAGAAACCAGCGGTCCCCCAGTCTTACGAGATAAAAAGTCTCTTACAGCCATATATTTAAACGACTGATGTTCCCCCAGTTGAAATTTGGTTTTCAGAACACCAAAGGATTTAATACCATCGGAAGTTATCAAATCACCCATTTTCAGTAAGCCTGCTCTATGCCATTCAGACATGTAAGAAGCGTTGAATATCGATGGTAAGTTGGGGTTATTGTTAAGAGGGGTAATAATTTAGATTGCCCAAAAAGTTTTCCGTATATTGGAAAAGACTTTAAAGATATTGATTAAAGTCTTAAATCTTACCCGCTTGTAATAGCCATAGGAGAGCTGCCTCCAGAGGCATCCACGGGTCTCTTCCCCCAGAAGCAGTTGATAAGGTGATGGTAAGCCTAAATCAGGAGTATATGACTGTTCTTGCAGTAATTCCGCACCGTATTGCATGGCCGCAGCCCAATAATAAAATTTCAAATTAGGTAGTGACCAACCTCCCCTCTCTCGGGGAAGAGATAGTAGTTTAAAAGCTCGCCTTGGCCGGGAGAATGCCCAAACAAATTGAGAAAAGATGTGATCAAATTTTTGTAGCATTAATTTGTTCATTTCCAAGGGGATGGCCCTAAAAAAGTAGAGCAGTTTGGGAAAGTAGGTCATCTTAATGACGTTGCATCTCCCTACAATGGTAAGGTGTAAATTATTTAGTCGTTTAAGTGCCCGTTTAGATTCAATAGCTAGTGGGGTCAGATTTTTTTCTACAATTAGATCGATATCAGCCGTTAAAGTGACCCCCAGATATTTTGCAGACTGTACCACCCGGGTATCTACCCAGTCTATTTGATTATTATTGATGATCTGGGTTTTACCTTGGTTAAGCGCGTATCCTTATGCTTTCCCAAATTTTTGGGCCTCCATTTCCAGGGCGCTAATGGCGGTCACAGGATCAGGGGTGACCACTGCCAGATCGTCGGCGTAAGCCATGATTTTAGTATCTAGACCGAGTCTGCTCACCGCTCTAATGGTTTGGTTACTTTCTATAGCCTTTATAAAAGGATCAATATATAGAGCGAAGAGCAGAGGTGAACACGGACACCCCTGACGAGTCCCTCGCGATATTTTGATCTGCTCCGTCAGGGTCCCGTTAACTAATACATTAGCTGTGGGATTACTATAAAGGGCTTGTATGGCTTGTATTGCTTTTGGTCCAAAGCCCATTTTCTTCATGACCGCCCAAAGATACGCCCAGGAGACCCGATCAAACGCTTTCTCAGCGTCGAGTAGAATTAATGAGATCGGGTCTCCCGTTACTTGTGCTGCATCCAACAGTGTGATGGCTCTACGAATATGTTCAGTTGTACTTTTTTGGGAATAAAACCGTGTTGCCATTGCGAGACCAGGGACTCTATTCTCAATGATAGTCTTGCAGCAAATACCTTGGCATATATTTTAGAGTCACAATTAATAAGGGTGATTGGCCGGTATGAACCCATTTCTAAAGGAGACTTATCTTTTTGGGGAAAATCACTATCTTGGCATTAGACCAAGAGTCTGGAGGAGGTGCTCCATTAAAGATAGATTCTACCAGTGCACTAAGAATGTCTTTAATCTGGGGAGCAAATATTTTGTAAAACTCCATTGGTATGTGGTCTACACCTGTCGCCTTCCCATCCGGAAGGCTTCCTAAGGCTTTGGCTATCTCTTCCCATCCAGGGGGTTCTTCAAGTTGGTCATAGTCTTCAGAGTTAAGTGCTGCCAGGGTAATCTGGTCTAAATAGGCCAGACTTTCCTCTTCTCTCAGTTTTGGTGGCCCTGTGTTATCTTCTGAATAAAGACTCTGGTAAAAATCACAGAATGCATTTCGGATCTTACTAGCATCTTTTGTGATTTCTCCAGTGTTAAGCTGGATCGACTGAATTTCACTAGCAGACACCTGTTGTCTAATTCTAAGAGCGAGTTGGTGGCCAATGTTATCGCCACATTCATATATTTTTTCCCTGGCAGAAGCCCATTTCTTAGCAGTTTTTTCCGCAAATATGGACCCTATTTCTGCCTTACTGGCTATTACTTCCAACTGAGCATTTTCAATTTCTACCCCTAGATTGACTGCTAAGATTAAATCTTCCTCAGCTTTTTTCATCTTGTCGTGAGCTTTTGCTAGTTGTGCTTTATCTTTTTTATTCTGTCTGATGGAGTACCGCAGGGTTTCCCCTCGAATGCCCGCCTTCATTGCATCCCATACAGATCTCACTACTGCTGATCCTGTGTTAATTTCCCAAAATTCCTTAATCCACCCCTGCATATGTGATCGGTAACCCTCATCATATAATAAAGCTTTTTCAAAGCTCCAGTTCGAGGTTTCTTTTCTAAGCCCTAACCCACTAATGTTTAAAATAAGGGGGTTGTGATCTGACATAAATCGTGGGGCCAGCTCGATAGTTTTGGAGTATTGAAGTAGAAACAAAAAAATAATCTAATCTAGCAAGTGAGAGATGTGGGGCTGAAAAATATGTATACCCAGGATGAGTGGGTTTTAGATTAGCCCAGACGTCACAGAGTCCATGTGTTTGTATTAGATTAAGTAGGGCCTGATAGACTTTTGGCTTCCTGCCAGTGTATGACCAGTGATCGGTTGCCTTCCAGTTGCTGGGTAGGTTAATATTCAAATCCCCAGAAATTACCAGTGGTAGAGGCCAGTGGGCAAGTTCACCCGTGAGCCAGTTGATGACCCCAGGGTCATCTGTGTTGCTTCCATAAATGGAGCATAGTGTAAAGGCCGAACTAGGGGAGAAATAACACCCCGCGATAACCCACCTCCCCAGAGGATCAGATTTAACCCTGTTGGAAGTCAATGGATGTCTATGTTGACACAACACTCCAACTCCTCTTGTTTTTGCCCCCTGGGATGTTCCCCCTATAACCCTATACCCCAGTGATTTTAATAAGTGCTTCTGGGATCCCTCCACATGTGTTTCTTGCAGGGTGATAAGTTCAGCTCCCAAAAAACGTAAGCCCTGGGCTACTCTCTGCCGTTTTAAAACATCATTTAGGCCACATATATTGACAGACACAATTTTTAAGGAACATTGATTACTCATATTGTCTGCCATATTTTTACTGCCTTTCTCCCGGCTATATGTCCTGGCTTATCAGGCCTATGAAGGTTCTTACAATATACTGATATTTTTACTTTTTTACACATTTTGGTTCCGCTTTCCCTGTTTTCTTTTCTATTACCTTGTGATTTAGCCTTCTTTTTTTGCATTTTATTTTCATTATCTGATATCAGATTTACCAATGTTGTGATCCCCATCACCAATGATTCGTGTGGTGACCCCCCTCCGCCCCCTACCCCCCAAATTAGAGCAATCAGGAATGTCCTGAATGATGGTTGTCAGTAAAGATGCATCACCGCTTGGCTACGCCTTTAAATTAGCCGGGATGCATTATCGGCTTTATATCTCGACTTTCTAAGCCCCAATCGCCCAGATTCGCAAAAAAGAAGGAAAGGGGAAAAAACTAATCAAATGACACCATCAGATTATTGCTTGTTTTTCTTAATTTATCTCTTTACACTTTTTTTTTTTAACCCCTTTTGGCATTTTTTTTTTTTCTTTCTTTTTTTCTTTTCTAAATTCCCCCTACTAGACTTTCGTTTATTATCTTTTTTTCGCCTTTATCTCTCCTAGGTACTCACCTGCCTTGACCTCAGACATAAAGACTCGTGTGGTCCCATTCAGAATCACCTTTAGTCTGGCAGGATTCATTAAAAACACTTGGGCACCTAGCTGTTGAAATGGGGTGATAAGTTGGCGTAGATGCCATCTGCGCTCTACCGTTGTGTGGCAAAAGTCAGGTTTGGCAAAAAACATCACCCCATTAGCCCCTTTCGGAGAGTTCGGACGGGCCTGATCATATACATATTGCCTGAGAAGGAAGTTCCCAAAGAACACTAAGAATGCTCTAGGCTTTCCATCAGAAGGATTATTGCCATTTCGGTTTGGTCTGATGTTGAAGGGGAATCGGTGCGCTCGCTGGATTTCATGCTCCCAGTTCCAATTTGTTTCAGTCGGGAAAGTTTCACGCAGTAGTTGTACAATGAAGCGCCTTGGGTCGTCACCTTCGACGCCTTCCGGAATGCCTAGCAATCGGAGATTGTTCCTGCGTTGACGGTTTTCCTGTTCCTCCATTTTCACCCTGACATCAGCCAGGCATGCCTCATGAGCCGACCCCTGGTTTTTCAAAGTGGTTACTTCTGTTTCCAGGCTTTCGGTACGACCCTCAACCATACTAACCCGGTCGCTCATGTCAGTACATAGCTTGTTTAATTTTCGTAGGCCCCCCTGGAGCTTTTTGGCTGCCCCCTTGGCAGCTCGATTGTCAGAGCGGACCTCTTCTTGGAAGTTTTTAATAGAAGCCAAGATTGAAGATAAGGAGGGTTCTATCGTGGGTTCTGTTATAGTTTTTGCATCTTCCCAGACCTGTCCCTCTTCTTCACATGGATGATAAGACATTTGCGAATCCGAATAGTCCCACTTGAGCTGACTCCGCCTTTTGGGGGGGTTTCTATTCTTCGCCTGACGTTGAACTGTCCCAGTGTCTTTAGAGGGGTCAACACTGATATCTTCACTCGAGGTGGAACTAATTTGTTCGCCGTCAGAGGTGGATAGAGAGCCATCCGAGACCGAGTAAAAATGTTCGCCACTAACTTCCGGAGTCCAGGGAGCTCTGAGGCCGGGATTGGATTCTACTCTAAGGATATAGTCAGTGATGCCTTTTGTTGGATAATTAACCCCACTTCCTCTTCCGACCATTGGCTTGATGGAGTCTGGGGGGCTAGCAGCATCTACAGAGGGTGGCGCTAAAGTAAGTAAATTGGCGGGTATCTTCTCCAAAGCCACTGAGCCCTCTGTGTTATTTTGGTCTATAGCCTGCTCGCCAAAAGAGGTTAGTGAAAGAGTGCCACTTTCTTGAGACTCCCTCGGATTGGCTCCAGGATTCAAGTGCTCCTCAACATCTACAAGCGAGGGATCTGGTTCGGGCACAGTAAGGAGTGTGGGGTTTGGAGCATCACTCAAAGTAGCATCAGGGTTAGTAGATAGTGTCTTAGGGCCCGCAAGCATTTCTACGATTGTTGGCTGAGTACCTTCCTTAGCCCCCCGAATGCTCCCACAGCTCCCAGTTTTCCCAGAGGCCCGTTTCAAATAGATAGTTTCCCTTTTACCTTTTATAGAAATATCAGGTACAGCACCCTCTCCTGTAGTGTTGCTATTTAATGTGGGCTGAAATACCTTTGGTTTGTTGCTTTTCCCAACTCTGGGGGCCCTGGACGACATCTGCCGCTTCTGATGTGGTTTTCCAATTGGGGAGATGGATCTCAGGGCACAGACCCTGGGGGTCGAACAGCATAGAAGGAAAAAAAAGCCAGAAAATCCAAGCACGCTTCCCAGCGCAGCGTATCTTCCACCTCTCACGTCCCCCCAGTTCCGAGGGCAAAACCGTAGCCCTCGCGTCCTGCTCCCTCTCAAGTCCAGGAATAGAATTCCCAATAGGAACTCAGCAAATGCCGACACAATGTGGCAGAGGATTAATAGGCGATTGAAAGATTGTATCGCCTCTCCCAGCGTTTCACCCAGCGCGACGGCGTTGGAGGCAAAATCCAGATTCCTTCGGGACAAGCAGAGGAGCTGCACTCGTGTCCTGTCTGCTTTCAGTCTCGGCGGCTTCGGCAATAGCAGCGGCATCGTGAAGCAGACCGCATAGCCGATTATCGAGTAGTGCGGCGTGCGCGGCAGAGCGACGAGGAATCAGTCTGATACCATCTTGCTCTCAGCTAAAGGATTACTCTGTGAACTTCACTTTAGTTTCCAAGACATTGATGGCATAAAACATCTTTTTCAATTGTAGCAATTGCAGTCCTAGTAGTATTATCAGCCTGGTACAGTCCAATAAAATGCTCATCTGGGAACCGATCTTGACAACTGAACTTTCTGAGTGGGTTGCCTCTTGTGTGATGGTAGGGAATTCACGGATGAGGGTCCTTGATTGGTTTAATCTCTCTAGCACTGAAATCACACACTCAAGCCTTTTCAAGGACTACATCATATGAGAGTAAACTGCCCTGTGTTTAAATCACCCTTTGAAGGTTTTCCTGTCTTTTACATCTACTTTTCAAGACTCTCACCCATTCAAGTTCCTGAGCAGGATAGCTTTACAACTGTACCCAGATCCCTTCGAAAGAGTTGGTACAAGGGCGGCAGCTTTTGGTTAAATTATCTCTCAGAGTGACTGACCTAGTGTAAAGAAATGCATCTTTTTGCATGCTCACCTCCAAAGTTTTTAACTGATGCTGATGGTTTTTCGACTCTGAAAATGCACTGAGGCCTATTATCCAGACCTCAGTGCCAGTGCTCTAACCCATCACAAAATGTATGTTGAATTGGCTACACCTTATTGGCATAAGCTGACTTACTTAAAAATCACTGGTATATGGTACCCAGGGTACCTAAGGCATGTAAGGCCGATTGTCCACCCAGAGCTGCAGCACTGTTTGTGCCACCCTGCATGTGACAAAGTACAAAATGGCTGCCAGCATGCCTTGCAGCCTGGAAGAGCAGTTTTAAAACTGCTAGTTTTACTTTACCGTTTAAGTCAATGGCAAAGTCCCCACTTCCCTTCACAATATATATAAGTCTACCCAAAGGAAGGCCTATTGAGCCCTAAGACAGGGAGCTGTGTATTATTACGTAGGACATATATTTTAATATGTCCTAACAGCAAAACCTCCAAATTGTTGTTTTTGCTGTGGAAAGGTTAGTAGCCCCATTGGTTAATTCAGAGTTACAGGCTGACCTATCAGTCCTGCTAACTTCTGAATGGGACTACTAAAATGGGTACTTTGAGGTATCAAATTAATTGCAGCATTAAACCTGACTTGATGCCCACGCCAAATGTAATGTCACTTTTAAGGACAGACAACATTTAGAAAGTTGCCACTCTGTTGCCCAGTTTATCTGGTGGCCTTGCATAGTTGTTGGCCACCAGATAGCCTTCTGCCCTCCTTTGGAGTCGTGTGAACGACTGCCAGGCTCAGGAACAATAGAGGCACAGAGGGAGGTGTTATCTCCCACTTGCAGGAAACCAAACAGGGTGTTGGCCCAAATGGCGAGCTTCAAAGGGGAAGCCGCCTTTGGTGGGTAAATGTCGATCACACTCGTGCAGAGCTACCCTTTTGTTCAGGTAGACAGGCTGGCAGCGGGAAAAGAAAGGGAAAACCAGTTGCCAAACCATTTTTCCCGTGGGTGTGTAGCTTTACCTACACTACTAGGGTGGGCTCCTGACATCCAAGGAAGTGTTCAGACATCTTGAGAGTAGGCAGAATAATTGCTAGATATCACACATAGCAGGAAGTAATCCCAGGGTGAGAGGGATCCTGGTAGCCCATTGGCTCTTGACTGGGGCACTTCTGGGCATAAATATGGCACCCTTGCACCCTGAACCTCAGATCACACCTGGACTGGAGAGAGGGCGGAATAAGTACAGCCCTGCTGCCTCCTGAACCTGGGAATATTGGCTACACCAACCGCTGGACGGCACCGGCTGCTCCTTAGGCTAGCAACGTTATGCCTGTAGTACCTGTCTCAGGGGAAAGTTGCTTCTGAGCTCCAGATTGAAGTAATGACTCCAAAGGTCAATTTGCTGACCCCCTGTTCCAGCACCAGGGCCATAAAAGCTGAAGTTGCCCGTCCTTGCCAGTCAGTAGCCACCTGCAAGGAATTGCCACTGACCGCCAACGTGCAGCCAAGAAGACTTCCACCTTGGACTCAAAATTTACATCAGTGTCTGTCAAAATTTCTCAGAACATGCCCAAAAAGTATATAACATATTTTAGATTGGATACGGATGGTGGACATAGGTTAAGGCCATCTAGCCTGCATGCTGCAGCACTGGCTGTACTTTGCTGATCAAGTGAGAATTCTGTTGTCGGGGTTGCTGATGTTGCCGACCTGGTGGCAAGCAGGGAGAGTGACCTTTGCTTTTCAGCGGTGGCGGGCATACTGTGTCTCTCATTGTTTACAGTACTTGAGCCACTGCATGACAGTTTCTCGGAAGCACAACTCAAAATCACGTTTTGGACCAGACAGTATGTGATTGGCTTAGGGGACATTTTACTTTGTTTTTCTAAGTGTGCTAGGAAGGGGCAGGGTTTGCTTAGCTCACCCAGATGTGTCACATCAGCTGTAAAAATAAACAGAAATGAACCACTGTCTTAGGTCTTCGAATCGCTCTCCAAGAACTGCAGCTTCTGAAATGCCAGCAAACTATGTCAAGGCTAATAGCTGTTGTGAATGTAGCAAAAAATGCAATACTAAAGCTTCTCATTGATGAGTCTTATGATTGTCTGCTTAACTCCAGTAATCACATGACTGCTAAATACTATCTTAATGTCATTGAAGTGCCACCACTATGGCAAATCCCTAAATGGATAGATGGTGGAGCAACAGAAATGTTCCATCCTGCAACAATCAGGGACTGCAATTGCCCTCATTTTTTGAACTTTTAGATACAGTTTCTCTTCATCAAAACTTAGAATTTTGAATTAGAAGGCATCCAAACCGATGAAAAACTTAACATCTACTTTCAATGGGCCATGGCATTGACAATGTTGCTCAACACAAAGAAATGGACCCTTTGCTGCTCTCGGTTCAGTTAGCTAAATTATCAAGTATGTTCAAGTACTCTTCTGTCTCTGGACTGGTAGATGTACAAAAAAAATGCTACAAACAGAGAGCTTTCTTAGCACAGGTTTAGAAGTTACTATAGATTCTTTTAGTCATTCCAGTAGCTTTTTGTGAGGTTGAGAGCAGCTTTAGCCATCTCAGCCGACTGAAAACTTGGCTAAGATCAACTATGCCACAGAAAATAATGAATCATGTTGCCATATGCATCATTCATAAAGAGATGGTGGAGTCAGCTGATATACAGGCAATTGCAAAAGAATTTGACCTCTGCGCCGAATGACACAAGAAAATATTTGTTTTTTTAAATTAAAGTTCATGATTTTATTATAGATGCCTGCAACAAGAAAGAAGAGTTTCTAATTAGTCCAGTTGCATTTTGAGATGTAGGAATGTCGCTAAGTACATTTATTTTTTTCTTCCTTTTTCCCTCCCACCTTTATTTGCTTGGTGCATGAAGACCCAAGGTTAATCAAAATGTTTGTTCACATTTGGTCTAATTACTTTTCAAATATAAATAACAATAAAGCATTCTTGCAAACTGTGATTACATGCCTGCCTTTCACACTAATTCACTACAAATCTTTACAATTGTATATGTTTATCAGAACCTGTGGTTTGCAGATAACAGGCAATATGGATAGGGCCAATGGAGAGTCCAAGGCTGCCCCCCCCCAGAAATGTCATGTCTCCTACGTCCCTTTCTCTGATGTCAGCAGTAGATGGATGCACTCATCCATCAAAGAGATGGTGAATATTGAATGCTGCTAGGGCAGAACAAATAAAAGAATAGGAAAGAAAGCCATTGAATCAGAAGCAGGGAACTGAAACAGCAAGAATGTCATCCAGTCATGAGCAAGGGGCAAACCTAAATCCACTCTAAGTACACTTTAACCCCTTCGCTGCTAGGCCTTTTCCCCTCCTGTGCTAAGCCTTTTTTTGGCTATTTGGGGTAGTGCGCGCTTAGGCCCCTGTAACTTTTTGACCACATAAGGTATCCATGCCAAATTTGCGTCCTTTTTTCTAACATCATGGGGATTGTAAAGGTACCCAGGGTTTGTGGATTCCCCTGGAGGGGACCCAGAAATTAGTCAAAATACAGCAATTTTTTTTTTTTTGAAAAATGCGAAAAAAGGGCTACAGATGAAAGCATCTTGATTTTTCCCTGCAAATGGCATCAAAAAGGGGTTGTGGGGATGAAATCACCATCTTCCCAGCTTTCAGGGACAAGCAGACTTTTGTCAGAAAACCAACTTTTTTACACAGTTTTGGCATTTTTCTGGGACATAGCCTATTTTTGCTATTTTTGTGCTTTCAACCTCCTTCCAGTTAATGGTAGAAATGGGTATGAAACCAATAATGGATCCTGGAAAGCCATACATTTCTGAAAAGTAGACAAAATTCTGAATTCAGCAAGGGGTCATTTGTGTAGATCCTTAAAGTTTTCCTTATAGAAACTAACAGTTAAATAAAGAAAAAATAGAAAATTAGTTGAAAAAAACAGCCATTTGTGTCAACGTTTTCACCTGTAACTTCTTCTAATTATGACAGCTATTTGAAGGCAATATACCGTTATATCCGCTGGACCTTTCTGGTTGTGGGGATATATAAGACTTGTAGGTTCACCAAGAACCCGACGAACCCAGAGCCAATAATTGAGCAACATCTTGCAATGATTTTTTTTAAGTACCGGGTATATAGCAATTATTTTGGGAAAATGTATACATGGAAAAATTGTTATGAAAGACAACTATGTATTTCTGAAATGGGAACAAAATGTAGATTTTAGAAACAGTAGATATTTGCACATTTCCGAAATTGGGAGTACCCATACTAGCATGAGAATTATAGGTCATTTTTCAAAATGACTTATTTTTTACACATTGTCTTTCATTTGGAAGGCAGAAATGCATCGAAAGTCAATAGGTAATAACAGTTGCTCTACAATTTTGTGTTACCCTAAGTCTCCCGATAAAAATGGTACCTCACTTGTGTGGGTAGCCCTTGTTCCCACAACAGGAAATGGCTCAAAATGCAATGTGGACGTACCACATTTTCACAATGAAAAATTACCCTTTTTTTGCAAAGTGCCTAGGTGTAGTTTTTGAACCCTAGCTCTGCCGGCACCTAGGGAAACCTAGCAAACCTATACATTTTTGAAAACTAGACACCCAGGGGAATCCAGGATGGGGTGACTTGACTGCCTCCCATCAGGTTCTGTTACCCAGAATCCCTTGCAATCATAAAAAATTGTCCAAAAACCACATTTTCCCCACATTTCTGTGGTGGAAAGTTCTGGAATCTGCGTGGATCCACAAATTTCCACCCACCCCGCGTTCCCCAAAGTCTTCTGAGAAAAATGGTACCTCACTTGTGTGGGTCGGCCTAGTGCCTGCGACAGGAAACGGCGCAAAACGCAACGTGGTCACACCTCAATTTCGCAGTGAAAAATGACCCTTTTTTGGCAAAGTGCCTAGCTGTAGTTTTTAACCCTAGCTCTGCCGGCACCTAGGGAAACCTAGCAAACCTATACATTTTTGAAAACTAGACACCCAGGGGAATCCAGGATGGGGTGACTTGACTGCCTCCCACCAGGTTCTGTTACCCAGAATCCCTTGCAAACATAAAACATTGTCCAAAAAAACACATTTTCCCCACATTTCTGTGGTGGAAAGTTCTGGAATCTGCGTGGATCCACAAATTTCCACCCACCCCGTGTTCCCCAAAGTCTTACGAGAAAAATGGTACCTCACTTGTGTGGGTCGGCCTAGTGCCTGCGACAGGAAACGGCGCAAAACGCAACGTGGTCACACCTCAATTTCGCAGTGAAAAATGACCCTTTTTTGGCAAAGTGCCTAGCTGTAGTTTGTGAACCCTAGCTCTGCCGGCACCTAGGGAAACCTACCAAACACACACATTTCTGAAAAGTAGACACCCGGGGGCTTACAGGGAGGTATGGCATGCAAGGACACAAAACGTTTTGAGGCAACATCAACATTGCCTATCAAAAATGTTTTGGGCCCTTGCCTGTCGTGGGTACTTGGGCCTCCCACACAAGTGAGGCACCATTTTTATCGGGAGACCTGGGGGAACGCTGGGTGGTAGGAAATTTGTGTGAGGCCAGTGATGCCACACTTTCCCACACAAAAATGTGTGAAAAAAGTGATTTTTTCAGCTAAAAGTGAGGTTTGCAGGGGATTCTGGGTAAGGAAACGTTGGGGGATCCACGCAAGCCATACCTCCCTGGAAGCCCCCGGGTGTCTACTTTTCAGAAATGTGTGGGTTTGGTAGTTTTCCCTAGATGGCCGCCGAGCACTGGGCCAAAAACCCAGGTGACTCCCTTGCAAAACCAGGTGGTTTTGTGAAAGGCCATTTTGAGGTCGCCTCAATACGTTGTGGGCCCTTGCCTGTCGCGGGTACTTGGGCCTCCCACACAAGTGAGGCACCATTTTTATCGGGAGACCTGGGGGAACGCTGGGTGGTAGGAAATTTGTGTGAGGCCAGTGATGCCACACTTTCCCACACAAAAATGTGTGAAAAAAGTGATTTTTTCAGCTAAAATTGAGGTTTGCAGGGGATTCTGGGTAAGGAAACGTTGGGGGATCCACGCAAGCCATACCTCCCTGGAAGCCCCCGGGTGTCTACTTTTCAGAAATGTGTGGGTTTGGTAGGTTTCCCTAGATGGCCGCCGAGCACTGGGCCAAAAACCCAGGTGACTCCCTTGCAAAACCAGGTGGTTTTGTGAAAGGCCATTTTGAGGTCGCCTCAATACGTTGTGGGCCCTTGCCTGTCGCGGGTACTTGGGCCTCCCACACAAGTGAGGCACCATTTTTATCGGGAGACCTGCGGGAACGCTGGGTGGTAGGAAATTTGTGTGAGGCCAGTGATGCCACACTTTCCCATACAAAAATGTGTGAAAAAAGTGATTTTTTCAGCTAAAAGTGAGGTTTGCAGGGGATTCTGGGTAAGGAAACGTTGGGGGATCCACGCAAGCCATACCTCCCTGGCAAGCCCCCGGGTGTCTACTTTTCAGAAATGTGTGGGTTTGGTAATTTTCCCTAGATGGCCGCCGAGCACTGGGCCAAAAACCCAGGTGACCCCCCTTGCAAAACCAGGTGGTTTTGTGAAAGGCCATTTTGAGGTCGCCTCAATACGTTGTGGGCCCTTGCCTGTCGCGGGTACTTGGGCCTCCCACACAAGTGAGGCACCATTTTTATCGGGAGACCTGGGGGAACGCTGGGTGGTAGGAAATTTGTGTGAGGCCAGTGATGCCACACTTTCCCACACAAAAATGTGTGAAAAAAGTGATTTTTTCAGCTAAAAGTGAGGTTTGCAGGGGATTCTGGGTAAGGAAACGTTGGGGGATCCACGCAAGCCATACCTCCCTGGAAGCCCCCGGGTGTCTACTTTTCAGAAATGTGTGGGTTTGGTAGGTTTCCCTAGATGGCCGCCGAGCACTGGGCCAAAAACCCAGGTGACTCCCTTGCAAAACCAGGTGGTTTTGTGAAAGGCCATTTTGAGGTCGCCTCAATACGTTGTGGGCCCTTGCCTGTCGCGGGTACTTGGGCCTCCCACCAAGTGAGGCACCATTTTTATCGGGAGACCTGGGGGAACGCTGGGTGGTAGGAAATTTGTGTGAGGCCAGTGATGCCACACTTTCCCACACAAAAATGTGTGAAAAAAGTGATTTTTTCAGCTAAAAGTGAGGTTTGCAGGGGATTCTGGGTAAGGAAACGTTGGGGGATCCACGCAAGCCATACCTCCCTGGAAGCCCCGGGTGTCTACTTTTCAGAAATGTGTGGGTTTGGTAGGTTTCCCTAGATGGCCGCCGAGCACTGGGCCAAAACCCAGGTGACTCCCCTTACAAAACCAGGTGGTTTTGTGAAAGGCCATTTTGAGGTCGCCTCAATATGTTGTGGGCCCTTGCCTGTCGCGGGTACTTGGGCCTCCCACACAAGTGAGGCACCATTTTTATCGGGAGACCTGGGGGAACGCTGGGTGGTAGGAAATTTGTGTGAGGCCAGTGATGCCACACTTTCCCACACAAAAATGTGTGAAAAAAGTGATTTTTTCAGCTAAAAGTGAGGTTTGCAGGGGATTCTGGGTAAGGAAACGTTGGGGGATCCACGCAAGCCATACCTCCCTGGAAGCCCCGGGTGTCTACTTTTCAGAAATGTGTGGGTTTGGTAGGTTTCCCTAGATGGCCGCCGAGCACTGGGCCAAAACCCAGGTGACTCCCTTGCAAAACCAGGTGGTTTTGTGAAAGGCCATTTTGAGGTCGCCTCAATACGTTGTGGGCCCTTGCCTGTCGCGGGTACTTGGGCCTCCCACACAAGTGAGGCACCATTTTTATCGGGAGACCTGGGGGAACGCTGGGTGGTAGGAAATTCGTGTGAGGCCAGTGATGCCACACTTTCCCACACAAAAATGTGTGAAAAAAGTGATTTTTTTCAGCTAAAAGTGAGGTTTGCAGGGGATTCTGGGTAAGGAAACGTTGGGGGATCCACGCAAGCCATACCTCCCTGGAAGCCCCCGGGTGTCTACTTTTCAGAAATGTGTGGGTTTGGTAGGTTTCCCTAGATGGCCGCCGAGCACTGGGCCAAAAACCCAGGTGACTCCCTTGCAAAACCAGGTGGTTTTGTGAAAGGCCATTTTGAGGTCGCCTCAATACGTTGTGGGCCCTTGCCTGTCGCGGGTACTTGGGCCTCCCACACAAGTGAGGCACCATTTTTATTGGGAGACCTGGGGGAACGCTGGGTGGTAGGAAATTTGTGTGAGGCCAGTGATGCCACACTTTCCCACACAAAAATGTGTGAAAAAAGTGATTTTTTCAGCTAAAAGTGAGGTTTGCAGGGGATTCTGGGTAAGGAAACGTTGGGGGATCCACGCAAGCCATACCTCCCTGGAAGCCCCCGGGTGTCTACTTTTCAGAAATGTGTGGGTTTGGTAGGTTTCCCTAGATGGCCGCCGAGCACTGGGCCAAAAACCCAGGTGACCCCCTTGCAAAACCAGGTGGTTTTGTGAAAGGCCATTTTGAGGTTGCCTCAATACGTTGTGGGCCCTTGCCTGTCGCGGGTACTTGGGCCTCCCACACAAGTGAGGCACCATTTTTATCGGGAGACCTGGGGGAACGCTGGGTGGTAGGAAATGTGTGTGAGGCCAGTGATGCCACACTTTCCCACACAAAAATGTGTGAAAAAAGTGATTTTTTCAGCTAAAAGTGAGGTTTGCAGGGGATTCTGGGTAAGGAAACGTTGGGGGATCCACGCAAGCCATACCTCCCTGGAAGCCCCCGGGTGTCTACTTTTCAGAAATGTGTGGGTTTGGTAGGTTTCCCTAGATGGCCGCCGAGCACTGGGCCAAAAACCCAGGTGACTCCCTTGCAAAACCAGGTGGTTTTGTGAAAGGCCATTTTGAGGTCGCCTCAATACGTTGTGGGCCCTTGCCTGTCGCGGGTACTTGGGCCTCCCACACAAGTGAGGCACCATTTTTATCGGGAGACCTGGGGGAACGCTGGGTGGTAGGAAATTTGTGTGAGGCCAGTGATGCCACACTTTCCCACACAAAAATGTGTGAAAAAAGTGATTTTTTCAGCTAAAAGTGAGGTTTGCAGGGGATTCTGGGTAAGGAAACGTTGGGGGATCCACGCAAGCCATACCTCCCTGGAAGCCCCCGGGTGTCTACTTTTCAGAAATGTGTGGGTTTGGTAGGTTTCCCTAGATGGCCGCCGAGCACTGGGCCAAAAACCCAGGTGACTCCCCTTGCAAAACCAGGTCGTTTTGTGAAAGGCCATTTTCAGGTCGCCTCAATACGTTGTGGGCCCTTGCCTGTCGCGGGTACTTGGGCCTCCCACACAAGTGAGGCACCATTTTTATCGGGAGACCTGGGGGAACGCTGGGTGGTAGGAAATGTGTGTGAGGCCAGTGATGCCACACTTTCCCACACAAAAATGTGTGAAAAAAGTGATTTTTTCAGCTAAAAGTGAGGTTTGCAGGGGATTCTGGGTAAGGAAACGTTGGGGGATCCACGCAAGCCATACCTCCCTGGAAGCCCCGGGTGACTACTTTTCAGAAATGTGTGGGTTTGGTAGGTTTCCCTAGATGGCCGCCGAGCACTGGGCCAAAAACCCAGGTGACTCCCCTTGCAAAACCAGGTGGTTTTGTGAAAGGCCATTTTGAGGTCGCCTCAATACGTTGTGGGCCCTTGCCTGTCGCGGGTACTTGGGCATCCCACACAAGTGAGGCACCATTTTTATCGGGAGACCTGGGGGAACGCTGGGTGGTAGGAAATTTGTGTGAGGCCAGTGATGCCACACTTTCCCACACAAAAATGTGTGAAAAAAGTGATTTTTTCAGCTAAAAGTGAGGTTTGCAGGGGATTCTGGGTAAGGAAACGTTGGGGGATCCACGCAAGCCATACCTCCCTGGAAGCCCCCGGGTGTCTACTTTTCAGACATGTGTGGGTTTGGTAGGTTTCCCTAGATGGCCGCCGAGCACTGGGCCAAAAACCCAGGTGACCCCCCTTGCAAAACCAAGTGGTTTTGTGAAAGGCCATTTTGAGGTCGCCTCAATACGTTGTGGGCCCTTGCCTGTCGCGGGTACTTGGGCCTCCCACACAAGTGAGGCACCATTTTTATCGGGAGACCTGGGGGAACGCTGGGTGGTAGGAAATTTGTGTGAGGCCAGTGATGCCACACTTTCCCACACAAAAATGTGTGAAAAAAGTGATTTGTTCAGCTAAAAGTGAGGTTTGCAGGGGATTCTGGGTAAGGAAACGTTGGGGGATCCACGCAAGCCATACCTCCCTGGAAGCCCCCGGGTGTCTACTTTTCAGAAATGTGTGGGTTTGGTAGGTTTCCCTAGATGGCCGCCGAGCACTGGGCCAAAAACCCAGGTGACCCCCCTTGCAAAACCAGGTGGTTTTGTGAAAGGCCATTTTGAGGTCGCCTCAATACGTTGTGGGCCCTTGCCTGTCGCGGGTACTTGGGCCTCCCACACAAGTGAGGCACCATTTTTATCGGGAGACCTGGGGGGATGCTGGGTGGTAGGAAATTTGTGTGAGGCCAGTGATGCCACACTTTCCCACACAAAAATGTGTGAAAAAAGTGATTTTTTCAGCTAAAAGTGAGGTTTGCAGGGGATTCTGGGTAAGGAAACGTTGGGGGATCCACGCAAGCCATACCTCCCTGGAAGCCCCCGGGTGTCTACTTTTCAGAAATGTGTGGGTTTGGTAGGTTTCCCTAGATGGCCGCCGAGCACTGGGCCAAAAACCCAGGTGACCCCCTTGCAAAACCAGGTCATTTTGAGATAATGTGTTTATTTCTGCAGCGTGAAAATTTTGGCACAATATTGCAAGGAAAATGTGACAGACATTTTGAGGTTTGCAGGACATTGTGGGTACCATAACTTGTTGGGATCCACAAGAGAGATATCACCATGTACTCCCATGGGTGTTTCGTTTACTGACAATATCTACAGTTGGTAGGTTATTCTTAGACGGAATGTACACCTTGGCAGACAGACTAAAAAGACAAAGATTACTGCACAGCCATCTATTCCTCAAGCACACACACATACTGGTTGGATTTGGCACAAGGGCAAGTGATGGTTCAGTATATACAATTTTATTAACAAGAGATTTCACAAAAATGAAATGCACTGTCAATAATTGAAAGGACAAAAACGGAACCAGTGACTCGCAGCTCGTGAGCTGTAAAGCCACGTCAAGGCCCCAACTGCTTTACAGGCCATTCACACACCTTTCATACGTGATACACACAAGACCATTCACACCCCCAGGCACGAAACAAACACATTACAACATTCACAAAAAGGACAAGGTACACCCTGCTTGAGAAAGAAAAAAAAAAAATATTACTGCACAGCCATCTAATCCTCAAGCACACACACACATACTGGTTGGATTTCGCACGAGGGTGAGTGATGGTTCAGTATATACAATTGTATTAACAAGTGATTTCACAAAAATGAAATGCACTGTTAATAATTGAAAGGACGAGAAACTGAACCATTGACTCACAGCTCGTGAGCTGTAAAGCCACGACAAGGCACCAACCTCTTTACAGGCCATTCATACACCTTTCATACGTGTGACAAATACAAAACCATTCACACCACCAGCCGCGGGCCCATCACATTACAACACTCACACCAGCAGACAGCGCCATTCAAGGGCCCATCACTTTCACACGCCCACATTCCTAACACAGCAACCACACAAGCTGATGGATTGCGTGGAGTGTCGCTCGGCTAGCAGTGTGTGTAGTGACCAGCAGCAAGTCACTACTCACACACTGCCAGCCGAGCGCCAGTCCACGCACACCGCCAGCCAAGCGCCACTCCACGCACACCGCCAGCCAAGCGCCACTCCACGCACACCGCCAGCCTAGCGCCACTCCACGCACACCGCCAGCCTAGCGCCACTCCACGCACACCGCCAGCCTAGCGCCACTCCACGCACACCGCCAGCCTAGCACCACTCCACACACACCGCCAGCCTAGCGCCACTCCACGCACACCGCCAGCCAAGAGCCACTCCCCGCAGACCGCCAGCCAAGCACCACTCCACGCACACCGCCAGCCAAGCACCAGCCTACACACACCACCATCACATTTAGGATTTTTTTATACAAAAAAGAAAACACAAACAAATTGCAAATAGATACAAATCTACTAACACAAAATCAGAAACATTGCACTAATGCCAACCTTGAAACAGAACAACAATTCTTAAACATTACAGACCAGGCAGTTCACTTTACCACTCATGGTTGCTCCCAATAATTCTTTTGCTTGTGGTACGCTCTATAACAAGCAGGCACACACAGCCCAGGGTTAGAAGGACACTCAGGGCAGTACATACGAGTCTCCTTCCGCGTACCTCTTCGCCAACAGACTCTACATCTCCTAGTGGGAAAGTCTTTTGAGAGTGTAGGAGGAATGTGATCAGGAAAGTGGCGATCTTTCAATCGAGCCACATCCTCCACCACTCCAACTCTAGGAACACTTGCCTGTTCCACAACAACAAGGCTGCCTATGACAGACTCCTGAAACTGAACAAAAGTCAACTTTGACGCAGGAGAACACTCCTTGAACACAACAAAAGCATTGAAAGTTGCTAAATTGAAGAGATGGATGGCCAACTTCTTATACCAAATGTAAGACTTACGAATAGCAGTGTAAGGTTCCAACCTCTGATCTACTCTATCAACACCACCCATGTGCTTATTGTAGTCTAAAATGCACACAGGTTTGCGCACTTCAGCAATCTGACCCCAAACAGCCACAGGTGAAGTACTCTCATCATGGATGGTAGTCAGCATGTACACATCCCTCCTGTCCACAAATTTCACAGCTAGCAGTTCCTCACTACGCAAGGCACTGCACTGTCCCCTCTGAAGTTTTTGCAAACAAGCTCTTTTGGATAACCTTTACGGTTAGAGCGGATTGTGCCACAAGCAAAAGTGTCCACTTTGAACAATTCCTTAAACAATTGCACAGCAGTGTAGAAGTTATCAAGGTACAAATGGTGGACTCTGTTAAACAGTCCTCTAGCAAGTTCCCACACAATTTTCTCTGAAACTCCTACTAAAGTGGACGGACAACCAGGGGGTCAATAGTGGAATCCCTACCAGTGTACACACGCAAATTAAAAACATATCCTGTCCTACTCTCAGACAACATATACAGCTTAATTCCATAGCGTGCCCTCTTGCTAGGAATGTACTGCCTAAAAACCAAACGGCCCTTGAACAGCACCAAAGACTCATCAATAGATATTTCTTTCCCTGGAGTATAGATCTCTGAAAATCGATCTACAAAGTGATCAAGAACAGGCCGAATCTTAAAAAGACGGTCACATTCAGGGTGATCTCGTGGCAACGCCAAACCATTATCAACAAAATGCAGCATCCGAAGCAAAAGTAAATACCGATCACGAGTCATAACTGCAGGAAATATGGCCGTTGCCATCAAGGGACTGGTAGACCAATATGAACCCATGGACGGCTTCCTTATCAAACCCATCAAAAAAGTCAAACCCAAAAACTTCTTCATCTCTTCCAGATTTGTGGGACTCCACCGGGTAGCTCTAGAATGGGGCCTAAGTCTGGCACTGTTGTCCCTCAAAAACTGTTCAGCATACAAATTAGTCTGCTCAACAATCTCACCCAAAAATACATCATCCATAAACAACTGAAAATACTGTATAGGCAAATAATGTTCACAATCCACTCTACACCCTGCATAACCACTAAAGGCAGGCAACACCGACTGCACCATGTTTGGATCAACCCAGAGTCCAGCACTTCCAGTAGGAAGCCTAGCAGCCCCAGGCTGCAATCCAGATGCCTCTTGCACCATCGGCACAGTAGTATCCTCCTCTAAATCAGGCACTTCATCTGCACTGAGAGTACCTTCATCATCCGATGATTCCATGTGGAGAGAAAACTCACTGCCTGAATCTTCCCCTCCCTCCTCTCCCTCAGACGCACTGTCAGTCTCATAATCCTGCTCAGAGGAAGATTCAAGAAGCAAACCAACCACCTGCTGAGCAGTAATTCTACGGCTAGCCATAATGCTTACTAATAAAGGTTACTTGTCAAACAAGTCAACAACAACAAACCCTTTGTAAAAAAAAAAAAAGAAATAAACAAAATGTAGCTTTATCACAAAGACCTATATACTCCAACACTATACCACTCACGTGACAGAAGCAGCTAGACTCACCACCACCTACTCTGCACAGACACAGTAAGGATCAACAATATCCCACTAAAAAAGAAGAAGAAAAAAATTACACATAAGACAATGCAAAACATCGCAAAGAATTTCATGCTCTGAACACTAACAAATATGCTGCCATTATGGCACCACTTACAAAAAAATTCATTCATGCATGACAATAATACTCATTTGGAGTACACACAACAAAAATATTTTTCTTACCAAATAAATGCAATTACGCAAAACTGCAGAACCACCACTGCCGAAACCGCAAACAGGAATCAAAAGCTTTACACTAGAATAAAAAGGAGAAAAAAAACATTACAATCACATATGCAAATAATGCATCAGTCCACACACAATCCACCAGCCAAGCTAAGGGGTAGGTGGGCCTAACAGTATAAATAAAATATTCACCCCCGTAAAAGGGAGCAACCCTTGCCCTTTTGGCCACTCCCCAACACAAAAATTAAAAAAAATCCTGGTGCCTAGTGGGCATTCCTGCTGCACGATCACATGATCGTGCAGCAGGAATGCACAAAAGAGGCATCGGGGGAAAGGAAAACCCTTTCCTTTCCCTCGATGCCTCTTTTGATACAAACCCCCCCCTCCCCGAGCCAAACCTCACCTGATTTCTCCGACGCGCTGGAAGTAAATGGCTTCCAGCGCGTCGGGGAAGAAAGGGAAACCCTCAATGATGTCAGCGCGCTGACGTCATTGATGGGGCGGGGGAGGCAGGGAAGCCCTTCCCCTGCCTCCCCCAAAAAAACTAACAATCGGATTCCCACGGGGGAGCGTCAGCGCTTCCCCGTGGGTGGTCTTATGACGAGCTGGACTCGTCATGAGCACATGAGCACTGTGTGCCATGACGAGTCCAGCTCGTCATAAGCACCGAAGGGGATATAGGTTCAGAGCAGGATCTCAGCGGCAGACGAGGAGAAGGAACCTCCTGGTCACAGGAACTACACGAGCATTGCGCTCGAGAAATTCAAGGATGCAAAGACCTCCATCAAGGATTACAGCTAACTTTTCAGGGTGTAAATGGAGAGAAGCCACATCTGCTTAACCACGCTCACGAATTCTACACGAGAATTGCGCTCGAGAAAATGAAGGATGCAAAGACCTCCATCAAGGATTACAGCTAACTTTTCACGTTGGAAATGGAGAGAAGGCACATCTGCTTAACCACGCTCACGAATTCTGCACACCTGCCCTGCATATTTATCCAAGAAGATGCCTCCGTTTTGTGCAATACCTCTACTCAACTGGAGAACTGTCTACTGGCTAATCAGTAAGTGTTACCTCGTTGGGTAAATGTATAGTGCCTTTCCTACACTACAGCTGCGTAAAGGACCAGAAGAATTGTCTCCAGTGACCTGTGTGTCTGTAACTTTGCCACCGCGCCGAAAGCGCCGGGGTCCTTTGAGTAAGCTGTCCATCATAGTGGGGAAAGGGCGGGCAAACGTTGCATACCGCTAGTGTATGTGTGGCGGGGCCAAACGAGCGGGGCTTCTAGGCCCGTTCACATGCCTCTTGTTTATAAAGGGTCAGAGCACGATCTCAGCGGCAGACGAGGAGAAGGAACCTCCTGGTCACAGGAACTACACGAGCATTGCGCTCGAGAAAATCAAGGATGCAAAGACCTCCATCAAGGATTACAGCTACCTTTTCAGGGTGTAAATGGAGAGAAGCCACATCTGCCCTGCATATTTATCCACGAAGATGCCACCGTTTTGTGCAATACCTCTACTCAACTGGAGTACTTTCTACTGGCTAATCAGTAAGTGCTACCTCGTTGGGTAAATGTATAGTGCCTTTCCTACACTACAGCTGCGTAAAGGACCAGAAGAATTGTCTCCAGTGACCTGTGTGTCTGTAACTTTGCCACCGCGCCGAAAGCGCCGGGGTCCTTTGAGTAAGCTGTCCATCATAGTGGGGAAAGGGCGGGAAGACGTAGCATACCGAGAGAATGTGTGGCGGGGCCAAACGAGCGGGGCTTCTAGGCCCGTTCACATGCCTCTTGTTTATAAAGGGTCAGAGCAGGATCTCACCGGCAGACGAGGAGAGGGAACCTCCTGGTCACAGGAACTACACGAGGATTGCACTCGAGAAAATCAAGGATGCAGAGACCTCCATCGAGTATTACAGCTCACTTTTCAGGGTGGAAATGGAGAGAAGGCACATCTGCTTAATCACGCTCACGAATTCTACAGGATGATTGCGCTCGAGAAAATCAAGGATGCAGAGACCTCCATCGAGGATTACAGCTCACTTTTCAGGGTGGAAATGGAGAGAAGGCACTTCAGCTTAACCACGCTCACGAATTCTACAGGATGATTGCGCTTGAGAAAATCAAGGATGCAGAGACCTCCATCGAGGATTACAGCTCACTTTTCAGGGTGGAAATGGAGAGAAGGCACATCTGCTTAACCACGCTCACGAATGTGTGGCGGGGCCAAACGAGCGGGCTTCTAGGCCCGTTCACATGCCTCTTGTTTATAAAGGGTCAGAGCAGGATCTCACCGGCAGACGAGGAGAGGGAACCTCCTGGTCACAGGAACTACACGAGGATTGCACTCGAGAAAATCAAGGATGCAGAGACCTCCATCGAGGATTACAGCTCACTTTTCAGGGTGGAAATGGAGAGAAGGCACATCTGCTTAATCACGCTCACGAATTCTACAGGATGATTGCGCTCGAGAAAATCAAGGATGCAGAGACCTCCATCGAGGATTACAGCTCACTTTTCAGGGTGGAAATGGAGAGAAGGCACATCTGCTTAACCACGCTCACGAATGTGTGGCGGGGCCAAACGAGCGGGGCTTCTAGGCCCGTTCACATGCCTCTTGTTTATAAAGGGTCAGAGCAGGATCTCACCGGCAGACGAGGAGAGGGAACCTCCTGGTCACAGGAACTACACGAGGATTGCACTCGAGAAAATCAAGGATGCAGAGACCTCCATCGAGGATTACAGCTCACTTTTCAGGGTGGAAATGGAGAGAAGGCACATCTGCTTAATCACGCTCACGAATTCTACAGGATGATTGCGCTCGAGAAAATCAAGGATGCAGAGACCTCTATCGAGGATTACAGCTCACTTTTCAGGCTGGAAATGGGAAGAAGGCAGACACCTGCCCTGCATATTTATCCACGAAGATGCCACCGTTTTGTGCAATACCTCTACTCAACTGGAGTACTTTCTACTGGCTAATCAGTAAATGCTACCTCGTTGGGGAATTGTATAGTGCCTTTCCTACACTACAGCTGCGTAAAACACCCTCGTGAGCATTCCTGCTGCACGATCACATGATCGTGCAGCAGGAATGCACAAAGAGGCATCGGGGAAAGGAAAACCCTTTCCTTTCCCTCGATGTCTCTTTTCCAATCAAACCCCCTCCCCGAGCCAAAACTCACCTTATTTCCCCGACGCGCTGGAAGCAAATGGCTTCCAGCGCGCCGGGAAGAAAGGGAAACCCTCAATGATGTCAGCGCGCCTCGCGCGCTGACGTCATTGATGGGGAGGGCGGGGGGGCGGGGGGAGGCAGGGGAAGTCCTTCCCCTGCCTTCCCCCAAAAAAACCCGACGATCGGATTCCCACGGAGGGAGCACCAGCTCTTCCCCCGTGGTTGGTCTTATGACGAGCTGGACTCGTCATGAGCACACGAGCACTGTGTGCCATGACGAGTCCAGCTCGTCATAAGCACCGAAGGGGTTAAAGTTTTGATAACGATGTTGTTTGCGACAGACAGCTAAAGCGGTTATCCTGAGGCTGCAAAAAGGGAACTATTAATAATATATCCTGCACTTACACTAACTATATTCCGGGTCCTGATTAGATACTAATTATCAAACCAGTGAATCTGCTCTTATTAACTACAAGGAAACCATTAGAAATATTTTAGGTTCAAAAATATAATATATCTTGATTTATTATAACGTTAATGTAGTCTCTTCTGAAGAACAGTTTTAATCAAGGTAACAACTGGGAGAGGTATTTGAACGCAAGCCTTTGCATCCGGTTTCATGCTTAACTATTGACTCGCACGATATGCCAGGAGGCTTAGTTACATAAAGGTGGCAGGTTTAACCCAGGAATGCCTCAAACTTCACTTGCTATTGCATTTTTTTTTTCAAAGTTTGTTTTCTCAGATGTATTTATTAAACCGTCCGGAAAGTTCACTTATGCCCGTCAAGGCTTGGCCAAGAGATACATTTCCCTCTAAGGGGCATATTCACAAGGACTTATCGCCGAGTTATCGGCACTTTAGCGCAGCAAAAGTGGGGATAGAATTACCGCCCCTTTCGCAAGCTGGTGCTAACTGCACACATCACCACATTACCCGCGATAGCTGCCGCAAAAAACATCGCCACGGTTGACACCGCCAACTAACGCTAAAGAGATGCAGAATAGGCGTGTCCGCGCAAAAACACACGAAAAAACAACACAGCGCAATTCTCTACGGACAGCCAGATCTGAGATGCGAGGCAAAAACAGGTGATAAGCCGCGGTAGCAGCAGAGATTGTACACCTGCCTTTTGCTGGTGCTAAGCAGGACGACTAACTGCACCACAAAAGGGAGAACAGCCCACAGTCACACCTAAAGAACAACAGATGCCATGGAGCCACTGCCCATGCAGCTCGGAGTCCCCTGAGGCCCACAACACCCACCGCCACCACCCCCAAGACCCCCCACACCCCTGGTCCACCCACCCCGGACAAAGATGTGCCACAGCAACTTACGAAATCACGAGAAAAATAAGAGCCTGATGTCGCACAAATACAACAACAAACCCACATGTGTGGGCAGAATAAGGAGAAACAAACATACAACTCCAAAACCACACAACAGAACTTTATTTATGCACAACCCAAAACAACAATTCTGAAGAGTCCATGCGGATCCACTCCGGACAATCCTGAAGTTACAGCCTGCAAGAAAAAAACAAAATAAGAAGGTGTGTCATGCGCTCAGCAAAGGAAAGAGAGAGAGAGAAAGAAAGAAAGGGAGAGAGAGAAAGAAAGGGAGGGAGAGAAAGAAAGAAAGAAAGAAAGAAAGAAAGAAAGAAAGAAAGAAAGAAAGAAAGAAAGAAAGAAAGAAAGGGAGAGAGAGAAAGAAAGAGAGAGAGAGAGAGAGAGAAAGAAAGGGAGAGAGAAAGAGACCGCTGCCCATGCGCACCCGGGACCCACTGCTCACCTTCCGCCACGCTCCGAGCCCGGGACATGCGACCTTGGCAGCCTCCACAACACGCGGACCCGCCCCGCGGCCCACTAGGTCATACACCTGAATCTGGGCCTTGAGTTCGGAATGGGAGAGTCCATTACAGTGCACACGTCATCATCGCATAGGTGCCACTAACTCTGTGGACCTTGAGGCAACGCTAGTGGCGGTAGGCCCGCGTCGCACGCAGGCTCCGTCCAACACTACAGTCCACCAGGTCCCCTATCTGAAACGAGTACACAACAAATAATTGCAGAGTCCAAATCATTGAACACGGCATCATCGCCTGTCCACCCCTGCGCACACATGCTGCTGCAGCCCAGCAGTGAATGTCCGCCCCTGCGCACCCAGGCCCCACTGCTCACCTGCTGCCACCGGTGTGTCCCCAAGAGGGCACACCACGTGCTGGTGCCAACTCCAAGGCCGGGGCCCGCAGCCTTGGCAGTCCCCACATCATGCGGCACCCCCCCTGCGGTCTAGCAGGTCACACACTTGATACTGGGTCTTGAGTCAGAAATGGCTGAGACCACATCAGTGCACACGTCATCATCGCAGGCTGCACACCCGCTCAACTTCATAGGTGCGACTAACCCTGTGAAACTCAAGCCAGCGCCACGTGTTGGTAGGCCCGTGGCGGCTGCCAGACGTCGGGGGCGACTAACCCTGTGCGCCACAAGTCATGGAGCCTCCATGATTGAGCCACGTTGAACGTACGTCATCAGGTCACCTCCGGCAGTGGGGAATGTGATGTTGCAGGCACCTTTTATTGGCGGTGTCACATGGCCTGTGACACATCTGCTGGATGGGTGTGGTGTGTGTGCAAACCTGCCCTCAGGGAGTGGCCGTGGCATGCTGGCAACTAGAACAGTGACCAGCAGATCCCAAGCGTGGAATCCTGGGACATGTAGCTATGTCGTCCACCCTCGGAGCGTAATCGCAGTGGTCTGGCCTGGCATACGCCGGACCGGCGTCGGGCGTGCAAGGATGATCCCGGGGCTGTGTGCGCTGGTTCAGTCCTTGTCCGGACAAGGAAGTGACGGATGCGTGTGTCCCTGATGTCGTGACTACGCCACACGGAACGCAATCGGCAATGTAGCACCCTGTGACTCATGTCCCACAACGCGTGCAACATGGATGTCAGGGGGAATTACTGGCCCTACACACATCCACACTCACATACTTGAATGATCGAAGACATGACACAACTGTGCATTAGTGAACGATTTATTGTCATCCAGTGGAGTGTTGCAGCTAGAGCAGTACAGGGCCTGGCAGACCCCAATTTACATCATTGGCACGTGGCGGCCCAGCCACAGTCCTTCAGGGCATGACAAGTACACCGGAAGAGGAAGAGTCCAGACCGCAGTCTGATCGCTGTGACATCGGTCCTCTAACAGAATATGGCAGTCCATGTCGAGGTCCAAGGTGAGAGTCAATGAGTGCATCGGGGGGGCAGTGGAAGGTCATGATGCCAAGGGCAGAACCAAGATGAAACAGGCCAAATGGGTGGGAGGAATGCTACTGCCGCCTCATGATCAAGAAGTCTGGATCATCCACATCCTCGTCCTCTGATGTGTGCTCTGCCTCACCTGTGGGTGCTGCAGTTCCGGATGCAGCACTGTGTGCCA
Source organism: Calotriton arnoldi (assembly GCA_963921515.1). Lineage (NCBI taxonomy): Eukaryota > Metazoa > Chordata > Amphibia > Caudata > Salamandridae > Calotriton > Calotriton arnoldi. Next base: position 237,687 of record CAWUFW010006423.1, on the reverse strand, counting down.
CTGACACATCAGGGGCCGGAGGTGGATTGTCGGCCGCACCGTGTGGCAGTGACACATCAGGTGCAGGAGTAGAACTGTCTGCGCACTGTGAGGCAGTGACACACCAGGGGGCGCAGATGGGGATGGTGTAGGGGCAGCAGCATCCATCTGCGCCAGACCTTGTGGCAGCAATGCCATGACGAGGATCTGCAGGGCATGGTATATCCCAGCTACATTTTGCTGATGTGCAGCAGTGACAGCCAACCTTTCCGCCGTCATCCGCACCATGTCCTCCATGAGCCCCCGCATTTGTGCCAAGTCACTGCTGAGATCGCTGGAGCCACTCTGACTTGACAGGTGTTCTTGTCTCCGAGTCAGGACTCCAGCGATGTCGGCCAGGGCTCGTTGGAGGCCATGGAGTGGACTGTGGGTGTCTGTCAGGGACTGTAAGTGGTTCCTGAAGGGACGTAGACACCCATGGATGGCATCAAGTTTGGCTGCCTGGAGGTCAAACCCCACCCGCACCTGTTCAGCCAGCTTCTCCTGGGCCTCCAACACACAGGTTTGGAAGGCCAGGTGTGTTCCGTGGGGGTCTTGGGAGACAGCCGGTGTGGCAGGTGCTGCCTGCTGTGTGGTCTGTGCAGGGGGTGGGGTCTCCTCGATGCAGCTGGGCTGCCCTGATCCAGGAGGTGGGGAGCTGATGCGGCCGATGAGCTCTCTGAGGGCTTCGGTGTCGATGATGGGGTTGTCATCCTCGTCATCAGTGTAGAGTTGTGGGGTCTGCTCTGCAGGTGGTGTTGATGGTCCCTCTGCAATGTTAAGGGGAGATGCTGCATTACATTGTGTTGACATGTTTGTACAGGCATTGTACAAGTTCACATACAGACTGCATGACGAGGTACATTGTGGCTGTGTAGGTGGAGATGCCTGTTGGATGCGGGACAGTTGACATTTCGACACCATCATGAATGTGAGTTTGTACTAGTGCAGTTTCATCTCACATACCCCTGCTATGCCAAATGTTATTGGCCAGTATCTTCACACATGCAGCAGCAGTTTCGCCCTCTGTCCTGTTGTTCACGTGTTGCAGTTTGACCCACACTGTTGTCTATGCTGCTGTGCTCTGAATGTCATATGTGTGTGCTGCAGTTTCGTGAGGGTCGCCCCTGCAGCTCTGAGTCTGCTGGCTCTTGTCCCTTGCAGGCGGTGTGCCTTTGACTTCTGTGTCCATGCAGTGTTGAGACGTTACCAGTCTTGGGTGGATGTGTGTCTTGGTGGGAGTGGGGACTCTGGGGCATGGTTTGTCCGCAGCTGTGTTGTTGACGTCAGGAGTTGATTGTGCAGGTGGATGTGTCAGAGTGTGACCTGCTCCTTTATGGATGTGGTCCACACTCAGCCATCTCAGTGTCATTGCGTGCACCATGTCATGGTAATCGGATTGCAGGCATGGTATTCGTCATGCAGTGTCACTTACGTTGTCAGTGTGGCTCACGGACCAGCAGCTTGGCTGGGTTCAGCACATGTGCATGGGTTGTATGTGAGCTGTGTGATGTGTGGGGTGGGCCCACTCTGGACAGATGGTCGAGGGTGACGTACTTGGTGTTCCTATGTGTGCTGCAGTATGGCAAGGGGATCAGGGACATGATCCGTAGTCAGTGTGGGTGTGCAGTGTGGTCTGCTTATTTGTGCATGTGTGCCATTGTGCCCATCTCCCCTAGTCCCCCCAGTCCCTGGTCGCTACTCACCCTGTTGCTGTTGTGTCCGGTCCTGTAGAGCAGTGTCCGGGCCTCCAACTCCTGCCACCGTATCCACACTGATGACTGTCGACACCATCTCCTCCATCTCATCCAGCTCCTCCTGCGGCGCAGGACTCCCACCTCCAGTCTGCATTGCTGCTTTGAGGTTGTTGGCGAGTTTGCTCTTGGTTTTGTGCTTGATATCAGTCCATCGCCTCTTGACCTCGTCCATTGACCTCCTCTGCACTCCGACAGCATTCACCTTGTCCAAGATGGACTGCCATATTCCATTCCTTGTGCCCAATGACACGGTGGAGGTGATGAACAGTTGTTGATGGTGTCCTATCACCTCCGTGACCAGGATCTGATTCTCCTGTGGACTGAACCGCGGCTTCCTCTTCTTCTTGTCCTTCCCTGTCCCTGAGGGCCCTGGCTGGGGCTCCGGGGGGCTTGTGGGGTTCCGATCGTCCCCTGTGTCTGCTCCGCCTGACTCCATCAGGCTTCGCTGTTGGTGTTTTTTTGTTTGGTGTATATTTTTTCTGTTTTTGCAGTGGTTTTTCCCACCTGACTTGTGTGTGTTGCAGGCCATGCGTGCCTTATTGCGGATTGTCTCTTCGCGATTGGGCCCATCACAACTTTTTTCGCGTTAAGGTTTGAATTTTTATCGCCGTTGCGCTAGTTGTTTCGCAGACATTCGCCGCGTTATCGTGCGGTTATCGCACGGTATCGGCGTGTTGTGAATGCCACGTTAACACGGTGTTATTTTCCCGCGATGGACTGCGATGTGAGAAGTTGCGGTAAGCTATTTTGGCGATGTTTATCGCACGTTCTTGTGAATATACCCCAAAGTCACTAAAACCTATTTGAATTTGCTAACGTTCTTCACCCAGCAACCATGTATGTTAAGCTACTGTTTAAATAATCTTGGCAGCTTTCTATAGCAATCCCATTCTTAACTCCAGGAACCATTCAAGACATCCTGCAGGTAATAGCGCATGTGGCACTGTTAAAATTGAAATAGGAAATAGGAAAATTGTGCGTAATAATTTGGGGGCTAACAATGGTATGCTTTATGGATGGATGACATATATTCAAATTTCACTGGTGCCACGTGTAGCACGTGGCCCACGCCTGCATAATATATCTGTTATTATTGTATATGCATTTTGGTATAACTGAATGATCAAGTAGACATGGATAACAGTCGTGTGTTGTTTTTGTCATTGTTTTAAACAAGGTTTTATAGATTTTATTGTTCTTTCTTTCCTGTAATCACCATTTTCAGTGTCAGACTGAATGATACCCGTTGGACGTGTTCACCCTGATGCTAAGCCATATAATATGTATGTACAGTGTAGAATGAGACTATATTGTGGGCCAAATTATTGGAACACTAATATCATACGCTCTGCCAAGATAGACTAATCGAAGCCAAATATTGACTTATACGTGTAGTTGATAAAACCAATGTACTCTAATTATGACAGATGCCGAAAGCATGTTTACCACAGTCATGATATTAAAATGGCAATAAAAACAATGTTAAAATTGAAAATGCAATCCCATTCTTTTGCAGTGTTCGACTGGCATTTCGAGCAGTCTGGCACTACCAGGTGGGCCAGTGTTAAAGGGAGAGTGAGTGGGTTGTTTTTTTTGGTCCCATGTGCTGTGAAACAGCCCATAACTTGTCTCTTTCAAATACGCCCGTCTGGAACTTCTAGACTACCCAAATGGGCAGTTCAACACTTCTTTTGTGCTTCAAATTGCCACAATGGGAGAATGATAATCCTTACATCACAACTCGCATGTAGTATTCCATAAAAAGCTTGAATGAAGACTTTGCGTTCTTGCACTGGGGGGGCTCTTGCGCTATTGAGAAATAACAAATGTTCACTGTCAACCAACTCAGTCTGCAGAAAACACTAAAGATGCAGAGGTTGCTTAAAGCACCATCTGTTCAAGGTTACCTACAGGAATCCAAACATTTTTGGCAAGACACCTCACCCACAACTTAACGTGGCATATTTCATCATTGGCAATTCCCCACACGTCGGTAGGTAAACACCACCTCAATGGATTCAACCATTGCTGGAAGTTCTTATATAAATGCTTGCTGGATTACTTGTAGGATCCAGATACATTTTACAAATTCCTAGAGGTAAACCCAAGGTTTATCCTTTATTATTGGGTACCTTTTGTATGATTAAAATGATAATAAATCGGGTATATGATGAGATTCAATGACTCATCTAGCTGATCATCTGTCCCAACATGTTTCGGCCATTTTAAAAAGCCCATATGGGACTATGGCCTTCTTCAGGGCTCAATGCTCCAGATATAGACTGAGACCAGGTTCTTAATAATGGATGCGTTTTCAAGATTATGCAACATGACTTCTAAGATTCTTTTTACTGTATTTATAGTGATAATGAGCCAGGCCCTGGTGTACTTCCGCATTATGTAACCCCATCCCTTCCTGAATACCACTTAGCCTAGGAGTAGACTAGGTTCATTTTTAACAACGAATCCTACTATGGCTACTTTTAGACTGTGGCTATTGTCATAGTTGCTTCCTGGGTTGCTTCATAGTTGAACTGGTTTATTTACAGTATCAAGAGTGCCTCTAAGGTCATCAACTTGTCATAATGTTTGGGAATTGTTTGGTTATCTCAACAGAAATGCTGGTACCAGAATTTCAGCCACCATATCAACATCAAAAGCCAGGCAATTTTCTTTTGCTATGGTTAGTCTCCATCTGTGGGGAGTTATTGAGGTGATTTTTTTTCAAATGCAGGGATACTACCTGATGCTGACCAAATACAACCCATTATCTAGGAAGGAAACGGAAGAGTAATCAAGGCTGGCAATCTCAGCATAAACTACACAATCTTTACATGGCCAAAGGAAGGCAAACCTTCAAGCAGGGGCTCACACCCTTAGCCCCCTCAAGCTCTCGATGGATCCCAAAGGTCGATGAGCTCAAGTCAGGTGAACCCTACCAGGTCGTGGCTTAAATCCTAGCCATACTGACACTCTGCACATGCAATAGCACAAAACAAAGTGCTTGGTAGATTGTTGCCCTAAGAGTACAAGAGCAGATTGGTCTGCTTTGTGCTACACTTCTGTCCTCAACCGTCCTTGCAAACCCAATACTTTTTTTAAATCCCAGAGACCATTGCTCTTTCTAGTTTACATAAAGAGGCAGCCTCCTCACGTTCCTGAATTTACTCCTAGGCAAAGTTTACGTTCATTATTAGTAATGAATGACTTTTCTGGGTAAAAAGAGATGCTGAAAAGAGACTATTTCCATTGTTTTGTTTAGGACAGCAGCATGTCACAGAATTGGTCATTGTTACTTTATTCAATCTTAGCCCAGCAATTCTCTGTACGAGCTGAGCTTGCAGAAGCTATGCAATATCACCTAAGGTAGGGGTCGAGCTGGGCTGCATATGAAAACTGGGGGTGTAGAGCTGAGAATTATAAGCTGAGTTGGCAGTGCTGCCTGAAAACATGAGGTGGGCAGCATGTGCTGAGGCTAGGACTAGGCCTGCGAAGCATGAACCTAATAGAGCTGTGAGAACTACAGCTGTGCAGCTTGCGCCAATAAATATAGCTAAACATTATGGGCTGGGTGACAGATCTAGCCTGTATGACCTGAAATTGAGTAGAAATTGAGTAGAAATTGCGAGGCTTCATGCTGGCAAGTGCACGGTGCGTGGGGGCGCCTGCACCGCATGGGCTGTGGGGGATAATATTACACCACTGCCCTGATCCCTCTAATCCTGCCCCTCATTTAACCCACCATGCGCCCCGGTCTCCTCTCTCCTGTAGTGGGGGCAGGAGCTAAGAGTAGGGGTGCACAGGGAACAACTTATCTTGGTAACACAGATAGTGTCTCTCGCCACCTGCTCCTATTGCCTTAGATACAGCATTGGATGAGAATGAAAGTACACAGAAACAGTACTCCCAGTGTTCAAATTACCACTGTTGTTGTTGACTAGCTTCATAGACAAAAATCACACTATGGATGACTTCCGCTCTACAGTTATAGAGAAGATTTTCTCAGTTTAGGAGTAGTAAAGTTAGGACTTTACTACTCCTAAACTGAGAAAAATCTAACTTTAAGACTTTCGGTATTCACAGAAGGCATTTAGGAGTCCTAAAGTTAGAACTACTAACTTCTGTGAATACCGAAATGAGTAAGTTCATTCTGTGAATACCAAAATGAGTAAGTGTATTCTGTGAATACCAAAAAGTACTAACTTTACGTTTTTGACGTAAGTTAGTTCTGTGAATCAGGCCCTCAGATTTTAGTGATTACTGCACCGAAATCTGCATGTCCCAGTATTTACCAGCCATTTTCTACAAGGAAAATTTCACCAGATTTGACCAGCCAAATTTAACTTTAGGAAAATTCCAGCTTTGGGGCGTTTGCTGGAAAACGGAGTATTATGGTATGTGCCGTCATAAGATTTACCACACATACCTGAATTTATTCTTGTAGAATTTATTCGGAGAACAGATCAACCAGAAAGTGTTTAGGATTGGTGAGCACAAAAAATGTTTTGATATTTACTCTCTTCAAGGACACACAGCCATATAAGAAAGTCAGGAGAAACACAACAAGCGCATCGTGATGAATGTTCTTGACCATCAATGAGCATAAACATGTTGACAGACAAACTATACATGCAGGGTTCGTCACTCAACCTTCTTGTTTTTAATCTTGTGTCATGCAAGCATGAATAAAGCCACTGTAACCCACAAGTACACAATTTTGATTCAGATTCAGCAGTGCCAACACAATAGGAAGTGAAGGTCCAAGCAAACCTTCTCACCACTACAGAGCACCAGTGAGTGCCACCGAGACTTAAGGTTTGGACCACCAGTATAAGACATCGGATACACAAACACTGCAGAACTGACAGGGCTGATGTACATCACCTAAGATCCGTCTCAGGTCTAAATGGAAGAACCGCATGATGAAGAATTTCACAAGATGTATGTGAAGGTTCTATTACCTTTTTGACACACAAGACACAGGGAAATAAATATGACATCTATTTGACTATAAATGGCAACCAGAATATGCAGAGTGTCTCAGACCGCAATTCATTTCTGTGCTTAGACTTAGAGAGATGTGTGGCAGCCTGATCAAATTCCTCTTTCTCCATTCTTTAATGTTTGGTAAAAACACTAGAATATTTATGTCTTTAAAGAAAGTGACTTTTCACACCCTTTAAAGCTTAAAGATGTTGGATGGATATGTTTGCTCTGCTGCAAAATAGCCAAACCTATTTTGAATCGTTTCCAGTTTCTACAAAGGGGAATGAATGAAGAAGGTAATGCACCAATCCAGAAAGAACCAATCCATGTTTAGTTACTGTTTTCTGTACACTAGGGACATAATTCAGAAAATTGACTTTGCACTGTCTTTTCCACAAAATAGAAGGAAATGGAGGGACCGTAGACCCATGTTTCATGTCTAAAAAGTGAAATATTGTTTACTGATTCTAATAATGTTAACATAAAAAATAAAGCAAAAGCAGTTGTCTAAAGGTTTTGTCAGTATTCATAACTATGTCTCATATTATACAGGCTAGGGGCCCAATTTAGTGATTGGAGGAGAGGGTACTCTGTCTCAATAGGGACAGAGTACCCTCTCTGACAAACTGAAGGTCCGCTTGCCTCCTTTGGAGATGGGTGGACCTTTAATATGTTGATGGCAGAGGCTACTCAATCTCTGCTGCCGATATACACCTCCGATGGCATAACTAAGTAAGGGCATCGCAGGTTTTGCCATGGGTCCGTCCGCCCTATTTATAGCAGACGAAAAAATGGCAAGTTTTCATTGTCCGCCACCGCCAGGTCAAACGTTGTGGTAACAGGCGCTGAAAACTGTAAAATGACCCCATCACCATGGGACAAAACTCCCATGGCGAGGAGTTCATTGCTTTTTTTTTATTTTCAAAAGCAAAATCCCGCTTTGGAATTTTGTTACTGAAAATAAAGAAAAATTGTAAGTTTGACATACGGCTCCATCATGTTGACTGAGCCGTCCGTCAAACTTTCAATGCATTTACAGGAACTGCCGTGATGGCGGTTCCTGGAAATGCAAGAGATGTCCACTGGGCCGCCAAACATCTTTACATTTGCCCGATGGAGTACCCTCAGCATAGTGGGAGTAAAGTACTCCGCCATGGCAACAGTACACATTACATCTGACAAACTCTAAATCGGACTCTAAGGGCCCGATCCACAAAGGTAAACTGAGACGGAAGTCTAACTTTACGAGTTTCGGTATTCACAAAGGGCATTTACGAGTAGTAAAGTTAGACTTTTGTCTCAGTTAAACTTAAGTTTTGGTCTTAAGTTTAACTGAGACCAAAACTGAGACAAAAGTCTAACTTTACTACTTGTAAATGCCCTTTGTAAATACCGAAAGGTGTAAAGTTAGACTTTTGTCTCCGTTTAACCTTGTGAATCAGGCTCTAAGTTTGGAGCAAAATCTCTTTGCACCATTACCTTTTATAAAAGATGCAAAAGTGGTGCACAATACATTTGGTTCATTTTTGCACTATTTCAAATTTTATGTAATATTGCACTGCGTTTTACACAGTGGCAATAACAAGGACAATCTTTTGGTGAAAACAAAACCATGGCATCTACTTTTTACAGTACACTTTTCTAGACTAAGCTCATCAAGGAACCATATTATGGAATCCTGATCCTAAATTTCGAAAGAGATACTCCAGTCTCCCATGTTTGCACATACTTCCACTGTGTGCCATGCACAAGAGAGAGTGCAGTGTACAGTCATGGAGCACAGGTTTCCCCAAAAATGTTCCATGTCTATGTGCTGCAGGCCTTTCTTACTTTTGAGGAGTCCCTCATTCCGAAAATGGAGGGTCTTCAGGCTCACCTTAACACCCAAGTGCTGGGTAGTGATGTCTGCTTGTACAACTCCTATTAGTGTGCCTCTGACAGCACTTATAGAGTGTGACATATGCCCCTGCCATGCTTTGCTCGGTGGCTAGGATCCCACAGGGACACACAGAGGGAGGCATTAGAACATCCTTCAAAACTTTAATTTTCCTCATTTGCTGCACGCCCTATGGGTCTGGTTGCCCCTACATGTGCTTTCATTATGGCAGCACACACATGGGCAAAGGGCATTGCTTTATTTACCTTGGGACATGCACTGGTAGAATTGAGGAAACACTCTATTTTGAATACAAGGTAACCATGACCAGACAATAATGTTACCACGTTCATCTAATTGTATTGTGTCCATACTGTATGAAAAGAGTTAGTATTGCCGATTAGGCTTGTTTTACTTAAATGTAAAGGCATCTGCATCAATCTAATTAAAGTTTGTTGTCAATGTAGAACTACAGGGAAAGTAGGCATAAAGTGCCTGATTTAGAGTTTGGCAGATCGGTACTCGGTCACTAACGTGACGGATATCCGGTCCACCTACTGACAAGGGCATTGGGATATAATGCACTTGTAATAGGCGGACGGACTATTGCATACATTTGTGATGGAGTACCTATCTGACAAACTCTAAATCAGGAGCATAATAATAACTTCAGAGACGTCCACCATAGACTACATTGTGCTGCCATTTATAAAAACACAGGACCTTCGAGTGATGATATCTCTGTATATTGTATTAGAGTAGCACATTATTCAATAAAATACCACGTGTAAACACATTTATTGTGATAAAACGGTGTGTCGTTTTTTAGACAACATTCAGTGCATTTCATTGCAGGATTGTTGTGAGACTTCCTGTGAGTGGAGGCAGTGTTCCAGGTTTATGTTTTTAAAAAAAATGTTGGTGTTCGAGTTTCCGGTGTTTGTGTCCCAACTTCATTTTTTGTTTCTGGGCGCTCACGCTTTATTGTGTTTTGTTTTTTTGGTTTAGAGTCCATTAGGAAGAGTGATCGACACCGGAGATACAGGCGGGGAGCTGGCATTTATGAGGAGCAGGGTGCAGGAGCAGGGAGTTGTGGTGAGTGTTTGTTGAATGTTCGTCAGCAGTTTGGGGGCATGGTTGTACTTGAAACTGAGAAGTCTTACCAAGTGTGCGATTTCTCACTAAGAAGGTAGTTTATGATGTGGAGAAAATGGTGCTGCGTGACTGATGTCAACCTTAACAACTGTATTATAATAGGTGTGTTGTGATGTTGATGGGGTCAGATTCCATGTCCTAGATTTACTTCGGAACCCCTGGCCGATGGTTTATTGCCTGCTATGGAAGTGTAGAGGGGAGGAAGCAAGTTACCAGTTATACATTTTCTCACCCCGTCTGGCTAACGGATCACAGAATCTGGATTCAGGTTTTGTTAATTTATTACAGAAACAAAAATAACAGGATATAAACACACCTCAAAATCAGAGTATAAAGATACATGAATACTAATACAGAGCGCAATCTACGAATATAGTTCATTCGGCACAATAGGCATAGAACAATGAATTCCAAAATTAAAACACACCTGAGTATAGACACTGCGTCCAAATCCCTTTTCATTTGTATTTCCGGAAATAAAGAATAATCTGTCCCTACTCTACTACTAAAGTGGCATCCCTTCCTAATTTCCCCAAAGAATTTCCCTCAAAGGTGTCAGCACGTGTTGACTTCCTAAGAAGTGCACTCACGTTAAATGGGTCAAGTAGCGTGAAGCTACGGAGCTCGTTCTTAGATGCTCCCTTTCCTCAGTCAAAAGCAGAAGTCCACCAAATCTGTCCCTGTGCCTATTACAAAAAGAAAAAGTTACACCCCTAACAGGTCACATGGTAAATTATTCCGTGAACACCTTCCTTGAGTAACTTTCCACAGACTCCAATTAAGTTGAAGTCTTCTTCGACGACCTTGGTTCCCAGGTGTCACCAGGCACAGAAGGTGTCCTCCCTTCTCTCTGTTCAAGTTCTTCAAAGACATTCCTCTCCTTCCATGTATCTTCTTAAATCTAAAATAACGAGGTTGAATTCCTGCACCTGCAGTAGGGGCGAAAGAAAACTTTCTACACACACATAAATTTTAATTAACTCCCAACTTGAGAGCAAACGAGGAGAAACGAAACTTAAGAAAAATAAAAGTTAGGCCTACAATGGGCTAACCTAAGAACATTCTTTAATGTGCACCCGTCACACAAGCCTCTATATGAATCATTTATAAACAGTGAATACATTTATTTGACCTAATATTCATAATGCACATGCATGATTACATGATTTCTCTAAACACGTGATCAGTCCTGTAAATAACGCATTTTAACACGAAGATATAAACTTCATTCTAATAACACGAATTACAGCAAACAATAGAATATATGCGAGTGCAGTTCACACATTAATTTAATGCACCCTTACAAATTTAGGAGCGTTGAGCACTCTATCAATGTCATTAACAGATGGTTAGGGGGATAAATCTATCTAGGTGTGTGCATGAGAACAATTGTTTGTCACAAATTTAAGAGCGTTGAGTGCTCTATCAGCCCCCCCTCTGATGACTAGTGTCATCAAACACAGCACTTTTCCCTTGCTATGTTCTCCCCCCAGATAAGACTGACTTAAACAGAAGTTGTAGCCTGCCTTCCCTGTCTAAACTTCTCCAGAATCTGATAGGGACTGTCCTGCAGTCTTTCCATCTGCCTTTCCCACCTGCTAAGAGAACTCTCAGCCTGTCTTGCTTTGTGCCACTTATAAGCTCTAAAGGCACCCAACAATACAATGGTACAGATCACAACTATTATGATTGGTTTCAGAATATAACCAATGATTCCTTGTCCCAAACTTCCAAACCAACTTCCAACCTTTCCAAATCCTTGGCCAATTTTATCCCTAATCCCTTCAGTAGCCAAATCATGTATGGTGTGGTGTATCTCAGTGATGTTGCTTATATACTTCTTTAAATCCTTACTATTGTCAGGGATATAAGTGTAACACTGTTGGACCCTCAACAATTTACAGACTCGCCCTCTTTTGCCAATAATACATCTAATGCAAGACGGTTCCGAAGCACCATGGCCCTTATAGAGACCATCTCTCCATCAACAAGCAGTAAAGCTTGAGCCGTGTTCACTGACAGCTTATCCACCAGTGTTGACAACCTCCTAATCTTTACATCATTCAGAACCACTCCCAAACTCGGTATCATTGCGCCAAATACATCACCAACAATTTCTCCTGCACTCGTGCCACGTTTCTCTCTACACGGTCATTTTCCTTCCAATGGCCACAAGTCTTCCACGTGGAATATCTTAGGAAATACCACAGCCAAATAACATGTTTCATACCAATTCAGTGGCAACCTGACATAAGTGTTTCTCCCACATACAAAATACACATTGGGCACTATGGTCAACTTATCCAATAGCGCCTTCTTTATTGATTCTTCAATCAAGAAAATGTGCTCACATTCACTCTCTCCCACAAATACTTTGTTATAATATATCTGTGGTTGTCTAATGCAAAGTTTCCCTTTTTGCTGCAAATCTAAAGCTATTGGACCAGAACTTCCCTTTGCCTTATGATCTAACTCCTCTTGGGTCCATGGAACCACCTAATGCTTAGGATCAGGCCTGAGTAATGACTGTCTATGCCTATCCTCTATCTGATCCACAAACTTCTTTTCTATGTCAGATAACATTCATGTCAAATTGTGTCGATGGGCATATGCTGTATCCAAAGTTACTGTGGGCACAAAATATTTTGACATTCTCTCTTCCTGTTTATAATAATCATATTTGTTCAGGTATTTAAGTACGGGGACCTCAGGGAGCACTACGTCATAAAATGGAGAAGTAGTACTCGAAATGTGCTTTACCATAAAACATGCTCAGCAGCACACTACAAGTGATGCCAAATGTCAGGGATAGGTGATGATATTCTAATGCCGTCCTCTACTGACGCTGGCAACTGCATACACACATAGCAATCCTTTGCATCCATGGTGTCCACATACTTATACAACAACCTTGCATACACATTCAACATAAAGTCACCTTTGGAGAGGTCCACATGTAATAGACGACTAGTCTCTTCTATCATGTCCCTATCTGATTCTGATGCACCCTCTCCTATGTCTGATGTAGACATCAGGTGTCCCTTGTTCCCCTTCTTCTTCCGCTACATGGGACTCGACCATGGATGTAATGACCATTACAGTAATGACTACAATCACCCCTACTATGAGTGTACCTATCATGCATTTCTGCCTACGGTTTGAATTTCCAGACTCCAAAATGAATCAGTTCTCCAACGAGGCGCAGAAGTGCAATCAACAAAGTCTTTTCTTCTCCCTTGTTAGTTCTACGAGAAAAGACCAGTTTCGAAAAATGGGGCATAGTGGTCCGGGAGTTAGAAGATGAAAAATATCCACATGTGCTAGACATACAGGAGAGTGGCCTGACCGAACAGCAAAGAAATGGTTCAAATACACTAAGCTCACAAAACTTCCTAAAAGGGACGCATCCCGCAGACACGTCATTGAGTTGTCATAACTTCATAATTGAAATTAGTGAAAAGAAGGGTCACAGTGAGAGGAAAGTAATTGAAAGAAACACAGCAGATGAAGGCTGGCACAGGCTCCCAACAAGAAAGGCATCCAGCAAAGCCACCACATTACATGGGGGTCACACTAAGCGGTATTCCTATCCCTAAAGCGCAAAATAAGGCAAAAATCACAATTCCATTACAAAAAAATGTTGTGGGATCGGCAAATAGAGCTCACAAGACAAGTCTGAGGCTCATAACATGGAATGTAGCAGGAATTTTAAGCACAAGAAATAGTGTATCAGCAATGGAAAAGATCCAGGAGGGGGACATTCTCCGCCTACAGGAAATGGGGGCCATAGAGGATGTCCACTTACAAGGCTTTGCCGGTATCCACGTGCCAGCCAGGAAACTACACGCTCACGACAGGCCCTCGGGTGGCCTCTCAATCTACGTTAAACATGCAGTACAGGTCTCAATTGAAGAGATTAGGAAATCAATGGACATGGCACAGTGTATTGTGATAAACAGTCTAAGGGATGGTAAATCCAGAAAAGAGCTCCTAATCATCAATGTATATCTTAATCATAACGGAGCTCCAAAATTGGCAAACACCAAATGGGTTATTGCAATTTTAGAGGAAGTACTCTGTGAATACACCCATCTGGACCTGATCATTGCTGGGGACTTTAATCTTCACCATCTGAGTCCGGACAATGTGCAAGGCATACTGGCGGAAAGAGAATTCAATAGCTTTCTAAGGTTGTTTGGTCTAATCTCAGCTCAGGCCTGGACTGAGCAACATAGCCCCAAGAATTCCAATTTCTTGACCTTCAACAATCAAGCTACAATTGACTATACCTTCATCAGGAAAAGTAGGGGAATAGAATTCTGGACTTCCAGATACATCAACACGATACAAGTGACCATGCAATTCTTATCGCAGAATTTAATCTCCAGTACGAATGACGTGAAGAATTGGTGCCTATAACCGCCGTGGCAGCTGCAGGTAAGAGCGGTGGGGCCGGCTGGGAGGGATTTCGAGACCCGACCACGAGGGAAAATGTATTATTTATTTTAATTTTCCCTTGTAGTCGTCTCTCGAAATCCCCACCCAGCTGGCCCCACCGCCCTACCGCTCTTACTGCAGCAGCCGCAGCTGGCCTATAAGCAATACACGAGGGTGGGAGGAATACAAACTAGTGAATAGGATTAGATGGACCCACTTCACGGTCTGGAATTGGGAGTTCTGGAAGCCTGGATTAGCATGCAAGGGACATAGTAGGCTTCCCTCCCCAGCTATCCGGAGCTGGGACACCTGGATCAAAGAACTGCGGGTGGCCCTACTGAAAGGGGTGAGGAATACAGCCCCCAAAACTGTGGGGTATCAAGAAGGAACCTGGAAATACAATAAAAGGCACCCGCACCCTCAAACAGGCCAGACGGGCATACCAAAAAAGTGGCTCCCAAGGGGCAAAGAGAGCTTACAAAGAAGTCCATCGGAACCACAAACACTTAACATGGAAACAAAAATGCCAGATGATGGAGAAGGAATGGATCAAGTTATTTGACTTATGCAAACCCAACAAACAGAAGCAATTGTGGGAGTATATAGCCAAGATGGAAAGCACAAAATCGGACAGGCGGAACGCAGTTACAGCAGAAGCCTGGCTGGACCACATGACAGAAATTTACACAATGAAACCCAGAGGAGAAAACATCAGAAGGTCCCCCAGGTCAGAAGGGGCTGAAGTGGAGGAAGAAGACCAGATACACGAGGTGGGCCAAGCCCAGGACACGAAAGAAATCATAAAGGTCATAAAAAGGATAAAAAGGGATGAAGCCCCAGTGATCCAGCGGTATACCAACAACAGATACTCCACAACCATATACTCACCTGGGCCCATAAAACACACAAATCGAGTAAACCACTAGAGTTTGTCAAAGTTTTATATTTATACTTCACAATATTCAGGATTAGTTATTTAATTTTCCTAACTAACCTTTCACTGATCAAAAATGTCTTTCCTCTGGTCGATGGACCATTAGTTGAACTAGTTGATGGTGATAATTAACTTAACCCTTAACTATTCTTTTGTTTGAAGTAAATGATCACAGACTCAGGAAGGTTTAAAATCTTTATCTAAATTAAATGCATGTGAACCATTTCAAAAATACAGTGCAGTCACCATCATTCTTGGAGAGAAATTAAATTGATTAAACATCAAGCATATACTTCGGACTCATACAATAATTAATGCTCAGAAAGGGAGAGGACAGAGAGAAAAGAACATTTGCAAATAACGTGAAATGATAATTACCAAGAATGGTGCGAAAGACCAACCCCCTGGCCAAAGGGCTGGTAAGGGTCCCCCAGAATAGGTCAGGA
The DNA here is from genome assembly GCA_963921515.1 of Calotriton arnoldi. NCBI lineage: Eukaryota > Metazoa > Chordata > Amphibia > Caudata > Salamandridae > Calotriton > Calotriton arnoldi. The sequence continues at coordinate 222,078 of CAWUFW010006423.1, read as the reverse complement.
GACAAAGACTTCAGGACAGGATTCAGGACAGGATAGTTGACCTCTCTAGAATACTGACGATTGCGTCGCACCCCTCTCTGGCACTCTCTTCCTCCTCGAGATTCTTCTGTGGTCTTCTGATCTAACCCAATTAATTAGGAAAGTAAGTTCTGCTTCAGATTCTGCATTCAGTTCTTCATCAGCATCTCACAGCATCTCTCCCAGTAACAGCATCCCCGACTCCCAGACAGCATCCCGAGCTCTGCTAAATAGCTACCTTAGTTATACCTTCGTTTCTTCACTTTCCACCCGCTAAAGTTTCAATATCGTAAATATACGAAATATGATTGGTCAGGCAAAGGGGAAGCTCCATCACACCATGCTTACATGTCACTTTATTCTGTTAATCCATTGTTCGCAAACCCATCCCCTTAATTTTTATTCATAACTTTATTCTCATCCACTACATGTATCCAATTTGAAACATTAATGACACTACGAAGAATAGAGCATCCCATTTGCTGAACTTTTCACCATCCGTTACCAGGGCACATAATTTTCGACCTTGTCTTCTGTTCAACTTCCATGTCATCATTCCGGGTTAACTTTCAGTGGACATGCGCAGTCGCTTCACCACTCTGCTTAGTTCAGTTATGCGTGAGAGGCCCAAATGTGCACTAACAATAAAGTTCAGAAAGACAAATATTAATACTTCTCCCGCATCAGCATTAGTAAAATAGCTTGTTTTAGTTTCAGCTAAGCAGATGCCATTCACGCGAGTCTTCAAGACTCCATTTTAGTGCCTTCTCCTCATGCGCTAGAATTTCCCTCCAAGCGTTACCTCGTCATATTTCGTAGATGCAGTTGACGCATGCGCACTAGTTTCCCCGTTTAAAGCGGTATTAGTCTGTTTTCATTGTTATCCGCGTTAGTACACACATAAGCAAGCTTCACTAACCCACGTGTTCATGTGGTGCGTATTAGTTATTCACAGATTACGTTTAATAACTTGTTAATGAGTTAAACGAGTGGATTGCCTCCGAGCAAGTCTCTTTCTTACGAGACCTTGCCTCATCAATCCCCTCTCTGATGGCATTTTGAGCCATCACAAAATTACCCATCCCTACCCAGATGCCAACTTTAGCACATCTCAGTTTTCTCTTTTTTCTCTCCTCATTTCATCAGTTACTTCTTTTCCTTCTAAATCTTTCATCTTTTTATACAGCTTTCCTTTCATTTCCTCTAATTGAATTTCTTCATATTCCCTCTTTCGTTTCTTTCCTCTCCCTTCTTTTTCTAAATGTATTCCTCCCTTTCCCTTGCTTCTGCAACATTTACATGTGATCATTACTGTCATTACTATTGTTATTATCACAACTACTGGTAAGATTATTTGACCTAGAAAACTTTTTCCAAAATTAGTAAACCAATTCCCTATTGATGTTATACTCTTTGTTAATCTTCCCCATACACTGTCAACCTCCAGTTGGGTCAAGTCATTATGCATTCTCGTAATATTTCTAATATACCCTTTAATTTCCTTACTTTTGTCCGGAATATAAGTGCAGCAATGTTGAATTTTCAATATACCACAGACTCCACCCTCTTTTGCCAATAAAATGTCAAGAGCAAGATGATTTTGTAAAACCATAGACCTTATTGCAACCATCTCTGTATTGATCATTAAGAATCCTCCGGCAGTATCTGTAGAAAGACGATCAACTATGGTTGACAATTTGCAAATTTTACGTGAATTTAGAATGACTCCAACTGAGGGTATCAATGCACTAAATGATATACCTATTATTTCAGAAAAACTAGCTCTTCTCCTCTGTGTTAGTCCATTCGAATTTTTATTGATTCTATTGATTCTGTGTATATGGTAGATCTTTGGAAAAACTATTCCAAAATAACAGCTCCCATAGCATCTTGCAGGTAACCTATAATAAGCATTATTCCCACATACATAATAAACTCCTGGAAACACAGGATCAGTTCCCCCTTTTAGTCCCCACCCTCCTAAAATTAGGAAGTTGTGTTCACATTCACTGGAACCAATGAAATTGATATTATAATCTGTCTTTAACCTATGGAGGCAAAATTTTCCCCTTTTCACAAAGTCTAGGGACATCGCAGCATGAGCTTCGCTCTTTGCATAAATTCCCTCTTTCTCAGCCCATGGAGGTACATGGGATTTCTGTTCAGCAGCTTTCTTTGTTAAATCCTGTCTCCTTTCTTCTACTAAATTCAAAAACTCTTTTTCTTCTTCACGTAATATACATGTTAGATTATCCTTGTGTGCTTCTGCTATATCTATTGAACACATTGTTAAGAAGAATTCACCCATGAACTGTGCATTTTTACTACTAAATACAGGATTCATTTTCTTTCTAATAGGCAACTCTGAAAACACTACATCTAAGTTTGAATAAAAATACTGAAGTTTCCCTGTTACATAAAATAAACTTGATAAAACACTACATGATACACCATATGTTAGAGGTATAGGGTGATAAGTCACCCCTTCTGACACTGATGAGGGTAACTTCATACAAATATAACAATTATTAATCTCCATCGTATTAACATACTGAAATAACAATTTAGTAAACACATTTAAAGACGAATCATTGTCTGATTCATTATGATAGTGTATCTCATCTTCTACCCCTATTTCTATTTTAGTTCCCTTTATTCTATTTACTTTCTCATTAGTAATTGTACTATTCTTGTTATTTGTTTCCATCAACAAAGGTACTCCTACTGTTAGAAATAACCATACTAACACTACTAATAAAATACTACATAAGCAAATTCTTAAGCATTTTCTTTTTAAACTTCGTTTCGGTCTTTCAGTGTCTTCAATTTCTGCCATCTTAATCAGAGAAAATTTCTTCTCTCTTTCTTTGTCTAAATTTTCTTAAAATCCAATCTTTTATTTTAAGGAGGTCTTAATTTGCTTTCATCAATCTGTGCAACATGAACTCTTTCTGAATCTTCACATAAATCTGGGTTTTCAAATTCTTCAAGAATAACATAGGTCCACTCAGGGGCCTTGTATTTTCTGTTCAGAATTCTCAATCTTGGGCTTCTTCGTGTAAGTTTTACTAAGGTTTATTTAGATTGTGTCTGACTCGTAACCTCATTTACTTGTTCTGGTTTCTTTTCTGATTTTCTTAGATGATATCTTAGTCTCTTCACTCCTGCAGGCCAATTGTCTCCTTTTCTAACTCTTTTGACCTGGACTGCACTTTCACCTTCTCCGTCTCCTTCTAATGTTCTTTTATTTTCACTTAATCTGGGCACAATCTGTTCTTGTTCTTCTTCTCTTTCTGATTGACTTTGTTCTGTATTTTCTGTATTTGGATCTTCCTCTTCTTGCACCTGTTCAGGTCTTATTATAGTTTGTTCTTTTTCAGCCTCAACTTGTTCTTCTAAATCTGTCTGATCCTGTTCAGGTCTTATTTCAACTTGTTCTTCTTCTGCCTGAACTTGTTCTTCTTCTTTTATCTTACCCTGCTCAGGTTTCTGAATGGCTTTGTCTATTTTTACCTGAGTGTGTTCTTCTTTCCCTGACTTTTCCTCTCTATCTCTCTGTCTCTTTAATTCAGTTGTTCTTCTTGTTTTAAGAACAGCATCAGATATTTCAATCACTGGTATCCATTCTTCCTGACTTGTACTTGGCTGTTCGTCATATAGTTGTCTTTCAGAATCTATTACTCCAGATTCTTCTGCTTCACAATTTTCAACTTCTGACGTCTCAGCTTGTTCAGTCAGTGGCTGTTCTTGTTGTTCAGACGGGCTTGGAACTCTCCTGGTATGACTAGCATGAATCCAATTAGGTAAACCTGCACACTTCACTGCTGTGGTAGTGACTAGTATGACTTGACGTGGTTTATCCCACCTGGGTGCTAGACACGACTTCCTTGCGTGTTTCTTCACTAACACCCAGTCTCCAGGATTCAAATCATGCGCTTGGTCTGGCTGTCTTTCAACTGCATCTTCTCCAACATGATGAGAGACAGAACGCACCATTTCAGCCAATCCTTTGCAATAGTCCAATACCAGATCATCAGTTATATTCATTAATTTATTTCCAGGAATAAATGCTTGTCTCATTGCCCTTCCCATGAGCACCTCATGTGGACTCAATCCTGTTTTTCTGTCAGGAATACTTCTGAGACCCATCAGTACAAGGGGCAATGCATCTGGCCATTTCATCATTGTGGATGCACACACCATCCCTAATCTTGTTTTGATTGTGCCATTATGCTGTTCAACTATTCCAGAAGCCTCTGGACGATAAGCACAGTGCAATTTTTGTTCAATGTTAAATGCAGCACAGATTAATCGAATTATCTCATTATTAAAATGAGGTCCTCTATCTGATTCCAAAGTGACTGGAAAACCGAAACAAGGTATCAACTCCCTCAATAGTAGTTTAGCAACTGTGAGACTGTCATTTCTTCTAGTGGGGTATGCCTCTACCCATCTTGAGAACAGGCACACTATGACAAGTACATATTTCAATCCATTGCAGGGAGGCATTTCAATAAAATCTAACTGCAATCTGGTGAAGGGTCCTTCTGCCTTTCCAATCTTTCCCCAACTAACCACTGTCTTTCTGCCTGGGTTCTGCTGCTGACAGATTAAGCATCTTTGGCAAAGGCTCTCTGCGACGACCCTAAACTTCGGATTGTACCAACTTTGTCTGAATAATCTGATCATTGAATCCCTGCCAATGTGTGTTGTCCCATGGTATACTCTTGCCATTTGAGAGAGTAGACAGTCTGGCATGACTGGTCTACCATCTAAGTACACCCACACTTCATCTTCTGTTCTTTTTGTACAACTTGATTTTAACCAAATCTCCTTTTCTTTTTCCTCAACTTCTTCCTGTAACTGTCTGACCTCATCCCATGTTTCTGGAACTGAGAAAAACATAAGTTGGCAGCTGGTTTCACCCATTTCAATTTTTCTGTTAATTGACATTGTATTTCTTGCACAGTATCGAGCAATTTAGTCTGCATATCTATTACCGGCCGTCACATAGTCATTTCCTGATTGATGTGCAGCGCATTTAACAACTGCTACTTCTTTTGGCAATTGTAATGCTTCCAACAGATCTTTTACATTTTTACTATTTCTGATAGGAGATCCTGAAGAAGTCAGAAATCCCCTCTGCATCCAGAGTTGGCCAAAATCATGCACAACCCCGAAACCATATTGACTGTCTGTAAATATGGTTATTCTTCAATTTTTCCCAATTTTGCATGCCTTTGTTAAAGCCACCAATTCGGCTACTTGTGCAGACTTGACTCCTGGTAAACAGGATGCTTCAACTACCCCTGTCATTTTACATACAGCATATGCAGCACTTAATCCTCCTCCTTCTGTTCTTAAACTTGACCCATCCACGAACAATTCATGATCAGATTCCTTCAATGGTGTTTCCTTTATGTCTGGGCGGGGCTTGGTACACAATTCAGTCACATCCAGACAATCATGATCAATCTCATCTTTCACTTCTTCACAACATGGGTCTGGTAGTAATGTGGCAGGATTCATTATTGTACATCTTATCACTGTCACATTTTCTGCTCCTAAAATCACTCTCTCATACTTAGTCAGCCGACTAGGAGTGAGATGTTGTGTTCGCGTTCTTGTCAAAAGAATCTCAACTGAGTGTGGAACGTAGACCTTTACAGAATGTCCCATCACAATTGACTCACTTTGCTCCAGACTCATACAAGTAGCAGCTACTGCTTTTAAGCAGCCAGGTAAGGCTGAGGCCACTGGATCCAAGGTGGCAGAGAAATACGCCACTGGACGTCGGCTCAGTCCATGTCTCTCTTACAACAAAACAGCGCAAATTCTTTTGAATAATCAGGCATGCCCAAAGCAGGGGCCTCACATAAACAGTTTCGTAGTTTCACAAAGGCTTCCAAACATTCATCATTCCATTCAATTGGATCTTTCGCTCTTTTCCGAGTTAATTGTATCAATGGTTTTGCTAGCATGGAAAAGCTATTTATCCACTGCCTACAGTACCCAACCACTCCCAGAAACATCCTCAACTCCTTCTGTGTCTGAGGTAGCTGCATTTCTTTGATTATTTTTATTCTTTCTGGTGTCACTTTTCTAACTCCTCTTTCTATTTTATGCCCTAAATATCTAACTTCTTGTTGACAGAACTGCAATTTTTCTGGAGACACCTTGTGTCCTCCTTCAGCCAAATGGTTCAGTAATGCAATTGTGTCAGTGACGCAATCTTCTCGTGTTTTTGATGCCACCAATAGGTCATCAATGTACTGAACCAGAACTGATTTCCCAGGCATAACCAATGACTCCAGACACTTTTTCAGTATCTGTTTGAAAATTGAGGGACTCTCTGTGTACCCTTGAGAAACTCCGCACCATGCCAAAATACGATCCTCAAACCGGAAGGCGAAGAGATACTGGCTGTCTGGGTGCAAAGGAATCGAAAAGAATGCTTGGCACAAATCAATTACTGTAAACCAACCTGCATTCCAGGGTATCTGATAAAGGATCACTGCTGGATTTGGCACTACTGGGCAACAAGGCACTACAATTGTATTTATTTTTTGCAAGTCCTGCACTATCCTGTATTTACCACTAGGCTTTTTGAGTCCCATGATTGGCGAATTACAAGGACTACCCATTATCTCTTTTAAAATGCCTTGTTTAATCATTCGGTCAATTTCTGGAGCAATTCCTGCTTTCACTTCTGGATTCATTTTGTACTGTCGTATGTTTGGATAAACTGCACCTTCTTTCACCATCACTTTAACTGGATCTACATTTGACATCAGCCCAATATCTTTTCCTGTAAAATCCCACTCTTCTGGATTCACTGTGGTTCTCAACTCTTCTGGCAATTCACTTTCAACTACCAATGAAAACATCTCGTCTACCTCTGTACCTTGCTTAGCTAGCATCATTTTGTATATAACATCTTCATCAGGGGTTTGGAAAGCGACACCATCAGGTGTACAATAGATCGTGCAGTTCATCTTGCACAATAGATCTCTTCCCAACAGATTTACTGGACTGGAATCGCAAACTACAAACCGATGCATATCTTTAAAATTTCCAATATGTACCTCCATTGGTTTTGTAATTGGGGTCCTAATCTGTTGATTTGACACTCCTACAACTTGAATAGATTCTCCCGAGAGGGGTAGGTTTGGGATGTCTGCTGTTCTCACAGTAGACCGGGTAGCACCAGTGTCCAATAGAAAAGTGATATCATTACCTTCCACTTTCCCATCAGTAAATGGACCTGTCTGATCTACCGGCAAGGATGCGCCAAGCACGCACTCCTCTTCCTCCCCCCTCAGGCACCGTCATTGCACATAGTCCGAAATTTTCTTCATCATTCTGCAAAAAATATTGTGTAACCACTCTGTTATTCTTACCACTTTCTCCGTGAAATCCGGTGTTCGCACTGTATTTTTGAGAATTCACAAAGTTTGGCATAGGAGCTGGTGGCACCTGATACTGTGGAGTAACTACCTGCTGCGGCTGATTCATAAGTATTTCATTCTGCATCTGTGGAATTAAATTTTGGTTTGGCCCATTATTATTCTGAATATTCTTACACTCGTTCTTCCAATGTCCAAGCTTTCCGCACGCATGACAAGGAAACATTTTCTTTGCTTCCTCTCTATTCATTTGTCCTCTTACTTTACCACCATTCGCCGCTTGATCATTCTGACTCTGCTCTTTTAACTGATTATCAGTCTGGGTATTTACTTTATTCTCCTGCTGTTCTGCCAATTTTACTTGTGCCCACATCATTTTCTCTTTTAGCTTTCTACGCCTTGCCTCAATGTCATCACCACAATACTTAGCATATTTCAAAATTTCATCAATCGACTTACTCTGCCAGCACAACATGTGCTGTTGAATCATCTGACTAATCTCCGGTTTCAGACCATACACAAACCGATACACAAAATGGCCCATATCCTTATCACCAATGTTCTCAAAACCACTATACTGCTTAAACACTTGCAGTAACCGCTCATAATATGCATGTATGGATTCATTTGGATCTTGAGTTGTTCTGTCTATCTTTACCCAATCTGTTTCTTTAGGAGGGATTTTCCCTTTCAGGAAAGTAATTACTTGGTGATACTTCTTCATCACCTCCTCTGAGGGCGATCCTGTTTTCGAGTCTCTAGCCTACTCCTCACTTGGCCAATCAACTGTGATCTTACACTCTGTCCACAAATCAGAAGGTACTACAATATCAAATAACCCATCCAGATCCTTCAACAAAACCTTTGAAACCTTCACAAATCTTTCCACCTGTTTATACCATTCAACTGGTTTTTCTCACAATCTGGGGAAATCATTTGTAAATGACAAAATATCCTGTCTACTCCAAGGGACATGAACATATCCACCACCAGGAACTTCTCTCATTGGACACATTTTCTCAACCTTATCTGATTCTCTCACTGGAAATGCAGATGATGCTTCTCTCGCCTGTACTTCCTCTTTCTTTCTTATCCACCTGATTCTCGATTTGTCAATGTCTCCCCATTTTCACAAAATATTCATCAACTCCCTTATCTGTAGTTTCTTACCAGAAGCATTTACACTTTCTAAATCTTTATCAGTAAATTCCACTCGATATGGTTTCTGCAATAGTTTTGATTTCCCTATATCTATTCCAATCTCTGAGGCAACCTCTGTTAATTTCTCATGAAATACTCTTGCTCTTCTGGTTATACTCTTACATAAGAATAATAACTCCTCATCATTATAAACATTCAATCTTTCTATGCTTACATTGCCAGTTATCATTTCTTCCAACTCTACTGTGAGAAGTTGGCCTGGTATATGCTGTCCACTAATTAAAGTGGGCACCTTGCACCAGCCCAAACGACCCTTATTGATGATTAAGTTAAAGACAACATTTATAGAAAGCTATCCTAGTGGTAGCTGTGGAGAGCAGCCTTCAGGCTAAGTCTTGAAGGAATGTAAAGCAGCTTGTTTTACCAGTATATAACCTCTTGAATGACCAAATGAAAGGAGAACCACACAAGGTATATATAAAATATATGTATTTATTACTAAACACTCTCTACTAACCTCTTTATGAGATTAGAGAACAAGGCACACAATATTACAGTACTAGAACGACAGTAAATAGCACAATACACAGTGGGCTCCAGGGGGAGACCAAACCATATACTAAGAAAGTGGTATAAGAACCACGACTTGACTAGACACAGTGCCTAGAGCACGTAGAATCGCTGGGACCCCAAGGAACCACCCAAGGTAGTGACACAGGGGACCCATGGAGGACGGGTACAGTGTGGGAACACAGACACGAGCTCCGTACAACTCTATGGGAAAGTCGCGGTTGGAATATTAGAGTTTAAGGATACTTAGGAGAGGACTTTGAGGAAACCCTTTCAGACTTAGAAGGTTCTAAGGCCAGCACTCACAGGAGCACCGAAGTACTCGTGTTACCTCACCCAGGGAAGCCGGGTGCATAGGTGTCAAAGGGTGTCGGGAATCGTCGTTGTTTTCAATGGCGAGACGCTGCAAAGTGCTGATGCCGTGAAGAGGAAAAGTGTCCGGTGTGATCCAAGCCTGGATCGAAGATGTGAAGAACCTGAAAGCAGAGGGGACAAAGTCTGGGTCACTTCACATGACCAGGAGCGGAGCAATCGAATGCCCACCAATGTCGGGTGCCACAGGAGCGAAGAGGTGAAGCTTGACTCTGCAGCCATGGGGACCAGGAGATGTCGACGACAACCAGGATCTGCAGGAGAGCTGTCCCACAAAGGATGTCGAGTGCTGAGGGGTCAGTTTCCGGATTGGAGACCAACAAGCCTTGGCAACTGCAACCCACACAGTCAGAGAAAAGATGCTTCTGTGAGGACCAGCAAGGTCCTGGAGACTCCCCAAGCAATGGAGAGTCAGGGCACGTCTGGAGCAACTAGGGAAGCCCATTGAAAGTTAGATTTGCCTTCTTAGGGACCCACAGGTCAACGGACCAGTGATCGTGAAGGGACCTCAAGAGGAATCACAAAACGGTGGCCCACGGAACACTCGTTGAGTGTAGGCCAGCAATATTCGGTGTAATTACTGCTCGGGGTCAGGGATACAAGTAACCCAAAGCTCAGCCTCAGGGGTTGCCAGAAAGCTGATGCTTCTGCAAATAGACGCAGTGTCCAGGGGTTCGGGTTGCATGGTCACCACGAGGGATACAGGCCTCAGACTTGCTGTGGGCACCTATCGATCTCAGAGACCTTGGGAACCCACCTCCTGTGTTGCAATATTCTTCGGAGTCCTCAGGAGCTTCAGAGATGCAAACTGGTCAGATGCGTTAAAGGTGTCTGCCTTGCAGGGGAGTAACTCCTTTACTCCAAGGTAGATTCTTCAGTCATCCAGCGTAGTGTAGATCCTTGAAGTACTTGGTTTCTGTAGCAGAGTTTAGTCCAGGTGTAATCTAAAGTCCTGTAGCCAGGGGTTCCTACTTTATACCCAAGGAAGGGGTGGGACAAACTCTGGGGACCCACCTATGGGAGGGTCAGGACAGAGGGGTGGCTACACCCATGTCCTTTGTCCAGTCTTGTGCCAGAGCAGGGGCTGAGTGCCCCTGCAACCGGTTTGAGCTGGACTATGCACAGGGACACCAAATGTGCCCCCAGTGCAGACATCAAAGCACTCTTGGAGTGCACCCACCCTGCCCCAATACACTAAAGCCTGTCTGGGAGGTTGTCACACCTCCCTGTGACAGGAAACCTATTGTCAAGCCTTCCCCTGCCAGAGTTTCGTCCAGCAGCAGGAGGGCAGACTCGTGTCTGTGGCTGGCAGCATCCATTTTGTGATGCCAGGGCTCTGTGAAGCTGGTACCGGGTGTACCGGTGCTGTCATAGTTCTCCCTCTAGAAGGGAGGAATCATACCTCCCACACCAGTTCCTGGTGTGGAGGTATGATTCCAAGGTGTTTGACACCAAACACGACATAATTCCTTGCAGCCATTTTAAAGTTAGCATTTACCGCGAGGTTATAATGCACTTAAGAGTATATGGTTGGCTGCATCACAGACAACCCCGGAATAGTGGTTCCGAAGGCTGCAGAGGGGCTCTGCTCATGCAGAGGCACCCTCTCACATAAAACCCAGCACCCTGCCTTTAGGATTGATAAGGCCTGCCATAGGGGTGACTGATAGGCTTAAATGTGCAGTGATCAGGATAGATATAGTGAACCTATATCTAAGTAAGGGGTGCATGCACCACCTTACACAGGCTGCAGTAGCACACCTGTGGTGTCAGTTTGAATGGCCTCTCAGGGGTGGCATAATACATGCTGCAGCCCCTGGGAGGCCTCTGGGGTACCTATGCCCTGGGTACATAGTATACCATATACTAGGGACTTATAACGGTACCCCAGAATCCAATCTGGAGTGTACCTAGAGTACATGCAATCAATTTAAGGGAGAAATCAGATAGACTGGGGTCCTGAATAGCAGGATCCCAGTCAGACTAAGTCAAAAACAGTGAAACATCAGCAAAAAGTGGGGGTAACTATAAGAAGCAGATACTACTCTCCTACACAACCCCCCCCCAAACGTCAGGACATTAAACTAACCTTGACCAGTTGAGTCTTCATGTTCTAAGTGGAAATATCTGGAGAGTCCATCCGCATTGGCATGGTTACTCCCAGGTCTATGTCCCACTGTATAGTCCATCCCCTGTAGGGAAATGGACCACCTCAAAAGTTTGGGGTTTTCCCCCTTCATCTGATTTAGCCATAAGAGGGGCTTGTGGTCTGTCTGAACAATGAAGTGAGTGCCAAACAAGTATGGCCTCAGCTTCTTCAAGGCCCAACCACAGAAAAGGCTTCCCTCTCAATGGCTGACCAACATTTCTCTCTGGGGGTCAGCCTTCTGCTAATAAAAGCTACTGGCTGAACCTGACCTTCATCATTCAATTGTGATAACACAGCCCCTACCCCCAACTCAGATGCATCTGTTTGGACAATGAATTGTTTGGAGTCGTCAGTACTTTGCAGAATGGGAGCAGTGCACATGGCCTGCTTCAGGTCATCAAATGCCTTTTGACAGCTGACTGACCACTGAACTTTCTTTAGCATTCTTTTGGAAGTTAAGTCATTCAAATGGGTCACTATGGATCCATATCCTTTGACAAACCTCCTATAGTACCCAGTCAGGCCCAAGAAAGCTCTGACCTGAGTCTGGGTGGTTGGAGCAACCCAGTCCCTGATGGTCTGGATTTTGCTCTGCAATGGTTGAACCTGGCCCCCACCCACAAGGTGGCCCAGGTATACAACTTGGCTCTGCCCTATCTGGCACTTGGTGGCCTTGATAGTGAGGCCTGCTTTCTGCAGGGCCTCCAAAACATTTCTCAGGTGGACCAGGTGATCCTCCCAGGTGGAGCTAAAGACAGCAATATCATCTAGATATGCTGTACTATAGGCTTCCAGGCCTGTAAGGACTTTGTTCACCAACCTTTTAAAAGTGGCAGGTGCATTCTTCAAACCAAAGGGCATCACCACAAATTGGTAGTGCCCACTAGGGGTTGAGAATGCTGTTTTGGCTTTTGCATCCTCAGCTAGTCTGATCTGCCAGTAGCCAGCTGTCAGGTCAAATGTGCTCAGAAACTTGGCTGAGGCCAAAGTATCTATAAGCTCATCTGCCCTAGGGATTGGATGGGCATCAGTCCTAGTGACTGCATTGAGACCTCTGTAGTCAACACAAAACCTCATCTCTCTCTTACCACCCTGGGTGTGACGTTTAGGTACCAAGACTATTGGACTAGCCCAAGGGCTATCTGAGGGTTCAATCACACCCAAATCCAACATCTTCTGGACTTCAGTCCTGATGCAGTCCCTGACATGGTCAGGTTGCCTGTAAATCTTATTTTTAACAGGCAGACTGTCCCCAGTGTCCACTTCATGAGTGCACCAGGTAGTCTGACTTGGAGTCAGTGAGAACATATGTCTAAACTGGTTGAGAACTTTTCTGCAATCAGTTTGCTGCTGGTCAGTGAGGCTGCCTACCAAGGCCACACCATCTACTGAACCATCATCAGGGTTCTGTGAGAGCAGGTCAGGGAGTGGATCACTCTCTTCCTCCTGTCCCTCATCAGTAGCCATGAGCAAGCCCATGTCTGCCCTGTCAACATATGGTTTGAGCCTGTTGACATGGAGCACCCTATGGGGGCTCCTGGGAGTTCCAAGGTCCACCAGTTAGGTAACCTCTCCCTTTTGCTCAATAATTGTATGAGGGCCACTCCACTTGTCTTGAAGGGCTGCTGGGGCCACAGGCTCCAACACCCACACTTTCTGTCCTGGCTGATAAACAGTCAACACAGCCTTTTGGTCATGCCAGGCCTTTTGCAATTCCTGGCTAGCCTCAAGGTTTTTAGTTGCCTTCTTCATGTACTCAGCCATCCTGGAGCGGAGACCAAGTATATAGTCCACAATATCCTGTTTAGGGGGTTTGAGAGGTAACTCCCATCCCTCCTTCACTAGACACAATGGAGCCCTAACTGGATGTCCAAACAGAAGCTCAAATGGGCTGTAACCAACCCCCTTCTGTGGAACCTCTCTGTAGGCAAAGAGAAGGCAGGGTAAAAGTATGTCCCATCTGCGCCTAAGCTTTTCTGGGAGACCTTTAATCATGCCCTTCAAGGTTTTGTTGAACCTTTCAACTAAACCATTGCATTGTGGGTGATAGGGGGTGGTAAATTTATAATTTACTCCACACTCCTTCCACATAGCAGTCAAGTAACTAGACATGAAGTTTGCATCTCTGTCTGATACTACCTCCTTAGGAAAACCCACCCTGGAAAAGATTCCCAGGAAGGCCCTTGCTACCACAGGAGCTGTGGTGGTCCTTAGGGGAATTGCCTCTGGATACCTAGTGGCATGGTCCACCACCACCAGTATACATCTGTGCCCAGATGCAGTTTGAGGATCTTGGGGACCAACAATGTCAATCCCTACCCTCTCAAAGGGAACCCCACAACAGGTAGTGGTATCAGGGGGGCCTTTGTAGTGCTACCTGCCTTACCACTGGCTTGACAGGTGACACAGGAGCGACAAATCTCCTTGGTGTCTTCAGACATATGAGGCCAATGAAAGAGAGGGACAATTCTGTCCCAAGTCTTGTTTTGGCCTAGGTGACCTGCTAAGGGAATATCATGTGCTAGGGTTAATAGGAAGCTCCTAAACTTCAGAGGTATAACCAACCTCCTGGTGGCTCTAGGCTTGGGGTCTCTACACTCTGAGTAAAGGAGTCCATCATCCCAGTAGATCCTATGGGAACCACTAGCACTCCCAGCAGCCTCAGCAGCAACTTGCTGTCTGAGGGGTTCAAGAGAGGGGCAGCTCAGTTGCTCCTGGCTCAGATCTGCCCTGGAAGGGCCCCCTGTCCCCAAGAACTCAACCTGATTAGGTTCAAGCTCATCTGGGACAGTTCCTTCTTCAGGACTAAGATCAGCTCCCTCAAGAGACTGATCTGGATTCTGAGGCAGGGGGGAAGACACTGCCTTAACCCTACTGCTCCTTCTCTTGGAAGGTGCCTGGTCCATTTTTCCAGGATCCAGGACCTGTTCAGTGTTAGACATGTTTGCCTGTGACCTGGTCATAGCAAACACATCTGCAGGGATACCCAACATTTCTGCATGAGTCCTGAGTTCCACATCAGCCAAAGCTGAAGTTTCTAAATCATTGCCCAACAAGCATTCAACAGGGAGGTCTGCACTTACCACAAGCTTCTTAGGGCCTGCTCCCCTCCCCCCCCCCCCCAGTGCCTTGAGACCCTCACGGGTGAGTAGCGCGCTTTAGAAACCTCAGATTGATTGATTGATAGGGCCAGTTACCCCTCCCCAGGAGAAATTAACAACTGCCAAGGAATGGTCTGTCCTGACATTGCTAGCATTGGTCACTTGGTACATCTCACCAAGTATGATTTGCTCAGGAGCCACAAGATCTTTTGTCACCATTGTGACACTTGCTCCGGTGTCCCTGAATGCCAAGGCCTCTTTTCCATTTATTATAGGCTGTTGTCTGTATTTGCCCAGATTACTGGGGCTTACAAATAAGGAGGCCATATCCATGCCTCCATCACAGATCAACATAGCCTGAGTTGGAACTCTGACTAGGCCAGAGTCCATCTCAGATCCCAGGGTTAACCCTACTACACAATTATTTGGAACACCACCACTTGGAGCTGAAATAGGGGGAACAGTTGCCTTAGGGGCAGTGGTGGTTGGAGTTGAGTCCTTGGACTTGGTACAATCACTTGTCCAATGGGTCTTCTGTTTACAGATTTGACACCATGGTTTCTTCTTGCCTTTTCCCTTGTTGGATTGTGACTCCCCACCAGATGCAGATTTTTGGGGCCCTTGAGAATACTTCTGGTCTTTACCCTTCTCCCCACCCTTATCAGAGTTTTTAGAATCTTGCTTCTTGGAGTCACCACCTTGGTTCTGAACCTTCTGCTTCACCCTGGTTCAGACCCATTTGTCTGCCTTCTGGCCCACTTCTTGGGGAGAGGTCAGATCAGAGTCCACCAGGTACTGATGCAACAGTTGATTTTGACAGTTATTAAGGATCTGCTCTCTCATGATTAAATTATGCAATCCTTTGAAATCACACACCTTACTGCCAAGTAACCAACCTTCCAGAGCCTTAGTAGCACAATCTACAAAGTCAACCCAGTCCTGAGTCTGTGCCTTTTGGGTGTCTCTGAACTTTAACCTGTATTGTTCAGTGGTTAGGCCAAACCCATCAATCAGAGCACTCTTCAGGACTTTGTAATTATCAGCATCCTCTTCTCTTACAGTGAGGAGCTTGTCTCTACCTTTGTCTGCAAAGGAGAGCCACAAGATTGCTGCCCACTGCTCCTGAGGGACCATCTGTACCTTACAGGCCCTCTCAAGTGCAGTTATCCACTTGTGGATGTCATCCCCACTCTGGTAGGGAGGGACAATCTTGTTCAGGTTCCTATGGTCATGAGTATGATCTCTACCTCTAGGGACACTGTGGCTGCCACCATGGGACTCTAGTCCCAATTTCTGAGAAGCTCTCTGAAGCTCCAGGGATTCCCTGTCTAAGGCTAATTGCTCTCTCTTGATCCTGAGCTCAGCTCTCTCAAACTCAAGCAGTTGGCACTTCTTCTCATAAGAGGACTCCCTTTTATGAGAAGAAGTCCTATGAGAAACAGAGCTCCCTACAGATGTACCAGAACGATTAGATTCCAGAGAAGGAGATCTAGATCTTCTTGGTAAACTGTTAACCCTTCCAGGTGTGGTAAAGAGAGCCCCACTCGGGTCTCCTTCCTCACCTTCAGGAAGAATTGGATTTTCCAGGTTAGAATCATTTTGATCCTCCTGGCCAGCATCAGAGTCCTGGTCATTGAGGTTTTCACTCCCTGGCCTTTCCTCTTCTGCTGCCCCACCCCCTTTGCCTGCCTCATCAGACCCTGGGGTCTTTCTGAGGTCATCTAAAAGCAAAGTCACTATGAGCTTTTGGGTGTTTGGGTTTTCCCTGTCTTCAGTTTCCTTGATGCACACATGTTTCTCAATTCTTGGAATGTGAGAGGGTCATACTTAGTTGGCAAGGAGTCACTGACTTCAGGCCTTGAAGACATTCTAGTGTGGTGTGGTGTATGCACCTACCTACTCTAGTGGGAACTGAGACTCTCTTGAGTTAGAGAAAAGGGTGTGCTAGACCCTTTGGCTACCAACTCCAAGTTCAGTAGAACTTACTTTATTCTAGACTTGATTTATATGTACCTAAGTACCTTTAGTGGTTTTCAGTTAGTCACTCACTGAGATTATCTGGTAAAACAATAGCAAGCTTGAATCCCAACCGCTGCACACCAATGTGAGAAGTTGGCCTGGTATATGCTGTCCACTAATTAAAGTGGGCACCTTGCACCAGTCCAAACGACCCTTATTGATGATTAGGTTAAAGAAAACCTTTATAGAAAGCTATCCTAGTGGTAGCTGTGGAGAGCAGCCTTCAGGCTAAGTCTTGAAGGAATGTAAAGCAGCTTGTTTTACCACTATATAACCTCTTGAATGACCAAATGAAAGGAGAACCAAACAAGGTATATATAAAATATATGTATTTATTACTAAACACTCTCTACTAACCTCTTTATGAGATTAGAGAATAAGGCACACAATATTACAGTACTAGAACGACAGTAAATAGCACAATACACAGTGGGCTCCAGGGGGAGACCAAACCATATACTAAGAAAGTGGTATAAGAACCACGACTTGACTAGACACAGTGCCTAGAGCACGTAGAATCGCTGGGACTCCAAGGAACCACCCAAGGTAGTGACACAGGGGACCCACGGAGGACGGGTGCACTGTGGGAACACAGACACGAGCTCCGTACAACTCTGAGGGAAAGTCGCGGTTGGAATATTAGAGTTTAAGGACACTTAGGAGAGGACTTTGAGGAAACCCTTTCAGACTTAGAAGGTTCTAAGGCCAGCACCCACGGGAGCACCGAAGTACTCGTGTTACCTCACCCAGGGAAGCCGGGTGCATAGGTGTCAAAGGGTGTCGGGAATCGTCGTTGTTTTCAATGGTGAGACGCTGCAAAGTGCTGCTGCCGTGAAGAGGAAAAGTGTCCGGTGTGATCCAAGCCTGGATCGAAGATTTGAAGAACCTGAAAGCAGAGGGGACAAAGTCTGGGTCACTTCACGTGACCAGGAGCGGAGAAATCGAATGCCCACCGATGTTGGGTGCCTCAGGTGCGAAGAGGTGAAGCTTGACTCTGCAGCCACGGGGACCAGGAGATGTCGACAATGACCAGGATCCACAGACGAGCTGTCCCACAAAGGGTGTCGAGTGCTGAGGGGTCAGTTTCCGTATTGGAGACCAACAAGCCTTGGCAACTGCAACTCAGGCAGTCAGAGAAAAGATGCTTCTGTGAGGACCAGCAAGGTCCTGGTGACTCCCCAAGCAATGGAGAGTCAGGGCATGTCTGGAGCAACCAGGGAAGCTCATTGAAAGTTAGAGTTGCCTTCTTAGGGGCCCACAGGTCAACGGACCAGGGATTGTGAAGGGACCTCAAGAGGAATCACAAAATGGTGGCCCACGGAACACTCGTTGAGTGTAGGCCATCAATCTTCAGTGTAATTATTGCTTGGGCTTAGGGCTTCAAGTAACCCAAAGCTCAGTCTCAGGGGTTGCTGAAAAGCTGATGCTGGTGTCCAGGGGTTCGGGTTGCACGGTCACCACGAGGGATACGGGCCTCAGACTTGCTGTGGGCACCGATCAACCTCAGAGACTTCAGGAACCCACCTCCTGTGTTGCAATATTCTTCGTAGTCCTCAGGAGCTTCGGAGATGCAAACCGGTCAGATGCATTAAAGGTGCCTGCCTTGCAGGGGAGTAACCCCTTTTACTCCAAGGGAGATTCTTCAGTCATCCAGCGTAGTGTAGATCGTCGAAGTACTTGATTTCTGTAGCAGAGTTTAGTCCAGGTGTAATCTAAAGTCCTGTAGCCAGGGGTTCCTACTTTATACCCAAGGAAGGGGTGGGACAAACTCTGGGGACCCACCTATGGGAGGGTCAGGACAGAGGGGTGGCTACACCCATGTCCTTTGTCCAGTTTCATGCCAGAGTAGGGGCTGAGTGCCCCTGCAACTGGTTTGAGCTGGACTATGCACAGGGACACCAAATGTGCCCCCAGTGCAGACATCAAAGCACTCTTGGAGTGCACCCACCCAGCCCCAATACACTAAAGCCTGTCTGGGAGGTGGTCACACCTCCCTGTGACAGGAAACCTATTGTCAAGCCTTCCCCTGCCGGAGTTTCGTCAAGCAGCAGGAGGGCAGACTCGTGTCTGTGGCTGGCAGCATCCATTTTGTGATGCCAGGGCTCTGTGAAGCTGGTACCGGGTGTACCGGTGCTGTCATATTTCTCCCTCTAGAAGGGAGGAATCATACCTCCCACACCAGTTACTGGTGTGGGAGGTACGATTCCAAGGTGTTTGACACCAAACACGACATAATTCCTTGCAGCCATTTTAAAGTTAGCATTTACCGTGAGGTTATAATGCACTTAAGAGTATATGGTTGGCTGCATCACAGACAACCCCGGAATAGTGGTTCCGAAGGCTGCAGAGGGGCTCTGCTCATGCATGGGCACCCTCTCACATAAAACCCAGCACCCTGCCTTCAGGATTGATAAGGCCTGCCATAGGGGTGACTGATAGGCTTATATGTGCAGTGATCAGGATAGATATAGTGAACCTATATCTAAGTAAGGGGTGCATGCACCACCTTACACAGGCTGCAGTAGCAGACCTGTGGTGTCAGTTTGAATGGCCTCTCAGGGGTGGCATAATACATGCTGCAGCCCCTGGGAGGCCTCTGGGGTACCTATGCCCTGGGTACATAGTATACCATATACTAGGGACTTATAAAGGTACCCCAGAATCCAATCTGGAGTGTACCTAGAGTACATGCAATCAATTTAAGGGAGAAAGCAGATAGACTGGGGTCCTGAATAGCAGGATCCAAGTCAGACTAAGTCGAAAACAGTGAAACATCAGCAAAAAGTGGGGGTAACTATAAGAAGCAGATCCTACTCTCCTACATCTACTTTCAATTTACTGATAACTAGAATCTTTGGTTGTGGGTTTTGATTGTCTATTTCCTGTGCCCATCTCTCTATATCTTCAGGGGTAACTACTGTTGAACTTCCAGTTTCTACAGGAACCAAAGATCTCTTTTCTCTCAAATTTGCAGGTATAATTCTCTTCGGAGTTTCAGTTAAAGGTTCTACATTCGGGAGATCCATTAATGAAATAACTGATTCACTTTCACTAGTCTGATCATCTGTAATTATTACTTCTCTTCTGGGACTTGTTAACGGAATTGTCACAGTTTGAGGTTTCTGGCAAGTCTTTTTATCTCCATATAATGGGATTACAGGACCAATAGTCACTGGTACCGTCAAAGCTTCAGCATTTAAATTCAATTGGCTTACTTTCTGAACTAATTCTTCTCTAGTTTTATTTAAAGCTTCTCTCTCATTATCCTGCAACACCCTATTAAGTGATACATCATGTAAGATTTGTGGGGTTAAAGGCATTCTTATCACTGGTGCACTCGGGGTAACCTTACTAGGTGCTTCTTGGTACGGTGGAGGGTTTTTAATCAAAATATCCTCTAATAGCTCTTCATCTGATTCTCCATAATCTGCCGTATTCATGTGTTTCGTTTTTCTTTTCACTTTCCTCCTAACTGTTCTTCAGCCATTAATACTGGATATAAACCCTTGGTCACCACAGCTCTCCTCCAACGCTTCATTTGATCTCCGCTTGACTCATACGGATATCTAGGTAAAAATCCTCTAAATCTCCGACCACTTCTGTATTTTTCACAATCAAATGCCTCAATTTCCCATTCTTCCAAAGCTTCATACTGTGTCATTCTAGGATTAGGTTCTAACATATTCATTCTATCTCTCAAATTCTGAAGTACCTTTAAATTGAAAGTACCATGCTCCGGAAAAGCCAAAACACCATCACCTTTAGTATATTCCACCCAATTCTCCTACCATACACACGTGTGATATCCTTTCTCCATCATCATAAATGAAGCAGGTGTTTTAGGTGACGGAATAGGAATTCCCTCTCTAGTCATTACAGGTTTGTCTTTCTTAAAGAAATTTTTTATTTTCTTTATTAATGTCATTTTCTTTGGTCTTCCAAACATTTCAGATGGTCGATATAGGAAAGAGTCTTCCGTATATCTTCTAGCTCTATTACCTATGTCTCGTCCTATGTCAGCACGACTCACACTCGCAGTCTAATCAGGACTCAACATACAATTGTTTTTCGACCAATCCTAGTGCGGCTTTTATCTATCAACCAATCAGACTCAGGCTCACGCTCGTGTTCTGACCAATGCCAGCGCGGCCTTTTGTGACGTCAGTATTACTCCTCACTACTGACCCCTCCTTTACAATCTGCTTCTTTCTCACGCCCGCTGTTTCAACCAATCCCAGCGCGGCTCTCTGTGACGTCAGTATAACTCCGGCGACTGATCCTCCCTTCACAAGGTAATACGATAACTTATTTCTTAATACTTTTCATTAAATTCTTCGTTAATAACAACATAAAAACATTCGCTACTCTGTCTGTTCCACTAAACAAAAGGATAGATTTTCAACTTATTCTTGAGTTTAAGAATTACTCTTCTTCTACTGCGAGTAAAAACCCCTGTTTACTCTTCATTCAAGCTCAGGAGAACCTGTAACTTCTTCAGTGTCACCCGTATTGGGAAATGAGACCAAAGTTTCACCAGCGAACCCCTTTCGCTATCATTCGCACTCTATTTTTATACGAAATAGTCCCTAGTATAATACTGCCAGCCCTGCGTAGCTTCTCAGTATTATTCCAACAGACGAGTAACCTCACTGCAGTGTGGCTTCTGTCACCACCCGCTATTCATTTTCCCGGGATTCTGGACAACATAAAACAAGACACTAACTCTTTTTGTTAAACATAAATCAATAATCAATAATCAATATTTGTCACCAAACTAGTCAATAATAACCATAACTCTGCTACCAGAAAACTGATCCAGCGGTATACCAACAACAGATACTCCACTACCATATACTCACCTGGGCCCATAAAACACACAAATCTAGTAAACCGCTGGAGTTTGTCAAAGTTTTATATTTATACTTCACAATATTCAGGATTAGTTAATTTTCCTAACGAACCTTTCACTGATCAAAAAGTTCTTACCTCTGGTCGATGGACCATTAGTTGAACTAGTTGATGGTGATAATTAACTTAACCCTTAACTATTCTTTTTTGAAGTAAATGATCACAGACTCAGGAAGGTTTAAAATCTTTATCTAAATTAAATGCATGTGAACCATTTCAAAAATATAGTGCAGTCACCATCATTCTTAGGAGAGAAATTCAATTGATTAAACATCAAGCATATACTTCGGACTCATACAATAATTAATGCTCAGAAATGGAGAGGACAGAGAGAAAAGAACATTTGCAAATAACGTGAAATTATAATTACCAAGAATGGTGTGAAAGACCAACCCCCTGGCCAAAGGGCTGGTAAGGGATCCCCAGGATAGGTCAGGAGACAAAGACTTCAGGATAGGATTCAGGAGAGGATAGTTGACCTCTCTAGAATACCGACGATTGCGTCGCACCCGTCTCTGGCACTCTCTTCCTCCTCGAGATTCTTCCGCGATCTTCTGATCTAACCCAATTAATTAGGATAGTAAGTTCTGCTTCAGATTCTGCATTCAGTTCTTCATCAGCATCTCACAGCATCTCTCCCAGCAACATCATCCCCGACTCCCAGACAGCATCCCGAGCTCTGCTAAATAACTAACTAAAGCTACCTTAGTTATACCTTCGTTTCTTCAAGTTCCACCCACTAAAGTTTCAATATCGTAAATATACGAAATATGATTGGTCAGTGTTAGATTTGGGGGTCTCTAGTTGGCAGAGGTAGGTACCTTTGTCCAAATAGGGACCCTTGAGTCTAGTCAGGGAAAGTAGGTACACTCCTAAAATAACCCCTGCTCACCCTCTTGGTAGCTTGGCACGAGCAGACAGGCTTATCTCAGAGGCAGTGTGTAAAGCATTTGTGAACACATACAGTAATCAAGTGACAACACTACAAATGGACACCACTCAGTTTGTATATTTATAAAAATAAGAATATTTTATATAGAATTACCACAAGACCATAAACGACAAAAATAATCCACAATACTGTCAAAAATCAAGAGTTCTGGTTAAAAATGCTTAAATCAAGGTTCTGTGCGAGTCGGTAGCCTTCTCCGGCTACTGCGATGTAAAGAACAAACAGAGTCTAACAAATCCAGCTGACCGCGTCGAGACGGGCCAACACAGCGTAGACAGACTCGGTCACAGTACCTTTTACTTGAAGCGGCAGGCACGGGCGTGCGAGCCGGACGGCTGAACGTCGCGGTCGTGATGCAAAAATGGAAGCGTTGCAGGACGCGTTGTCCCTCGATGCGGTGCAGGCAGCGGCTCGTTGACGGAGTCGGTGAGACTAAGGCCGTGCATTGCAGGGCGAGACGGTGCTTCGATGCGGTGCTGGCAGGTTGCGGTGCGGCGACGGAGCCGGATTCAGGAGCTGGCGTCGATCAGTCCGGACAGCGGTGCGAGTCGGGCGGTGCGTCGCGAAGCTTGCGAGGCGGTGCCCAACTCCGGTGCGGTCACAGGACTCGAACTCAGCAACAGTGACCGTGTCGGTCGGACCAGATGGATTCGGTGTAGCGAGGCGTTGCAAGGTGCGGTGCTCACAGGTTACGGTGCAGGCAGCGGCTCGTTGACGGAGTCGGTGAGATCAAGGCCGTGCGTTGCAAGATGCAGGCGTTGCTCGATGCGGTGCCAACAGGACACCGAGCCGGTCGGGAGAGTCGGTCACAGCTCCCTACCTCTGTAGCCACTGAAACAGAGTTTCCAGCAGCAATTCACAAAGGGGGTGAAGTCCAATGGTCCTGGGACTTTGATCAGGGGGCAAGCTCTCTTCCAAGCCCTTGGAGATCCTTCACAAGTTGATGAAAGTCACAGCAAAGCAAATGTTCCTTTCTCCTTTCTTTGGCAGTCAGGCAAACCACTGCAGGCCAATCCCCCAAGCAGCACTTCAGGCTTAGGGATATTCTCTCCTCAGTTTCTTCTTGGTTCCGCTCCTCAGCAAAGGTTTCTTCTTGTTCCCAAAAGTGATCTAATTTTCCTGGGGTCTGGGTGCCCCTCTTATACCCTGATTCTCTTTGTTCTCTGGAGGCAGAGAGGCCTTTGCCTAGCTTAAACCAGTTCTGTGCAGCTTTGGAGCACTCTGTGTACATGTCTCCTTCTTTTCCTTTCAGAATGTGGGGCAGGGTACTCAGACGCCCGGCAGGAGGTGGAGCCAGCATTGTGGCAGGCAGGCACACCCCTATTCAGACCCAGATGCAACTCCTCCCTCCACTCTGGATGCAGATCTCTCTATTCAGCCCTGGGCTGCCTCACCCTGTCTCCTGTGGCCACCCCCAGCCCCTGTCACGCTCAAACCAGACACACAATACACAAGCTGGCAGAGGCAGGCTGGATGGTTAGGCAAGAAAATACCCACTTTCTAAAAGTGGTATTTTCAAACACAGAATGTTAAAACCAACTTCACTAAAAGATGTATTTTATCATTCTGAGTTCAGGCATACTAAACTCGAATTTCTACCTAGTTCCCTGAGTCAGTTTAGGATTATAAGATGTTATAATCAAACTGCCCATTCTGGCCTATGGGGAACAGGTAGCCTTGCAATAGTGAAAAACGAAAATGGCTGTAATTCACTATTAGGACATGCCACACACACCAGGCATGTCCCACCTTATCCTTACAATGCACCCTGCCCGTAGGCCTACCATAGGGGTGTCTGATATGAAGAAAAGGGAAGGTTTGGGGACTGGTAGATGGGTGCACTTACCAAGTCGACATGGCAGTCACAGACTGCACACAGGCTCTGCAATGGCAGGCCTGAGACACTTTACAAGCTACTTCTGTGGGTGGCACAACCAGTGCTGCAAGCCCACCAGCAGCATTTGATTTACAAGCCCCGGGCACACTCAGTGCACTGTACTAGGGTCTGACAGTAATTCAAATAAGCCAAACATGGAGTCACTAATTCACATCACAATTTACAATAGGGAGCACTTGCACTTTGGCACTGATTAGCAGTGGCAAAGTGCCCATGAGCATCTAGTCCAGCAAAAACATATCGACAACAGTGGAGGCATTATGAAAAAAATGGAAGGGAGACCCATGCCAAGGATGCCAGGTCTAACAGTCAGGCAAAGGGGAAGCTCCATCACACCATGCTTACATGTCACTTTATTCTGTTAAACCATTGTTCGCAAACCCACCCCCTTAATTTTTATTCATAACTTTATTCCCATCCACTACATGTATCCAATTTGAAACATTAATGACACTACGATGAATAGAACATCTCATTTGCTGAACTTTTCACCATCCGTTCCCAGGGCACATCATTTTCGACCTTGGCTGCTGTTCAACTTCCATGTCATCATTCCGGGTTAACTTTCAGTGGACATGCGCAGTCGCTTCACCACTCTGCTTAGTTCAGTTATGCGTGAGAGGCCCAAATGTGCACTAACAATAAAGTTCAGAAAGACAAATATTAATTTCAAAAATAAATGGTCACACTGTATACCTCCCACCTCTACTCTATTCCCGTTTGCTTATTAATACTTCTCCCGCATCAGCATTAGTAAAATAGCTTGTTTTAGTTTCAGCTAAGCAGATGCCATTCACGCGAGTCTTCAAGACTCCATTTTAGTGCCTTCTGCTCATGCGCTAGAATTTCCCTCCAAGCGTTACCTCGTCATATTGCGTAGATGCAGTTGACGCATGCGCACTACAGTTTCCCCGTTTAAAGCGGTATTAGTCCGTTTTTATTGTTATCCGCGTTAGTACACACATAAACTAGCTTCACTAACCCGCGTGTTCATGTGGTGCATATTAGTTATTGTAAACCTAGAATGGTATCAGTTCCTAAGTGAGTAAAAGAAAGAAAAAAGAATAATTGGCCACCCTATTAGGGGAATAGTCAAACTAAAGTTTTGTCTCCAAAAGAGAGTGAAGTGCACGTGAATGGGGAAGATGTCTCCTTTCTGTTCTTGTGCCCTCACACACCCTTACGAGTGTAAAGCATCATCATCGGGCTATGCTCCTCGTGGGGGTGGCGCTGCAGTCCCTCACGGGCCCTACAAGAGGGCTCTCTGTTGGAGTTTTTTTCAGGAGATGCCGCAATTGTGCATGTGGGTGTGTGGGAAAAAAGGTGATGTAGTTAGTAAGTGATTTTAAAATTACCTGGTAGTTACCCAGAGGTTTAATGGGGAGTACAGAACAGAAAGGAGACATCTTCCCCATTCACGTGCACTTCACTCTCTTTTGGAGACAAAACTTTAGATTGACTATTCCCCTAATAGGGTGGCCAATTATTCTTTTTTCTTTCTTTTACTCACTTAGGAACTGATACCATTCTAGGTTTACAAGTTGTTCTCGGGAGCATTGGTACAGGACCTATACTTTTTTCTAATTAGCTCCCAGTCCCTCCTCTTTATTGTGTTGATGCATATTAGTTATTCACAGATTACGTTTAATAACTTGTTAATGAGTTAAACGAGTGGATTGCCTCCGAGCAAGTCTCTTTCTTACGAGACTTTGCTCCATCACCAGGTCCCAATGGCCTACCGGGCGAACTGTTTACGCAGGACCCCAAGGGACGGGCGGAGTTGCTATCACTTCTGTACATGGAATGTAGAGCATCGGGAGATGTGCAGGATGCATGGCGCGGCCCGCTACTACAGCTAATATACAAAAAGGGAGCAAAAATTGACCCAAAACATTATAGACTCATTGCCATGTTAGATATTGAAGGCAAAGCATATGCTAGTACTTTGCTACCGGAACTAACAGCCTGGTTCGAGGACAATGAAATACTACCTTTTTATCAAACTGGATTCCAAAAAGGCTGTTCTACTATAGCTAACATAATGGCTCTCTCGTTCTTGGCACTACAGGCAAATTCCAGTAAAAATCTGCCAGTATTTGCATGCTTTGTAGACTATTCGGCAGCCTTCAATGGGGTAAACCGAAGCAAGCTATGGCACAAACTGTCCAGCTGGAAGATCCCCGGTAAATTACTGAAGGCAATCACGTCATTGTACACCAACACTTGGGTGAGAATCAAACTGGTGGGGATACGGTCACACACAAGCTGTCAACTCACCAAGGCCTAAAGCAGGGTTGCGTTTTAGCACCAACACTCTTCAATCTTTACACAGCAAACTTGGGGAAAGCCCTACAAGGAGCAAGTTTGGCAACCCCGAAAATCGGACCGCAATGACTACACGTGCTCCAGTATGCTGATGATCTGGTGATTCTCGATCACACCAGAGTAGGTTTGCAAAGAGGTTTGAAGGCATTAAACATCGACAACAAGGAACACGAGCTCATGGCTAACCCCGGCAAAACGAAAGTCGTGGTGTTTGGTAAATATTTGAAGAAAACAGGCTTAAAATGGAGACTGGGCAGTAACAACATAGCCACAGAAAGAGCATACCACTACCTAGCGTGGTTGAACGATAAAGGCAAGGCAACCTTGCACCAGGCTAAGACGCAAGCTAAAATACAAGCCACCATCTATGCACTGTGCAAACTACAAGGTAAATTACATAGCCCTACCACAAAACCTATTATGAGAGTAACAAAATCCAAACTGCTCGTTGTTGCTGGGTACGCATCTCATGCATTCCCAGGAAAGATGGAAAAGATGATGGAAAAAGCCCAGTGCCAGTGCTATAAAAGGCTTTTCAGGCTCCCTAAACACACACGAAATGCCCTGATTTGGCTCGAGTTTGGCTTGGTACAACAAAAATATGAATGCAGGAGCACATTGGTAACATTCTGGTTTAAGACAGTAAAAGCCCAGAAAGGATCCCTTAAGGAGGTATTGAGAACCATATTTGAGGGGGCACGAACCCATGGCAGAATTACTGTCTGGAGACAGTGGCTGAGTTGGGCTTAACCACAGCGCCCTGGTCCCAAGAGGAACTAAACTATCCAGCAATAAAGAGGGCGCTAAATAAACAAACCACCCTGATATCAAGGAATGAAGATATAGCTAGACTCAAGAACATCAGAGTGTTGGTCGGCCTAACAAAAGCATACAAGTCGCACAAAATCCAGCCATATATAACCCCCAGGGAAAGAAGTGCTTGAAAGATATGGGTGCGCCTAGTCTCACTGCCAGTAAAGGAACTGAACCCGGGCTGGAAATCGTTGAGCAAGATAACCAGATGCAGGCTGTGCAACTATAGTGCAGAACCATTGGTACACCTAATATGTTGCTGCCCTGCCTTACTGTAACACTTACTTACTGTACTGTAAGGCACTCTGTACAGTGATAAGGCCATCAATGGAGCCAGACCCGACTTCCTTAGGCGTAAATTCCTCTGGTATGTCCCGGGAAGATCGCTACGCTCCTCTGGAGCCAAATATGTTCAAGTCCCCCCATTTAAAAGAGTCAACTGGGGAGGGAGGAGTTTTATTAACTGTGCCTCCAGAGCTTGGAACGAGCTTCCCTTCCATCTCAGGAGTGCCCCGGATCTCCTCTCCTTCAGGAAAGGGCTAAAGACCTGGCTCTTTGCGCAGTAGCATACATTCTTTTCCCCCCAGCAATCAGTGCTAGCGGATCACTGACAAAATATCGAAGGTCAAAAAATCGACCTACAAAAATATCGGAGCAAGAATATCTATGTCAACAATATCGATATCCTATCTACAACATGGTAAGTACAAAAATATCGAGAAAAAAAATATCGTTGTCAAAAATATCGTTATTAAAAATATCGGTTTTTTTTTTGTTAAAAAAAATGTGTAAAATAAACTAAATAATACTTATAAATAAAATAAACATAGTTAAAAATAGTTTATAATGTTTAAAATTAATAAGTAATATATATAATTTAATAAAACATTAATTAAACATATACATATAATATATAATATATACTTACTTAATAATCAGTTTTAATAATTATTTTAATAAATTATAAATTAATAAAAAATATTATAAATTACAAATACATCTATACACATAAAACAATAACATAAATAAAAATTAAATAATTATGTATAACAAATTAAAAAAATAAAATGTACTTTTAATATTTTTAAAATTAATTATATACTACATTAACTAAAATAATACAAAAAAGATTAAATAGCGGAGAGAATAAAAATACTATTTCAACTCCCAAAAAAACAACATTAAGAAAAATGTTGGATAGCGTAGAGGTTAAAATTACTATTCCCACTCTAGAGAGTGCAACAGTAGAGAAAGTATTGGATAGCGTAGGGGTAAAAATTACTATTCCCACTCCAGGTAGCGCAACAGTAGGGAAAGCGTTGGATAGCGTAGAGGGTAGAAATTACTATTCCCACTCCAGTGAGTGCAACCGTAGGGAAAGCGTTGGATAGCGTGAGGGTAAAAATTACTATTCCCACTCCAGTGAGTGCAACAGTAGGGAAAGTGTTGGATAGCGTAGGGGTAAAAATTACTATTCCCACTCCAGTGAGTGCAACAGTAGGGAAAGCGTTGGATAGCGGGAGGGTAAAAATGAATATTCCCACTCCAGTGAGTGCAACAGTAGGGAAAGTGTTGGATAGCGTAGGGGTAAAAATAACTATTCCAACTCCAGAGAGTGCAACAGTAGGGAAAGTGTTGGATAGCGTAGGGGTAGAAATTACTATTCCCACTCCAGGGAGTGCAACAGTAGGGAAAGCGTTGGATAGCGTAGGGGTAAAAATTACTATTCCAACTCCAGAGAGTGCAACAGTAGGGAAAGTGTTGGATAGCGTAGGGGTAAAAATTACTAGTCCAACTCCAGAGAGTGCAATAGTAGGGAAAGTGTTGGATAGCGTAGAAGTTACAAATAACATACTTATAAATAAAATAATTTTTTTAAATAATTAATGAATTATTAAATAACTGTAAACTATTTACCAATACCAATAAATAATTATTAAAAACATAGGGGGTCATTACGATGGCGGGCGGAAGCACAACCGCCGTGCTGGCGGATGCAAAAACCACCAGTTACCGCCGGCACGCAGCAGTCCACACGCCCGCCCAATTACGATGCGAAAAGTAGGCCAAACACCGCCGGCAAGCCAGCAACACCGTCCGCCATCAAAGTGCGCCCGTACACGTAGCGGCGCAGCCCAACTGACACACACCGTCCGACGAAAACACGTCCCGCCCGGCGCATAAATTACGATGCCGCAAACAAACGGCTCCCACGGCCAAGAGATACCGTACGACAAACCGAAGCGGTAACACGGACGCCGAGCACGGACAACGAAGAAGCGGCTCCCCGAGCATGAATCCAGCACTGCAGGCCCTCCCCATGCTCTTGCTGATGCACCACCAAGGACGCAACGTACCGCGGAGACGCAGGTAGGCACACACACAACAAGTGCACGCAAACAGCGCACACAGTGCAAGGGCGGAAAAAGCGGACAACCCCCCCAGCGCGTGTACACTACACATCCACCATTGCATCCACATATGACACACAGGCCAAATCGTAACATCGCGTAACACATGTGTACACACCACCTGGGACTAGGAACCAACGACCCCGTCACGGCCCCAAAGCGGCGATGACGCCGCCACACATGCGCACAACGCAGAGGCCAACCGCAGCGCCATGCATGCGTCGCACACAGACACAGGGACACAACCAAGCAGCACACACATCAGCCCCACCCCGAACGCACATGACACGTGACAGGCCTGCCACAGACATGTCCCCAACGCCCAATTCACGGACAACACCCAACGCCACACAACCGACGCACACATGTCAGTGAAGTCACGCAACAGCAGGACACACCCCAGTGTAACAAACATGGCGAAGCACACAGCGGCGGCAACACCAACTAGGAGAAGCAGGGCTCCTTCGGGAAGAGGAACGCCAGTATCACACTGAAACACCCATACCACCCTGCACATATGAACAAGACATATAAAACGGAACACCAAAGAGCCCGGGGACCGACAACAGGTGGCCCAAGAATAACATTCACACACAAGGCCCAACGCAGAGCGGAAAGGCAGCCTGCCGCCCACACAAGGGAGAGCAGACAGCACTGAATGACCTTCCATTCCAACTCCGAAACCACAGCCCTACGAAAGAAGCCGGTGAATACAGCCATTGTCCAAGAAAAGACCAACACAGGCATGCCGAGGAGACCGACCACAGGGCAGATAGCGCATATCACAGAAGCACACAACGGACGGGGAAGAAAGAAGAAAACACTCCCCCATGTCGGCCACATGCAAGTTAATTGGAAGGAGTCACACATCACTGACCTTGAACTGTCTGAGAAGCATGTGGGATGAGGGCCCGTGTCCTCCAAACAAGCCAACAGAACACAAGTCCTGTCTCCCTACGACTACACAGAGCTCACAGCAACCTCGGAGCGTGCACATTGCAGACTGCACACACAGCCGGAGCACGCCACCACAACGCACCGCTGCGAAATGGCAACCGCAACACACCTACCCAACTACGCCGGACAGCTCAAGCTGTACAAAACCAACCTGATACATATATTGGGATGCGATCTCCTGTCCCTGCTGAACGTAAGTTACCGACTGACTTACCGCATCACATTGTTCAGCTGCGTCATGCCCGTCTTCTACTGTCGGAGGTGTCCCTACCAGCATCCCGTGGAGATATGCCTCTCCAACCCGGCATGTCTAAAGGCGGACCTGCTACCACTACTCCTCCCTCTGGACGCACACGACAGGGCCTGCTCTGCCTATGGGGGCATGGCGTATGTGGCCAACATCGCACCCGCACTGAAATGGGACCACTGTGCCTCCACACGACGGATCATCGAGAACAGCTACATCGAATGTCACCCAGCATGCCCCATCATGGTCCTCCAAGGGACAACTTACGAACAACACCTTGACAGCCACCATCCGCTACATTGGCTGGCAAACATGTACACCACCAATGACATGGAAGCCCTGCTGGACGGCATCGCATACCTGACAACCTGTAAATTCGTCGGACCACAACGCAGGTTCCCCGATTGACCTATGATGTCCAACCCCGCACCCATGCTTAGCTTCCACACGGACTGGCCAGTCACCACCACAACAGCCATACCAAACGACCGGCAACTGTTACCACACCATCAACGACATCGCCATGACATCGGATATGACCGGGACATGCACACTGTTCCCCATCACATCCAGGAACACCGCATGCATCGTGGGAGGCAGTGGCATGGGGTCTGTGTATCGCACCCACATGGACGGAACTGCACGAACAACCAGGACACGACATGGATCCAGCGCCCATGGACACACACACCGCTCAGTGGACATGAATAGGTCGCCTGGAGTCTGTGGGTGCTGCACCCCTCCCACCCCCGCCCCGGGAATCCCATACCAGGACCTTTGCATGGACGACAAGTGCATACAACAACAACACGACCCCAGTGACTGTGACATGTCCAGTAACCACCACATTGCAACAACAAGTGGCACGCCGCTGCATGCACGCAAGCACATGCCCTGATGTCATCTCACATGCACGCGTGCATGAGGAACAACCGCAGCAAACCTGTCACATGGAACTGAGATGGACTGTGCCCATGATGCCAAGCGGTCTGGTAGGCTACATGTATACCGTCTGTGTCAAAGTCCGCAGCTCCGCAGCTATACGTAAATGTACATTAGCACAGCCTTGGCCAAGCAGATGTAACTCTGAAGCCCACATCCCACATGCAACAGCCAATCACATGTAACCCCACACCCTATCCCATTTGCAATCATGCTCAGTATATCCTCAACATGTATTCCGCTGCCAGTAGTGTCCACTATACTGCATCACAGAGGACAGAAGACTCAATATAATGTTTGAAACCAAAACTGTCTCCGCTGACTCATTTCACAAGTACGAATGAGAGAGGATGAGAGTATGTGAAGTACACGGCAGTCGTGACATGACCATGTAGTCCACTGGTATTGGATGTCAACGCAAATGAGTAGCACAACTGTGGATGACACACATGTGTCGTGTGAAGTCGTATGGACGCAGTGCTCAGGTGGGTGGGTGTGACGGGTAGATGCGCACATGCCAAGTTGGAGCACGCCGTGTCGGGAGGGGTCATGAACAGTACACCACCGCTTCCCTGGGCATTGTGAGAGGACACCTGTCGGGGGAGTGAACACGTGTGTGCACAGCAGCCGGGCACACGTACAAAGCGGTACCAGGCGCACCTCAGCCCACCCTCTGTGGACAAGCTGGATCCTGTTGTGCGCCCGCCATGCCCCTTGACAAGGCACACACAGCCCCAGTCGACCAGGTGTAACCCCAACATAGTCAATCCGCACAGGCGATACAGGGCACGGGATGGCAGTGGAGCATGGTGTGTGAGAGGTCTCCTCGCGCTCCTCCTGGTCATATCACGCAGGCAATAGAACCTCAACGTCTAGCATGGCACAAGTCAAATGGAAGTGTAGGGGGACGCACCACAGCACGAGCAGCACTGACGTCACGGGAGGTGGCTCGCACCATCCCATCCATTGCCCATTATACCAACCACGCCACATGCCATTGCGACTAAGTGCAAGCGCGTGCGCCACCACCCCCGAGACCTCCCCAGAGAGGCCAAAGAGTGAATGTGTGGGCCATCAGTCACAGACGGACGCGGCATGGCCGCAAGGGCAGCCACAGCCACTGGGTGTCGCAGGTGGCGGATCCGGAAGGCGAAGACTGTGATGCATAGTCCATGCAGGCCGGGTCTCCATTTGGGGCACCACGCAGGTGGACGGCGTCCCGCAACACATCATACCCTGAGACAGCCTACTCGTGCAACTGGACCCACACATACACTCCTTGCCCTCTCTGGTGCGAGCTTGGGGCTGCCTGTGCAAGCGCTAGCCTCGCAGGTGCACATGCATATTGGGGGAGCGAGGGGAGGACATGAGGGCTGGGGCGAAGATGACTGTATCACTGTCAGTGAGTACAAGGGATGACCCAGATGTGGAAAGGAAGAGACGTGTCCCGTGTGTACTGCAACTAGTCGCCAATCCAACTACCCCCCATGTCCGGAATGTAAGCCCGCACCTAGGCCCGCCCATCCGCCACATCGAATATACCACCAGCACGACAACCTTCCCATTCGAAACACTGACTGGGGGTGGCGACCAGTGAACAATCATGTGTAGCCTACCCACGCGTACATGTGGGCCCTCCATGATCCATGTCACCTGCGGCAAAGTCATGACATGCGCAATGAGGGAAGTGAGGAGAGCTGTCCGCCCCACGCACAGAAGGTGCATCAGCTCCACAGACCCAGCAGCGAGTCCAGCAGGGGTCACATGTGCAGGGGCAGCTGTGCCTGGTGTGAAGGCACATGCATATAGACAGCACATCGACCAATGTGTAGTCTGCCCACATCTACAGTCCATCATCATGCGGACATAGGAATTGAACACAGGGCAACACATCTGAGTGGGTGCACCCACCGTGACCAACAATGCGCAATCATCGACGTACCCGCCCTGTGCATGGCCCCCCACCCAACGGAGGCACATCCAGTGCCACCATCCCACACACACAAGCCTTCCACGGAACATGCTGTGTCCAATGCTCAGTACAGAGTCAGCGCCCATCTGGTGGATCCTGAACAGGAGACACATGCACACACATGCCAGCTCCCACTATGTACGTCTGCCACCTGGC
This sequence comes from Calotriton arnoldi, assembly GCA_963921515.1. Classification (NCBI taxonomy): domain Eukaryota; kingdom Metazoa; phylum Chordata; class Amphibia; order Caudata; family Salamandridae; genus Calotriton; species Calotriton arnoldi. The sequence goes on along the minus strand of CAWUFW010006423.1, from coordinate 187,702 downwards.
ACGTGCAATGTAACCTCTCACCTGTGACGTGTGACTGCAAGCACACAGCCGTCTTGGCATGGGGCTGTCAATGTGGACACCTGTCAATGTTTCGGGAGGTGTGATCCGTACAGTGCTGTACATAGGGTGCAGTGCTGACACCTACTACTGTCTCATATCCCCTCGTGCCACAGGTCCCACTTGTTTTGGCCGCTCAGCCTGTGCCCACATCGTCGTCGTCGTGTGCCATACTCATCCAGCCTCGGAAGCAGTTCCATGCTCAGCAGACATTCATGTTGCCGTGGCGTTGCCGCTTGACGAATATGCAGTCAGTCCCCATCAGCACGCCCCGCAAGTCATTGGGGCCTAGATCCCCATGTGCATGCACATGGCAGTGGTTTGTATCACTAGCCATTGCCATTGTTGGGAGACCTGTGTAAGTGTATTGTGGCCGTGCCGTCCCAGCTTGACAGCTGGGCTGTGGCTCATGTGCTTGCTCAGTCATGTCAGTGATGTGTATGCGAAATTGCTATGTGTTGTGTTGCTTTGACATGTGTCCACTGCCATTTTCCCTAGGCGGAGATCGAACATTGACCGCCCATAACAATTGCTGGCGGACATGGACGATACAGAGGTCATTAGGAAGTTTCGGCTGGACAGGCCAACCCTGCATCGACTGTGTGCCATGTTGGAACCCCATCTCCGTCCCCGCAGGGTGTATCCGACAGCTGTCACCCCCACGGCTAAGGTGATGGCCGCCATGCATTTCTTCGCCACTGGGTCATTCCAGCACACAGTGGGCAGTGGAGGAGGGATGTTCCAGCCCATGTTCAGCAAGGTGCTGAGGGATGTACTGGCAGCCATGATGCTGTACCGAAACAGGTACATCCGCTTCCCCAGGGCTCGTGAATTGGCGGCAGTGAAGGGTGCATTCTATGCCCTTGGCAGAATCCCACACGTCGTTGGAGCCATTGACTGCACACATGTTGGCCTTGTTCCACCACAGGCCACTGAGCACCTGTACCGCAACAGGAAGCACACGCACTCCCTGAATGTGCAAGTGGTGTGCCTTGCGGACATGGTGATCACCCACGTGTGTGCAAAGTTCCCAGGCTCGGCCCATGACGCACACATAATGCGCAACAGCATCTTGCCACGACTAATGTCCAATCTGCAACAGGATCGTGGCTGTATTGTCGGTGAGTATGTGGAGTGGTGTAGCGTGCTGGTTGTGCGATGCTGTCCCCTGTCCAGTTGGAATAGCAACGGTTCTCTGTGTCCCTCACACCCAGGTGACTCTGCGTACCCGAATGGGGCATGGCTGCTCAGTCCATTGAGGAATCCTCGCACCCCAGCAGACGATCGCTACAATGAGGCACATGGGAGGACCAGACGTGTGGTCGAGCGTACCTTTGGCCTCCTCAAGTCCAGGTTCAGGTGCCTGGACCGCACCGGGGTGCGCTGGCGTACTCCCCACAGAAGGTGTGCCAGATAGTGGTGGCGTGCTGCATGCTGCACAATCTGGCCATTCGGAAGCAGATCCCCTCATCGTGGATGACGGAGATCAACCAGGGCCCCAGCCCGCAGACCAGGACAGCTCGAGTGAGGAGGACAGCGGAGAGGAGGAAGCTGGTAATGTGCGGCAGCAGCTCATCGCCCACTACTTCACTTGACGGTGAGTGTCCATGTACGACGGCTGATGTGGCTGTGTCTGTGCAGGTGTGTGTGTGCTGTGTCAAGGTGGCCGTTTGTTCACTGCGTGCTGTGTGTCAACGCTCCATGGCCAGGGTAGTATGCCACTGTTGGTGGCTGTGGCATTGTGCCCTATTGCTCTGTGCGATGTGTGTACATTGCTTGTAGTTGTTGACATGTACTGTGTGATGGGTGTGTGACACACTCATTGAATGTGCTCCTGTTCTGTCTCCCACCCCTAGGTCCCTACAGGCCCTCCGGTTCCATTGCCATGCCACGCATCAGGTGCCTTTCCGCCCAAGGTGGCCGTTGTATTCCGTACAAATAAAACACAGGGCACAAACAGCAGTTTGTGTAAGAGGTGCATTTATTTCAAACTGTGACATGTGATTGTGTGTAAGGTGATGACAAAAGTGGTGCGTGCAGTGACAATGAGCTGTCGGTCATGGCTGCGTGATGCTCAGGGTGTACCCACTGGTTCTATGTCCATAGTCCAACACACACATGCCATCCAGATGGCTGTGTGGAGTGGGATCGTAGTCCAAGTCAATGCAGTGGGTGGTCAAGGAAGGCTGGCTGGCTGCCTCACTTGCGTCTGGAGCGTGCGAAGTCCTCCCGGGAGATCTGTTTCCACTTCGGACGGCCCCTTCCACGTTTGCGAGGGGGGGTACCTGCTTGCGACATGCTGGTGGTTGAGGTGTGCTCACTGGCTGTGGACGCAGGGGAACTGGACACTGCTGCTCGACCCTGCGCCCCGGCAGGTGGTGGCGGAGGTGGAGCTGCTGTCCCTGGCTGTGACCTCACCGCCACCACCAGCTGGCCCATGAGGTCCACGAGTTGGCCCATACGGGCGTCCATGGACCTCAGCACCCCCAGCACCTCCCGCGTGTCTGAAGCAGACCTGACCCATTGTTCTTGGGCCTCTTCATAGGCCCCAAGGACTCTGGCCATTTGAGGCAGGGCATGGCTCCCAGGGGAGACTTGCGTTTCCCTGACCCTGCTCCTCCTACCAGTACTGCTGCCACCGGCCTGCCCACTAGCCACATTGCTCACCACGGTCCTCGCTGTGGCTCCCAGGGTGGATCCAGTCGGCCGGGCCACCACCTGCGCTGGGGCTGGTGCCAGCGAAGACGTGGTGGTGGTGGCGGCGGTGGTGGTCGGTGCGGCGATGGTGGCGGTTGCGGCAATGGTAGTGGCCGCAATGACCGTGGGTGTGGCCGCAATGACCGTGGGTGTGGCCGCAATGACCGTGGGTGTGGCCGCAACGACAGTGGCAGCAGGGGGCTGGGAATGTTCAGCAGCCCTGGATGATGGGTTGGTGGGTAGGAGGGGTCCTGGGGAGCGGCTGGGCCCTGCCACACCAGATGGGCCTGCTTGGTGGTCCGTGTCCGAAGAGGAGGACAGATCCTCCACATCCGTGTGTCCTCGTTGGGGGCTTGTAGGCTGGCTGTGCTGGCTGCTGTCTCCATCCCCAGCATCCAGCAGTTCGTCACCTGTGGAGAGAATGAGATTTGTTATTGTGTTGCACCTGGCAAAGTATGTATTTGTCGACTGACATTAACAGTTCGTGCAATCTCGTACATGGGTTTCCCGGAGGCGTGTGTGTGGCTGTAGCATTTGTAGTTGTGTGTGCTTGACAATGGGACTGTGTGCTGTGCACATGTGGCATGGGACGGATTGGCCATGCCGATGGGTGTGTTGCTGTGCCCCTACTTATTGTGACTCTGGTGTATGCGGGCTCCTGGCCCATCCTGGGTCTGGTTTGTACTTTGCTTTTGGTGTTCAGATGGGACGCTTAGGAACGCATATGGCAACATGGGGGCCATGCCCCAGATTCGCATTTGGGATGGAATATGCTTTTGGGGTACATGCTGTGAGCCATGGGTGCCGAACGTGACATGTGTTGTGGCAGCATGACAGTGCATAGTTTGAGGTGTGTGCATGCTTGACATGGCCTGCATATTTGCTGTCTGTTGTGATTACTGGACATGGCATTGGACGCATCGTTATGAGTGAGTGATGGTTGTGTGCCAGCCAACGTATTGCAGTTGTCCCATCTCCTTGGTGTGCGTGCTGCCCTGTGCCATGTGCATCACTGCAGTGCTCGGGGGGTGTGGCCCATGTTGTGTGTTGTTGCTCACAGTGTGTTGTGCGCTTCATTGACTTCTGGCACATGGTTGGTCATGGGCATGTATCTTAGCGTGACTGCTGTATGTGTGGCAGCTGTGCGGATGACATGCCTTTCATGAGACTGGGGCTGACGGATGGGATGGATGGTATGTTGTATGTGCATGGTGTGTCTGTGTGTTTGATGGGTTCAGTGGTGTTCGTGTGCATTTATGTTGTTCCGCTCTGTTGCGTCTAGTGTTGTTTGTCTTACATAGGCGTAGTTGTGGGGTGTGTGGTTGACAGGCAGTAGGGGCTACATGGACAGGACTTCAATGGTGTTTCGGTTGTGTGTGATGGGTTGCACAGTGGCTGCCGTGTGGTACTATATTCAGTGTGGCTTGTGCATGCAGACGTGGCTCCTTGGGTGTTGCTGTGTTTATGATGGGTCATGTGGGGTGTGAGTCTGTGGTTCATGTCCGTGTGCACATTGTTCACTTGTTCGTGACGGTGGGCGGTGCTGCGTGTTCGTCTGCTACGTGACATGTCCCATGTGTTGGTCGTGTTACGGTCCTCATGCCTCCAGTAATCCAGCCCTGTCCAGTTTCCCACCTGCAGGTTGTTCGTGCGTGCACTGTACTGGATGCCACATGGTTCTAAGCGGGGGTGCTCCATGTTGCAGGTCTGTGGGGGTGGGGGGTGTTGTGGGTCGTGGTGGTGGCTGGACACCCACTGACACCGATTGCTGTGGACCGTGATGTCTACCTTTCGGCTGTCGTTGTGCACTGCGGTGGCTGACACGTGGCTGTGGGGTGTGGGGGATGCTCCTCCTTGCTGTGCTGTGGGACTAGGGGCCTGGTGTGTTTTGTACTTGGGCTGTCCACCCTCCCACCCACTGCACTTTGTGTTCCTGACACTTACCTGTTACTTGTCGGTTAGTGCAGCTATGGCGGACACATGGGTGTGGTGGGTGCTCGTTGTGGCGCTTCTGGCATATTTGGGGACCTGTTGGTGGTTACGTGGCTGGCTGAGTGTACACATGTCCCCACGCATCTTACAGTTGTTCGGTTTGGGCTGTGTGTGGTGGTGTCTGTTGCATGTGTGTGTGATGTGTTGTGTATTGTGTGCTGGACATGGGGGTGTTTGTCCCTGGGAGCTGTGGCATGGTGGTAGTGCATGTGAGTACATAGCGGTGTACTGGTATACATTAGTTTGTACTTACCAGCCTCCACTCCCCCTGCTAATCCGGCGAGGATCTCGGGATGTATGATGACTCGCACCTTCTCCTCCCACGCTTTGAAGGTCTTGAAGAGCGCGGGATTCCCTCCGCCAGTGACGGCAGCCAGCTCTCTGTTCTTGCTCTCCTTCTTCTTGACCAGGCTCTTGACGTCATTCCACCGTTTGTTTATTTCGACTCTGTTCCTGGGCAAGGTCCCGACTGCATTGACCTGGTCTACGATCCGGTTCCACATTCTCTTTCTGGTGGCTAGTGGTGTGTGCTGGACCAGGTTCCCATAGATTTGTGGGTGCACCTTGATGATCTCGTCGACCATGACCGTCAGCTCCATGGGCGTGAACTTGGGCATTCTTTGTGGTGCCATGGTGTTTGTGGTGCTGATGCGGTGTGTGTTGTGTAATGTGCAGGGGGTTTGTGGTGCCGGTGTTTGGTGGTGGTGGTGGTGGTGGTGGTTGTGATGTGTGCGTTTCTGTGGTGTGCTGCTGTCCTTGCTGTGTCACTGTGTCCTCTCCTCTCCTCTCTAGTTTGCAATGTTGCAAGGGGTTGTGGTCTGTGGGAGTGCTGCTTTTGTACTTACCTATGTGGGTGTGTCCTCATGGTCTGTTGTTTTCAGGTGTGTTGTGTCTGGGGTTCTGGCCTTTGTAGTTTTTGTTTGTCCAGGGGGGTGTTTTCGGGATGTGTACTGTGCTTGTGTATTTGTGCGTGCCTTGCTGTGTGGACTTGTTGGCCATGTTGTGTGCGATTGTTTTTGTCAGCGGATGGTTTCTGTGCAGGGACGTGGGCGCCATGGCTTCTGCCGTGTCGATTCTCATCGGCGTTGTTTGCGCTGGCGGGCGGTATATTTGTAGTTTTCCCGCGCTCATGGCGGTGCGATCGTAATCTCACGTGCGGTGTGTCGGCCGTGAGGGCGGGCGGTTTTGTGTTGTCGTGCGTGTTTCCGTCCGTGGCGGGCGGTTTGACTCCGACTCGGACGATGGCGGGCGGTATCTTGTGTGATTTTTCCGCCGATGGCGGTTTTCGGTTTGTGTAATCGTAATGGCGTGGTCGGTGTTCAGACGGTGTGTGCGGGCGGATTTTTGCCGCTTCCATGCCTGGCGGATTTTTTACGCCGGGTATCGTAATGGGCCCCATAATTACCAATAGAAAATGTATTAACAATAAATTAATAATAAATACCAATAAATAATAATTAATAAATATTAATTACTAAATAATAAATATTGAACAATAAAATATTTTTAATAACAAAAAACATATACATTATTAAAACTTAATTACCAATTAACTAATATTAAACAATTAAATGCTTTTTTATACCAATAATAATAATAATTAAACATTAATTATCAATTAATAAATAATTCTTAATATATTAATTACATTTATCAATAAATAATATTTAATAATATTTAATTACCAATTAATGATAAAACAACAATAAATTAATTTTTAGAACCAAAAAATTGTAATTTAAAAAAATTACCTATTAATAATTAATATCCAATAAATTAATTATCAATACCCAAAAATAAATTTAATAATTACTTAATTAGATTTCAATTACTTCCAAAAGTATTCCCCTATAAACGCACAACACACTCCAATGATAAAATAATACACTTAACATAATGATCAATTAATCAATTAATAAAAATTAATAACTAATTAATAATAATTAATTACCAATTAATAATGATTGATTACCAATTATCAATTAATTAACAATAATATAATTATCAATACCAATTAATTAAAATAAATTATAAGTTAATTACATTTAAATTACATGATCAATTAATCAATAAAAAAATAATCACCAATTAATAAAAATTAATTACCAATTATTAATTAATTAACAATTATATAATTATCAATACCAATTAATTAAAATAAATTATAAGTTAATTACATTTAAATTACATGATCAATTAATCAATAAAAAAAAAATCACCAATTAATAAAAATTAATTACCAATTATTAATTAATTAACAATTATATAATTATCAATAACAATTAATTAAAATAAATTATAACTTAATTACATTTAAATTACATAATAATCAATTAATCAATTAATACAAATTTATAACCAATTAATACAAATTAATTACCAATTATTAATTAATTAACAATAATATAATTATCAATACCAATTAATTAAAATAAATTATAACTTAATTACAATTAAATTACTTCCCACCCTATTCCCCTATAAACCCACAACCCGCTACAGAACTTAAACGCAAAAAATAATTAAAATTAATTCATAATTCCTAAAAATTAATAATTAATTTAGTATAATTAAATTACTTCCCACCCTATTCCCCTATAAACCCACAACCCGCTACAGTACAAAAAAAAAAAAATTACTTAAAACTTTTTTTTATTAACATATAAAAATTGTATACATATATTTTTAAACAAGTAGAACACTTAACAAAAACACATATAACACATACATATTAAAAACATAACAAAATACATAACAATAATACAAATATCGATATTAGTAACATCGATATATTTGATTTCGATATTACTAACTTCGATATTATTTACAACGATATTAAAAAATTCGATATTACTTACCTTAGGGTCGATATTCTGTCCATCGATATTCTTCACATCGATATTCTGTCCCTTCGATATTTTAACTTCGATATTATTGTATATCGATATATTATTTTCGATATTTTGACTGCTCACCGTAGCCAAGACATGAGATGGTAATTGCAAAGCTGGCACGTTAGCTGCCCATCCCTCCGTGCCCAGAGCGGGTTGAAGTTGAGGATTGGAAGGGCTAGCAGCCTCATGTAAGTGATTCTGTTGCGAGGCTGGGGTTGGAGGAGGTATTTGAAGTATGGTTGGGCTTTCCCCTTGATGTACGAGGCTAAAGCTGTAAAGAGGGGCTTATGTGCAATATCTCTCTCGTATGATGCTTGAATGATTTGTTCTTTTATTGTTGTTTTCCACATTGACAAAGGGATGCTTGGATTAGACAGGTTTGTTATATGGATCTTTAGTGTGCCTGTTGCTAAGTGCAGCTGTGAGTGCCAAGGGGAATGCTCATCGGCAAATATAGATTGTAGTTGTGCTTTCAGGGATTGAGCTGGAGCACGCAGGATACGGATGAAGTATTTCACTAAGTCACCAAGACAGTGAAGGACTGCGCTTGTCAGACCCAGCTCCAGCTTCAGCCTGACCCTCCTTGCATGCTGGGGAAAGGAGAATATTTTCTTGTAGGCCGTTATTTGATAATTCGTAAGACATAGGCCCGTTTTTCCTGGAAAGGCTAGGTGGCCATAAGACAGTGCTGGCAGCAATTTGGCACATAGGACATTTAGTATTGGCTCTGCTGTTGGGCTGTGCAGTTGGCTGTTTAGGCATCTCAGGCTATGTATGACCCAGACTCCCTTAGACCTGAATTGCTTGAGATGGGCCACTTGGTTTGCCCTTTCGTTGAACCAGACTCCCAGATAGTTGTAGCTGGTACAGGTTGTGATTACGCAGTCCGCCTATTCGTCAAAGCATGGATTTCTTATATGGGTGGTTGCCGAAAACCATTACTTTGGCTTTTGACTGGTTCACCAGGAGTTTATTCGTCGTGTTGTATGTGTTGAGGGCGTTGAGGGCTCTTTGTAGACCCATTCTTGTTTAGTCCATGATGATGTCATCAGCATATTGCAGGGTCTGGAGACATGAGCCCCCGAGTTTTGGGGCAACCAGGCTTGCGCCTGCCAAGAATTTTGGCAGATCAGCAGTGTAAAGATTAAAAAGTAGTGGGGCTAGTACACAGCCTTGTTTTAGGCCATTTTTTGATGTGATTTTTGCAGATACTGTCATAGCCATGGTTTTGATCCTCATCCAGCACTCCTGTTGAAGTGACATTAATGCTGTAAGAAGCTTGGGGGGTCTCCCCCAGGAATTTAGTTTGTGCCATAAAGTTCCCCAGTCTACTCTGTCAAACACCGCACTGTAATCCACAAAGCAGCAGAACAGAGGTAGCTGTTTGTCCTGAGTTGCTCTCCACAATAAGTATGCCAGCGCTATAATGTTGTCTGTTGTTGAACAGTCTGATCTGAATCCTAACTGGGTATGGGGAAGGATGCTTCTTTCGGTGGCCCAGGTTTCCAGTTTAGCCAGTAGGATACGGGCAGAGGCCTTAGTTTCGATGTCCAATAGAGCTATTAGCCAATAGTTGGCCGGGTTTGAGCGATTACCCTTTCTGTAGATTGGGTGCAGTATTGATCCCTGCCATGTGGCTGGAATAGTGGCTGTGAGAAAGGCATGGTTAAGAAGCGACATGAGAAGCCCTGCCCAAAAAATTGGGCTGATTTAAAAACTGCTGCAGGTATTCCATTAGGTCCTGGCGCACCGTCGCTCCTCATTTGTTTGTCACAGTTTGTCTCATTTGTTTCTCGCAATAGTGATCATGCGGGTATTTCATTCTGCACTGGCTACAGCCACTTAACTATGTGCTCTCCCATTGACTATAATCTTCTCCAGACCACAGACTGTGCTTAATGAGGGGACCCCAAGTAGGATGGACCTAGCTGCATTCACTGAGGCTTTGCCGATTTAATGGTACATCAATTACCTAAACATTGAGACAGCACTACTGGGCTACTAACTTGTAGACTGCAAGTCACTCAGACATCAAGGGCAAGCAATTCTATGACCGAGCTACCCTAACAACTCCACAAAAGTCCATTTGAGCAGTTGACTGAATGAAACAAAATTTCTGAGCTACAGTGGATGGCCGCTCTGAGGGGCTGCAGCAACGGTACATTTGCACAGGACCAAAGTTTCTTTTTTTCTATCAGTGGGGCATGATCCAGCATATTACGCTAAAATTACGTTACATATAAGTGAAGAATGACAGACCAACAAATCAAGCCTACTGCTTTAACTGATCTGAATTCTTCACCTCCATAACTTGAAGACAGATTCCACACAAGCGTCTATGTTGTCCTTTCACGCTTTCTGGTCATGTGTGGTTGCAGACTCAGTGGAGCTGGTGCCTCCTGGGACCCCTTTGATTTGACTGACAAAGACCCTCTCATTTGCTGGAGCCCAGGGTTCAGATTTATCAGATATATCCCACTCAGAGTTGAAATCTTAGACGGAGAAGGAAAAGAGATGTATTACATAGTAAATAGCTGAAAGCCAAAGTCAGTGTTGGAAACTTTCAAAAGAGGAAACGCCAGCGCTTCCATTCGTGGAGTGAAAGTAGCAGTTTTAGGGCGGGAGGCAGTGACAGGGCAAAGTTATTGAAATCAAGGCGCAGGAGTTGTCTTTGTCCGTTCATGGGGCCGACTGTTTTTAGGTCTCGCAGACCTGCGTTGCAGCGCGCATGCGCTGCTCGCTCTGCGAGGCTTTTTGTAATCAAGTAGATTTCAGAAGGGGACTTGAAGCCCCGCCCATCATTCCTATTGGCTGGCGTCATCGTTTATGCTAAACAGTGGCCTCCGATTGAAAATGAGGCTTCTTTGTTACCGCCCTGTCTCCTTCTCGGACGGCCCATCCGGACTCGATCTTTTACTTGCGGCGTGGCACGGTCTCCTTCATAAGTCGGTAGGCACTACATTTTTATCATTCGGCTAAACAAGCGGCTGCCTCGGTATCATGTCGGTGTTCCTAAACGACTCTCATATATTTTTTTTTTAAATCATTTGCAGTTTTCTTTGCACGCAGGAATTTTTACACGCACTGCGTGGCTGAAAGGAGGAGCAAAGGGCGCTAGGTGTTAAGGAGGAAGGCGCTCACTGTTGGCCATCTGGATTTAAAACGTGCAGAAATGACCTGAACTCCAAAAATATAAGAGAAAATTGTAAACCGATCCTCGATTTTCTCCCTCCATGTGTGAGACTTCTGAAACGCCAGTGGGGTTGGGACAGAGTCAATCGCATGTTCGGATTTGAATGCTGGCCGTTGTCCGCGTTTTTCCTTCCATGCCAGGCCGTTATCATGTCTGTGTTCCTAAACGACTCTCATATATTTTTTTAAATCATTTGCAGTTTTCTTTTTATCAGTAGGGTAGCCAGTGTGACATGGCTTGATCACACACTGGCTCCCAGCCATGCCCTTTTTCACTGACCTTGCCTCCAAATAGCACGCAGGAATTTTTACACGCACTGCGTGGCTGAAAGGAGGAGCAAAGGGCGCTGGGTGTTAAGGAGGGAGGCGGTCATTGTTGGCCATCTGGATTTAACACGTGCAGAAACGACCTGGACTCCAAAAATATACGAGAAAACTGTAAACTGATCCTCGCTTTTCTCCCTCCATGTGGGAGACTTCTGAAACGCCAGTGGGGTTGGGTCAGAGTCAGTCACATGTTGGGATTTGAATGCTGGCCGTTGTCCGCGCTTTTCCTTCTATGCCAGGCCGTTATCATGTCAGTGTTCCTAAACGACTCATATATTTTTTTTAAATCATTTGGAGTTTTCTTTGCACGCAGGAATTTTTACACGCACTGCACGGCTGAAAGGAGGAGCAAAGGGCACTGCTCTAGAGCCACAGAACCAGGTCAGCAGAGCTGCTCTAGAGCCAGAGAGCCAGGTCAGCAGAGCTGAGAATCAGGTCAGCAGAGCCGTTGTAGAGCCAGAGAACCAGGTCAGCAAAGCCGTTGTAGAGCCAGAGAACCAGGTCAGCAGAGCCGCTCTAGAGCCAGAGAACTAGGTCAGCAGAGCTGCTCTAGAGCCAGAGAACCAGGTCAGAAGAGCTGCTCTAGAGCCAGAGAACCAGGTCAGCAGAGCTGCTGTAGAGCCAGAGAACCAGGTCAGCAGAGCAGAGCCGCTCTAGAGCCAGGGAACCAGGTCAGCAGAGCCGCTCTAGAGCCAGAGAACCAGGTCAGCAGAGCTGCTCTAGAGCCAGAGAACCAGGTCAGCAGAGCTGCTCTAGAGCCAGAGAACCAGGTCAGAAGAGCTGCTCTAGAGCCAGAGAACCAGGTCAGCAGAGCTGCTGTAGAGCCAGAGAACCAGGTCAGCAGAGCAGAGCCGCTCTAGAGCCAGAGAACCAGGTCAGCAGAGCTGCTCTAGAGCCAGAGAACCAGGTCAGCAGAGCTGCTCTAGAGCCAGAGAACCAGGTCAGCAGAGCTGCTCTGAGCCAGAGAACCAGGTCAGCAGAGCTGCTCTAGAGCCAGAGAACCAGGTCAGCAGAGCCGCTGTATAGCCAGAGAACCAGGTCAGCAGAGCTGCTGTATAGCCAGAGAACCAGGTCAGCAGAGCTGCTGCAGAGCCAGAAAACCAGGTCAGCAGAGCCGCTCTAGAGCCTGAGAACCAGGTCAGCAGAGCCGCTCTAGAGCCTGAGAACCAGGTCAGCAGAGCTGCTGAAGAGCCAGAGAACCAGGTCAGCAGAGCTGCTGTAGAGCCAGAGAACCAGGTCAGCAGAGCGGCTGAAGAGCCTGAGAAACAGGTCAGCAGAGCTGTTGTAGAGCCAGAGAACCAGGTCAGCAGAGCTGTTGTAGAGCCAGAGAACCAGGTCAGCAGAGCTGCTCTAGAGCCAGAGAACCAGGTCAGCAGAGCTGCTGTAGAGCCTGAGAACCAGGTCAGCAGAGCGGCTGTAGAGCCTGAGAACCAGGTCAGCAGAGTCGTTGTAGAGCCAGAGAACCAGGTCAGCAGAGCCACTCTAGAGCCAGAGAACCAGGTCAGCAGAGCTGCTCTAGAGCCAGAGAACCAGATCAGCAGACCTGCTCTTGAGCCAGAGAACTAGGTCAGCAGAGCTGCTGTAGAGCCAGAGAACCAGGTCAGCAGAGCCGCTGTAGAGCAAGAGAACCAGGTCAGCAAAGCTGCTCTAGAGCCAGAGAACCAGGTCAGCAGAGCTGCTCTAGAGCCAGAGAACCAGGTCAGAAGAGCTGCTCTAGAGCCAGAGAACCAGGTCAGCAGAGCTGCTGTAGAGCCAGAGAACCAGGTCAGCAGAGCAGAGCCACTCTAGAGCCAGAGAACCAGGTCAGCAGAGCCGCTCTAGAGCCAGAGAACCAGGTCAGCAGAGCTGCTGTAGAGCCAGAGAACCAGGTCAGCAGAGCTGCTCTAGAGCCAGAGAACCAGGTCAGCAGAGCTGCTCTAGAGCCAGAGAACCAGGTCAGCCAAGCCACTGTATAGCCAGAGAACCAGGTCAGCAGAGCTGCTGTATAGCCAGAGAACCAGGTCAGCAGAGCTGATGTAGAGCCAGAAAACCAGGTCAGCAGAGCCGCTCTAGAGCCTGAGAACCAGGTCAGCAGAGCCGCTCCAGAGCCTGAGAACCAGGTCAGCAGAGCTGCTGAAGAGCCAGAGAACCAGGTCAGCAGGGCTGCTGTAGAGCCAGAGAACCAGGTCAGCAGAGCGGCTGTAGAGCCTGAGAAGCAGGTCAGCAGAGCCATTGTAGAGCCAGAGAACCAGGTCGGCAGAGCTGTTGTAGAGCCAGGGAACCAGGTGAGCAGAGCTGCTCTAGAGCCAGAGAACCAGGTCAGCAGAGCGGCTGTAGAGCCTGAGAACCAGGTCAGCAGAGCGGCTGTAGAGCCTGAGAACCAGGTCAGCAGAGCCGTTGTAGAGCCAGAGAACCAGGTCAGCTGAGCCACTCTAGAGCCAGAGAACCAGGTCAGAAGAGCTGCTCTAGAGCCAGAGAACCAGGTCAGCAGAGCTGCTGTAGAGCCAGAGAACCAGGTCAGCAGAGCTGCTGTAGAGCCAGAGAACCAGGTTGGCAGAGCTGCTGTAGAGCCAGAGAACCAGGTCAGCAGAGCTGCTCTAGAGCCAGAGAACCAGGTCAGCAGAGCTGCTCTAGAGCCAGAGAACCAGGTCAGCAGAGCTGCTCTAGAGCCAGAGAACCAGGTCAGCAGAGCTGCTGTAGAGCCAGAGAACCAGGTCAGCAGAGCTGCTCTAGAGCCAGAGAACCAGGTCAGCAGAGGCGCTGTATAGCCAGAGAACCAGGTCAGCAGAGCTGCTGTAGAGCCAGAGAACCAGGTCAGCAGAGCTGCTGTAGAGCCAGAGAACCAGGTCAGCAGAGCTGCTGTAGAGCCAGAGAACCAGGTCAGCAGAGCTGCTGTATAGCCAGAGAACCAGGTCAGCAGAGCGGCTGTAGAGCCTGAGAACCAGGTCAGCAGAGCCGCTGTAGAGCCAGAGAACCAGGTCAGCAGAGCTGTTGTAGAGCCAGAGAACCAGGTCAGCAGAGCTGCTCTAGAGCCAGAGAACAAGGTCAGCAGAGCGGCTGTAGAGCCTGAGAACCAAGTCAGCAGAGCCGTTGTAGAGCCAGAGAACCAGGTCAGCAGAGCCGCACTAGAGCCAGAGAACCAGGTCAGCAGAGCAGCTCTAGAGCCAGAGAACCAGGTCAGCAGAGCTGCTCTAGAGCCAAAGAACCAGGTCAGCAGAGCTGATGTAGAGCCAGAGAACCAGGTCAGCAGAGCTGCTGTAGAGCCAGAGAACCATGTCAGAAGAGCGGCTGTTGAGCCTGAGAACCAGGTCAGTAGAGCCGTTGTAGAGCCAGAGAACCAGGTCAGCAGAGCCGCTCTAGAGCCAGAGAACCAGGTCAGCAGAGCTGCTCTTGAGCCAGAGAGCCAGGTCATCAGAGCTGCTCTTGAGCCAGAGAGCCAGGTCAGCAGAGCTGCTCTTGAGCCAGAGAACCAGGTCAGCAGAGCTGCTCTTGAGCCAGAGAACCAGGTCAGCAGAGCTGCTCTAGAGCTAGAGAACCAGGTTGGCAAGCTGCTCTAGAGCCAGAGAACCAGGTCAGCAGAGCTGCTGTAGAGCCAGAGAACCAGGTCAGCAGAGCTGCTGTAGAGCCAGAGCACCAGGTCAGCAGAGCCGCTGTAGAGCCAGAGAACCAGGTCAGCAGAGCCGCTGTAGAGCCAGAGAACCAGGTCAGCAGAGCTGTTGTAGAGCCTGAGACCCAGGTCAGCAGAGCCGTTGTAGAGCCTGAGACCCAGGTCAGCAGAGCCGTTGTAGAGCTAGAGAACCAGGTCAGCAGAGCCGCTCTAGAGCCAGAGAACCAGGTCAGCAGAGCTGCTGTAGAGCCAGAGAACTAGGTCAGCAGAGCCGCTCTAGAGCCAGAGAACCAGGTCAGCAGAGCTGCTCTAGAGCCAGAGAACCAGGTCAGCAGAGCTGCTCTAGAGCCAGAGAACCAGGTCAGCAGAGCTGCTCTAGAGCCAGAGAACCAGGTCAGCAGAGCTGCTCTAGAGCCAGAGAACCAGGTCAGCAGAGCTGCTCTAGAGCCAGAGAACCAGGTCAGCAGAGCTGCAGTAGAGCCAGAGAACCAGGTCAGCAGAGGCGTTGTATAGCCAGAGAACCAGGTCAGCAGAGCTGCTGTAGAGCCAGAGAACCAGGTCAGCAGAGCCGTTGTAGAGCCAAAAGAACCAGGTCAGCAGAGCTGCTCTAGAGCCAGAGAACCAGGTCAGCAGAGCTGCTCTAGAGCCAGAGAACCAGGTCAGCAGAGCTGCTGTAGAGCCAGAGCACCAGGTCAGCAGAGCTGCTCTAGAGCCAGAGAACCAGGTCAGCAGAGGCGCTGTATAGCCAGAGAACCAGGTCAGCAGAGCTGCTGTAGAGCCAGAGAACCAGGTCAGCAGAGCTGCTGTAGAGCCAGAGAACCAGGTCAGCAGAGCTGCTGTAGAGCCAGAGAACCAGGTCAGCAGAGCGGCTGTAGAGCCGGAGAACCAGGTCAGCAGAGCCGCTGTAGAGCCAGAGAACCAGGTCAGCAGAGCTGTTGTAGAGCCAGAGAACCAGGTCAGCAGAGCTGCTCTAGAGCCAGAGAACAAGGTCAGCAGAGCGGCTGTAGAGCCTGAGAACCAAGTCAGCAGAGCCGTTGTAGAGCCAGAGAACCAGGTCAGCAGAGCTGCACTAGAGCCAGAGAACCAGGTCAGCAGAGCTGCTCTAGAGCCAGAGAACCAGGTCAGCAGAGCTGCTCTAGAGCCAGAGAACCAGGTCAGCAGAGCTGATGTAGAGCCAGAGAACCAGGTCAGCAGAGCTGCTGTAGAGCCAGAGAACCATGTCAGCAGAGCGGCTGTTGAGCCTGAGAACCAGGTCAGTAGAGCCATTGTAGAGCCAGAGAACCAGGTCAGCAGAGCCGCTCTAGAGCCAGAGAACCAGGTCAGCAGAGCTGCTCTTGAGCCAGAGAGCCAGGTCAGCAGAGCTGCTCTTGAGCCAGAGAACCAGGTCAGCAGAGCTGCTCTTGAGCCAGAGAACCAGGTCAGCAGAGCTGCTCTAGAGCTAGAGAACCAGGTTGGCAAGCTGCTCTAGAGCCAGAGAACCAGGTCAGCAGAGCTGCTGTAGAGCCAGAGAACCAGGTCAGCAGAGCTGCTGTAGAGCCAGAGCACCAGGTCAGCAGAGCCGCTGTAGAGCCAGAGAACCAGGTTAGCAGAGCCGCTGTGGAGCCAGAGAACCAGGTCAGCAGAGCTGTTGTATAGCCTGAGACCCAGGTCAACAGAGCCGTTGTAGAGCCTGAGACCCAGGTCAGCAGAGCCGTTGTAGAGCTAGAGAACCAGGTCAGCAGAGCCGCTCTAGAGCCAGAGAACCAGGTCAGCAGAGCTGCTGTAGAGCCAGAGAACTAGGTCAGCAGAGCCGCTCTAGAGCCAGAGAACCAGGTCAGCAGAGCTGCTCTAGAGCCAGAGAACCAGGTCAGCAGAGCTGCTCTAGAGCCAGAGAACCAGGTCAGCAGAGCTGCTCTAGAGCCAGAGAACCAGGGCAGCAGAGCCGCTCTAGAGCCGGAGAACCAGGTCAGCAGAGCTGCTCTAGAGCCAGAGAACCAGGTCAGCAGAGCCGCTCTAGAGCCAGAGAACCAGGTCAGCAGAGCTGCTGTAGAGCCAGAGAACCGGGTCAGCAGAGCTGCTGTAGAGCCAGAGAACCAGGTCAGCAGAGCTGCTCTAGAGCCAGAGAACCAGGTCAGCAGAGCCGCTCTAGAGCCAGAGAACCAGGTCAGCAGAGCTGCTGTAGAGCCAGAGAACCAGGTTAGCAGAGCTGCTGTAGAGCCGAGAACCAGGTCAGCAGAGCTGCTCTAGAGCCTGAGAACAAGGTCAGCAGAGCTGCTCTGGAGCCAGAGAGCCAGGTCGGCAAGCTGCTCTAGAGCCAGAGAACCAGGTCAGCAGAGCCGCTGTAGAGCCAGAGAACCAGGTCAGCAGAGCCGTTGTAGAGCCTGAGACCCAGGTCAGCAGAGCCGTTGTAGAGCTAGAGAACCAGGTCAGCAGAGCCGCTCTAGAGTCAGAGAACCAGGTCAGCAGAGCTGCTGTAGAGCCAGAGAACTAGGTCAGCAGAGCCGCTCTAGAGCCAGAGAACCAGTTCAGCAGAGCTGCTCTAGAACCAGAGAACCAGGTCAGCAGAGCTGCTCTAGAGCCAGAGAACCAGGTCAGCAGAGCTGCTCTAGAGCCAGAGAACCAGGTCAGCAGAGCTGCTCTAGAGCCAGAGAACCAAGTCAGCAGAGCCGCTCTAGAGCCAGAGAACCAGGTCAGCAGAGCTGCTCTAGAGCCAGAGAACCAGGTCAGCAGAGCTGCCCTAAAGCCAGAGAACCAGGTCAGTAGAGCTGCTGTAGAGCCAGAGAACCAGGTCAGCAGAGCTGCTCTAGAGCCAGAGAACCAGGTCAGCAGAGCTGCTGTAGAGCCGAGAACCAGGTCAGCAGAGCTGCTCTAGAGCCTGAGAACCAGGTCAGCAGAGCTGCTCTAGAGCCAGAGAGCCAGGTCGGCAAGCTGCTCTAGAGCCAGAGAACCAGGTCAGCAGAGCCGCTGTAGAGCCAGAGAACCAGGTCAGCAGAGCCGTTGTAGAGCCTGAGACCCTGGTCAGCAGAGCCGCTGTAGAGCCGGAGAACCAGGTCAGCAGAGCTGCTGTAGAGCCAGAGAACCAGGTCAGCAGAGCCGCTTTAGAGCCAGAGAACCAGGTCAGCAGAGCCGCTGTAGAGCCTGAGATCCAGGTCAGCAGAGCCGCTGTAGAGCCAGAGAACCAGGTCAGCAGAGCCGCTGTAGAGCCAGAGAACCAGGTCAGCAGAGCCGCTGTAGAGCCAGAGAACCAGGTCAGCAGAGCTGCTGTAGAGCCAGAAAACCAGGTCAGCAGAGCCGCTCTAGAGCCTGAGAACCAGGTCAGCAGAGCCGCTCTAGAGCCTGAGAACCAGGTCAGCAGAGCTGCCCTAAAGCCAGAGAACCAGGTCAGTAGAGCTGCTGTAGAGCCAGAGAACCAGGTCAGCAGAGCTGCTCTAGAGCCAGAGAACCAAGTCAGCAGAGCCGTTGTAGAGCGAGAGAACCAGGTCAGCAGAGCTGCTCTAGAGCCAGAGAACCAAGTCAGCAGAGCCGTTGTAGAGCCAGAGAACCAGGTCAGCAGAGCTGCTCTAGAGCCAGAGAACCAGGTCAGCAGAGCCGCTGTAAAGCCAGAGAACCAGGTCAGCAGAGCTGCTGTAGAGCCAGAGAACCAGGTCAGCAAAGCTGCTGTAGAGCCAGAAAATCAGGTCAGCAGAGCCGCTCTTGAGCCTGAGAACCAGGTCAGCAGAGCTGCTGTAGAGCGAGAGATGCAGGTCAGCAGAGCTGCTTAAGAGCCAGAGAACCAGGTCAGCAGAGCTGCTGTAGAGCCAGAGAACCAGGTCAGCAGAGCTGATGTAGAGGCAGAGAACCAGGTCAGCAGAGCGGCTGTAGAGCCTGAGAACCAGGTCAGCAGAGCTGCTGTAGAGCCAGAGAACCAGGTCAGCAGAGCTGCTGTAGAGCCAGAGAACCAGGTCAGCAGAGCTGCTGTAGAGCCAGAGAACCAGGTCAGCAGAGCTGCTCTAGAGCCAGAGAACCAGGTCAGCAGAGCTGCTCTAGAGCCAGAGAACCAGGTCAGCAGAGCTGCTGTAGTGCCAGAGAACCAGGTCAGCAGAGCTGCTGTAGAGCCAGAGAACCACCTCAGAGCTGCTCTGGAGCCTGAGAACCAGGTCAGCAGAGCTGCTCTAGAGCCAGAGAACCAGGTCAGCAAGCTGCTTTAGAGCCTGAGAACCAAGTCAGCAGAGCTGCTGTAGAGCCAGAGAACCAGGTCAGCAGAGCTGCCCTAAAGCCAGAGAACCAGGTCAGCAGAGCTGCTGTAGAGCCAGAGAACCAGGTCAGCAGAGCCGCTGTAGAGCCTGAGAACCAGGTCAGCAGAGCTGCTGTAGTGCCAGAGAACCAGGTCAGCAGAGCTGCTGTAGAGCCAGAGAACCAGGTCAGCAGAGCTGCTGTAGAGCCAGAGAACCAGGTCAGCAGAGCTGCTGTTGAGCCAGAGAACCAGGTCAGCAGAGCTGCTGTAGAGCCGGAGAACCAGGTCAGCAGAGCTGCTGTAGAGCCAGAGAACCAGGTCAGCAGAGCCGCTCTAGAGCCAGAGAACCAGGTCAGCAGAGCCGCTGTAGAGCCTGAAATCCAGGTCAGCAGAGCCACTGTAGAGCCATAGAACCAGGTCAGCAGAGCCGCTGTAGAGCCAGAGAACCAGGTCAGCAGAGCCGCTGTAGAGCCAGAGAACCAGGTCAGCAGAGCTGCTGTAGAGCCAGAAAACCAGGTCAGCAGAGCCGCTCTAGAGCCTGAGAACCAGGTCAGCAGAGCTGCTGTAGAGCCAGAGAACCAGGTCAGCAGAGCTGCTGTAGAGCCAGAGAACCAGGTCAGCAGAGCTGCTGTAGAGCCAGAGAACCAGGTCAGCAGAGCTGCTGTAGAGCCAGAGAACCAGGTCAGCAGAGCTGCTGTAGAGCCAGAAAACCAGGTCAGCAGAGCTGCTCTAGAGCCTGAGATCCAGGTCAACAGAGCTGCTGTAGAGCCAGAGAACCAGGTCAGCAGAGCTGCTGTAGAGCGAGAGAACCAGGTCAGCAGAGCCGCTGTAGAGCCTGAGAACCAGGTCAGCAGACCTGCTGTAGAGCCAGAGAACCAGGTCAGCAGAGCTGCTGTAGAGCCAGAGAACCAGGTCAGCAGAGCTGCTGTAGAGCCAGAGAAAAAGGGCAGCAGAGCTGTTGTAAAGCCTGAGACCCAGGTCAGAACAGGTGCTGCAGGGACTGGAGGGGTACAAACGTAATCGGACACAGAAGAGGTGCAATGATGCAGCGTAATATCGCACATTCTATCGCAATATTTTGCTATTTTGTCATTTTACAACACAGTAGTACTGTCTGGGCAAACGTTTCTCCTCATTAGCAGCACTCTAACACCCGAATACAGCCGTCAGCAATGAAATGGTGACAGTTAATCTTTGCAAAGCGTCTGTCCCCCGGGGGACCACGGCTGATGCTTTTTAAAGCCTCTTTTGATCCATCTGAGCTAGAATCAATGTTTGCAACTGATACAGAAGATCTGAATCATGCGGCAAGTGTGGAAAATATGTAAATACTCCGAGAACGCGGCGGCCACAATATTGCATTATTCCAGTGGTCCTGCCTATGAGCAAAGACTTGTAGTGTAATGGCCTTGATTTACTGACTGTGTTGTAAATCCATGGAACTGTCCCCCAGAAGAATATTTGGGCAAAAAATAACCTTGAAGTACTGATTCTGTGGTACTGATAAAGTAAGGGTAAAAGTGGAGGCCATGCAAGGTCACTGAAGTCAGGAAGGAATGGGCAGTTCTGGACAGCATTGTCATTCTCCAGGTAGGAATTCCCATGCAGGGCAACGCCAAGTAGCTGGGATGAAACAAGCATTTGCAATGCAATAGGTCTCTCATTTACGCAAGTTGAAGCTATTGGCATTGTAAATGACAATGTCTTTGATTTATGTTTTAAAAACCAAAACATAAATAAAAGGCATTGTCATTTACAATGCCAATAGCTCAAACTTGCGTAAATGCGAGACCTATTGCATTGCAAATGCTTGTTTTTTGTTGGCCTTGAGGGTCAAGCAGAAATCTCAGGAATCATTCTGAAGTTAATATAGGAAGTAGTCTGCTTTTAACATGCAGCAGCACGTTTCTGCTCTGGGGACAACAGAGAAGACCAACACTCCAGTAGCTTCCTACTAAAGCCAGAGCTACGTACAAAACAGCATGCATCAAACAATAGGCTCTTCACACATCTAATTCCCATTAATTGGCTTTCAAGTTTAAACTTTTAGCCAGTGGATCTAGACTACCATGGAACGCCGAAGCTCTGCTTCTAGAACCCCTGACCTTTATAAAGGAATGATTTAAGGTCCTACCGTTTTCAGGGAGTGCGACCAGAGTCTGGGTCTTTTTAACTCCGAACTTACGCACCACTACCTCACTGGCAATCTTTAGATCTGAACAGAAATCCATTCTCTCCGAAAGACATTTTAGCTAATTTCTCTTTTCCCTACATCACCTAGTATGCTATGCTCTGCACTGAGATACGCCTCGAAAATTACCTCTCTGTATTGATTTTATTTGGCGCCTTCCAAGCCTTGCATGCTTCATTGTGTTACTTAGTATTTGTGGATGTTTTCATTCCGTTACTCAATATTTATGGCTATGTAATTTTTGTGCCTGATTTAATGCTTCTTCTATTGTAAAGTGCTCTAACACCTGAATGTATGTACAACAAGACTTACCTTTCTACCACAATATTATTTGTCACCTTCCCAGCCTTGCACATGTTTTCATTCTGCAACTCATTAGTTATGACTGTATGGTATATGTGCCCTGTGTAATACTATAATTGTATTGCTTTGGGTAATATCCACGCTATATAAAACAGCACAAATAAATATGTTATGTAGCCATCAGATGGACACAGCAGGCACGTCACCTCTCATGATGAAGTAAAACTACACTCACAACTTGCATCATCAAGACGCTTGCTTTGTTGCCCTTGTCTGCCAGTCCGCGGAGGAAATCGGTCAATGGACCTGCTGCCCATGGGGGAGACAGAAAGGGTCTTGTTTCACCTTCAACAGGTGCTAGTGGGTCCCACGCAGAAATTAAACACTGTATCTATTTCGAACATAGGTGCTACATGATTCCCTGATGATCATAAAATCATGGTTGTCCCCTGAATTGCATACTAACACACCTAGACAGAGTTTTGCAGTCACTCAGATGATTCAATTTATATTTGAAAAAATAGTATTTTAAAAGTTTAAATTTAATCTAATTTCAAATCTAGTTTCACATGTACGTTCCAGGCTGGCCCATATTTTGCAGACTTATTCAAATTCATGAAACCATTTGAGAGTCATTTGAAATAAATTGTGATTTTGGTTCAATGAACTGCAAAGGCGTATCATTAAAAGTGATTATTTATCTTTAGTTAGGAACACTGAAACACACATCATAAAGACTGCATGCCGCCTAAGGAAGGCAGGGAGGTCCATTTACCTGAGAATAACTCCATAGAAATATAGCCCAATAGGCATTTTATAGACGACCTGAGTGGCTGCAACATATTTAAGCTTCGTTAAATAACGGCAATGTGCTCTACACCTAGCTGCAGACTCCTGTGTTAGACAGGGAAGAGCCTACGTTGTAACTGTTTCTTTTTTCTTTTTTTCTCAGACATGGCATATATGTAGAGTAAATTGTAAGAAAAAAATAGTATTAGTTGCTCATATGTGAAGAGAATAATCTTTCTCTTCTAGGCTTCATTTCCACGAAACCATTAGGGCCTTCAGATGAGGACATTCAGGCAACTCTGGAACGCTTCAGCAGAACCACCAACGGGGGCTCTTTCATGGTGTCCGCGGTTCCACCTGGACCACTGGCTGACATTTTTCCTCCATCTAAAATTACGGATTTAGAGGCCCAAATAACAGACAAGAAGATAGATTTGTCATGGACAGCGCCTGGAGCAGATCTGGACGAGGGACAAGGTATGTTTGCTGTTTTCTTATATTATGAGGATTGCAATTACAGCAGAAACCTTAGGGCCTCTTCAAGCTTTAGAGGGTTGCTACCAACCTTTAAGGACAACGAAGGCTCAGAATTCAGCCCTGCTAGTGGAGGACCGCTTACTATATTTAGAGATCCCCCTCCTGCCTAGCAGAGATGGTCGATGCACTGAGGAACGCTGCACTGGCTTTATGTATTTTTCGCTTGCGTCGCCTTATTCTTTCTTTAATTGAAGCAAAATCCCAAAGGGAGTTAAATTTAGTCAAACAAAAATATCAATTAGCCTGAATTACACAGAGGTATCTCTTTGTGGATTAGGACCATTATTTTGTTTTCCCATGGCGGTCAAAAGGTAGAGAAATCAAGTGACGGTCGCCATGCCCTAAATAGGGCAGCCGACTGTCACTGTATCTTGTCGGCCCCATGGCAGATAGGCTACCTGGTTAAAGGTTTCTGCAACAGATTTCGTAGGGAGCTATAGTATCTGTAAGACCTCAAATATGAAAGTGCACTCCAAATAATACCTTTTCAGTGGAATTTTATTCCAGGCTTTTTGCTTATGATACTAGTAACAAAACATTTTCAAAGATAATCGTTCCATATGTAATTGTCAGATGACAACACATTTTCCAAGAACATTATTCCATTCATTATTAATTTTCAAAGAGCATTATTCTATACATTATTGTCAGAACAAAATAGATGCCAAGATTTACACAGTGTTTCCAAAGAAAAGTCTTTCGAATGATATTACATTCAACACATTGTTTTCAGCCAACACGTGTTTCGGGGCTGTACCTTCTGCTTCTTCAGGGCTGAAATGACGAAAACAAAAGAGCTATTAACATGTATAACAAAACACACTAGATCATTATTACAAACACTTCAATGATCATGTAGTGGGGCTAGTATTTAAATAATTCCACTTGTGACAAAAAGTTAAAATAACAGTATCTATGATTATCTAAGGAAAGTAAGATCAACTCTTGAAAAACCTCGGTCTATCATGTAGATTCAAAAACTACTATCTACATGAAAAGATTCTCAGCAAAGAAGTTCTTACCATTGAAATGTTGTATGTAATGTCTCTCATCACAAGTTTCTTAGGGATGTCCTTCCATTAGGGTCAGAAGTCCACGAACAAATGAACAAAATTCTGAATACAAAGGCAGAAAGAATAGAAAAGGTATACATAAAACGAATACTATCCTGTTTACATTCAACTGATGTGTCCAACTTATAGATACACTTCTCAAAATACAGTTCCCATCCCATTTAATTTAGTGACATTCTTAGTTAACTGGGTTCAGTATAAAAGGTGGAGTCGCTCGTGGCAGCTCCAACATAGTAGGGCAATGTCAGAATTCTACCAAGTCCCATAACAAATTATTAGTCACTCTAACACTCTCATTCACCCTCAGATATAAAGCTCAAAATGTGACTGCGATTGGGTGTGGGTGATTTCTTCAATATAAATGTAAAGGTTTTCCTGAACTCGTCTTTCTCAATTAGTGTCCTTGCCAAAAATAAAAGACAGTACCCGTTTCACTACTCAAAACTGGCAGTGAGAATCGCTAATGTTTCAAAACTCATGCTAGAGACCCTCACACTCACGTTCTTTAATCTACAACATGTCCCTAAAAATAATATCCAAAGGTATAGCATGAATTTCAAGGGAAGACCCCTAAACACTATTTTAATTAAGTCAATATTCTCGATACAATTCATAGACCCTTGTGATTACACATACATAGCAAGCAATTTCCTTCTTCAATTCTCCATAAGTGCCCTGGGACAACCATTGCATTCAACCTTTTTCATTAGGCCAACAATCAAGCAAATCCTAACCTATTTAGGATTACTGTCCTAGCATTTAGTTGCAGTAATAATTAAAACACATACCCACTGCGTTGCCGCTCCTATGTGCATTCTGTGTTTGACTATTCTCTAATCTAAATCAATCCAAAAATCCCTACTCTGGTCAGAGACAGTGTAATCATACTAACAATAAAAAGTATCACCATAACTTCCTTCTGACTTGGCACATACCGTGATCTGCTCCATTCGTGTCTTCCCACAACCGAGGATACGTGCCAACAGTTTCCAAAAAGGCTCCTCCTTTTTGTAAACCTTGTCTCCTTATTATCATTGCTCCACCAATCAGACTCTGATTTTATCATTTCAACAGTAGCGGCTGGCACAGATCGGTGGTGGCGGGACAGACCTGGGTGGGGGATGTGAAAAAAAAAGAAAAAAAGCTCACCTCGCCGCTCTCATGCTTTCTCCCATGCCGTCTCAGTCTCTCCGCGGCCGGAACAGGAAGCAGCCAGGCTCCCTCCCCTAAGCCAATCACAACGCTGCAATGCAGCATTGTGATGGGTCCGTGCGCCGTGGATCAGCACTCAGCCAGGGAATGGGGCCCTGGGTATGTTCTCCATACAGGCTGTAATGCAGCCTGCATGGAGAACATGCGAAGTGCGCATGACTGTTCAGTCATTGGGCAGTTGGAGTGGGCAAACCACTCCTCCCCTGCTTGAGAGTAGAGCAGCCCCACCCGCCCCGCACAGCTGTGCAGCAGGAACAAATTCAATGATAATAACCTTGAGTTATTCTCATTTTATTTGTTCTTTATTTCACTGCTTTGCAGCAGTGGTACAATGCTCCTCCGCTTTAGCGAAGGAGCCGCCACTGCATTTCAAATATTTTGGGTCATTTACCAAATACGAGACGGAACCAAGAATTCCACTTTGATTGACAGTCATCTGATTCATTAGTTTATTTTAAAATTTAACAAAAAGAGATAGACTCTTTTAGCTAGACATACATCGCAATCCACTCGTGTGTCCTCTTGTATCGGTCATAGTCAGTTTTCCAAGAGGATGATAGGAGTTCAATAGCCAAGTTCAATCAAAACGGGGTTTTCACCTACATCTAATAAGACAAATCTTCGAACAAAAGGTGAACATTTTAATTCAAGTTTTTATAACCTTGGACCTAATATTTATGCCGAATTGTGCTCTCACAGTCCAGAAACAAAAAGACAGATACAAAATTTTATTCAGATTTACTTGTGTCCTTTCCCAGATTCAAACTCTTGTATGTAAATTTACCTGCCAAGAGCCCGAACCATTAAGCTACCATCCATTACTACCTGATTTCTGTCTTCAGCAACATGAATAGAATACCTGTCACACAGAATATCACCATGGAATATTGATTTGCAGTCATCACTCATGTTAGTCACGAATGCCCATAAAGATAATAGTATATAATATGAACAGTATACTCTAAAGCAAAGTCATAAGTTAAACTATCAGTAAATAAAATTACCACTGCGCCCACCAGAAATTTGTGATGAGAGACATTACATATAACATTTTATGAGTGAGAACTTCTTTGCTGAGAATCTTTTCATGTGGATAGCCGACACAATAATGATAGATAATATTCGTTTTAATCCCAGGTCTGCTTCCACTCTTTAACCTAACATAATCTCTTTATATGTAAAATGTGTGTCATAGCTAATGCATAATCTAGAGAGCTGATTCACATCTGCCCAGAACTCCCCCAGTTTGGGGCAGGTAGCAAACATATGTAAAACGTTTGCAACCACATAGCCGCATTTGGAACACTTGGTCATATCCTCCCTATTATTCACAGCCCACCTTTTGATTCTATCAGGAGCATAATATAGCATACAAATAGTTTTAAATTGTTGTAATTTTAAATTAATGGAATGCACTGAACCCTCTATCATCTCTAATGCAGCAAGAATTTCAGAGGGAAATATTTAATCAGAGAGAACATTACTCCATTTAGCAGGAATTTAAGACTATCATTGGTCCTATACTGGTCCTATACTGGCCCTATACTGGCAGACGTTTTGATAGGTGGTGCTTATTAGTGACATCTTAGATGCCCTGTAAAGACACGTAAGTAGGTCAGGACTTGCGAGTACCATTATAATCCTACAGCCCACCAAAAAATAATCGCTAATCTGTAAATACTTAAAGAAAACACGATGAAGGTTATAGGAGGCTTGCA
Source organism: Calotriton arnoldi (assembly GCA_963921515.1). Taxonomy (NCBI): domain Eukaryota; kingdom Metazoa; phylum Chordata; class Amphibia; order Caudata; family Salamandridae; genus Calotriton; species Calotriton arnoldi. The sequence goes on along the minus strand of CAWUFW010006423.1, from coordinate 160,942 downwards.
AAACCCATTTAGGTCATATAGATGTCCTTATTGCTCAATCCCAAAATTAGACCAAGCTCTACCGGTAGAGTCATGAAATATAGCCGGAAGTATTGGGCTATCCCATAAAGGCATATCCAAATGCATGAATGGATATAGAACTTATAGAGCACAAACTTAGCCCATGGGCATCAAGGCGCTGCGGATAGAGATCATGATCATGGGTGTCCATAGATAGAGGGGTTACAAATGCGTATTGGTAAAGAGCCAGGTCTTCAAGGCTTTCCGGAATGAGGAATGCGTTTCCAGAGTCGAAATTGAGAGCGGAAGGGAGTTCCACAAATTGGCCGGAGCCAGCGAGAAGGACCTTCCCCCTCCATCTAGATTTCCTGAATATAGGCACAATCACCAGATTCTTGCTGGAAGATCTTAACTGCTTGCCAGGGACATATCTTTGAAACAGTTTTTTAATTCCTTCGGATCCCATGTTGTAAAAGGCCTTGTGCACCAAACACAGGGCTTTAAACACAATTCTCCGACCCAAAGGAAGCCAATGAAGGCTCCTGATGGTAGCCGCAACAGAGTGGAATTTAGGAAGGCCCATCACCAGCCTTGCAGCAGCATTCTGCACAAGTTGGAGTCGGTGTAGGAGACCCTTATTTATCCCTACATAAAGGGCATTGCAGTAGTCCAATCTGGACAACACCAGGGCCACCACTGCCTGTTTCCACGCGGAGAGGGAAAGAAATTGACATATCTTTCTGAGGGTTCTTATCATTCCGAAGCAAGTGGAGACTGTTCTATTTATTTGGGGGCCCAAGGAGAGGGAGGTATCAACTATGATGCCTAGATTTTTGGCACTGAGGCCAGGACGAGGGCAGGATCCAAGCGTATCTGGCCACCAGGCCCTGGACCAAATCTCCTGATTGTCTCCGAAAATTAAAATCTCAGTTTTATCCCCATTGAGTCTTAGATAGTTCTCTACCATCCATGCAGCTACCGCCTGCATGCAGCTTTTAAAATTTGCTGCTGATGCTTCAACACTCTCAGTGATGGTAATCATGATTTGAGTGTCATCAGCATAAGATAACACTTCTAGGCCAAAAGATCTTACAACCCTGGTAAGCGGTGCTACATAAAGGTTAAAAAGGGTGGGACTCAATGAGGATCCCTGGGGAACTCCGCAGAACAGCCGTTTAGGAGCAGAGAGGAATTGACCCATCTTAACTCTTTGAGCCCGTTCCATAAGGAAAGATGTGAGCAAGTTAAGGGCAGAGCCCTCAATCCCTATTTCCCGGAGCCTCCCAGCCAATCTAAGGGGAGAGATGGTATCGAAGGTTGCCGTTAGGTCCAGAAGGATCAGCAAGGTGGTGTGACCTGCGTCGACCTGTTGTCGAATGTTGTTAAAAACAACGGTTAACGCCGTCTCAGTACTGTGCTCACTTCTGAACCCATGTTGCGAGCCATCTAACAACTGATGATCCTCCAGATAGGTGCTAAGATGGAGGTTCAGGTGTTTCTCCAAGATTTTAGCTGGGACGGGCAACAGGGAAATAGGCCGGTAGTTCTTTAGTTCCGCCGGATCCAGAGAGGGCTTCTTTAAGAGAGGTTTGACCATGGCCGTTTTCCAGGCGGTGGGATACTGGCCCGAAGTAATAGCGGCATTAAGAACTCCGGTCAAAGGAGGCACAATGGCCTCTATTCCTAGTTTCAGGATCTTCAGGGGACAGGGCTCCATAGGGGAGCCAGAACTAATTCCCCTTAACATCCGCTCCGTGTCTTCTTGAAGTATAGGGGGAAAGGCGCTCAAGCGGCAATCCTTTGAAAGAGCTACCAGAGAATCCGAGGGAAGATCAACCTTTGACCCTCCAACACTGGATATCTCCAGGGAGGAATATATGTCCTTGATTTTGTCATAAAAAAAGCATGCCATTTTATCACATAGCTCCTGGGAGACCTCGGTGTTGGCAGAGGCCGAGGGTGCTAGGAGGGAGTTAATCACAGTGAAGAGTTCCCTCGGGGATTTGATGGATTCAGTCATCTTGGAATAATAGATGACCTTTTCCTCATTAACAGCTAGCCTATATTCCTTCAGTCTGAGTTTATGCTGGTCCCTTTCGGCTGAGATAAGCTCACGGCGCCATATTCTTTCCTGCTGTCGGCATACCTGCCTAAGTTTCCTCAACCTTTCGGTGAACCAAGGCGCCGAAGGGCGTTTTCTGGCCACATAATGCTCCTTAAGAGGGGCGAGAGAGTCCAGAGCCGCCAAGAGCCAGTTAGAAAAGTCATCATAGATGGAGTTAACATCCAGGTGGGGACAGTAATAATTGCTAAGCTTAGTTAGAAGATCCTCCTTATTTATGCAGCTAAGGTTTCTCTTCATCTCCACCCTGTTCTTAAAATTGGGATCTGGGTGAGATTCTGCAATTCGCATAAAAAATGGAATGGTGTAATGATCAGACCAAGAGAGTGGGATGGGATCATTCACCTCTATCCTAGGATCGTTAGAGAAGATCCCATCCAAAATGTGTCCTGCCGTATGAGAAGAGCTCCTCACCAACTGAGGGAGGCCAAAGGAATCCATAGATTCCAGGAAAGCCTGTGTTTCAGAGCACAGAGTTTTCTCCAAATGGAAATTAAAGTCACCCAAAAGGGTGACATTGGATCTAGCCAGGTAGGGCTCAATCCGATTGCTAAAATCCTGATTAAACATTCCTCTGGGTCCGGGAGGCCGGTAGGTGACTACTCCCACAAAACTAACAGTGGGTAGGATCTTCAGGGAGAAATATAGGGCCTGATACGGATCTGAGGGAGTGGTGAGGGCCTCAGTGAAGCACGAGAAGGTGTCTTTATAAAGTACTCCCAAACCCCCCCATCCTTCCTTCCCTATCAAGTCTGGACAGAGCATACCCTGAGGGGATGGCCTCCACCAGATCAGGCCCTGAGCAATCTCTAGCCCAGGTTTCAGTAATAAATACCCAATCAGGCCTACGAAGGGAGACAAAATCATTAAATTCTGCCCTATGTTTAATCAGAGATCTGGCGTTCAGGAGATACCCCGAAAAGGACTGTTTCATGGGCAAAGAGTTGGGCTGACACGTATCCCCTTGGGGTTTCTTAGCTACCCCCAACGGAATGTCTGTCTTACAGTTAACACACTCATATACCTGACAGTCAGCCCAATGCTCACAGTCCATCGACCTACAGTGCACATCCCTTTGCCCTTGAAGCTCCAAGAGCTGTCCTCTCGTGTAAACAAGGGGCTTACCAGGGTCTACAATAAAAAGTCCATCGTCTCTGGCACAAGGCGCAAACTTGGCGCAGACGGGCTTACCTTCGGCGCGCCAGCGGCGCGCCCGCTGCACGTGTCCGCTGAGCGCGTCCGGCCCGGCATGCAGAATAAATAGCTGGGCCGGTCAAGAACAACTAGAGCGCTGCCCATCGATCAGGGACAGGAAGAGGAGTAGAGAAGGAAGAGTGAAACACTCACTTCCCTCCACACAATCGGCGAGCCGTGGTGGACCGGGGAAGGAGCAAAAGACCCTCACAAGCCCCCCCGAGAAGAGGAGAGAAGCGGAAGAGTGCCAGGGAAAAGTGCAGAAGTCCCACACAAATAAGTAATTAAAAAGTATTTAAAAATATTCCCCCCAATAGAACACACACATTGATTCAAAAAAAGTTAAAATCACGGTAACTTCCTGAACGCAGTAACAGCGCAACAGCGTGGCACCTCTAATCAGGGTGAACCACTATGGTAGAGAATATTTAAAGGAAATCTCACGCCATAAATATACTATATCCTTAATAAATTTGAATCTTATCCACTTGAAATAGTTGGGATCCCCAAGTCTGTATAAAAACAATCTGCTATCTGATCCGAGCGCAAAGCAGTAACAGAAATTGGTAGAGTCCTGATTGTTAATTGTCAAGAGATTACGGAGATGCCTAGCGAACGCGGCCCAGAAACGAAGCTTGAAGTCAGGGAGCTGTCCCCCTGGTTATAAGGAAACTTAATAAATCGAATTGCCCACCTAGCCCGTCTGTAACCCCAGATAAAACTGCTGATAGTGCCTTCTAATTGTTTGAAAAAGAATTTGGGTCACGTGGAGGGATTGCATTAAATAAATATAAGAATTTGGGTGGAACATTCATTTTAATAATTTTACACTGACCAATAATGCTTATAGGTAACTTATTCCAGCATTTTAAATTCTTTGACAGATTGTAAGAGAGGCTCACAATTTAACTTAACTATTTGTTCCATCTGTGGTGTAAGCTGAACACCTAAGTATGTAGCCGACGAACTAACCCCCAGGTATCGATATTTCTGGCTGAAAGTTAAGAAGAACTTGCGTTTTAGCTAAGTTTAGTCTATAGTCAGATAATGTATCAAATGTATTCCCTTCATCCTGAATAGGATCGAGGGTAGCTGAGGTATTAGAAGAATAGATTGCCACGTCATCGGCATAAGCAGTAATTTTAAGCTCACATCCGCCAAAAAATGATAGGCTGAATAATATCATTCAGATGCAAAGAATGCAAATATGGCTCCATATATAAAGCTAATAATAAAGGGAAGAGTGGACACCCCTGCCGGGTGCCACAATAAATTCGAAAAGTTGAGGATATTATCCCTGCATAGGCCAGTTGAGCACTAGGGCTTGTATATAAAGCTGGTACCCATTTGCAGAAGCACCCACTCAGGCCGAATGCAGCTATCGTTGCGCAGGGGCACTTCAACACCACCCGGTTGAACGCTTTCACAGCGTCTAATAGCATCATTCCCATGTTAGAACTGGATTTCTCTGCCACATTAAAGTTGTGTTGACATGACAAGTAGTATGCTGCCCCAGAATAAAGCCATGCCGCTGGTGCGACACTAGTTCAGACATTAGGGGAGCAAGCCGGACTGCTAGAATCTTTGCGAATATTTTAGCATCTACCTTGAGATATAGGGTGGTACAAACCACGCTCCTCTGGTGGCTTACCTTTCTTTAAGAAGATGACTATATTAGTTATATTCCAAGAGCAGGGCACTACTTCACTTGCCCCAATATATTGAATAACTTTTAGTTCAAGTAATTTGTTTTGTATTATTGTCTCTTTTATGGCAAAATGATGAAATAAAGAGACTTGAACTTGAAGAACTTTGACCAGAAGAGAAGCGCTAATATCCTTGAAAGTTTTATAAAATTCTAGCGGTATTGAATCGTCGATCACTGCTTTACAAGAGGGTAATGCAGATAGAGCAAAAATAGTTTCATTAAGGGTAATATCCTCCTAGAGTGCGGAGACATGCATCTCACCAAGAACAAGCAAACTACTGAAGATATCACCCAAACCCCGTCTCGTCAGATATATCAGGCTGACCATAAAGATCCTGGTAAAAAAAAGAGAATTGCTCCACAATTGACTGTGGGTGTGAATGTAGCAGACCATCATCGCCTATGATGGAAGGAATGAGGCCCTTGGATTTCTTATCTGCAGTTTGGTGTGCCTGCATATGCCCAACCTGCTCTCCATACTCATACTGGAGGGCATGATTCCTACTGTAACTGGCCACAATCTTTTCCTTCAATGCCCTCCCCAATTCTGATCGATTTTCAATCAAAGAAAAATATCATTTCTGTTGATTGGGCCCCCCTTCATGGCATGTGAATGTTCAAACTGTGTAACTGACTGGCAAAGTGCCTGCATTTTGATTAGTTTATCTATGGCTTGGCGGAAAATGAACTACTGTGTAATACCTTAAATAAAAGCCTTTATAGCATCCCAGACGACCGGTGGAGATGCCTTACCAGTATTAATTTGAACACACTCAGAAAAGGTTTTTGAAGTATACAGGATATACTCCGTATCTGAGAGTAAATTGCGTGGAAAAGAAAACGGGCGCCTCTGGTTTCTTACCACCTAGAAGTGGCAGAGTAACAGTATAGGATTATGATCCGAGGTAACTCTGGGACATACTTCTATGCTTGCTGCTTGTAATAAGCTACCACTAACAAATACTAGGTCAATCCTGGAATAGTGTTTATGCGGGACCGAATAATACGTGCATCCTGGCACTGATGGGTGTGATGCCCTCCATACACCACTCAAACAATGTAAGCGTCTAGTACATCCTCCACCACATAGCTAGGTACCAGGTCTTGGGGTATGCGGACCCTCACCTCTCCATGGGATAAAGGATTGCTGACACCATTGCTTAGCTTTAAGGCCCAGCTCCTTCAGACTCGCTTCAATTCTCAAGTCCAATTTTCTCTCAATCAAGGCTCTCTCTGCCTCAGAGATTTTCTTCTCCCATGCCAATATTTTCTCCTTCAATGTCCTCATGGCTGCTGCCTCCTCCATTGTGAGTTTGGCCAATTGCAGCCTGAACTCTCTCTCAGACTTCCTGTCTGCTAGCTCATCAGGCGACAGGTTTTGGAAGGACACACTGCTACCTGCCCTGGCAGGGTGCCCCACTCCTGTGAACAAGCTGTCCCCGTCTTTCTCAGGTTGCTGCGTCCTAGGGTCTGCTACACAGCTCACTGCATGCTCCAGAGACCAAATATGACTATTCTACCTGATTCCAATCAAACGTTAGCACTCGTTAAATGTGATAAGCTAGCCTAATGTTATCCTGAGGAAGAGGTAGGCCTCCCAGTAGTGAAAAACTAATTAGGGATTTTTTCACTACCAGGACATATAAAACTTAAAAGTACATATCCAACCTTCTAAATACACTGCAACATGTCCTATGGGCAGTTTAGAGCCTGCCATAGGGGTGATGTCTATGTATTAAAAAGAGAGATTTAGGCCTGGGAAAAGGTTTATTTTGCCAGGTCTAATTGCATTTTTAAACTGAATGAAGGCTGCAATGACAGTCCTGAAACATGTTTTAAAGGGCTACTTAAGTGGGTGGCCAGGACTAGAGAACATGCAGTACCACTTTACTAGGGACTTATAAGTAATTTAATGTGCCAATTGGGTATAAGTTTATTTTACCATGTTTAAAGGAGAGAGCACAAGCACTTTAGCACTCATTAGCAGTGGTAAAGTGCATAGAGTCCTAAAGCCAACAAAAACAAATTCAGAAAAAAAGGAGCAGAGAAGGCAAAAAGTTTGAGGTGACTTTGCAGCAAGGGCCAAGACCAGCAGGCTTTGCCTCTAAACTCTTAGTCTCACCGGTGCAAAGCTGACAGCATTTCTAAATAGTCATCCTTGTGGTAATATGCTTATGACGTTAGTGAAGCCAATAGCTGTTATAGTTTAAACAATGTGCTTGACAATTTTGTAGGCAGTGTGATTGTCAAGCCCCATTCGGGGGGAGCCACGGGTCAAGCAGGGACTACTGGGTCAGAACCCTGGTGGTTTGGGTCATTTGCTTCTGGTGGCCTTGGGGTCCGTCGAACTATGGCTCTGGACACTTGGCCAAGTACACCCGATCCGCACTTGACTCTCATGGCAGTGAGGGTGGGCAGTCACAGACTTCTCAGGGTGGTAGTGTGGAGGTAGAAACTCAGAACTCAAACAGAGAAACAACAAGCATAACAATTAATTTTTCTGTCTGTGCTTTTCTTTTAATAAAAAGAGAATTACTTTAATCACACAAAAACAAGATACTACACACAAAGAATGATAATTACAGCAAAGGTGTGTACTACTGATGCTGCAGGATTTATCTACAAAGAAATCAGTATAACTAGATTAAATGCAGGTGTGGGCTCAAAATGGGTGCAGGTAAACAGCTTTCCAGGTGTCTGTGACCTGTGGGTCAGTCCATATGTCCTTTAGGACACAGTTCTCTTTAAGTGGGGTTATTGTTAGAGCATGGATCCCACATACATCTGTAGTAAAGTGCACAGTCAAAGATCAGTTCAGCTGATGGTTTTATTTGAGATGTTGGGCGCTTGTTAGGTTTATGTTCGTGCATGTGGGGTAGCGCCACACAGGTGAGTATAAGTGCTTGTGGGTGCAGTGACTTGGCCAGACGGCCTCACCTTCTTCTCTTCACACAGGGCCCTGTGCAGGAGCGTGGATTCTCAGGATGTAATTTCCAACCTAGCAGGTTCCCACACTCCAGTAGATTGAGGTCCATTCTCTGGTTCATTGTGCGGGTTCCTGGTCTCAGTATGCAGTGGCGCTAGAGAGGTCCCATGTGGGGACAGGAGGGGCTGGTTCAGCTCATGTTGCGTAAAAATAGAAATACTCATGGGGGCTGCAAAATTGTTAAGCAGACTCAGTTGACTGTTAGTGACACTCCCACAAACAGTCCATTCTTCTTGGACAGCTCTTTTCTGGACCCAACAGCTGGGCTTCTCCTTTCTCTGTCATCAACTTCTGTGGGGCTGGATGATTCTCCCCCCTTCTCTGCAGATCAAACAGAGTCCCAGTTCATGCAAACACCCATAGCTGTTTGAGCAAGATGTGCTGATTTCAGATGCCTTCCCATTACCACTAGGAGACTGATTATCTGACAGACACCAGATCCTGATCTCGGCAGTTATTCAAATACTCTCCAGGGCACTGCCTTCCTTCGCCTTTAAGAGCTTGCAACTGGAATCAAGTGGGAAAGATTGTATCCCGTTCTTTTTACACACTTCCCAGGGAGTGAATGTTTATCCCACTGTCAATGCCCAGGGACCGATTTGGTGTGGTTCATTTCCTATTTCAAGTTTTTTCTGCATAGTCACAAAGCCGTGTGAAATCGCTTCACTGGCTTTCACCAGCCTTCCTGAAGTAGCCCTCAGGGACAAACAAAAGGGGCAGGACCTGCCTAGAAGCTTCCCTCCCTCTAACAACATAATATACTGACTCACCCCCATTTCCCGCAGTGCTCAGGAAAGACTAATCAGCAATGCCCTTCATAAGAGTTCACTGTAGAATTTGTAAAGCCAGCAGAATCTCCATCCTTCCATACATCAATATCTGGGGTTACACTCTTCTGCTTAGGAATGTTCTGCTCAGGAATGCAGACAATGCACTTCCAGTGTCTGGGGGCTACCATGCATGGTTCACACAACATGCACTCGAAATACCCACAGGATGCTGCCGATGGGTCTGGGGCTCTCATACAAGTGGAAATTTACCCAAGTGGGGTCAGTAGGTGATAAACTCCTTCTGAACAGAGATATAAGTATGTTCAGTGATAGAGTTATGCAAACAATATGCTTCCAACACTGCTTAATGTCATCAGCCCTGACACAGACAGTAGTTTAATGTCAGCTCTTTTAGGTTTCAGAACGATTCACTGGACCTCAGTCAAAGGATAAGCCTAGGCCTCAGCACAGATGCTGCATTTGCATGTGAGCTAGTCTACAAAAAGTCATAATATCAGATATCATATGCAGTTGGATCACCCAGGGCAGGTGTACATGTCCGTTTATAATTCATAGGACATTCAGTTCCCAACAGTGAATCAAACTGGAAACTAAAACATAAAATCAAGCAGCACATTGGCACCATAAACAGTGACATGCCTTTAATACGGCTGAATATTTCACATATAGTAAAGAACTGAATGCACAGACCACAATATGCTATCGATTTCCATGGTTGAGTGTGGGGAGGGGCCACAATTCACGAGAGGTGGAGCTAGGAGAGGGTCAAACTGCCTATTTTTAGATAATTTCTCTATGTGCATCCGCATGTATGGTTTATGCCATGCTGTTCAAGTGTATTACTTCTAAACATATTTTATATCAGCAGACTAAGAGCACAATCTCATGCAAAGGCCTAAAGGATGATTTATATGATGAAAGCTTTGATATGGGTATATTCTATGTTCAGAAGACACATTCCTGCTATGGCAAAAACAGGGAATTTGTTCCATGGTCTGCAGTAATAAATGTCTGACGCTATATACTTGTGGCCCAATGACATGTTATTTGTATCATTTATTTTTACTGGCTTAGCAGTCTGATGGCCTAACATAAAAACAAAGTGGTTAAATGGTTCACTAACCCAATATCGTGGTTAAAAAACATTGTTGACTAAAACATTGTGTCAAGAATATCGTTTACCACAATATTGTGATCCTATACTTATATTGTAGGTACCAAAATATCGGAAAAAATATTATTGTTGACACTAATGTCATCCAGAAATATATACATTTTTTAATATAAACAGAGCTTAAAGTAGCATTATTAAATATTTTAATATATACATTTCATAGAATGTAAAATAAATAAGCTCCATTAATATTTAATGCTATATATAAATATATACTTATCTAGACTCAAAACACACACGTGTGTGTGTATATATATATATATATATATACACACACACACACACACACACACACACACACACATATATATATATATATATAGTATAGCATAATTAATAAAAATATCTATTTCCCATTATATATATTTTTTTTAATTCATTACTATGAAAATATATATTTGTTTTCAAATTAATACATTTAAAATATTTGTTTAAACTTCACATTATTAATTTTATATATATATAGTTTATATTATTTGTCTTTATTTTAATGTTTATAGTATTTTTGAAAAGATGTTTTGGGCGGTTTTAAAGTTAATATTTTATTTATTGTCTAGATAAATTTTTATATTTTATCTTATTGAATCGTATAAATTTTTGTGGATTTTTTGTGTAGGCATTTTATATATATATATAAAGTGATCAAGGCCGTGGAAATGCTGCCGAAACGCGTCATGCTGAAACTGCAATAAAGCACTCACTCTTAATTTACACGCTGTGGTCCGTACCTGTCTTTGTTACCAGAAGCGGTAACTCAGGATTCTGTTTATATATATATATATATATATATATATATATATATATATATATATATATATATATATATATATATATATATATATATATATATATATATATATATATATATATATAAATCGCCTACACAATAAATCCATAAAAATGTATACAATTCAATAAGAAAAATATTGCATTTTTGTTCAGGCATTTTATATACATATAAAATGCCTACACAATAAATGCATAAAAATGTAAACAATTCAATAGGAATTCAATCAGAAAAAAATATTAATTAATGTAGACAATAAATAAAATATAAAAATTTAAAACCAAAAAACACTTTTTTAAACCAATATTATTTACATAAACAAGCATTTGCAATGCAATAGGTCTTGCAATTGCATTTGAGCTATTGGCATTGTAAATGACAATGCCTTTTATTTATGTGTTGGTTTTCAAAACAGATACATAAAAGGCATTGCCATTTACAATGCCAATAGATTCAACTCTCGCAAATGCGAGTCCTATTGCATTGCAAATGCTTGTTTGTAAAAGTGCCATATGCCATGCTTTTACTTTAATGGCGGCCGTACCCCTTTCTTTAGACGAGCCGCATCTAAAGAAGGCTGCGCGGTCGCCATTAAAGTGAAAGCGCTGTATGGGGTGCTTTTCTATAATATAAGCATTTTTTTATCAAGTTGATAAACAAATGTTTTGTTTTGTAAAAGCTTCCCATGCCACGCTTTCACTTCAATGGCGGCAGTGCAGCTTTCTTTAGACGCGGCTCATCTAAAGAAAAGTGCGCTGCCTCCATTAAAGTGAAAGCGCCGTATGGGGCACTTTCACAAAAAAAAGCATTTGTTTGTCAAGCTGACAAATGATTTTTTTTTTTGTAAAAGCTCCCCATGCCGTGCTTCTACTTTAATGTCGGCCATGCCCCTTTCTTTAGAAAAGCCACATCTAAAGAAAAGGGCGCGGGCACCATTAACATGAAAGTGCACAATGGGGCACTTTAAGACAAAAAAGTTAAAAATAGGAAGAATAAAACGAGGCCGAGCAGGAGGGCTGGCACCAGGCGCAGCGTCCATATCGGGCGTGTGGTCGCATAAACAAAGTAATTAAAAAATATCAAGCGGGGCAGCCAGCCGTGAAGCAGCATAGTGCTGAGCTGTGCAAAAGTAAAGAAAGGCGCGTCGTTGCTTAAAGAGAAAGCAACTAATGTAAAAGCCTTACCAAATAATAAAGCGCTGCGACTGGCTGTGAAGCGGGGAGGGAGCATCTTTCAAAGATAAAGCGCAGCATCCATCATCGTGTGCCGCGCTGTCAGGAAAACAGGGTGGGTTAGGGAGAGCCTGTTGTGCCTGCAATAGCAGCCAGAATAAAGACATTAAAGAAAATAGTGCTCACAGACTATAGATAAAACAGACCGTATAATAACACAAGTAAAAAGTCCAGTCCTCATGGGAGGTTACAAATGCAGATAAGGCTGTACTAAGGAGAGACTACTAAGCCTATTCATAAATCAATAGCAACCATTTAGAAAGGACAGTAATAGGAGCCAATTGAAAAGATGGGTGGAAAATGGGCGGAGCTTCAAGTCCATACCTCAATACAGCATGCTTCGCAGTGCATGCGCTGCCCAGGCTCAACCTAAAAATGAAATTCTTGTCAACGATATTCTTGCATCACGATATTTATGTATCACGATATTTCATTTCCGACATTTCTGTCTCCCAATATTTACGACTCGATATTTTGTCCAAACACCAAATAAACCTAGGTGAAGATTGCTGGAACTCACTTAAGAAACATGAGACAAACTACATAATTTAAACTATTATTGTATCTCTCGTTTTAGCTGCAGAGTATGACATCAGAATGAGCACAAATCCCTTGGAATTAAGAGACAACTTTGAGAACGCGACCGCTGTGAACGTCTCCGCTCTGACCCCTCAGCCTGCCGGTTCTGTAGAAACATTCTCTTTCTCTCCGGAGAACCTAACCCTGGTAAATGGCACCATCATCTACTTCAGAGTGCGCGCCATTGACGGAAGTGCCCTCAAGTCTGGTGTGTCCAACATAGCCCAAGCTGCTCTGCTTAGTGTTCCGCCCACACCAGCCCTTTCAAGCTCAGGCTCCTACAAAGTTGTTGTGGTAATAATAGTATGTTCGAGTATTGTGCTTGTTTCCCTAATTTTAAGCGTAACTTTGTGTAGTTTAAGTTTCAAAAGGAACAGGAGGAGACCGGAAACAGGCTTGTAAAGATGATGACCGAAGGTGTAAATGATTATTACTTTCTGTAACCGTTTTCAAATTTCATTCAGAAGAAAAAAATACTTTACAGATTAGAAAAAGGCGTCTCTGCTAATTGTATTTTACTGTGAGGCAGATTTTTTTCCTTGCTATAAAACTGTATATCCGAGAAGAACGGGTATTCGTTTGGAAGTGGTGATGTAGGCAACGTTTTAAAATAACAATTATAGGAATGCGATTTCTAGGCTACTGTTATTTTTACGTTTACATTGGTTTTCAGTTAACTTGAGAGTATTGCTTTCATCCATACTTGATAATTGTCTCAATTTCGAAGGTTGTTTACGGATTTTACAATGCAAGTTAATTAGTCGCCATAGTGTAACCTAAAGAAAAACATTAGCATATTGTCACGAACTTATCGTATCTTTAATGAAGCAAATATGAAAACACAAATAAATGCAATATTGACACATATTATGAAAGCCATGTTTAAATAAGACACAATTCAATTAATTGTCACAGTTCATAACTTTTTAAATCTTGTTTTGACTGATGGTGCAGCTAGATGCTGTAATTAATTAATTGACTTAGGTACTCTGCAAAACATGCATATTATCACACAAAGGGCCTTATTACGATATCGGGTGGACTTGCGACCACCTAATTACAATGCGACCACACATGGTGAGGTTTCAAACTCCCATTTCTCTATGGGAGCTTGCGCTGCGGGCGGTTTCTGCCAGCAGCACAAGCTCCCATAGAGTAATGGGAGTTTGTGTAAATCCCTGCACCGTGTGGCAGGCACCTCACGGTGTCTGCCATACGGTGCAGGGATTTACACGGGGCACCGTAGCTGCCCCCCAGCCCTCCCACCGGAGGCCGTGGAGGCATGGTGGCCCTGCTAGCCCGACACGAAATGCCTGTGACAGACATCATAAACTTGACGGCAGAAATGCCGTCCTTAAGGGATTACGTGCCGGTTTCGACTGGCCGACGGGCTCCTCGAGCCTGTCGGAAGCCAGCCGAAATGACCGGCCAGTTTAACTTACGACCACCTACATTGTTATTAGGCGGTCGGAAGTCAAACCTTGGATGTCAGTCGGAAAGCCTCTGACAGAATGAGGCCCAAAATGCGTTGCGCAAAAGTTGATTTTTTGAGCTTGTAGAGTAATGTTTATCAGGCTTGTAATGTTTATCAGGGAGTGTAAGATCAAAAGGATGGTTTTGAAGTGTCCAGTGGAACGCAGCTCTCGGGAACAAGAGCCTTGCCTGGAATATAAGTAACATTAAAGGAGACTATGCATTACCTACTGTTTCACTGATTTTATTTGTAACATTAGCTGTAGGACTATATCTCAAATGTGACAGAGTGCAGTGATGATGTGCATGCATTCAAGTCTAAAAAACAAACATGCCTTTTCTTAAAAAACAGATAAAACTTGTATACCATGCGCTACCCATCTAGGTCTCAAGTCACTGGTTTAAAAAATATCCTGCCTAACTAGTCTTCATCCTTTTCCTTAAGGTAATAAGTAAACTAAGAGTCTAATATGTATTGCATGTAAAGCCAGACTCATCGACCTCCAATACAACATGTAAGGAAGAATTTGGGGACTACCCAGGCCTTATCTGTACTCCTGAGATTACAAAAAGGAAAAAAACACTGGAAGATGGACTCCTATGCATGTGCACACCCCGGCAGCCATCTTGTAAAGATTTTTATTTTATTAAATATCTTTCTAAGATGACTGCTCATGAGTGCAGTGTAACAAAATGCATTCAAAGATAACTGGGTGTGCATCAGCACGCCTGGGGGGCCATCTTCAAATGATTTTTGACATACCCAATCAAGATGGCTGGCAGCAACTTTGGAGCAGTAAAATAATTATAAAGTATACACAGGAAGCTACACACAAACAATGGCATTGGGAAGTCCTCGTTTTACAAGCTAACATGGGAGTTGTCACTGGAACTGATGACATGATAATCAGGGTCCTACTAAAACATTTATTAGGTTTCTATTGTCCTCTTTTTCGCAGGTAAAAAGCGCAAACAAAATGAAGGATATGCAGTGCAGGGCTGAGGGGTGGAGGACAGAGGTTGCTAAGTAAATCAAGCTCAGTGAAGGAGAGAGGCTTGATGAAAACATGGAAAAAAATTGCAGCGGTAGCATGAAAAAGAGCAATCAGGAGAAAGAAATGTAATAAAGATAAAATAAGGTGCGTATAGAAAGAGTGATGGGTAGGTATCAGCTGGCACTGTTCCGCAGAAATGCAGAGGTGATGAAACTGCAGTTACCTACTGTTGAGACTAAGGGCCTGATTACGAGTTTGCTGTGTGGGAGCAGGCCGCCATGCCAGCACCTCGCTCCCACACCGACAAACTTGTTCGCACACCACTCGCCAGATTATGAGTACATTCGTGGTCTGGTAGGCGGTGTTTTGGCGGTACGAGGCGGTAAGCCTTAGAGAGGCACCGCATTGGGAACGCCAAAGCCTGTTCCTGCATGGCATGGACTGGTGCAGTCCATGCCTTGCAGGAACTGGGGTACATGCACACAGCACAACTGTAGGGCCCCCTAAGTTTCCTCACCGCCAGTATTTTCATGGTGTGATCACTGCCATGAGACCGCTGGCGATGAGGAAACTCATAACATGATTGCCACAGTAGTACCGGCAGCATATTGTGGCCTCAGACTGCAGCAACACCGTACACCGCATAATACAGCAGCAGCAGCCAGGAGGCGCGTTTTCAGAGTGGTGGAGAAAGAGTGCGTGGCCTCCAAGTTCTCTCAGCAATCCCACTGTCTGGGACTTACTGGAGGTAAGAGGAGGGCTTGTTAGCCCCCAAAGACCCTCAGCATTCAAGGGGACTTCATTCCCAAAATACCACTGCACCAGGAGGCGCGTTTGCAGAGCGGTGGTGAAGGGGGTGCGGCCTTCGGCAACTTGCTGGATGTTTTTTTTAATTTTATCTTTTCTTTTGTTAGAGAAGGGGGACTGCGTAGCCCCCCTCCCCAGGCCTATTTTGGCCCTGGGGACCGCATCCCCCGGGACCTGACCTCTCTATTGGGTGCCCTAGTCCCACCCAGGGCACCCACTTTTTAAACGTTGGGGACCACGGGGGGAGCATGAAGGCCCCCGCGGTCCCTGCTGGCTCCCCACGTCCTGCGGGAGCCGTGCATAACATGCAGCTCCCTCTGTCCAAAAGCAATTCTGCTCCGCTTCCAGTAAGAGAGAGCATTTTCTGCTCTTGCTTACTAGAAGCAGAGCAGTGTTTGCTATGGATTGGCCAGAGCGGTGCTCTCGCCAAGCAATCCAAAAAAGCAATGTCCCGGGAGTGGGCACCCCAGGTCATTGTAGGAACTGGCACTGGGGGGTGGCGGTCTCCAGGGCCATTATTGGCCCCAGGAGGGGGGCCCCCTCCAATGCTAATTTAGCCCCAGGGAGGTGGTGGTCCCCGGGGCTGAGGGGCAGAGGGGCTGTTCGGACCCCTATTTAATTTTAAAGTGTTGCCCCGGGGTGGTGGTAGTCCCCAGGACTCCTGGAGGGTATGCAGCCCCCGCATTAATGGGTTTTTTTTTCCCCCAGGGAGGTGGCGGTCCCCGGGGATGAGGAGGGGCCCCCCGCATTGAAATTAACATTTTGCCCTGTGGAGGTGGTGGTCCCCAGGGCACGGGGTTGCCTCGAGGGCAACCTCTGCACTATTATTTAAATGAGGCGGAGGTGGTGGTCCCTGGGGCATAATAAGCCCCAGGAGGGGGGGGGGTTGTTCGCCCCCTTATTTATTTGTACACTTTCCCCAGGACCTGGCCCACCCGGGGGCCAATTAATAACGAAGCGCGGGAGACAGTGCTCCGTTTTTTTTCTTTCATTTTCAGCCAGATTAGCGGATCCTGCCAAAAACGTTTAAAAAAAATGCTATTTGTGGCTCGGAGGGATCCCACTGGGACCCCCCAAGAGGCCTAGGTGGTCAGAGTGTTTCTACCCTGCCCCCTTTTCTTTCTATTTTTTACATTTTTTGTGGGACTTTGTTCAATGGAGTCCCAAGATGGCTGCCAACACTTCCTGGTTTAAGTGTTGGCAGCCAATCTAATTTCTGTAGGGTTTCAGTAGGCTCCCAGATATCTATTTTTTTTAAACTTAAATATCTCTGAAACTACTAAACTGATTTACACCAAATCACAAAAAGCACACTTTCTGGACCAACATCTAGCTTTCTGCCAAATTTGGTGTAAGTCCGTTCAGTGGTTTGGGCTGTAGTCGTGTTCAAAAAATGAAAAATCCCAATGGACATAACATGGGTGAAAACGCATTTTGGGACCCCCTTTTGTTTCACCCCCCTACTTGATGGATCACCCTGAAACTTTCAACACAGCAGCTGAACCAAAAAGGGGAAGTTTTTTGAAAATTTCGGGAAGATTCATTAAGCGGAGCCAAAGTTATTGACAAAACAAAAACGCATTTCCTATGGAAACTTTAGAGAAGCGGTGATATATATATATATATATATATATTGCAAAGATCTCTTGGATTAGTGGCAGACCCCGTACCTTAGCGTACACAGATGGACGTTATCTCAGCTCATCTCAGCTGACGTAGCAATCTTTTTCCAGAACCCTCACTCAGGGTGTGTATTTAAACTCCTGTGCTCATGAATATGACAAGACATGTGTGCTTGTAAACAGCAGCTGCATTCTTGTGTTATGTCTAGGTGCTAGTGACTGACCAGAGGAAATAACAAGGGGCATTGTTGTTTGACCTTGTCTGTGTTGTTCAGACTAAATCCCAGGAAAAGAACACAACACAAATACATATGCAGGTTTTGTGTGAAAATACAATGTGGCACAAAAGCAAGCGCGTTTATATAGTAACGTGTGCAAAAGAAAATGCGGCCTACAACGTGCACAATTAGGCTAACATAGGGAAAACTACAATGGGACATGCAGTAAATTCACAACACTCTCCCTTTGGTCAGGATAATAGCATTAAAGAGAATACTAAATGTAATAAATGTAATCAGAAGATGAACTTACTCAAAGTATAATTTAGAATAGAATATAAAAAATGAATAATAGGAAATGTCAATTTAGAAAAATACTCAATGATCGTGCTTTTGAGAAATCCATTGCATCAATCGTCATCCCAAAGGCTAAAGACTCCATAAAGGAGTCTGATTCCATACATAATGATTGGTCAACTGCCCAAGTCATGAGCTCTGAAGAACAGACATGATCTCCGGTCACAGCCTATGCTGAGACAGTTACCTGGTAACCTGCATCCGTGTTAGCAAAGCCTATATCCTGTGATCCATGTGCCGATGCACATGTTTCCTCGTAGGCTAGTGGCTCAAACCTTGCATTGTGAAGAAGCTGCAAACGCAAAGGACAGTTCCGAAAATGGGTTGCTAAGGGACTCATTAGCAGTGCAAGGTGGCGGGTGTCTGCGAAGCCAGGCAAATGTCCGGTGCCCATTCGAGGGGGCACCAGATACAGTGGAACACGTGTTGTACGCAGGTAAACCAGGCAGGTCGAAATGTTAGGGACCAATCAAGATCCAGATCTGTAGTAGAAACATTCGAAAGATTTGAAGCGTGCGCTCACCTTAGTGTTGGATGCAAAAAGAACAATTGATGGCCAGAATGTAGAACAATATCATGCATTTACCCCAATACAGAGATCTGGGCCTAAATCCATCGTTTTTTTGCTCACCATGCCATTCCAGTTTGAACCCAGCCATATGAAAATCCATCTTGACCCTGTGCCCAATGGGAACAGTCCAGCCCGAACTGCCAGGCCAGGTCCTCCCTGAACTGGAAACAAGCATCCTAGGACAGGTTTCGGGGTTTCACCCCTCATCAGCCAGGATAGCTTGACTCCAGTGGCATGGAGAGCACAGGACCCACATCTGGGCATAACCATCCCACTCTGTGTGACAAATGCAAAAAGAACAATTGATGGACAGAATGCAGAACAATGTCATACATTCACCCCAGTACGGAGATCTGGGCCTAAATCCATATTTTTTTTGCTCACCTTGCCATTCCAGTTTGAACCCAGCCATATGCAAATCAGTCTTGACCCTGTGCCCAATGGGAACAGTCCAGCCCGAACTGCCAGGCCAGGTCCTCCCTGGACTGGAAATCAGCATCCTAGGACCAGTTTCGGGGTTTCACTCCTCATCAGCCAGGATAGCTTGACTCCAGTGGCATAGAGAGCACGGGACCCACGTCTGGTCATACCCGTCCCACTTGGGGTGACAAATGCAAAAAGAACAATTGTTGGAGCGGTTCCAGTTCCAGTGCACCCGCAAATGGAGCATTCATTGCGGAGAAGCAGGAACAGGATGAGAATCCCACAAATGAGGAATAACAGCAACGGTAATCCTCCGAATATACTTGAAAATAATGGAGTGTATAAAAGCCGATATTACTCCAAAGATGGTTTGAAAAGAACTATCGAGACCGCAGCCTACAACCTTAAATAAGTGGGTAAGGCTGGCCATACTAGAGGCATTAAAGATTTGATGCACTAATTCTCCGAAGTGCAGGGGAAGATTTGCATTTAACAATGACTGTGTCTCACTAGATGTTCTAGCCACCAGCAATTCAAAGGTCTCACGGGCAGATGTAAGAGCTACTTATAGTTAGAGCAATAATGCTTTGATTCTACTTAGCTTGTTGGAATCTGCCTTCAAAGTTGGAATGGAAGGCCACAACGAGCTCTCTACAATCTCATGCCGAGGGGGAAACAAGACATTGTTGCAACAAGTGACTAACTGGGAAACAGACAAAATATATGGGACTCCAGCCTGCAATCCGCAACAGTCTTGATCAATATACTTTAGAGAACTCCCGAGAGTACCGTAAAGAAAAGAAGATTTGCGGGAACCGGAATTCCTTTTAAATAAGAAACTAAATTAGACATTGAAGTATTACATGCACCGTGAATTTTAACCTTTTTACAGAAAAGTGAATGTCCGACAGTAGAGTCACATTCTTCTCCAGTAATAAAAACTGTAAAAGGAAGTGGCCATAACTCATGATTAAAGCTGCTTCCAAGGGGTTCATATCTACCGACAGGGATATGTTTCATGCACGCTGTGAATTGTAATGTCAAGATAGGCAATGAAATAACACCATGTATTAACCACACCACCGAAGGCATTTCAGCTAAGGTAAATGGGAGTTGTTCTAATTTTTCTAAATGCAGCATTGTGTAGGTATCGTCTTTCATGGCCATCAGTTGTTGTTTATGTGTTAAATTAAAAGGCCGAAACAAATTGCTGCAATTCAAGTAATGCCATGGAACGCGCCCATTTTTGAGTGTTTGAAGCATCCAGCTAAACTGCATAACTCTATGCTGACTTTTCCCATGATACAATGTTTACATGTCACTCTGCACAATATCAATAACAGAGGACACAATATTGTTTAAATTGTAAATACGACATGACAGCGTATTAATACTATTATCAACAACAGCAAGCACTTTATCCAAATTATCTTGTTCAATTTGTCTCGTTTGTCTCAAACGTGCAGCAGCTTCCATCTGAGATAATTTTCAGATTTCATTACAAGTAGCATATATAAATCTTTTAGAACGTGGGAATTTGGGACCTAACAGAAATTCTGATAAATTCATGTCCTCGGACAGAAGAGATAGATGTTGTTTCACTGCAGATAGTGTGTAATGTTCCAACCATTGTTGGCATAAATGTCCCACTGACTATGTAGTAACAATACCAGAATGTGTTGACTGAGAGTATCAGGGATCAGGTCTACTTGATTTAAACCCAGATGCAGAGTTAAGAAAATGGGCATGACAATCATTTGTGTCCACTGGCCACAACAACCACCCACCAGGACTGGAAAATGAAGAATTAAATATACCATTCTGCACCATACTATTAAATACTTCTTCAGTGTAATTTGTCAAATTCTGTCAGTTATCAAAGCGGGCAACAGAGGGAATAGTCGGGGCATTCAAGTAGTAATGATCTTTATTCGGTTTAAAAAATATACCATAAAGGGTCCAAATTCATACAGTCTATACATATTCCATGTCACTAAAGTTGACATATATTCTCCAGACCCACACGTGTCAAAAGTTTGAGTTATGTTACAATCAATAACAATTTACCGTGAAATCTATGTATAAAATTACTAAAAACTACAAAACACCCTCAAATATGACCAGTAACATGGAGGCCATATGCTGACATTTCAAAAGATAAACATAGAAGATATAATAAAAATACTATACATATTAAAATGCAATTGTAGTGCAAAAAGTTCAAATATACATGACGTGGGCCTAGATTCACAAAAAGTACACATACTATATAAAGTAAAGTTTGTGATGCTCGGAACTCGCTACCATAGTCATGTTTACTAAAAGTCCTTTCTTTCCCTGAGTATAATACAATCATGGAGCCTATGCAGCTATAAGGTCTGATAGCTGTATACAAAACTAGCTGAACAGTTAAACGATAACTGGTGGAGTTATGAAGATGGCAAATAATTACTTTCCCACCAGCTTCCATAAGCTAACAGACAATAAAATGTACTTGTAAACAGTGTGGCAGACCATGTCTGTTTGTTATAGCTGTAACTATAATAGTGCAGGTCTGCAGTGCTTGATTTTCATTGACCTCAAAAGTGGGACTAGCAACTTCTTCCTAATCCTTTTGTATAGCTCACAGAAAAAGAAAACGTGGAGCTGCGATTGAACAGAGACGAGTCACCGGGACACGTTATGAGGTCCTGATGACATCTAGCTGTCGGGGCATTCATTTCTTTAATTTTTGCCAATCCCAGACAGGTAGTCTGCTGGATCGTTTCGTTCAAGAAAATTATTTGTGTGGGAATTAATAAGGCTCGAAATAGGGTTTTCGTGCCCTGAACCTGCCAAGACTTCGTACCCAAAATCGATTTCAAATCAATAGTGTCCTTCCAGTAATCATAGCCTTTAAGGGCTAACTGGTTGACAAACACAACTGTATATATGCGCTTAGTGAGTAAGCATATACTTCTTTGGTGGGGTGGGAACTAATTTGAAATAATATGACGTGCGGTCTGAAGTGTCATATCCTGTTAAATATGTGAACTTATATTTTTGCTTTCTGGAACTCTCTTGAGGGGGAGTTGGACAATGTTCCCATTGTGTATAATTAAAATGGGGACGCTGTCCACCGGCTCTGTGAAGAACACTTATGTCCATAATGATGATAACAGAACATATTGGCATAATTAGCTGAATTAAGATATAGATCCTCTGATTCAAAAACAGAATAATGCTCTAGTTCAGAGTGCATAGAATTTACAATGTCAACATCCCAATTATCTTAATGTAACCCTGGTACGATTACATCACCCATTGAAACTTTGAACACATATGGTATCTGCAGGTTCTCCGTAGGGCCAAATATATTGAATGGAACCTTATCCCAAACAATTCCATCAGTCACTGGAATGGCTGAAATGTTGACAAGGGACAAGTCTCTTTTTAGTTTATGCAATGAAGAATGGGTGGCAACACCCCGTTGACCAGTTCTGTAGCAGAACATTCCGGGAGGTAATGGCAGTTGATTAACAAAATAAAAACAGTCATAAATCTAATCGACATGAACAGAAAAACCAAGGAAAGTATGATCCAGACACAGATCCAAGGTGGGCCTAGATAAGTGTGTTTTGACCTTGAGATGTAAACACAAATCTGTGCTGCACGCGGATGCAACACAAAATAAGTGTCTGAAGAAAAATCATCTTGATCCATATAGTACCCGGAGTTACTCAGCTGGAAAACAGGAGGCTGTGACTCAGCAGTAGGGCTTGAGAAATCCAATTAATTAGTATTCTCCAATGGTGGATCTGTATAAATGACATTCGTTGTAGAAGACATAATAGTAGACACAAGTAGTGTATTAGAGAAGTGCAGGGGCCAATGTAAGGGCCTATTCAGATGCATAAGCTTGTTTGACTTCGACTGGGGCAAGGTGCGAAAAAGAAGGGAAAATTAAATCCTCACCTTGGGGGAATGCTAGAACAAAAGTTGGGGGCCAATCGACCTCAGCCAAGAGAGGGTCATAAGATATAGTTAAATTATCCCAGAATATTGCTTTAATGGTGCGTTTAACATCACCTTCAATTTGAATATCTAAAAGATATAATCTGTCAGGAGGGGCTACACGAGCGCCCATGGTTTCAACTGTAATAAATGTTTCAGTTGCTTTCGCTATCGGAAATTGGTGGAAATTCCGGCGCACTATGGTGACTTCTGCTGCGCTGTCGAGGAAAGTCACCGCCCAACTCCTGTTCTGGAGGAAGGTTCTCATCATCTGTGGCAAATTTTGCAGTTGAAGCAGCAACTTTCTTTCTCTGAGAAAGGGGTTTATATGGAGGCGGCCTGTCCTCCTTCTTTATCTTCACGTGAGACGAGAGTTGTGTCTCCCTTTTGGGTTTCGCATACTCTTCTTGTCTGCAGTCAGATCGCCCTCCTCTGTCGTACTGTTGGTCAGACAATTCCTGAAAGGAACGAGGAGAACGTGTATCAGATGCCTGATACCTGCCTGGAGTCTTTATTTGAGTGTGATCATAAAAATCTTTTGTATATAATTTATGTATTTATGCACACATTTAAGCACTGCACCGTCTGCACTTTTTATGAATTGCACTGTTATTTGTATATATATATATATATATATATTAGAGTAGAATATATAACAGAAACCTTCTCAGTCTCATTGTGTTTTTCGTATTATCCAACCCAATTGAGAATTTACCACTAGGTTCATTAAGTAATACATTAATTGCTGGTTTCCCTAGACTCACACAAGAGAAGACCTACTTCTTACAAAGAGACCTACGGTGGACTCTACATATAGTTAATTTTGACCCTGGTCCCCGTGGGCATATAGGGTTGTCCTTGTGACACAATACACACAAATGCTCTAAAATGGGCATTTTCAGAATTGTAATTTGAAAACCAACTTCACCATATGGAAGAGGTGTGGCGCAGCGGCCAGGGTGCCTGACTCCGGACCACGGGGTTCACGGTTCGATCCCCGTTGCCGGCGGCAGGTTAGCCCAGCACCATGTGACTCTGGGCAATAGCTCGCTTAATCTTCCCGAGGGCCCCCAGCGCCGGGACACCTCTCTGGAGGTAGCTGTGCACTTTACAAATGCTGGTATTTCATTTAATTTCATATAAACTGTGATTCCAGAGACACCAAATCTGAAAGTCCCATCACTTACCAAATTGTAAATTACACTTATAAGCTGTAATAAGGAAATTCCAACGTTATCAGAGATCCTCACCATTGCTAGAGCACCTTAAGCAACTGAGATCACGAAGAAGCACCTACAACAAACACATCAGATTCTCAAAAGCAAATTTCTTCAAAGTTCAGCTAAACAAAGCTAGAAATTGCCCAAGGAAACTGTTCGAAATTATCAAGCAACAATCCGCTCAACAAGCCAACGCTTCCACATTAGGTCCAAACTCACAACTAAACTGCAACATATTTGCCTCCCACTTCCTTGAAAAATCTAAAAATATAAAAAATGAACTCCAAACAGCAAATGAACACCTCAATAAAATACCTCCACCTACCCCCACTCACCCCCATCTGTACAAACCCCCAACCAACTCGTACTCTCCCTCAAAAACAGCGTCCTGGAACACTTTCAAAACTCTTAACGAAAATGACATTCTCAAGATCCTAACATCACTTAAACCATCAAATCACTTCTGCGACCCTCTTTCAGCCAATATCTTCAATGAGTTCAAAACTTCTCTAATTCCCTCTGGACAAAGATAGTGAATGCCTCCCTACTGCAAGGAACCCTTCCGAGCTGCCTAAAAACAGGTCAGGTAAACCCCATTCTAAAAAAACTCACAGCTGACCACACAATCCCAGATTACTACCGTCCAATTTCCACTATTCCTACCCTAGCAAAACTACTGAAGAAATGCGTCCATTCCCAACTATGCAGCCACATATCTCAATTCCACCTCATTGACCAGTTCCAATCAGGATTCCGTCAGGACCATAGCACAGAAACAGCCATGACACACATTGTTGATGACGCGCTCAGAATACTAGACCAAAATGAATCATGCCTGCTAATCCTCCTAGACCTATCCTCAGCCTTCGATACGGTCAAACATGACAGTCTCCTAGACTTACTTGAACACAGAATGGAGTTATCTGGGATTGTCCTAAAATGGTTTGCCTCCTTCTTAGACAGCCAAACGCAAAGAATCAAGCTCAAAAAATCGATGTCCACCACCACAGCGGTCACCCTAGGAGTCCCTCAAGGTTCCTCCCTATCACCTACCCTCTTCAATCTATTCATGGAGCCCTTAACTGAAATTCTAAAACTCTCCAATGTTCACTACCACATATATGCGGATGATACCCAACTATACCTAAAAGTATCATCCCCAGATGAGATCTGCTCACTCAATACAACTCTGCAAAAACACACAACTGGCTAACCAGAAAGCACCTCAAACTCAATGCGCTCAAAACTGAATTCCTCCTAATTTTTCCTCCACGAGGACACGTCAACATTGAAGACTGGATGAAACACTTAACAGCCTTCAACTGCAAACCACACATCATAGACTCCGCAAGTTCTCTAGGA
The DNA here is from genome assembly GCA_963921515.1 of Calotriton arnoldi. Classification (NCBI taxonomy): domain Eukaryota; kingdom Metazoa; phylum Chordata; class Amphibia; order Caudata; family Salamandridae; genus Calotriton; species Calotriton arnoldi. The sequence goes on along the minus strand of CAWUFW010006423.1, from coordinate 135,328 downwards.
ATGACAATCGACAAAAATCTCAACATGCAGGAACACATCAGTACAGCCACCAGAGGAGCAAACTTTCATATGAACATTATTAGAAAACTAAAACCCTTACTTCCCGTTGACTACCTCAAATCAGCAGTGCAAGCCCTAGTGATATCCAGATTAGACTATGGGAATACAACCTTATGTGGTCTGCCGAAGACCACCAGACTGGCTCCACTAAAAGCCTATCTCAACGCGGCCGCAAGACTTGTCACCGGCTCCAAAAAGAACAACCACATCACCCCTGATCTAAAGGCACTGAACTGGCTCCCTTTTGAGGCAAAATCACAGCTAAAAATTGCCTGTATGACACACAAAGCCTTGCACTTCAACACACCAAAGTATCTAGCCGATAAACTGGAACTATCAGGTGGTGGCAGAACATCGAGAAGCACCAGCACCTGGCTATTGAAACCGCAAAAAGTTCGGAAAAAGAAAACATACAACCGCACTTTCTCCAGTCTAGCACCTAGAATCTGGAATGCCCTGCCCCCAGAAATTAGAATGAACCCTTCTAGCACTTCCTTCAAAAATGAAGTCAAACTGCTTTTAATGAACAAATTCCTACCCGACCCCAACACTTAACTTGCTCTCCAAACAGAACTTACACCTGATTTCAAAGACCAATGACTATCACACTCTTGAGTACCCCTGGACCCACTACTAATGTTTGACATCAAGTATGCTCTCCCTACTTTCTACTCTCATTTTGTACCTATTGTACTAAGCTTTCAATGTGATGTAACTTTTGTAAAACGCTCTGATACCCTTCCAGGGTATAGTCCACGCTATATAAAACTTTTTAAATAAATAAATCCTATGGGAGAGATTGGCCTTGTAGTAGTGAAAAACAAATTTGAGAGTATTTCACTACAGGACATATAAAACTTAGAAAGTGCATGTCCAACTTTTTAAATACACTGCACCTACCCATGGGCTGCCCAGGGCCCATCTTAGGGATGACCACTATGTAATAATAAGGAAGGTTTGGGCTTGGCAAGTAGATAAACTTTCCAGGTTGAAATGGCAATTTAAAACTGTGCACAGGCTCTGCAGTGGCAGGCCTGAGACATGTTTAAAGGGCTACGTCTCTGGGTGGCATAATCATGGGAGCGGGCCCACTAGTAGCATTTGATTTACAGGCCCTGGGCACATGTAGTGCACTTTAGTGGGGACTTATAAGTAAATCGAATATGCCAATTGTGGTTAAACCAATGCTACCATGTTTTCAGTAAAGAGCACATGCACTTTAACACAGAGCACATGCACTTTAGCACTGGTTAGCAGTGGTAAAGTGCCCAGAGTTCTAAAGCCACAAAAACTAAGTCGGCAAAACAGTAAACAACAGGAGGTCAGAAGGAGGAAAACCGGGGGAACCACGCCAAGGATGCCAGGTCTAACAATTATCCTCCCCCCCCCCAGCAGAAAAGTGGGGAGAGCTACCCCACCCCTTGGGAGTTCTCTTCACTAAGGCGAAAGAACCTGGAGAGACCATCAGCATTGGTGTTGTCGTGACCTGTTCCAGGATGGTGTTCCACCGTAAAGTTCATTCCCTGTACGGAGATGGACCACCTCAACAGTTTGGGATTCTCACCCCTCATTTGCATTAACCATCTGAGGAGTCTGTGGTCTGTCTGAGCCCGGAAGTGAGTGGCAAACAGGTATGGCCTTAGCTTCTTCAGCACCCAAACCACAGCAAAGGCTTCCTTTTCTATTGCGCTTCATCTCTGTTCCCTGGGAAGTAACCTTATACTGATGAAGGCTGCAGGTTGATCCAGGCCCTCTTCATCCAGCTGTGAAACCACAGCCCCTATGCCATTCTCTGAAGTGTCTGTCTGCACCACAAATTCTTGGGAGAAGTTTGGGGCCTTGAGCATGGGTGCTCTGCACATGACCTCCTTAAGGGTGTCAAAAGCTTTCTTAGAAGTCAGCTCTGTCAAGGGGGCAAAAATAGTGCCATACCCCTTGACAAATTCCTGTAATGGCCAGTGAGGCTTAAGAAGGCTCTCACTTCTGTCTGGGTCTTGTGGGGTTCCCAAGCCAGAATGGTTTCAATCTTTCGCTGTACCTTGGCGCCCCATACTTGGGGTCCAAAGTAGACCACAGAAGCCTGCCCTATCTGGCACTAACTGGCCTTAATAGTCAGGCACTCTGCAGAGTCTGGAACACTTCCTGGAGGTGGTGCAAGTGGTCATCCCAACTAGAACTGAAGATCGCATTGTTGTCTAGGTAGGCAGCACTGAAGTTCTCCAGTCAACCCAGTACCTGGTTGACCAACCTCTGGAAGGTAGCAGGGGTGTTCTTCAACCCAATAGGCATGACCCAGAACTGGAAATGCCCTTCTGGTATTTAGAACGCTGACCTCTCTTTGGCCCCCTCGGTCAAGGCAATGTGCCAGTACCCAGACGTTAAGTCAAACGTACTGAGGAACTTGGCAGCTCCAAGCCGTTCTATGAGCTCAGCAGCTTTGGGAATGGGGTGTGCGTCAGTCTTGATGACCCTCCTTAGAGGTGTTGCAGCATTCTTCAGAACCTGTATAGCGAATGCTCCTGCTTAAGTGCTCAAAGTGATATAACAAAAATGTATCACAATATAAAACCAGTGGTCCAAATGTATGTCCAAAGTAGGGATCCACTGGTAGTCTCTTGCAAGAGATATTGTACATAAACTATGTACAATATCTCTTGCAGGAGACTACCAGTGGATCCCTACTTTGGACATACATTTGGACCACTGGTTTTGTGTTTTGATAAATTTTTTGTTATATCACACGCTTAAGCAGGAGCATTTGATATACAGGTTCTGAACAATGCCACAACTTCTAAGGAGGGTCATAGGCAGAAACATGTCGACCTACTTTTTTGGGAAACATCCAGCGGACATAATTACGCCCGCCTGGCCCTCTGCTTGATTTTAATCCTGACCCAAGGATGCATGAATAAATCGTATTGCGTACCTTGTAGCCAGTTTTAGATCACATACCCTTCACTCACACCCTGCCGTTCCCTCACCACTTCGTGCTCATTTGAAAGGTATTTATCATACCTCTGAAAACATCCCTGAGCTCCTCCCTCTAGTGAGGAGTTTGTAGCCTGCACCATGACTAGGCACCTCTGGTGGGTGAGGGAATTCGTCCTTAAAAGGGAATACTCCACATGTTTGAGTTACACCAATTCTCTTTCCTCTCCTTTTGTCCTCTTTCTTACTCTCTCTATTAGACCCAGGTGTTTATTTTGTGGTTAATAGCTTCCAGATTCTCCTCTGCGAGTTTCCAGAAGCAGGAGTCTGGTTGCAGAACACCAGCATGAAGCTAACTACATCCTAGAGTGGCTTTTTGGGAGCTTACTCCCAGCCTTCCTTACCTAACCTGAGAGGTCCTCTCACAGGGTGCCCGTACAGAAACTCAAAAGGGCTTAAGCCAACCCCTTCTGTGGTACCTCCCTGTAAGCAAACAAAATAATGGCAGGAGGACATCCCACTTACACCTCATTTGTTCAATTAGATCCATAATCATGCCTTTGAGGGTTTGGTGTAATCTTTCAACCAACCCATTGGTTTGGGGGTGAGAAGGAGTGGAGAACTTGTAGGTTACCTCACACTCCTTCCACATGGCCTTCATGTACCCAGACATGAAGTTGGTAGCCCGGTCAGATACTACCTTCTTGGGAAAACCCACAGGGTTAAAGATCCCCATCAGTGCCCTGGCCACGGTGGGCATAGTCACAGTCCTCAGAGGGACAGCTTCCTGGTACCCGGTGGCAAGGTCCACCAAGACCAGAATGAATCTGTTGCCCATGGCTGTCTTGGTATCCAGAGGCCCCACAATGCCAATGCCAACCAGCTCAAAAGGGGTGCTAACAACAGGTAAAGATTGCAGGAGGGCCTTGCTCTTTCCCCCGGACTTGCCACTTGCCTGGCAGGTAGGACAAGACCTACAGAACATATCGTGGGACTTTCTCATTTGAAGCCAATAATGGTGGGTGACAAGCCGACCAAAGGGCTTGTCTTGCCCCAAATAACCTGCCAGTGGCACATCATGAGCCAGACCAGTAGGGAGGCCCTGAAGCACTGGGGTACCGCCAACATGTTGCACCAGGCTCAGAAGCCTTAGGCTCACTATACAGGAGATCATTCTCCCAGTAAATCAGATGCCTGTGTCTCAGCCTGCTGCGGAGAACCCACAAGGGTAGGGCACTCCTTCTGCACCTTGCAGAACACCGCACTGGTGGGACCTCCTTCCTGCTGCCTGTTGGACAGCTCAGGCAGGTTTCCAAGTTCGGCCAAATCCTCTCCTGTAGGTACTGGGGTGTCCCTCTCAGGGTCAGCCTCTTCCCAGACCATGGGAGTTTCAGGGGCGGGTTTCCCGTGCCTCTGCCCTTCCTCTTCTGGGCAGGCACCTGGGTCATTAATCCTGGCTCCAGGTCCTCTTGACCACCCTCTCGGACTGCCATGGACCATGTGGTCAAGCACACCCACTGAGGCAACCCCAACATCTCCAAGCCTGGAAGGAAGCTCCACCTCCTTCCAGGCAGTATGTTCCATGTCGTTACCAAGAAGGCAATCAACAGGATGTACTCACAGCTACCCTAAAGGAACCTGAGACCTCCCCCCACTCAAAGGGAGCCAGAGTCACTGAGTAGTGGCTCTTGTGGTTGTCAGCAGAAACAACTTGGTGGAACACATCAAGGACTACCTGCTCTGAAGATGCCACATGACACTGTATGGTAATCATGCTGGCTCCTGTGTCTCTCAGAGCCTCCACCCTTTCCTATTAATGCTGACCCACTGCCAGTACTTCCTCGTATTGCTAGGCTTATGGGTTCTCTGCATCATCTCCCCGTCACCCAGGGACACTAGGGTAGCCTTAACTCTGTCCCCACCACTAGCTGGGACAAACTCCTCCCCAAGCGCTACACTAGCCAACCCCAGCGACAGCCCACCAATAGGGGGGCTGTGCTCGATGGGGACACTTGGCATCCCCCTTGTAGTGCCCTTCTTAATGACACACAGAACACTTAGGGGGTGCCTTCCCTGCAGATTTGCTGTCAAGGAACAACTTCCTTTTCTTCTCAGCAGGGGGATGGGAATTCAGACCGGTAGAACTAGTTTGAAGCCCTTTTAGAGAACTCCTTGCTTTTATTTTGTCCCCTCTACTTCTTTTGGTGAGGACCCTGCCCACCCTTGTGGTGACCCCCCCCCCAGATATCTACTTATGAACCTTGGTGTTGCCCACAGGATCTGCCTGCTCATCAAGCTCCGTGGAGTCAGAGAGCTTACTATCAATCAAGTGCTGGTGCAGATCTGTAAAACAGAGACTAAACATATGCTCTTTTGCAATCAAGTTATACAGCCCCTGATAATGTTTTACATCACTGCCCTTCACCTAACCATCCAGTGCCTTGCAAAAAGAATCAACACAATTCACCCAAGTCTGTGAGGATAGTTTCATACTGTCTCTAAACTTCTGCCGGTACTTCTCTGGGGTCAAACCATACTTTCTAATTAGGGCTTCCTTCATGACGTGGTACCTCATTCTGTCACTCCCATCTAGGGCCAGAAGGATGTCCCTCCCCTCAGTAGGGATATGCTTCCACAGACTAGCCCTCAAACCCCCTCAGGGATCTTGTGCATCTGCAAATCCATCTCACATACCTCAAACCATCTGTCTATGTCATATCCCACTCCATAATCAGGCACCAGACCTTTGGGTATGTGTACTCTCTTGTCAGAAGACACTGATGGAATGGTGCCACCACCTCCTGGCCTTTATGTCCAGCTCTCTCAGGCTCCTCTCATGAGCCAAACGCCCTAGAGTAATTTTCTCCTCCATTTTGAGCTTAGCCAGCTCCAATTTTAATTTTCTCTCCTCTCTCTTGTCCTCCAGTTCCTCTGGGGACATGCCTCTGGAAAATACATTGCTCCCTGCCCCAGTGGGAACTACTGCTTCTGGCAGGATGTTGGACCCTTGCCGCACAGGCAGTCCCAGATTGTCCAGTGAATCCTGGTCCAGCTCCTCATCCTCCTCTTCTGAGGTTACAGGTACTGCATCATGAGCTTCTATCCAGGCCCTCAGCACCTTCTGTAGCTCCACCTTCCTGGTGAGGCCTTTAGTAGAAACCTCATAACCCGTGCAAAACTCCTTGAGCTGGGACCGGATGTAGGTCTTCAGCTTGACCAGCTTAAAATCAGTTTTTGCAGGTGCAGATGCTGCTTCTCCATACAGAGACATGATTTTGTAAAAAAAATGCCAAAAAGGGTGAATTTTGAAATGGTTCGGATTGGTCTGATATATGGAAGTAGTGTACACCAATCACTGTATGTACTGCACAAATACAAGTCCTATCCTCACCACTGATCACCGATGTTAGAAATTGGGTTTCTGGTTAGCAGAGGTATGAATCCCGTCAAAGCAGAAACCACAATCCTAGTCAGGGTAAGTCAGTAACACTCTAAATTAACCTGAGCTCACCGTCTGGTAGCTTGGCACAGAGCAGTCAGGCTTAACTAAGAGGCAATGTGTAAAGTATTTGTGCACACAACACACAGTAACACAGCGAAAATACCACAAAAGGACTCCACACTAGTTTAGAAAAATAACCAATATTTGTATGAGTAAAACAAGATCAAAATGACAAAAATCCAATAATAGAAGTCAAGATATGAATTTTTAAGGAATAAACTGATTTGTAGTGCCGAAACCGGTCCCAGGATGCTTGTTTCCGGTCCAGGGAGGACCTGGCCTGGCAGTTCGGGCTGGACTGTTCCCATGGGGAACAGGGTCAAGACTGATTTGCATATGGCTGGGTTTAAACAGGAATGGCATGGAGAGCAAAAAAACGATGGATTTAGGCCTAGATCTCTGTATTGGGGTGAATGTTTGACATTGATCAGCATTCTGTCCATCTATTGTTCTTTTTGCATTTGTCACCCAGAGTGGGACAGGTATGCCCAGACGTGGGTCCTGTGCTCTCCATGCCACTGAAGTCAAGCTAGCCTGGCTGATGAGGGGTGATGCCCCGAAACCGGTCCCAGGATGCTTGTTTGTGCTCCAGGGAGGACCTGGCCTGGAAGTTCGGGCTGGACTGTTCCCATGGGGAACAGGGAAGACTGATTTGCATATGTCTGGGTTTAAACTGGAATGGCATGGAGAGCAAATACACAATGGATTTAGGCCCAGATCTCTGTACTGGGGTGAATGTTTGACATTGATCAGCATTCTGTCTATCAATTGTTCTTTTTGCATTAGAAACAAAGAGCTCCACCCTTAGACTAGACCACTATTTAGAGTGACAATGTGGGAAAGGCCAGGCACAGCCTGGTTCTTTGTCATGCTATCTGTGTTCTTGTCTATTCCCAGCCCTCTTTGTCATGCCATCTGTGTTCTTGTCCACTCCCACATATAAGGATGTCATCACTGATTACTTGTCCCAGTATTCCTCATCACAGAGTCCATTTTGCTGTCTCTGTGTAGGAATGTATTTCACTTCTCATCAAAGATTTAATCACTGTCAGGTGTCAAGAACAGCAGAGCTGAATTAATTGTTGCTAAAGCTTCCAGACAGTACAAAGTAAATGTTTCCAAAGTCACCTTTACACTTGATTTAGCAAAACCTGAGTTTCACCACATAAGTAAATATTTGATAAGTATTTAAAATAAACTTTGAATGAACATTGTAGCATTTTCCTAACTGGATAGGTGAGAAAGAAAACTCACAGTACTGTAAGTATCTAGTATTCGTGCACTCACCGGGGAATGTTGGGCGAATGCGGAGACGTAACTTCCTAAACTTCATAGGCGCATGAGTTTTCCATTTTAAAGTTCATAGATGTGTGCAAAGCATAGGCGTTGATTATTCAAAGGTTGTGAAGCCTGCACTATGTGAAGCACAGACTGGAACGCAGATGAACAACAGTTACCAAGATGCAATGTGAATTACAGCAGAGGCATCCATCTTCTTCTTTTGGGTATTACTTCCTTATATTATATGGTGCTCATTGTTAAGCAGTTGATCTTCGTGTTGCTTGTTGCCAGGAATCAGATTTCTTTGCATCTTCAAGCCAGAGTGATTCAGGATCCTATAAAGAGAGAAGTATACTGGATATCATAGTAGATATGCACTCTATATTAGTCTTCTAGTTTTGAGCTATGAACTATACTGGAGTCATCCGGGTTTCTGCTATGAACTCTACAATAGAATTGCTAGACCTGACATCATTGGTCTGGTCTTCCTCCAAACATTTAGCCTTTACCCCTCCTGCTTTCTGAATTTCTTTTTGTTGGACTTAGGACTCTAGCACTGGTTAGCAGTAGTAAAGGGCACAAAGTGATTTCGTTCTCTACCCAAAAACATGGCAAAATTGGGATACAACGGATTGGCAGATTTTATTTACTTATAAGACCCTAGTATATGGTTTAACATGTACCCAGGACCTTCAAATTAAATTTACTAGTGGGCCTGCAGCATTGACTGTGCCACTCACTTACTTAGAACTTTAAAACATGTCTCAGGCCTGCCATTACAGCCTTTAGTGTAGATTTAAACTGCCATTTTGATCAGGCAACTTAAACCAGGCCTAAACCGTCCTTTTTTATTATTATGTAAGTCACCCCTAAGGTGGGCCTAAATGCCCACAGGGCAGGGTGAATTGCATTTAAAAAGTAGGGCACGTGGGTTTAAGTTTTACATGTCCTGGTAGTGAAAAACTCCTACATTTGTCATTACTATTAAGACCTCCATCTCCCATAGACTTACATTGGGTTGCCATATTACATTTAATAAGTGCCAACCTATGATTGGGAACAGGTAGAAATGTCATGTTTAGACTAACCCTGGGCGGTGAACTCTGCTCCGTTCGAGGAGTTTTCAGAGTTTTCCGCACTCCACGCAGCACGCGGAGTTCCCAAAAACTGACGGAACAGAGTTTTTTTCCTCGATCGCCCTTGTCAACGTCAAGTTGGCGGGCAAGGTAAATCCACCTCCCAGCAAGATTTTTCCTCATTCGTGCTTGCAAGTTCTAGTTGGCAAGCGCAAGTGAGGAAAATCAACCTCCTGGCAAGATTTCTCAACGCGGGCAGTCAGATTTCTCAATGCGATTGGTCGCGGCAGGTCGCAACCACTTGCATTGAGAAACCTTCCGTTCATGTTCAGAAAGCTGCGGCTGGAGTAGAAAATCTACTCGAGCAGCAGAAAGGAAGTTGTGCCCTATTGCGCAGCGCATGGTGCCATTTGCGATGATTTTACAGCACGGGACAAACACTCAGCGCTCAGAATCACCACGAACGGCATGACCATAATGCACCCCGCAGATCGTGGAACTCCACTTAGCACGGCGGAGTTTTTTTGTCACTCCGCGAACTCTGCCCAGGCTTAGTTTAAACTCAAATCAAATGTAATTTAAAATCCTCTTTAATGGTAACATCAGATTTTAAGTCACAATTCTGAAAATGCCACTTTTAGAAAGTTGGCATTTTCCTTCCCTAACCATGTGTGGCCTCTGCCACAGTTCTTCCTCACATAACTGTGAATGGCTCTGCTGTTAGGCTTTGTGCATTCTTCCTAAACAGTGAGACAAAAGGGGACTAAGTGTTGGCTGGATGGGCCACCATGCCAGGATGGCTGGGACAGAGCTGTTCCCTGCCCCCACTTGCACTTCAAAGAGCTTGCCTCCAGCACACACAAAGGAACCAGACATGAGTCTTTTGTTTGTCACCTCAGCCTTTTTAGAGCCTTGGCATGAGAAGGGAAGAACTTTGCAGAACCAGATTTGGGTGTAGTATAGGGGAGACCCCCCACACACTTCAAAGACTGGCACCAGGTAAAAGTGTTGGACCCTGAGAACAACTCTTCAGTACACTCCTGGACCTGTGGACAACTTCATAAAGACTGCTTGGACCCCCAGAGGACAGTCCAGCTGTTGCCAGAGGACTGCCTTGCTATTTGAATGAAAACAGACCATCTCCTTGAACCCATGACCACCAGAAGTGACTCAAAAGGCTAGTTGGCTGGCTTCCTGTGTGAGCTACAGGGGCATAACAAGCTCCAGAGACCTTGAACCCTGCATCTGGGCTCTGCTGTGGTGAGTCCTAACCCCCCAAGAAGTGACTCCAGGTCCTGGACAATTTGAACTGATGTTAGGGGTATTCCTCCCACATAAACCTAAACATTGGGACTTAGAATAATTTTCACCAAAAAAGTGCTCTGAGAACCGACAGATGACAGGGACCTACCTACCAGCCGATCTGCCCATAGTGCATCGCCAGTTGGCCTGACTTTGCGGTAGCTCCTGCTACCATCTTCTCCGCAACAGTAAATCCTGTTCAGGAGGACCTCTCAGCGACAGTTTCTGGCCTCGTGGAGCCCTTTACGGCTACAGCCTGCAGCTTCGTCCCACTGGAGGTTTTTAACTTTCAAAAAGTTGTCTAAGTCTGAGGGTAAAAATCTTTACTGGGCTCAATGGTGACAGGCTCCCCATCGATGACGATGACCTCTTCGGCCTGGAAATCCAGCTCTTCTTGCTCTGAGCTCTTTCCCGCCACCGTCGACGACTTTACTGAGACTTTGTCCACTGGCTTCTTGCCAATGATGACTCCTCCTTGAACACAACCTGCTGCCTTTCCCTGATGAACTCTACCTTCTCAGGAACTTTTGTCAGAAGGTAAGCCGAGACTGCGCCTAATCCACCCCTTGTATCTGACCCATGCCCCATTGCGGTTAGTCTTAACGTTTGACCTTGGCCCGTCTCGAGCGACCAAATGCCTGCAGTTGGCACTTTGAACTTTTAGGCGCTCGATTTCACTAAAGACATTACAAATTCATATCTCTAGTTCTATTAAATGGATTTATTTATTTTATTTATTAAAATTTTCCCTATTTTTCTAAATTAGTTTGGTATTTTTGTGGTGTTGCATTTTCACTTTATTACTGTTTCCGAGTGCTGCATAAAAAAATTACACACAGCCTATAAGTTAAGCCTGACTGCTTTTGCGGCAAGTTACCAGAGGTTTAAGCTTTAAGCACCGGTTAATTTAGATACTTTTGTGGTTCACCCTAACAAGGACTGTGGTTGTTGCTTGAGTAGGGCTTTCACCACCCTCAATCAATAACCACATTTCTTACAAGAATCATATGGTTTTGTGCTATGAACTCTATCTTTGAGTCATTTGGTTATGTTGTGAACATTATAATTGAGTTGTCTTGTTGCATTCTATGAACTCAGTACAGCAAACATTATTAGGCCTAGGATCTCTATTGTACTGACTTTGTTACTTCGCTTACTCATGTGGGCTAGTAGGGTATTACTGGTGGTGGAGAAGTGATTACATTTGATGAGACTGAATCACATAATACTACTGTATAATTATTATGTTGCAGATAGCAGACTATTTGAAGATATGGTCTTTCAAGTCATATATTTATCCCTCAATCTACTGAAGGGAGTTATAGAGATCATAACACTTATTAGAGCCCGGGTTATTCTATGTAGTCTTTCTAAAGATTATTCCTTTCTTTCAGCTCTAGGAAATCATATAGTGGGTAATGCAAAGATTACTATAAGGTATATCATATGACATAGAAACTGTGAAATGTTATTTTGCTAAACATGATTTTAAAAATGAGTATTCTCTTGCTGTAGTTATTCATTGCTCCAAAGCGCAGGTTGAGACCGGGAGGAAGATCAGGCGAGATGAAGATATCCACGGTCTCTGATGTCCAATATCTCTTCCCCCTGAAAATATTACCGACCCCAATACAAATTCTTTACATGGTCACTACAGGTTTCAGGGAAGTGTGGCTATTAGCATTACTCTTGTTGGATCTGAATTAGCAGGTTAGAGCAATAATGACAGATTGCCTAGCCCACGTGTAATTCCAGCCTGATCGATGGATCCCAATGCTAACTAATCTTAGGTAAGATAACCATTTTACAATGTACATCAAATAAGGAGTATGTACTATAGAAGATCAAGGCATTTTGTGAAAGACTGTCAGAGTAAACTGAAGATATTTCAGAATCAAGCATTGGTAACCTCAAACATAGAAAAACAACCGGGAGTGAAAAATCTTCATTCCTTAACAAAGAACGGAGCTGCCTTGCTGAATAGAGACTTTAACTCAGTTTTAAAAGGGGTAGCAAACACTACGCAGGCATCAATTGTTCATGCAGTACTTCTTATTAAAATTACTTTGCTTAACCCAAAGGATAAGATTATTTCAGGGGCTTTAGATTTGAGTACATCAGGGAACTATATGGATATTGAATATGCACAATCTTTACGGACACCGATGTTGAAGAAGTGAGTTCCCGAAGAGATTAAGAAAATAGATGGTCTATATTGTCTTTGGAGCTTGCATGCTTGTTTCACACGATGTTTTGCCATGTTTAGAATACCATCAGGAAAATACATATTTTGGTTTGATTGATGCTCGCCAGTTCAAAATGGTTTTGGTTATCTCTGCATAATCCTAGTATTTATTGAATAGCAATAACGATACAAATGAATTGTGATTGTTCTATGAATCATTGTTTGAAACTTGAAGAACAAGGTGCCAGGTGTAGAAAGCTCACTAGACATCAGAGAAAATTGTCATAAAAAGGAGGTGGGGAGTGCCCCCAATGCCAGAAACGACCCAACAGTCTTTCTGCCCCTCCACTGCACTCTCCTTCCCCTTGAGTGGCAAAGTCTACTAGACACCAGTGAAAAAAAGAGTAGGTGGGGTAGCCCTTCCAGGCATCAATCATGGCCCCACCCAATAATGGCCCCAGCAGCCCTTCTGGGGAGTTTACCCCCAATCTGCTGGTTTGGGGGGGTTGGAGAAGCAAATATCCCAGTACACCCAAGCATGCTTTAAAAAAATGAATGGGGCCATAACTCTACTTCTAAAGCTCCTACAGTCTAGCTTACCCTCCCAAGGGAAGTTTGGAGGATCTGCCCCACATCTGTGCCTAGAAGGAACCACATTTCCACTGCATGCCAGGAACAGTTTTTCTGCCCCGCTGGGGCCCAGATCATACTAACAAACAAGGAGAGACCTGAGAATCACTAGGGAGCTGACATAGTTAAGTAACTAAGTAAACAGTGGTCCTTAATATATAATTACAATTGTAATTTATTGAGAACATTGTGGGTGCCAGTGAAAACGTGCTTAGTACTCTCTCAAGTTTACACACATTTGAAATACGTGATCAGTGTCCTTTTGGGGGCTAGAGCATCCAAATGACAAGAGAGGAAATTTGGGCATAGTTTTGACGTATGGGCTAGCAAAGGGTGAGTAAACCTCAATTCCCTCTCACCTGCTATGGTGAATAGCTGGAGTATTCTGGCTGTGGGATATCTGGCTACCAGAGAATTGTCAGAATCAATTTCAGAGGTCCACATGGCAAGTAGGGGTTACTGAGCCCAACTGTGTTGGTTGTGGCCTTTATCTCCTGATGCCCCAATGCCCGGCCTACTATGGGTCCTTAGTAACTGGGCCAAGTACCACTTTAGTACTTGACTCTCAGTGGTACCGCGGGTTGAGCAGTCCAAGGCTACTCAAGGGGGAGGTAGTTGCAAGGTGAGCACAGGCTATGTTCACAGAGGCCCCCTCTGGGTTATGGGGTCACTGACTTTAATCTGCAGATGGGCAAAGGTCTGATTGGTGCAGCAACAAAGCTCTACAAAGTGGCTCCCTCTGGCATACATGGTTGCTGACTTTAATCTAATCTGCTCATGAGCAATGGCCTGATCGATGTAACAGCAGCTTTCTCCAGGGCAGTCCCATCTGGCATACAGGTTTGCCCACTTTAGTCTGCACATGGGCAATGGCCCGAAATGGTGCAGCAGCCACTTTCTCACACCTTGAATCGACTCGCCATGATCCCCCACTGGACCTCGCTCCCTCCAGGCGCTCTTTGTCTACTCACACAGTCCTGTGGTCTCAGCGGGCAGATGATGGCGCTTCAGGCTCAACAAGAGGTAGTCTTGATTTCCCAGGGTGATGTCCCCTCACCTAACTGGGAGACTGGCTGACTCTAATCACCAATCTCGGTCGCACAAGGCAGAGTTGTTGCTGAGCTTCTCTATGTTAAAGTACAGCCCACGCCGGACGCTTGACAGTTGCCTATTTGGGAAATTCTAACTCACCTTTTTCTAATCCATTTCCAGATACAGATGTGATTAAGTGTCTCTTGCTTTGAAGTTCATGTTGCAGGAGGTGCCTCCTGAAGTGCCCACTTCTCTGTCTTGTCCTTTACCCAGGAAGCTGTCTCTTACAGCAGGAATGACTTCAACCCAGATAGCCCCACAACACAGGCTATAGAAGTTACCTTGGATTCAACCTGAATGTCAGCCTCACTGATATGTGCCCAACAAAACGTTACAAAGAACAACAACCCTACCCTTACCAGCCCCGTCTCCTTACTGAGATGTGCTGAGGCCCACTAACTGGAGACCTTTTCACATCCAAACAGCCCTTCAAAAGTGCACAGGAAAGCCTGGCTCTCCCTTTTTCCAGTGATTATCCCACATAACTCTCAGGAATGTAGCAATTCACAAATGTCTGGGGGGAGGAAATGGATACTCCACCTTCACATGCTTTCCTCAAGACCTTGGGTTTCCAATATGGAACCCACAGCCCTCTATGTATTGTCCCACTCACAGGCACACATACGTCTCAGCACAGCCATGTATATTCATCTACAGCACTACATGCAAACACCATGTGGGCCAATGGTGAGTTAGGCACAAGGTAGCGGAGGTTTTAATGAGTAGGCCGGTAGGCCCCACTCCATTGATTATGTCCAGGTTGGAGCACGGCAATGCGCTCTACCTTGACATCAATAAGACGGCTATACCCAAGCTGCAGCTCATCCAGAATGCGGCAGCAAGACTCATTCTTGATCTTCCTAAATCTCATTCAGTCTCTGCTGCGACTCGTAGATTGCATTGACTTCCGGTTCACAAACAAATTATTTTCAAAGCCTTACACATTGTCCACAATGAACTACACAATACAGCCCCTGATGGAATTAAGAACCTGTTCCAATTATATATGTCATCTAGACAGCTGAGTTCTGTGGGGGAACATTTGCTGGTTATTTCTAAGTTCCCAAAAGGCAAGATGGGGAGGGAGAGCTTTTGCTGTGGCTGCATCCAAGCTCTGGAATACTCTTCCTTATTCTACTTCTAGTCTGGAAGCCCACCTTCCTTTTCATAAGGCTTTGAAGACCTTGTCTTTTTTTTGTAATGCCTCCTTTAGGGCTGGGACCATGCAATTCTTCTCCTTCCACAGTAGACTAACTGCATTAGCGGCTTGACGCCTTCAGGCATTTATTTACGCTTTATAAATTGCCAAATCAAATCAGTGAACTCGGCAAAGGCCTGCTCAAACTGCTGATCATCATTACTAAAACACAGTACGCTGCCACCACTGTGCTTGTGCTACTTAACTCCTTGGTAAGGGCCATAGCCTTTACCACTTATGAGGTAGCTCTATGGACGCCCCTCCCGGTCTAAACAAGACTGAAATCTGTGAGACAGGCCTAGGTCATGGCACACATGCATGATTCTTGTTTGTCCATGACCAAAATCAGCACCAGGAATCCAGATATTGTTACAGCTGGGGCACTCTTGGCAAGGGTACTCATCAGTCACCATGCAACAGAAGTTTTCATCTTAACAGGAACCCTAGGAACCCTGGGCATTTCTAAATCTTAGAGACCCAGGTGAATCCAGGGTGGTATGGCTTGCATGGATACCTTGACATTTTCTTATCCAGAATGCACTACAAACCTCAAAAGTTGGCCAAAATGGCACATTTTCCTGTAAAGGAAGGTTCAAGAACTTCCAGGGAGCCACCAAATTCCTACTTATCACACTTTTCTGTACTGGGATCCACGCAAGTCGTACTACCTTGGGCTCCCCTGGGCATCTAGTTTTCAGAAATGTCTAGGATTAGTAGATTTCACTGGGTGGCGGGCAGGGCCAAATTCAGTTTGACAAGCGTCATATGCAGAGTGTTCAACTGGGCAGCAAGTTAGGACAAGGCAGTTCTGGCACCTGCCAATAGATTCCTTAGTTTGTTCTGAGCGAGAAAATATATCGTTTTTATTCTTTCCATGTCCATACTTGGATATCTGTTATCAAATGAGCTGTGTATCATAAATAAGCCTGGGCGTAGTTCGCGAAGTAGCGCTACGTGAAGCTACGCAAAGTGCAGTTCGCACTACGCGAGCTACGCGTAGCACTACGCGAACTGCGTAGTGCACTGTTCGCAATGATTGCACAGTGCCAGATGCTTGTCCGCACTGTGCAATCATTGAAAACGGCATCTTGCACAGTGCGAGCTGTCTTTTACTGCCGCTCGAGTAGATTTTTACTCGAGCAGCAGCTTTCTCAACGCGGACTGGTAGTTTCTCATCGCGAGCGGTCGCGAGCATACGCGACCACTCTCAATGAGAAACCTGACCTCCCCGCGTTGAGAATCTCGCCGGGATGTCATTTTGCTTGCTCGCGGTCGCCAACTTGACGTTGAGGACCGCGAGCAAGCAAAAAATGACCGCTGCACTACGCTACGCTACGCGTGTTTGCACTGTGCTACGTGCAATTCGCGTTGTGCGAAGTAGCGCAAACTTCGCAAACTACGCGAGCGTAGCGTAGTGCTTTGCCCAGGGTTAATCATAAACAGTGATTCTGACACAATTTCATGATCTGCACTAGTATAAGATTTTAATGAACTGACTACATCGCTAAGAAAACCCACACATTGTTTGTATTGTGGACACCAGACATTCAGGTCAATATTTCCTTAGTGTTCTGGGATTTATGTTTTTTCATTAGAGAAATGCAAAAAAATATTGAGCAGATTTGTTTAAAAAAATGAAATTATCTCCATACTTTCTGCAAGCTGCAATGAAGTTGCACCAATACATAGACCTGAATATGTCATAAAAGAAAACATGGTTTGTGCACAAAGAGACCAAAGAGGTACATTTGCTTAAATAACATAATGCTCATTTTTGTTTTAAAAGAAAATGTTCTTGCCCAGAGGTGCAGAAACTATTTTATGGAAGATATTAATGTTTCTGGAACAACAATTTCATTTAGAATAGCGAAGGATCAGATACACAGAGAAGAGAGGAGAACACATTAGAACATTTTTTATTAATATATTCATGTGGAAAAAAGAATTATACATAATTCATTGATCATAGATTTTTTTCACTTTTCAATAGAATTAAATCGGAAATTAAGAACCTGTGCTGAAAAAAAACAACTTTACCATCTTGGGTTGGAAGCCAGTCTTAATTAGAATAGGTGAAGGAGAAAGGTCATTGATCATATAGTCAAAATTTAGTTTTTGGGAGGTGGACTGAACTTTGCATGACATTATACCTGACTTGTCCATCAGTTATGTTATGTTATGGGATTTATAAAGCATATGGCTGCCTCAGCACATCGGCGTCCCAGCGCTAGTTTCATCCAAGAACCATAACTGTGAAAGATAGACCCGGGGAAAAAGGAGAAAGGAACCAGCAGAATGACTAGATGGCAAACAACCAGGTCTTCAGTGATTTCCTGAAGGTCAAGTGGTTCTGGGTGCACCTTAAAGGAACAGGGAAAGCTTTCCAAAGGGCAGGGACTTTGGCGCACAAGGACCGACCACCTGCCCTGACTCTTCTAACACGTGGCACACAGGCTAAATTATGATCAGCAGAGCGCAAGGCTAGTGAGGGAAGATACGGAATCAGCAAATTAGATAAGATGGGGGCACCCTGAGAAAAAAAAGATCTTGTGGGCCATGCACAGAGCCTTAAATTGAATGCTCTTATCCACCTTGAGTCAGTGTAATTTTAGAATGGCATCTGCAGCTGAACAGAATTTAGGAAGGGTAAACAGCAAGCTTGCAGCTGAATTCTGAGCCAATTGTAGCCTTCTAATCACCGGCTTGTTTACTCCCAAAAAGAGGATGTACAATAGTCCAGCCGGGAAAGAATAACGGCCTGAACGATGACTTGACGAATCTGGGGATTTAAAAAAAAACAGAATGGGTTTGAGTCCACAGGTGTCTGCCACTGCTTTCGCCTATGCTTCGAATGTTAGGGCATTATCGACCCAAACACCTAAATTCTTAACCACCGACTTGGGACGGGGGAGCCCCAAGGGAAGAGGGCCACCAATGGTCTGCACAGGCATGGACGCCCCTCCCTACAAGAAGAATCTCTGACTTGCTGGTATTCAGCTGCAGACAATTAGCTGCCATCCATTCCGCAACAGCCCTCATACCTTTTTGGAAGTACTAGATCTAATGAAGGATTGCCGTAGAAAGAGAACACAAGCTGGGTGTCGTCAGCATAGGACACCAGCACAAAGCCCAGAGATTTCACATCCTGGGCCAGTGGCTGAATGTAGATGTTGAACAGCATGAGGCTCAAGGAGGAGCCCTGGGGGATGCTGTGGTGTAAAGTGTGCCAGTTGGAGCTAAAAGGAAGAGACACCACCTGAAAAGAGCGATCGGTGAGAATAGAGGAGAACCAGGACAAATCAGCCACCAACCCCAATCGCTCGCGGGCGTTGGAGCAAGACGTTGTGGCAAATAGTGTCAAGAGCGGCACTTAGGTAAAGTAAAATCAGTACAGAGGAGCTGCCTTAGTTCAGAAAGCCGCGGATTAGCTCGGTGACTGGGAGAAGAGCAGACTCAGTACTGTGCTGTGACCTGAAACCATTCTGGGAAATGTAAAGAATATGATTTTCCTCTAGGATGTTGGTTAGAATGGCATTGACATGAGTCTCTGTTACTTTTGCAAGAAATGTCAAAAGAGAGATCGGACGGACATTTTCCGGTTTTGAAGCATCCACAATAGGTTTTTTTCAGGAGAGGTGTGACTTTGGCATGCTTCCAGGGACTAGGTACAGATGCCGATGTCAATGAAAGATTTATCAATTCAAGGCAGGGAGTGGAGAGACAGTCCTGTAGTTTCCTAAACAAGTCTGGCCTGAGAGGGTCGGCTGGAGAGCCAGATTTGACCTTCTTCCATAGGATATGCAGCTCTGACAGGGTCATCAGAGTTAATAAGTGTAGCCATGGCATGATGTTGCCAGTTGAACTGGCTGGGCAGGAGTCAATGACCACCGCAAGACAACAGTTTGTGGCAAACAGTTGACAGCAAAATAAGCATCCTGTTATGTTAGATATATAAGCAGGGGCAGAGGGGAACCGGGCAGAGGGAAACAACACCATATAAATGGACTCCGTTGACCATCATAGTTTTATCTTGCACCAGGCATACTTTATAGGGAGAGTAGCCCTTGATTCTCTATGCTTATAATCACTTGACATAATGGGATACCAGAATTAACATTTCTTTCTGTTTTAAACAATTTTTATTTATTTTTAAGTAGCGAAAATTGCAAGATCAATCAGCACATCAGAGAATTATCAGGAGGGACAGAGAGAAAGGATAGAGGAAAATAGGTCAAATGGTATCATTCTTGGGAATGGCATACCAGTCCAAGGTATGTCAAATCCACAGGAGATGGCGTTAGGTAGTGTTCAGTATTGGTAGTTTTCCTGTTATTTTGCAGTTATTTTTGTTCAAGAAATCCTCTAGTGTTTCTCACACATACTTCAGGGATGCTTGTGCTTTGTTGTTGTCCGAGGTTTCACCTTCAATTTTCTGGACCTGACATATTTAGCTTTACCACTGAGAGACTATTGTTGGTTCAGTAAACTTCCAGCTTGTGGTCATTCTCTGGTACATGATTAGTGTTAGAAGGTGAAGTACTTTTACTCTATTATTAGGTAAAGGTAGGTCATATTAGAGAGTTATGACAAGTTTTTCTTTTAGAGGCTGTTCGAGATCTGGTGAGATGAAGGTGACTGTGGAGTTGGAACAAAATGTGAAACAGTAGCTTACTCTTGGGTAAAAAGTTCTCAATGGTAGTTTTCTCCCCCTGTCAGTACCACCTACAGCCTTATTCTGAGAAACCGGCTTTAAAGAGATTGCTAGGAGACACTGTCATGGGGAGATTGAATGCATAATCGAGGCTGATTTGTAACATCACCTGGAACTTTCCAAGACGGCTTTATGTGTTTATGCTGGAAAGGCAGAGATTCAGTGGATTTGCCACTGCTATATTAAACATTGATGCTGATTTAGGAGGTGGCTAGTTGACTTATCAGTGACTGTATGGACGACCCTCCATGATTATGAATGAGCCCACTGCATAAAGTGTGTTTTTGGACAATTTCAGAAAACTCATCTTTTCACAGTTGTCCAACCTGTACTGGTCCTGGAGATATTCCAAGACAGCAATACCGCTGCCATTAAATAGTTGTTTGATGGTGTATAAATAAACGACTCTTCAGATTAATGTACCAGAGGAGGTGGTGTAAGGCCGTTATTAGATTCTTGTAAAACCATATAGATTTCATGAGTCATTTATGCTTGGTATTTCCAAGAAGTCTGCTGCACTTGTTGTTTTCTTTATAGATGTGGGCATAGTGAGCCTGAAGTATGTTTTTTTAGTTACTGCTAATAGGTTGGTAGGTAAGTACATTTTATTTCTAAGACATACATCGTAGATAAATATACTCACACAGCACCATCTTTAAAACAATACAACAATATACAAATTCATTAAAATCATTCAAATTCATCATATATCATATTTAAAACAATACTAACACAATATTCAAATGGATTCATTAAAATCATCAAATTCCTTGTACATTTCAAAACTTAAAATGATCAATGCTCCCTAATTCTGTTGTCAAACTCAAACCTAGACTTCTACATGAATAATGTAACACATCTTACACTTTCCATCGTAAAGCTCTAAAACCCTCAGTTGCATTAAAACTCCAGTTTTTGAACGAGCAGTATATATATATATATATATATATATATATATATATATATATATATATATATATATATATCCAAATGAAAAGCACCCAACATTGAAGGCACCACACACAAACGTGTTTTCTTCCTTTTAATTGCAAGGCAAGCGGAGCAGCAACATCTCCAGTTTCAGATTAAAATTGCACCAAGAAGTCCATACGCGTTACGGGCGTTGCTCGCCCTTGATCACTGGCTTGGTTAGTTCGGGAGACACAGCGGCAGTCATTTGCATCGCACTCGCGATGGGTTTAAATTTCCCGCCCTTGTGGGCGTTTACCTCCTTTGCATTCTGGTCTTTGGAGTTTCAAAATTACTGGGTGCCGACAAATTCTCCTCGTTACAATTAAATTACCACAGTGGGTTACTATTAACCGGCCAGGCTGTTGCTCAGCTTAAGTAGAGCCATGCAAATTGGCACGTTGTTCCAAGTGCACCCTGTGAATCACGGTGCTGGACCCGCGTTGTCAGCAGTGGGGTGCCTTCGCGACCAGGGCTGGCCGCAAACATATCCAAATGAAAAGCACCCAACATTGAAGGCACCACACACAAACGTGTTTTCTTCCTTTTAATTGCAAGGCAAGCGGAGCAGCAACATCTCCAGTTTCAGATTAAAATTGCACCAAGAAGTCCATACGCGTTACGGGCGTTGCTCGCCCTTGATCACTGGCTTGGTTAGTTCGGGAGACACAGCGGCAGTCATTTGCATCGCACTCGCGATGGGTTTAAATTCCCGCCCTTGTAGGCGTTTACCTCCTTTGCATTCTGGTCTTTGGAGTTTCAAAATTACTGGGTGCCGACAAATTCTCCTCGTTACAATTAAATTACCACAGTGGGTTACTATTAACCGGCCAGGCTGTTGCTCAGCTTAAGTAGAGCCATGCAAATTGGCACGTTGTTCCAAGTGCACCCTGTGAATCACGGTGCTGGACCCGCGTTGTCAGCAGTGGGGTGCCTTCGCGACCAGGGCTGGCCGCAAACATAGCCAATTTGCATGGCTCTACTTAAGCTGAGCAACAGCCTGGCCGGTTAATAGTAACCCACTGTGGTAATTTAATTGTAACGAGGAGAATTTGTCGGCACCCAGTAATTTTGAAACTCCAAAGACCAGAATGCAAAGGAGGTAAACGCCCACAAGGGCGGGAAATTTAAACCCATCGCGAGTGCGATGCAAATGACTGCCGCTGTGTCTCCCGAACTAACCAAGCCAGTGATCAAGGGCGAGCAACGCCCGTAACGCGTATGGACTTCTTGGTGCAATTTTAATCTGAAACTGGAGATGTTGCTGCTCCGCTTGCCTTGCAATTAAAAGGAAGAAAACACGTTTGTGTGTGGTGCCTTCAATGTTGGGTGCTTTTCATTTGGATATATATATATATATATATATATATATATAGCATCAGCAATTACACTCTCAAAATGATAAAAATGATTCATTGGTGTGAGCCTCATTCCGTGATTTTACCCCATGCTTCACAAAAAGTGGGCGCGCTATCTTTTTCTTTCAGCCAAGAAGGCTAATAGTAAATGGGTTACAGAATACTTCATGTTTAGGCTGCAAAAGCAGTAACAAGACTTTACTCTCTCACAGAGAGTTTTCTTCAGTGCACTCGCCGTCATAGGGTTATCTACATCAAATATATGGATTCCTAGGTCCATTTTTCCAACTGACGATAAGATGGTTCGTGAGAAATCATTTGCAGAAAATATTATATCTTGCATCATCATACAAGACAGCTTATTTTTTTATCCTTGTGACTAAGCTTGTGCACAAACTTCAAGGCACATGATCTGGCGAGGAGGGTCCTAGAGTCAAGATTAAGCCTCAGCCGCAAAGCCTGCAGAATTGAGCATATTGGGAGCCCCAGGAGCATCTTTAAACATACACTGTACTAGGATTCGTAATTAACTTGATGGTCCAGGGCTAGCAATACAGCCCAATAAAGGGCCTGTGGAATAAACTTCCATTCTACTGCCTTTATTAGTGGACTGATGGCTAGACCCCTGTACCACTGATCAAATCTTCTCAGGACATTAACTGTGCATAAAAGTATGGTTCTCACCTTCGTCATGTGCCTATATCATTTCAGATTCCAGGAGAAGGTAATTCCTAGGTATTTGTACTCATTTACCTGCTCTAGGTTAACTGTATTAAAAAACCAAGAACATTTCTTTGGCCTGTTAGAAAAAACCATGGTCTTACTTTTACCCACATTAATAGTCGGGGAGTTCTTCTCATAGTAGGCAGACAAGGTTTCCGTTTCAAGCCTATAGGTGCAAAGTCCATCAAAACTAAGTCATATACATACAAAAGGCAATGATGTACTCTGCCTATCTTAGGGGAGAAGGGGTTCACTGTCCCCAGAGCTTCTGAGAGATCAGTGATAAAGAGGCTAAAGAGCAGAGGGAGTTAGAACAAATCCCTGTCTTAAACCATTGTTCAGTGGGATTTTATCCATTAAGATTCCTAATCTATTTAGATCGATTTGAACCCAGGTATTTTCATATAGTTGTATCATAGACAAGAGGTTTTGGTGAATGCTCCACTTAGCTAGTTTTACACACAGAATCCCGTAAGTCCATTTGGCAGAAAGCAGCCCTGAAGTCAACAAACAGTAGAATAACTTGCCCACTGTACTTCTTGCGGCACGCCAGAATGCAAAGCAGTGGTCAACTGTGGAATACTTTGGCTGAAACCTGCTTTGCTCTTTAGGTAGTCTTTTAGCAAAACGTCCAGGATTTGACAGATATGAGAGGAGTACGGGAGTAAAATCTAACAAAGAAATCAAATGATAATTTGCAGGGCCATCACGGGAACCTTTCTTGTGGACAGACTTTATTACTGCCCCTCGCCACAAATTAGGAATTGTCCTTGTTTTGAAGACCCATTGGAACCCATTTGAGAAGAGGATTTAGGGCATTAGCCCACCACAATGGGTTTGACTTATAAAGTATTGCCGGAAGCCCATCTAGACCGTCCGCCCGCCCATGATGGTTTCAAATTTGAAATTATCTCTGACATCACACCTGTCTCCTGTACTTGCAATAGATTGGTACGCTCAACCTGATAAACAAAGAGATCACTTTCCCCTTCCTCTTCTGCTTTTTTATAAAGCTCGGATACAAACATGACCTATTTGGATTTGGAAACCTGAGGCTCTAAGGTAGAGGGTGATACTGTATGCTCTTTATTAACGATGTGCCAAAAGAGCCTAGAGTTACCCTTGACAATTGCATCATGCATTTCGCTCCACTTTGCCTCATAAATGTTCTTCCTTTTACGGGACCTAGCAACCTTTTTGAACTGCTTAAGGTCATATTCAGATGTCCTTTCTTTGTCAGTGAGAGCTTTGTGCCTCAATCTATTTACATCCTTTTAGACCATAGGTCTTCAAAGTGTGGGGCGCCCCCAGGGGGTGCGTGGCATCATCTAGGGGGGGGGGGAGGGGGGAGGAGGTACATTCCACCTCACCCTTTCAGCTTCCATTGTTCCTTCCCACATTGAAAGCGCATTTTTCTTCTGTATTTCTTCCCCTATATTAAATGGTGCTCTCCAATTGGAGTAATCAAGCAGTGCAGCCAGTCAGCATGTGGCACTGTCAGCACTGACTTCAGCACTGGCGTTCCACCAATCAAAGGGACAGCAACACAGATGCAGGAAGTGCCGCAAATTTTTCTGCATAAAGCTTTGTGAATGCTGTTACTTTGGCTGGTAGAACAGCACTTCTTCACTGCTGCCTTTCCCTTTGCCGTTGCTGCCCTTTCCTTCCTGGTTGCTGCCTTCTCCCTAGGGGTTACCCTGGATTGTGCTTTAACGTTGCCCCTTCTGTATTTCACTGCTTCGTTGCGAAGGAGTTTAATCGAATGCAGCCTAACACTGGCCTTCCCCTTCTGCATCTTTAGAGAACTGATGATTCTGAATTCCTTGACATCAAGCCTCATACTGAGTTTGAACCTTTCCTCGACTATATACTTACTCCAGCCGCCAGACATCTGTACCTTAAATTACAGCACAGCACTGTACCACTTTTATCCTTCTGCTCTAAATGGAAACCCAAAGCTGACCCGAGCACTGTCTGTCCAGTAAGTTGCAAGCTGAAGAAACTTTACCACACTTCATTTTATTCTGCTGTGGATATGAATGCCCGAGGAAAAGCTGGATTATGCCGATTTGTAGACAGCGTTTTGTTGCACTTAGGCTGTTACGCACAGAGACAAGAGTCAGTTGTATGTGTAGTTGCCAAGTACCTTCATTGGAGCTGGAACATTTGAGCCAAAGCGCTAGGGTAATTTCCTGCCTACTGTGGGGCTGTTTCCATAATTCTCCTCCTGAGAAGCTGCATATGCTACTAGTAGTTTTTGCACTTTGTCACTTTATATTTTGTGTCGATTGTTAACAAACCTTATTGTGCACTTAAGTCACATCAAGCTTGGCTTTATATCTGGGACATATGCCACTCATGCTCTGATGCGTATCTCCAGTATCATCCTTGAAAAAGAGCCTTCTTCGAGATCAGGTGAACTCACACAGGTTACAGAGCATTGCCCTTGGAACTATCACGAGTGCCTCTATGGTTTCTTTTAACTATTCTGTTTTTCATACATTACCTTTTATTGCATTGGAGGTTTTTATGGGTTTATACTATTTGATTTCACCTAATCATGCTATGGAAATTCATGAAATTTTGATTGTCTTCTTTTATATCATAACTGGATATTTTACTTCACTTGTACTTTGTTTGTACTGTTATGTGTACTTTTATGGTTTCTATAAACTGAATAAAGTATTTTTTGATGAGGATGATGATGATGATTCTAATCACTGGCAGGTAAGCTTAAGAGTGATTTTTTCAAAGTCTTCCTCCTTTCCTGCCACTACTAGTAGGAATGTTTGATGTTTGGAAGAGAAGAGGATGTTGCGTTACAAACACCAGCTCAGTTAAACATTGTTGCATTGTGTTTGAATCACACAACATACTTTGTTTAATTGCCAAATATGTGTTGCTGCCATCATTTTAAGGACATGTGCAAAGTGTGCCTCGCAATTTGCATGATCAAAATCAAACAACAGCCCTGTCTCCTCTGAGTGACATGGCAGCTTAGACTCGCCAAGCACTTATGCTGAAGGATGTATAGCGGGCGTAGAGTACTCTTGCTGTCTCATTAAACGGAATTAAACCACATATATTTGTTGGAACAGTGGGGATGACTTGAAAGGTTGTCCACCTCTTTTCTGAATTATGCATCCTATATGTACAGAGGTCTCCTGGTGGGCTGGGGACTATAAGTAGGTGAGCCAGCACGGAGTAGGTGACTGCAACCAAGTACCTGGTTCTGTCTCAGCACTAGTCCCATTTGAATGATGCACTGATCAAACTGGGAAACTCTCCATTCCTTCACCTACATTGTAGTTTTAAGAGTGAATGACTGATGCAAAAACTGCCTGTGGACAAACAGCAACCCATGGAAGTATCCCAGCACGTGTGGCAGAATTGAAATGCATGGGTCCAGGAGACTAGTTTATGCTCGTCTGGTTGTAAGAGCAATATTGTGTGTGTACTGCTGTGTGTCTATCTGTTACCTGCAAGCAGCAAATATGTAAGGGCTGTGGAGCAACAGCACAGCGCATCCATAAGGAGAAGTAACATAAGGATATATGGCCTAACGGCCAGAGGTGCCAACTGTGGAGTTGGTGAACCGGGTTTGAGTCCCAGTGTTGGCGCGACATCCTGTGATCCTGGGAAAAATTCACTTCATTTACCCGTTCTAAAAAGAAAATTAATTTGACCTGTGTAATGTCTCTGGTGCTCAATTAAAGTGCTCCAATGCCCTAGAGCAGAGTTCACACTATATAAAACTACAAAAATAAAACTGATATTCAACAGTAATTATTGACTCTCATTTTTATTGTTATAGCGGGATAGTTTCTTAATCTCATGGAAATTCCATGGGAAATATTTATATTTTTAACACACAATATATGTTAAAGGCACAGCTACGTACATATTTTAAAAGGAAAAATGAAACTTTATTGTAGAAGAAAGATTTAATCCGAGAAGAGAGGTGCGTGAAGACACAATAACTAAGAACAAGTTGAAAGTAAAGCAGGCACTCTTTAGTAGTCCTGTCATTGAGGGTGCATGTACTTTCGTACATTGGAAGCAATTCTGTTTCCCTTTACCATGAATGCAGTGCCAGTGACATACAAGGGGTGAACAGGCACAGTTCCAGGATTCTGGGTCTGGGAGGGCCATGAATAGGCCTTGAAGAAGCAAGGGTGAGTGGGCAAAATGTAAATTCTAATTTTTACTTCCACTGGTCAGGTGGTCACTTACTCTATCTGTGCAGAATCTTCCCATTCCCCGTGCTAGCCCAATTGGGTGTATACTTGTGCTCTCCTTGTTTCATGCTGTGGCCTCCAAAATTTGGAGCCAGAGGTGATTTTTTAGTCATGACCGCTTGCCACAGTCTGTTTAGAAACCTATCTGTGTGAATTCAAATTGGCAAGGTATTGAATGAATTAGGTGGGTAGGGAGTACACCCCTTGTTTATGGTCTCAAAAGTGGTTTCTAGCTAGATTTCATTTTTTGCCATTAGTTCTTACAATTAATCTTTATGAAATGCTTATTCAGTGCAAACTCTTTTTACCTTTCCTGCCGGCCGGTCGAGTCCTTCTTTCCTGATCCATGCATAATGTTCCCATTCTCCCACACCAGCCTTCCAAGATGCTGCACCCACATACCAAGTTTTTCCAAGAACCAGAAAACTTCATGGTGATGTAGTTCACCTTATCTATAGCACCACTTGACTACTCATACTGTTTCCCCCATATGACATTCTTTCTGATGCGGTCTTTAAAATCTGATATATATACAACAATGTTCCACTGTACAAAATCTCACCCTAATTAACTCTTCTTCCATGTTCAATCTGAAGACTATGTTATATAATGTGGGATCAGCTATGAAACATTGCCCTCAGATTGCTGATCTAAGTGAATCTAATAATATTGACCTCTGTTGCCTAACTGAGTCTTGGTTACAGTAAAATTCAAATCACTCACTGCATGAACTATTACCAGATATCAATTAGATCTTGAGAGCTAGGCCTCAATACTCCTGCGTTAAAATGACTCCAGTCATTTTTGGCAGATCGCGCCCTTACAGTTTTTCCGCCACTTATCCATTCAGTGCCAAGCCATGTAAAATGTGTAGAGCCTCATGGTTCTGTACTCTCCCCTCTTCTTTTAAATATTAGGTGTCACCCTTAACCTTCTTGTTGTATGCTAAGGGAGAACAGTTTTACATCTTCAATGAAGATGCAGAACTGTTGTTTAATCTAACAGCTCGGCGGGCAGGGTCTCTTTCCACCTCCGGTCCCATCCACGTTGGATTAACTGATGTCATAATCGGAATACATCAATGGATGGTCTCTAGTTTTCTTAAATTGAGCCCATTAGAAACAGAATTTCTGATCACAAAAAATGACAAATGGAACATAGCTTGCTGGCCCGCAGGGGTGGTATGTCTCCCTCCTGTTAAAGCTGTTCGGAATTGGGGTATTCACCTATGTTTGGATCTTTCTCTGGGTTGCAGATATCAAAAGGTAGCCAATTCCTGCACAAATAACTCATCTATATTGCATCAGAACACCACACCCCTGTAGTTACAGCTTTAGTGCAACCACGTTTAGATTATGGAAATACCAAGTGCTTTTTGGCGCCTGTGTGAGTTGAGGTTGTGGGTAGTTGTCTATAATGGACCAAGACTGAGACCTCTGGAGTTAAGACTCAAAGGAGAGAGGAGTTGGCCTAACGGCTAGGGCGGTCGACCTCGAATCTGGGGAACTGGGTTCGAGTCTCGGCAATGACGCTGAACATCCTGTGATTCTGGGCAAATCACTTAATCTCCCTGTGCCTAACAAAAATGAATGTGTCCTCATGTAACGCAACTGGTGCTATGTAAAGCGCTCTGATAGCCGATACCAGGTCAAGTTCGTGATATATAAAACTCCATTAAAAAAAAAAAAAAAAAAAGTAGTGAAAGTTTTTCACAGTGACTGTCAGTGGGTCATAAAGTTGTTCCGAATACATGCTCATACAATTGTTGACCTCTCTGCAGAGCACACATTACAGTAATCACGTCTGCCAATTGTAATTGTGACTGTGCGAAAATGTGTGAAGGAAACACACTGCTGTTGAAATATTGACAAAGTAAAAGTAAGCAAATTCTGTGCTTACAGGAGTTTGTGTGGGGGATAATGAAGTGGAGGAGCTGCTAGGAAGTATATGCAGGATCAATATATCAAATCTGAGTGAATGGAAGGCTATTCTGGCCTTGCCAGAATTGAAAGTCTCAACTTACAGATCGTGACATATCTTATACGAACTCAGGACTTCAAATTCATTACTTACAGAAAATAGCATATTTTATTGGCCCTTAGGACCAGGCAGCAGCTAATTTGTAGGCATGTCATTCACTCCCTAACCCATCACTAACACTGCAATCTCAGGGAGAGCTTTCATGATGACTCACATAAGAACATGCAAGTAACTTTTCTTAAACTTTTTCTTTTCATTGCAAGGGAAAATCCACTACAGTCAGCAATGCGGGGAGCGCAAATTGTGAACTACATGTACCATGATGCAAAGGAGTAAACTTTTCTGGGAGATGTAGTGTCTGGCCACACTTTTTTCCCTGCCCAAACTGATTTTCATGGCCTCCTCTACCATTTATCTCACGTTCCTAATGTTCCTTTTTGTAAAAATTGCTTTCCGGCCCATTGATTACACTTCATCTGGCCCGAGCCGGAGATTCCGGCCCAAGCTGGAGAGTACGGCTTGAGCCAGAGAGTACGGCTTGAGCCAGAGATTCTGGCCCGAGTGCTGACGTAAAGATACGACTCATAAATTACCTATGTGTATATCAAAAGTCGCAAAGTTAGACTTTTGTCTCAGATTGGCTTAGTGAATCGGGACCTTCATCTATTGGGGTTTTGTTCCTACCATAGCTAAATGTCACAGCAGCAGGGCTATCACTCAAGAAATGCCAATTTAGATTGACTAAGTTGCACAAGAATTGATGTCAGCTGTTTGCTTTACAAGAAGGTTTCAGTGCAAGACATGACACCAGTGGAATTTCATTACAGCACAAAGCATCCTCCTGTAGCAGTCATCAAAAGTGCAAAGAGACTTTTTTTTAATGTATTTTATTGCTTTTTACAACAGCAATGTGAATTGAACAGGGCCATACCGCTTATCCCTCCACCCTTCCACCCAAAACACAGTTATCTTACATAATACGCCATCCACAGTATACATTTCAACAAATTGCAAACACTACCCAATTACCCAACTAGCCAATCCAACAGAGAATCATAACAACAATTTCTGCATTGCCAAGAAGTTCTGGAGGTCCCTGCAGGATGTGAGAGTGATGAGAGGAGCATAAGTGGTATCAGACCATCACTTTGTTGTGGCCAGCTAAAGGTAAAGCTGAAGAAGGCATGGATGGAACCCACAAACCAATGCCAGCATTTTAACACCACCCTCCTCAATGATGCACAGAAACAGAGTGAATACTCAGTCGCCCTCAGTAACAAGTTTCAAGTCTTGCAAGAACTGGATGACAGAGACCCAGTACAAAGTGTAGAAAGTCAGTGGGTGAAGTTCAAAGAAACAGTGACATCAACCTGCCAGGGGGTACTGGGTCCCAAACAACACCTGCATAAAGAATGAATCTCCACAGAGACTTTCTGCAAAATCCATGAGAGAATAAAAAGAAAACTGCAGTCAACACCAGCTGAACAAGAGCAGACAAATTATACCAAACCAGATGCACAACTATGACCCCACTAATAGGGGGTTAAGGATGGGGGGCTGTATTATCTCCTGGGGCTGATAGGTCACACTGTCCACAAGCCTGCTTCAAACATCACCAGGAAAATCCCTGACTTGCGACCCTCAAGGGAAAAGGACACAAGGGAGGCCAAGAAGCACCTGGCACTGAGGCCTCAAGGCTGACTGCAAGGAGATGGGTTACAGCTGGAGTCAGACTGAAAGAAAAACCCAGGACAGAAATGGCTGTAGAGTCCTGGTTGATGGCCTATATCCCAGGAGTGGTAGTAGGTATAAATAAGCTAGTAATTCGCCTCCTTGGGCCATGCAAAATGCCATTAGTTTTAAGTTCCTAGAAATGACTGCCCTCAAAGCTGGAATTAATTTGAAAATTGCAAGGAGTCTGGATCGGTTTAAAGGGTAAGGTTTGAGTTTTCTCTTCTCCCTCTTTATTAGCTTGAAGTGGAGGGTCTTAGTGGACCGAACTCTTACCTGAGAAGTTTGGTTTAGGGGTTTGCTCCCTGAACTGTTTTTGGCCTCTCTTCCCCTTCTTCTTTCCTTACCTCCACTAGGTGTTATTAGCTTCTTTAGATTCACTATACTGGACTTGCACTGATGGTTAGTTGTACAAAGCCCCATATCGCTTGCCTTAAAGGCATAATTTCTGGCCCGGCTAACACCACCATCCCTGACAGATTTGAACAAGGTCAAGGA
Source organism: Calotriton arnoldi (assembly GCA_963921515.1). NCBI lineage: Eukaryota > Metazoa > Chordata > Amphibia > Caudata > Salamandridae > Calotriton > Calotriton arnoldi. The sequence goes on along the minus strand of CAWUFW010006423.1, from coordinate 103,866 downwards.
AGAATCTTTGATATTACTGCCCTCTGTGGGCTTCCTCCAAGGTTTTGCAATATAGTTTGGGGGTTTTTTCACCCAAAAGTTAGTAAGCTAAATTGTGATAGGACTCATTTGTTCTATACTGCTCACTACAGCAGTAATTCAAAGCAGGGCACCAGGAGAAATACACACTGCTAGTTTTCCCGCGGTTCAATGACGTAGGTAGTATCTTGGAGCCACTTTTCTCTGCCTCTGTGCTTTCGCTAGCAGGGTTCTTAGTTACTTCCACTAAATTACAATTAAGCATTGTTTTAATGCTTTCTAAAAGTTGAATCTGATTGACTTGCTGTGTATTTGACAAAATAAGGCTTTCAGCGTATCTTGAAGAATATATGATGATACATTGCATGCTATTACATCGCATGCAAGTACATCGCGGTTGTTACAACGCAAGTATTGTTACAACGCGTTGCTATTACATCGCAAAATTTTACCACGCATATGCCTTTACCATGCATGCCATTACAACGTAAAGGCATGCGTGGTAAAGGCATATACTAGGTAAAAGTGCTTAAGGTAAGTATAAATATATATATATATATTCACTGAAAAAATCATAGGTTTCAGGGACGTTATAGTTAGAAATTATCATTTAAAAAACCTTAGAAATTCACTGAAAAAACCACAGGTTTCAGGGACGTTATAGTTAGTTGGACATTTCACTCGTACAAAACCAGAGAAATTCGGCCGTTAGAGTTAGTTGAGCTAAGTATAACTCGTGCCCCCGCAGTGCACTGCTGATGACATCACATATTACATCACTCATGACATGGTCAGTGACATCACTGATGACATCACTGATGACATCTCAAATGACATCAGTGATGACATCACTGATGACATCATCCAGTGACTGTGTGTTTCTGTAAAGTTTAAATATGTTTTTTATATATATAGGCCAAGGTGTATTGAAGAATGAGTGGGTGTATGACTGTCTGAATGATTTAGTAGGTGCGTGACTGACTGTATAAGTGAGTGATTAAACGTGTCTTTATGAATGCATGGGTTAGTGACTAAACTGTGTCAATGTCTGTATCAGTCTGTCTGTTGGTGTGTAAGCGGTTGCATGGGTTGGTGAATAGCTACATGCGTGTCTATATGGGCTATTGATTGCTTGTCTGAGTATCTGTATGGGTGCCTGAGTGTCTGTGTGGGTGGGTGGGGTGTGTGTGACTCACTGCATGGATGTGTGAGTGGGTGATTCACTGGGTGTATGGGTTCAAGAGTGCGTCTGTGAGGGGCTGTATGGGTGGGTTAGTGTGTGTATGGCTGTGTTGGTGAGTGAATGGATGTCTCAGTGGTACATGTGTGAGTAACTACATATGTGAAAGGCAGTATATGTGAGTGTTGGAGTATATAAATGACTATGTGAGAGTGGCTGTGTGGATGAGTGTGTGCTTGTGTCAGTGATTATATAAGAGAGTAAGTATGTGTTCGTATCTGTGTGAATAAGTGAGGTGGTGTGTGTATAACTATAGGTGAGTAAATGGGAGTGTGATTGATAATTTGCATGACTAACTAGCTGTGTAAGTAACTCTATGGGTGAGTGGCGGTGTGTGAGTGTCTGTATAGGTGTATGAGTGCATATGATAGTGGGTGTACTGATGAGTGACTGCATGTATGAGTGACTGTATGGGTGAGTGAGTGGATGTGTGTGTAGACCTAGGAATCAGTGCGTGGGTATGACGAAACTGGTATTGGTGTGTCTATGGTTTCGAGAATGGCAGTCTGTATTTTAGAGTGGGTGTATCAAAGGTTATTTTAGGCTGTGAGGAGGTGCATCAGAGGATCACGTGGATGATGTCATCAGTGATGTCATTTGAGATGTCATCAGTGATGTCACTGACCATGTCATGAGTGATGTAATATGTGATGTCATCAGCAGTGCATTGCGGGGGCGCGAGTTATACTTAGCTCAACTAACTATAACGGCCGAATTTCTCTGGTTTTGTACGAGTGAAATGTCCAACTAACTATAACGTCCCTGAAACCTGTGGTTTTTTCAGTGAATTTCTAAGGTTTTTTAAATGATCATCTCTGACTATAACGTCCCTGAAACCTAAGGTTTTTTCAGTGAATTTCTAAGGTTTTTTAAATGCTAATTTCTAACTATAATGTCCCTGAAACCTATGATTTTTTCAGTGAATTTCAAAGGTTTTTTAAATGCTAATTTCTAACTATAACGTCCCTGAAACCTATGGTTTTTTCAGTGAATTTCAAAGGTTTTTTAAATGCTAATTTCTAACTATGCCTACAGAGGTAGGACATGTGCAGAAAGAGGAAGAAAGGCGCAGAAAGAAGCAAGAGAAATGCAGAAAGAGGCAACAGAAGTCCAGAAAGATGAAAAGTGCAGAAAGAAGCAAGAGATATGCAGAAAGAACCAACAGAGGTACAGAAAGAGGCCTTGTTGCAAAGTCATCCTGTGCCCCCAACTTTTTGCTGACTGGTACTGGTGGTAACTGACTCTGACTAACCAGGCTCGGAGCCAGTGCTATGCTGAAAGACACTTAAAATACAGTGAAAACACCTACATACACTAGGGTACACTATGGGTTGGGGTACCCATGTGATTGGCATGACCTCCCCTGTAAGGCCCTAGTACATAATAGGGCAGGGGGATTAAAACTTCCTCTAACTCAGAGGTGCAGAAAGAGGCAAGAGAAGTGCAGAAAGAAGCAACAGAGGTACAGAAAGAGGCAAGAGTGGTGCAGAAAGAGGTAAGAGAGGTGTAGAAAGAGGCACGAGAGTTGCACAAAGAGGGAAGAGGGGTGCAGAAATAGGCAGGAGGTGTGCAGAAAGAAGTAACAGAGGTGCCAAAAGAGGCAAGAGAGGTGCAGAAAGAAGCAAGTGAAGTGCAGAAAGAGGCAACAGAGGTGCAGAAAGATGCAAGAGAGGTGCAGAAACAAGCAAGAGAAGTACAGAAAGAGGCAAGAGAATTGCTGAAAGAAGCAACAGAGGTTTAGAAAGAACCAAGAGAAGTGCAAAAAGAGGCAAGTGAGGTGCAGAAAGAAGCAAGAGCAGTGCAGAAAGAACCAACAGAGGTGCAAAAAGAGGCAAGAGGGGTGCAGAAAAAGGAAGGAGGGGTGCACAAAAAGGCAAGAGAGGTACAGAAAGAGGTAGGAGGGGTGCAGAAAGAAGGAAGAGAAGTGCAGAAAGAAGTAACAGAGGTGCTGAAAGAGGCGCAAAGGGTGGAGAAAGAGCAAGATAAGTGCAGAAAGAGGACACAGAGGTACAGAAAGAGGCAAGAGAGGTGCAGAAACAGGCAGGAAAGGTGCAGAAAAAGGGAACAGGGGTGCAGATAGAGGCAAGAGATCTGCAGAAAAAAGCAACAGAGGTGCTGAAAGAGGCAAGTGAGGTGCAGAAAGAGGCAAGAGATCCGCAGAAAGAACCAACAGAGGTGCAGAAAGAGGCCTTGTTGCAAAGTCATCCTGTGCCCCCAACTTTTAGCTGAGTGGTACTGGTGGTAACTGACTCTGACTAACCAGGCCCGGACCCAGTGCTATGCTGAAAGACACTTAGAATACAGTGAAAACCCCTACATACACATGGGACACTATGGGTTGGGGTACCCATGTGATTGGCATGACCTCCCCTGTAAGGCCCTAGTACATAATAGGGCAGGGGGATTAAAACTACCTCTAACTCAGAGGTGCAGAAAGAGGCAAGAGAAGTGCAGAAAGAAGCAACAGAGGTACAGAAAGAGGCAAGAGAAGTGCAGAAAGAAGCAACAGAGGTACAGAAAGAGGCAAGAGTGGTGCAGAAAGAGGGAAGAGAGGTGTAGAAAGAGGCACGAGAGTTGCACAAAGAGGGAAGAGGGCTGAAGAAAGAGGCAGGAGGGGTACAGAAAGAAGCAACAGATGTGCCAAAAGAGGCAAGAGAGGTACAGAAAGAAGCAAGTGAAGTGCAGAAAGAGGCAACAGAGGTGCAGAAAGATGCAAGAGAGGTGCAAAAACAAGCATGTGAAGTGCAGAAAGAGGCAAGAGAATTGCTGAAAGAAGCAACAGAGATTTAGAAAGAACCAAGAGAAGTGCTGAAAGAGGCAAGTAAGGTGCAGAAAGAAGCAAGAGCAGTGCAGAAAGAACCAACAGAGGTGCAAAAAGAGGCAAGAGGGGTGCAGAAAAAGGTAGGAGGGGTGCACAAAGAGGCAAGAGAGGTACAGAAAGAGGCAGGAGGGGTGCAGAAAGAAGGAAGAGAAGTGCAGAAAGAACCAACAGAGGTGCAGAAAGAGGCCTTGTTGCAAATTCATCCTGTGCCCCCAACATTTTGCTGACTGGTATTGGTGGTAACTGACTCTGACTAACCAGGTCCGGAGCCAGTGCTATGCTGAAAGACACTTAGAATACAGTGAAAACACCTACATACACTAGGGTACACTATGGGTTGGGGTACCCATGTGATTGGCATGACCTCCCCTGTAAGGCCCTAGTACATATTAGGGCAGGGGGGATTAAAACTACCTCTAACTCAGATGTGCAGAAAGAGGCAAGAGAAGTGCAGAAAGAAGCAACAGAGGTACAGAAAAAGGCAAGAGCGGTGCACTTCTGTCCCCGGGGCCGGCCCTTAGCGTTGGGGACCGTGGGGGGAGCCCCAATGCCCCCACGGTCCCTGCCGGCTCCCCACCTCCTGCGGGAGCCGGCATTGCTTTTGGGCAATGGGAGCTGCTAACATGCAGCTCCCCTTGCTCAAAAGCAATTCTGCTTTGCTTCGTTGATGCGAGAGCAGGTTTCCTATGACAGGGGGGAGCAGTGCTCCGCCCTGCCATAGCAAACAGCAATGTCCCAGGGGTGGGCACCCCGGGACATTGCAGGAGCCGGCCCTGGGGGGTGGCGGTCCCCAGGGCCATCAAGGGCTCCAGGAGGGGGGCCGCACGGCCCCCCTCCCTACATTTTCAAAGACCACCACCCGGGGAGGTGGTGGTCCCCGGGGCCGGGGGTCCGTAGCGGACCCCCGCTACAGACCCCCGCATTTAAATGAGTGTATGCCCCGGGGAGGTGGTGGTCCCCGGGGCAGTGTGGGGGGGCAGGAGCCCCTCCACACACTTTTTTACATATATTTAAGCCCCGGGGAGGTGGCGGTCCCCGGGGCTTGGGGGGCCCGCGAGGCCCCCCCACATAATTAGGAATGCCCCGGGGAGGTGGCGGTCCCCGGGGCATCGTGGGGGGGCAGGAGCCCCCCACGCATTTTTTTAAGTCAAAGCCCCAGGGAGGTGTCGTCCCCGGGGCTGCGGGGGGGCCGCGTGTCCCCTGCATATGATAAACAAAGCCCCAGGGAGGTGGTGGTCCCCCACACCTTAATTAAGAATTGCCCCTGTGACCTGGCCCACCCGGGGGCTTGAAACAAATGAAGTGCGGGAGACCGTGCTTCGTTTATAATTTCGGCCGGATTTGGGCCTGAGCAGGCCTAGGGGGTCAGGGTGTTTCTAACATGCCCCCTTTTCTTGTTTTTTAACATTTTCTTAACTGTTTTCTTGTGACTCGGTTACCGAGTCACAAGATGGCTGCCAACACTTCCTGGTTTGGAGTGTTGGCAGCCAATTAGAATGAAGCTCATGCTCGAGAGGAGTTGCGACTCCTCCTCGGTGCTCAGATATATACATTTTTATTTTTTTGAATTTCTCAGCAATTACTGAACGGATTTACACCATTTAAAAAAAGGGCGCTTTCTTAACCAAGAGCTACCTTTCTGTCAAATTTGGTGTAATTCCGTTCAGCAGCTCGGGCTGTAGCCTGTTCCAAAGTTTCCTATGGAAATTAACATGGGGAAAACGCGTTTTGGGACCCCCATTTTTTCTCAGCCCCCGCTTGACAAATCACCCCGAAACTTTCAGGACAGGAGCTGACCTGAGTAAACCATTAGTTTTGAAAATTTTGCGAAGATTCATCAAACAGCGCCAAAGATATTGGCAAAAGAAAAAACGCTTTTTGAATATAAATATATAATATATATATATATTTTTTTACCCCCTAAAACACTAAAATTACCCTTACTACCACAATACCCATACCCCCTAAAACCCTAAAATTACCCTTACTACCCTAGTACCCATATCCCCCTAAAATCCTAAACTTACCCTTACCACCCCAATACCCATACCCCTAAACCCTAAAATTAACCTTTCAACCCCAAAAACCCAAACCCACCCTGAACCCTGAACCCTGAAATTAGCCCTGGCACCCCAAAACCAAAAAACACCCTGAACCCTAAAATTACCCCTGACACCCCAAAACCCATACCCACCCTGAACCCCAAAAGTAACCCTTGCACCCCAAAACCCAAACACCCTGAACCCCAAAATTATCCCTGGTGCCCCAAAAACCCAAACCCACTCTGAATCCTAAATTTATCCCTGACAACCCAAAACCAACACCCTCCCTGAACCCCAAAATTAACTCTTGCACCCCAAAACCCAAACACACCCTGAACCCTAAAATTGCCCATGGCACCGCAAAACCAAAATCTGCCACGACCCCTAAAATTAACCTTGGCACCCCAAAATCGACACCCCTACACCCCAAAACCGAAACCCACCCTAAACCCTATACTTACCTTATACTTACATGTAAAACACATATGCTTTTACCATTCATGCCGTTACAACAAAATTCATTGTATAGGCATGCGTGGTAAAAGCATATGTATTTATAATGCTGTGCGTTGTAATGGCATTGCGGTGTAATGGTATTTGCGTTGTTACAACCGCATTGTAATGGCAACGTGTTGTAACATCCGCGTTGTAAAGGATGTTTTCTATCTTGAAATGTTGTTTGCATTAGCGTGAGCAGTTCAACACAGAGAATTGCCTTCTCCCCAGTAAGCCTCCATTGGTCCTGACCCCCTGCCTTCATCACCATCTACCACAGACAGATATCCCCATACTCGTCATACTACAACCATTCTGTTCATCACCTTTGTTGCCTTGATTACTTTCATCACATTCATATTACATCACAATAAACAAGATTTTCCACTCCCCTTGCTAGATATGTGGTTACATAAGGTCACTTGACATATTTCCATATCAGCGATTGCAACCTTCACCTTGTGAGGAAAAGCAATGGTTGAGAACACCCCTAAAGCCACTCCCAGGCAATGCACCTTAGAAACCGATTAGATACAACCGATGGTAGTATGATCTAAGATTTGTGGCAAGATGAGACTCTGATAAATTTGATGTTTTTTGACTCTTGGAGATGTCAAAATGCATTGTTACAAGGTTCCGCAGAGAGCTAGACAAACTCAACCAGCTTTCCTTCGCAACTTAAAGCCCTTTTCCTTCCCTTGGTCTACCTCAATCCTATTAGGCATGGCCGGACTCATTATAGCAATGGTTTTAAAGCTGCTCCCTTCATTAACTCCTTTCACTCCAGCTCATCTGCCTCCTCCATTTGATTCATTTAGATCACTTAAGGATTGATCTGGGGCGCCAAGTGCCACGAGATTGAACCCTTTTGCCACACGGTTGTCGCTGCACTTTCTGCCTTTTCAGTGCCATTATAAACCAGGATTTATCCAAAGATTGCCTTGATATTTGCTGAAAACTGAACGACGCTCCCAAAGCTGACAAATGAACAGAATTTGACTAGGTGTACAAAACAATTGTCACTGTGAGCTGGTTTTGAAACTCGTACCTGTAGTATTTCAACGTAGCCAAAGAAACCAGCGAGGCCAACCCAGTGGAACCACAGGAGTAGAAGCAGGTAGTAATCAGCAGTAACCACAAGGATGGGAGTACCTGTGGGCACCAGCCGTGCCGGCTACTGTGCCGACCGCTTCCGTGCTTAGCGTGAGCCTCAACCCACCGCTAACAGCATCTACTTCTAGTAGAGTATATTGTTAGCAGCAGAAAGTCTGAGAGAAGCTACTTGTGTGGAATGTAACGTTTCTAACGGTTAAGATGTAAACATTTTTAAATGCAGGATTTTTTAAGTCACAATTCGATGTAGTAGAGCGTGTAACTGTAATAGAGTGGCCTCCATTTCAGACACCATTAAAGAGTTAGGTGTTCTTTTATTCCTTCGAAAATACAGAACAGTAAGAATAAGCCAAGGGGAACTCAACCAAATTCCTGGGCCTCGTCTGCTGCCTAGTCAGCAGCACACTTTGCGCACTTAGCATGCTGCTGCGTTGCTTTACCTCGCGTGTGTCTTCAGATGAGACTTTGGAGATTACTGGGAGGTACATTCAAAAGCAGGGGGCCTACCTAGACTATTAGCTCAAACTGGTGAATACAGCTGCCAAGGGAGGAGGAATGCCCACTCAGGCTTTCCCCCTTAATAAGTGAACCCCATAGAAACCAGTTATTCACTTTAGTGAATATTCCATCATGCCCTTTTCCTCCACAACACACAAATATTTGCCTGAAGTGGTAGAAGTTAAGGGATGGGGCATTTCTTTTATCAAATTAAAATATTTAAATCTAGCTTAATTGCTTTATGTAAAGGCGCCTGTTTACAAAAATCTATTTAAAAGTGATCCTCGTGCAGAAAAAGCTGCTATTGAGACATATAGAGAATTCCGTCTGCTGTCTTGGAGTAAATAACGTGCAATTTTGTTAAGGTAAAAGGTTTGTTTTGCCATCGCTCAATCTTAACATGTAAACCTATGACCCATTTAAAAAATCATTTTATTAACAAGGATCAGTGAAAAGTATGTGTTTTCAATGTGCTAACAATGTTAATTTTGAATTTAAAAAAAAAAATGTTTTCACTTTTAGTCAGTTCCAAGCTCAATTACTCTTTTCATTGTGAAAGAAATAGGTGTTGGAAGAAATTGATGGAAAATGCATTGTTTGTTAATGTTATGAAATGTCAATTGGTTAATGCAATCAATGCAAAGATTAGAGGTGTGTATCCAGAGAGAAACATAACTGAATTCTAGTTGGTGCAGTGGGGGATAGTAAACTTTGTATTATTGTGGTAAAAGTTTGCAGCCTGCAACTAAAAGCACCATAAATATGCCTATTGTTTTTAAAATTGTAGTACACCCTGTTTAAGATCGGCTACAGCAAAGCTTACAGAGATGTAATGCTATAAACCAAGTGTTAACCTTCTATTTCATGGGTATTGCAGCATTTTCAAGATATTTTAAAGCTTCTCATTGCTCAAAAGGGTGTAATTTCTAATATTTATCTGTTTCTATACACTTCATTGCTTGTTTTTTTACTTGTGCGAAAGTGTCACACATTTGGCAGTTGAATGTCAGTCATAAGTGTACTGAAACCATGGAAATGTCACATATTCACCCTGAAAGCTTAGCAGCTATGATGTCCAGTTATTAAAGTTTATTTGTGCAATGCTGTACTGAAAGACAGTGTTACATCAAACAAATGATGGACGGAATGCTGACAATGCAAACATTCTCCCCCAGTCAAAAGATCTGGGTTAAATCCATTGTTCTTTTGCCCACTACGCCACCCCAGTTTGGACCCAGCCATATGCAAATCAGTCTTGACCCTGTGCCCCATGGGAACAGTCCAGACCGAACTGCCAGGCCAGGTCCTCCCTGGACCGGAAACAAGCATCCTGGGACCGGTTTCAGGGAATGTCACCCTTCTTCAGCCAGGCTAGCTTGAATCCAGTGGCACAGTGAGCAAGGGACCCACGTCTGGGCATACCCATCCCACTTAGGGCGAAAAGTGTTACAGCAAACAAATGATGGACGGAATGCTGACAATGCAAACATTCTCCCCCAGTCAAAAGATCTGGGTTAAATCCATCGTTCTTTTGCCCACTACGCCACCCCAGTTTGGACCCAGCCGTATGCAAATCAGTCTTGACCCTGTGCCCCATGGGAACAGTCCAGACCAAACTGCCAGGCCAGGTCCTCCCTGGACCAGAAACAAGCATCCTGGGACCGGTTTCAGGGTATGTCACCCTTCTTCAGCCAGGCTAGCTTGAATCCAGTGGCACAGTGAGCAAGGGACCCACGTCTGGGCATACCCATCCCACTTAGGGTGAAAAGTGTTACAGCAAACAAATGATGGACGAAATGCTGACAATGCAAACATTCTCCCCCAGTCAAAAGATCTGGGTTAAATCCATCGTTCTTTTGCCCACTACACCACCCCAGTTTGGACCCAGCCATATGCAAATCAGTCTTGACCCTGTGCCCCATGGGAACAGTCCAGACCCAACTGCCAGGCCAGGTCCTCCCTGGACCGGAAACAAGCATCCTGGGACCGGTTTCAGGGAATGTCACCCTTCTTCAGCCAGGCTAGCTTGAATCCAGTGGCACAGTGAGCAAGGGACCCACGTCTGGGCATACCCATCCCACTTAGGGCGAAAAGTGTTACAGCAAACAAATGATGGACGAAATGCTGACAATGCAACCATTCTCCCCCAGTCAAAAGATCTGGGTTAAATCCATTGTTCTTTTGCCCACTATGCCACCCCAGTTTGGACCCAGCCATATGCAAATCAGTCTTGACCCTGTGCCCTATGGGAACAGTCCAGACCGAACTGCCAGGCCAGGTCCTCCCTGGACCGGAAACAAGCATCCTGGGACCGGTTTCAGGGTATGTCACCCTTCTTCAGCCAGGCTAGCTTGAATCCAGTGGCACAGTGAGCAAGGGACCCACGTCTGGGCATACCCATCCCACTTAGGGCAAAAAGTGTTACAGCAAACAAATGATGGACGGAATGCTGACAATGCAAACATTCTCCCCCAGTCAAAAGATCTGGGTTAAATCCATTGTTCTTTTGCCCACTACGCCACCCCAGTTTGGACCCAGCCATATGCAAATCAGTCTTGACCCTGTGCCCCATGGGAACAGTCCAGACCGAACTGCCAGGCCAGGTCCTCCCTGGACCGGAAATAAGCATCCTGGGACCGGTTTCAGGGTATGTCACCCTTCTTCAGCCAGGCTAGCTTGAATCCAGTGGCACAGTGAGCAAGGGATCCACGTCTGGGCATACCCATCCCACTTAGGGTGAAAAGTGTTACAGCAAACAAATGATGGACGGAATGCTGACAATGCAAACATTCTCCCCCAGTCAAAAGATCTGGGTTAAATCCATCGTTCTTTTGCCCACTACGCCACCCCAGTTTGGACCCAGTACTGAAAGACAGAGCATTTTTGGTGACCTTGTGCTACTTTTGATTCTGAGTGCAGGTGACTGACTTTCAAAACACGTGCTGAGATCACACTTCTTTCAATGCAATTTAAAGACTTTATTTGGGTAGGTGTTTACAAAGTAAATCCAGAGATATAAAGCATTTGTTTAAGCGCATGATTTGAACGTAATCCACATGCAGTAAAAATCGCAAATTAAACGTAATGTTGTGCTAGCAAATCAGAGTTAAATACTTTAAACATACTGCGTTTTTTATTCTGATGTGCCAGTGCAACATCACTTTTAATTCTGAGTGCCTATGATTTAATTGCAAAACACACCCTTAAACACAGGCTTTCCATCCTTGATTTTCTTTTGAAATATGCACCTAAATAAACTCTTCACATTGCAGTGATAGAAGCGTGATTTCAGTGCGTTTTAAGCAAACTCATAATTAAAAATAATGTTTCACCAGCAAATCAGTGTACAAATAAACGCAATGATTTGCCAGTGCAACACTGCTTTTCACAATGAGTTGCATGTTTTGGTTTCAAAACACCCTCTTAAACAAGCATTGGCATAGCCAATAGGTCTCGCCTTTGGGGCTTTGCCAATGTCTTTAAGCTATGTTGTAGAGCATTGTGGCTGCTGTGCAGCATGTTGAAAAGTTAGAATAAAAAAGTGTTATAAGCGTTTTTGTTACCTTATATATAACCAAGAGGATATTATGTACAACTGAACGACCCTATTTAAAAAGAATTAACATAAAAAATGTTTTCTCCTTTTGTGATTATTGTCCTACTACTCTGGCAGCGAAATTAAGATTTATTTTTTATGGTTGTGTGTTTACAGTGGCAGATGAAGTGTTATTATAATGTAGCACATGTTTTAAATAGGGAAGCGTGTTTTAATGAAAAAAACAAATATATAACAATTAAAATCCCCCAAAAAATGGGATAGTGTATATATATGGGCAATAATGTTTCTTAGAAGGGCTGGTACATAGTAAGTTCCTTTTTACAACTGTTTAGTAACACTAAAACAATCCCTTAGGGAAAACAGAGAAGCTTTGCACAAAATACATCAGTACTTCAACAGCTGTTGTAAACAGACAACAATGAGTTGTAATTTTTTTAAAATAATTTGTGTGCTGATCACTGCAATGGCAATACGGTCATTTATAACATAGGGCCTTTTTAGGTGCTTTGAACGTTTCATCCTTGTAGCCAGGGCTTTAAGTGGGATGAAAAAACTGGGGGGGGGGGGTCTCTCAAAGGGGCATGGCCGATGTAATTAAGGGCATGGCTTAAAAATGTTTAAGCTAAAAATCTGTGCTTAGCTAGCATGGTGTGTTGCCTGACTGGTATTTTGCTGCTTCTGGCATTGCATCCAGATATACAATACAAGTAACATTACACTTACAACATGCCTGGACTATTGGTTTTGTCAATGGCTGTTAGTTGCACATGATAAAAAAAGCAACAACTATGGCTTCATTGTATAGAACATTGAAAATGCTTCAGTTCTAAAATGATGAGAGTGTGAAAGAACTATAACTAGTGTCTTTGAAGTTACATCAAAGGCAGTGCAGAGTTAAGATTTTCTTTTCACCGAGGGCACATGCACAAATGGAGAAGTTTTAACTGTAAAACGGGCTGGTCGGGGAGGGATTGATGCAAAGTGGCCAGCAAAGATAAGAACACATACGAGCAAGAAATTCTAGGGCCACAAAATATCACACAGTGTAAAAGGCTGTACGAGTGTAGGAGAGTTATGGGGGGAGCAAAAACAGATGGGAAACATTAAACTGGATCGCTGGGGTGCAGAGAAGCACATGGTGCTTTAAAGTAACATAGAGAGCGTGATGAACGAACCATCGAAGGGAGGCCACTGCAAAACACGCAATATCCTCTTGGCGAATCAGGTAAACATAGTTAATGTAACTGGCACGCAGGTAAAGCACTCCGATACCTTTGGGTCGGGTTGAGGTTGCACCATTTAAATTAGTGCAAAAATAAATGTCGGCATAAACATGTTTATCTTTAATACTTGCAAGGAATGGGGGGCAGCAAACTGGGGCTGCCAGGGTCACGTGGAGGTCAGGGTGTCCTGCACTTTCCGATATGTGCCGATCAACTTTTACCTGGAAGTATACCTATTTTTCTACATGGGATAGTGGAATGGTTCAGTTTCTACAAACCTAAACCCACCCACTATTTTTTCGGATTCAAATATTACATTTCCATTTCACCCAATGTCAGGGAGGTGTCAGCACAGAGGGGTCTCTTATTGGCAAGCCTAACATCACTCATCCGAAGATACAAGCCTGTAGGGCTATGATGTCCTTGAGGCACAGAAATTGACAAGTGCTAGAGAAATATATTCCAATAACAATGAGCCAGTGAAATAGATATTTTTATATATATATACATATATATAATGAAATAATATATGCGTAGTGACATAGTCACTGTTAGATATCCCTTATTTGGAATTAGACAGTCTTCTTGTGGCAAAAATACATGACATACAGTTTTGGGAGTTATTTGTGTGTTAATATGAAATATAACTAGAGATTCGTTGTGCGGGGAACGATTAGCAACACAGCATATGGGACACAATTTAAAGACACACTCTCCACTCAGCTCATTTTGCACCAGGTAATTTTCCCCGACGGATTATGTGAAAGAATACGAGCACCAGATAAGTCGGAAGCGGGAGCTGCAGGGAAGGGGCACACGCCTTGCCACTCCCTTTCCTTATTTGCTTTGGCTGGTTTTGGAGGCGGTTTGGAGTGTTGGCAGCCAATCAGAATGAAGCTCGCGCTTGGGATGGTTCGCGAATCCTTCCCGGCCCTCCGATATCAATATTTTTTATTTGTAAATTTCTCCGGAACTACTGAACGGATTTACACCATTTAAAGCAAAGAGTGCACTCTGGACCAAGAGCTACCTTTCTGCCAAATCTGGTGTAATTCCGTTCAGCAGTTCGGGCTGTAGCCGCGACAAAAGTTCCTATGGAAATTAACATGGAGAAAATGCGTTTTGGGACCCCCTTTTTTTCTCGGCCCCCGCTTAACAAATCACCCCGAAACTTTCAAGACAGGAGCTGACCGGAGCGGGCCATTAGTTTTGGAAGTTTTGCAAAGATTCGTCAAACGGCGCCACAGATATTGGCAAATCAAAAAACGATTTAGGGCGGGACGTTAAAAATAAAAGCAGGAGCTCTGGATAACGGAAGTCATGTGTCCTGTGTAATTGGCTCGTGAACAAGGGCTGAAGCCCGAAACGCGTAGAGCCGTTCTTACGCGACGAACAGCTGAAAGCCAACTCTGCTGCTGACCTCCTTAATAGAAGTTAGCCCTCCGCGAGGGCATCCTCATTTGGGGTAACCTGTTTGTTGGATTTGTAGCGGCTTTACCCAGCCGCGAGGATAAACCGCCGCATAACAGCGGATCCTGGTGCCTGGAGGACTGGGCACCAACAAGGAGCGGTGGGTTCTATTTGGAGTTGCTGAGTGAATGCAAACAGAGACAGTGTTTTAACTTTTTGTCAACCCACTGTGGTTTTTATTGACTATGATATTAGGACTGTGGCACCACCCACTGGGGGATGTATTGTATTCAGAGACTGCTAAGACCAAAATGCATTACAGGCATACGCCGAGGAAGGCGGATAACCACGCCCATTTAGGCCGGGACGTTAAAAATAAAAGCAGGAGCTCTGGAAAAGGGAAGTCATGTGTCCTGTGTAATTGGCTCGTGAACAAGGGCTGAAGCCCGAAACGCGTAGAGCCGTTCTTACGCGACGAAAAGCTGAAAGCCAACTCTGCTGCTGACCTCCTTAATAGAAGTTAGCCCTCCGCGAGGGCATCCTCATTTGGGGTAACCTGTTTGTTGGATTTGTAGCGGCTTTACCCAGCCGCGAGGATAAACCGCCGCATAACAGCGGATTCTGGTGCCTGAAGGACTGGGCACCAACAAGGAGCGGTGGGTTCTATTTGGAGTTGCTGAGTGAATGCAAACAGAGACAGTGTTTTAACTTTTTGTCAACCCACTGTGGTTTTTATTGACTATGATATTAGGACTGTGGCACCACCCACTGGGGGATGTATTGTATTCAGAGACTGCTAAGACCAAAATGCATTACAGGCATACGCCGAGGAAGGCGGATAACCACGCCCATTTAGGGCGGGACGTTAAAAATAAAAGCAGGAGCTCTGGATAAGGGTAGTCATGTGTCCTGTGTAATTGGCTCGTGAACAAGGGCTGAAGCCCGAAACGCGTAGAGCTGTTCTTACGCGACGAAAAGCTGGAAGCTAACTCTGCTGCTGCCCTCCTTAATAGAAGTTAGCCCTCCGCAAGGGCATCCTCATTTGGGGTAACCGGTTTGTTGGATTTATATATATATATATATATATTTATATATATATAATTATATAATATATACGTAGTGACATAGTCACTGTTAGATATCCCTTATTTGGAATTAGACAGTCTTCTTGTGGCAAAAATACATGACATACAGTTTTGGGAGTTATTTGTGTGTTAATATGAAATATAACTAGAGATTCGTTGTGCGGGGAACGATTAGCAACACAGCATATGAGACACAATTTAAAGACACACTCTCCACTCAGCTCAATTTGCACCAGGTAATTTTCTCCGACGGATTATGTGAAAGAATACGAGCACCAGATAAGTCAGAAGCGGGAGCTACAGGGAAGGGGCACACGCCTTGCCACTCCCTTTCCTTATTTGCTTTGGCTGGTTTTGGAGGCGGTTTGGACATGTTGGTTGCAGGGCGGGAGGCACTCTGCTTCCTCTTTTTCTGCTCTTTTAGTTTAAGAAAGAGGACTCATTGATAGCCAGACGAACAGGATGATAACCTCTGAACTGAGAGCAAAAAAGAAAGTTGTGTGTCTGCGGCTTGGAGATGTCCTGCAGTTCGGAAAGGGTCCAGGGTCCGGGGTCTGCTGACTGCTTATCCCTGGGGCTATCGAATCCGACGATGCTGCACTGCTGACACGGCTCACACAGAACCCCCTGCAGCATGGAGGAAGTGGAAGAGCCCGTCTGTCAATCACTGCAGGGGGAGGAGTTTAGGTGGTACCGCTCAGGGCAGGACTGGGGGAGGAGAAGGGGCAGAGCTTCCGCATACTGTCAGCGAACATTCGTCAATGTATGACAGAGGTACAGAAATCACAACAGGAGGACCCTACCTTCAAATCGGTAGGTTCTGTGACATCTTTCAACTGTTTTTTAACACCCTGGCACACCACACACGCAGTACATATGTCTATGTAAAACATGTTTGTACTTCATGTTTGCAACTCCATTGTGCCCTGATGTTGCATCATTGCATGTACAATAAAGTGATTCTGGGCAAATCACTTAATCGCACAGTGCCTAAAAAACACTAACTCAGGCTCGACCTAATGAAGCGCCGTAGCCATTCTTAAAGTTAAAGCACGGCATGGTGAGTTTGAAGAAAAAAAAATCATTTGTTTGTGAAATTCACAAACAAGTGTTTTTTTTGTGAAAGCCCCCACGCGATGCTTACACTTTAATGGCGGCCACGCACCCTTCTTTAGACATAGCTCGCTGTAAGCTGAACGCGGTGAGCAGCGTCCAAAGAAAGGGTCGTGGCCACCATTAAAGTGAAAGCCCCATATGGGGCGCTTTCACCCATAATTATAAAAAAAAACAAAGGTTTCGTAGCGCGTCAGACGCTAAAGTTAAAGCGGACCACGCTTCTGAATTACATAAACAAAGCAGCGCGGCTGCTAACGTTAAAGTGGACCGGCCAGGCGGTGTGCTGCCTTGTAAGGAAAGCATGTTGTGGATGTAATAGGGGTCGGGGAAAATCATTAAAGAAAATAGTGCCTAAAGGCTAGAATAAAGCATACCGTGTAACAACATAAGTAAAGGGGCCAGTTGCCATGGGAGGTTACACATGAAGACAAGGCAGTACTAAAGAGGGACTAACAAACCAATTACTGAATCAGAAGCCTGCATTTACGAAGGACAAACACAGAAGCCAATGGCAAATATGGGTGGAAAGTGGGCGGGGCTTCTCTTCCATACTCTACTACAGCAGATCGAGTGGGCGGGGCTTCTCTTCCATATTCTACTTCAGCAGATTGCCAGAGCAGTGCATGCGTGCTGGCTCAGGCTGGACCTAAAAAGCCTTTACATAGGTTCATTGTTTCAAGTTTCAGATAAGCACTCACATAAAGCCTCTGCATGAAACAGACAGACATAAGCGTGAGTTTATATTTACATCTCCTCTTGACATTATTTTATCATGCTTGTGCTCTTGATTTTCGTGTGTCACAAAAAATCAAAATAAAAGCAGACCATTGCATGGAAACAATAATGAATAACTACATTACATATTTACCAACATACATTTCCTTTATATGCCTTTTATTTTTCCCTTTCATGTGATGGGACAAGACATATATAGTGCAAGAAATATATAGTAGAAACATACTCAGTAGGAGCATATACGTTGCTCCATGCATGCAGGGAGATCACAATAACAATAAGTAACAATTGCTTGCATTAGGCCTACTGGTGTTAACATTGTTTGCAGTTTGTTGACATCCAATCAAAAAGTGTGGCTACTTGGATTACGTATCCTCATTTGTTGTATGCTCCTCTCCACTTATAGGCACACCGAACCATACAATGACAGGCCATCCCACCCCATACTATGCTATATAATGACAGACCAGACCATACCATACCATACAATGACAGGTTATACCATACCGTATCATACATACCATTCCATTCCATACCATAAAGCGACAGTCCATTCCATACTATACAATGTGAGGCCACACCACATCATATCATACAATGACATGTCACACTGCACCATACCAGAATTCATCATACCATACTGCACAATGATAGACAATTCCACACCTTACTATACCACAATATACAATGACAGGCAGCACCATGCCATACCATAAACGACAGGTTGTACTATACCATACTATGTAATGACAGGCCTGACCACGGACCCCCAGGGGTCTGTCACACATTCCCAGGGGGTCCGAAGGTCTTGAAGTGCCTACCCAAGCCTTCTCTCATAATTGAAGACATTGGGATCGGCTGCTGGATAAGGACACGCCCATGCGCCCTCACAGCACACAAGAGCTATGAATGACAGCACAAGGGCGGTGAGACTAAAACAAAATTAGGCAAATCACCATTCAGCCTGAGGTACAAGCTGAAGGGTGATCGGCCTTATTTTATTATCAGTTATGAGTCGCGCTTGCACGGTAATTCTGGTGTCCCCTTGTGAGTAAGTGTGCATGTGTGTTTGGGCCCAGAGCATTTCGCTGCCCCTGTTCCCTGTCCACTTCTGGGCACGCATCGCCCTCAAGCAGAAATGCTGTGCCTCTTGCCGTTTGACGCTGAACAGCGTTCTGGCATCTTAAAGCCTGGGCTGGCAGGAAGGCATATCTCCAGGTGGGGCCTCTCAACAGAAACTCGTGAGTGTTTTTATATCTGTTACATCATTTGTGCAGCAGATACAAAAGCACTGCAAAGTTTCTTGTATATCCAGCAGTTTTTGGGCAACAATAAAAGTGTCAAGATACTCTGGTGATAAATGTACCTGCTGGAGAGAGAGATGGGAGTTTTGTCTAGTGGCAGTTTTGACTCATCTAAGGTAGCGCAGATGGTTAAAATGCCTGCTGCAAAGAACGTGTACCATACATATCAAAGAACAGCATTTTATGTGCATATCTCAGTGGTTTACTGCTGGTTTCACAGAGATTCTTTTGTTACTGTGCAGTTCATAAATTACAATCGTAATCTACTACAGTGAGCTATGAACTGCCATCAAAGAGCTGCATGCAAACTGCATGGTACAAGTTAGAAAGTTATGTTTTTTTCCCAGTCTTTGATTATCCTGATGCTGCTAAAAAGGTTTGTTTGGGAAGAAATAAATTCTTATTATTAAGGTCACCGCTAACCAGTGTGCTATGTTCTGAATCCTGGGTTCGTGCTCTTCCAGACCACGCACTCTTAAAAAAAGTCTACCAGTATGGATGACATGGGAATCCTACACGTTGTAGTCCCCTTTGCCTAATGTAACATTTTCTATACACTGATTCACACACGTATGATTCATTGTCTCTGTATTTGTGTGATGTAAAGTGCTCCGACACCCTACACTGGTATGAGACGGACTATAAAACAAATGAAATACTTGTGACAGCGGGGTTATGGAGAGATGAGAAGCTGCTTCATACTCTGGAGTGTCTGGGCTAACAAAATAACATCATTTGCATAAAGTAAAGCAGGCAATTGTTGCCTGCTAATCCGGGGGACACCCTGACCGCTTTGAACTAAATAGGGGTTAAGCTCATTCATATACAGAATAAAAACTATAGGTACTAATATACATCCCTGAAGTACCCCTCTGGACAATTGAAATGGCTTGGAACACTCACCGCTAGGCCCATCGTGCACCCTGGCTGTTAAATTTAAATGAAAACGGTGTAAAAAAACTAACGAGGGCAGAATCCAGACCCAAATCTAATAATATTTTCCAAAATTTAGACCGGTTACCCAGTCAAATGCACTGGAAAGATCCATAAAAGCGAGATACAACAAACTATCCTTGGAGATCACATATTTTCCAATTAATAAATGGAGATTCAAGCACTATTCAACAGTGCCAAGACTCTCCCTGAAACCATATTGACTGGGGCTGTTATTTTATTATGCTTGTTAGCCCAAGGTCTGGTGCGATTAGAAATCAATCAATGAAATGGGGAGATAGCACTGAGAACCGCTTCTGTCCCCTTTCTTAAAGATGGGCACAATCACAGGAAGTGGGTACCTTACCTGCAGTCAAAGGATTAAACAAATGAGTAAGTAACAGTGTTCATAGGTCCACATTACACCTACAAATATCTATGGAATGCCATGCAGGCCTAGAGCTTTGTTAGGGGGAAATTCCGGAAGAGCAGAAATGACTTACTCCAAGTCCACCTTTAGACACATCTGGCGTGGGAAGCCACCAGGGAAATTATCACTCATACTAGATAAAGAATAGATTGCTGAAAAAATGCTGTACCCATCGTCGTCAGCAACATGTGAACTCAAAGGAGTCTTACTTTGGGGAGGGGTTCTAATATGAGCAGTGGTGGACCAAAAGAGTCTTGCATCATTGAATGTATTAGCTTCCATTACGATACTTAAATTATTGGTGCTAATCTCCTTCTTCCTAGCTTGGATGGCGTGTTTATAGATCAATTTACAGGATTTAATCCCATCATTGTTCCTTGGTCTCAAACTCAGTGCACCACGCAAGTTATGTTTGGCGGCAGTAATGCAGAATCAAACCATCTGGGAGCTAACTTCCCAGGAACAGATTTCAAAAGCAAAGATCTCACAGTACAGCAACCGTCCAGAAAAGACTGGATAACCAGCACTGCCTCCCCAGTCTCAGTAAGGCGCAATTCAAATGCCCTAGAATTGTTGCTAATTAAATATGCTAAAAATGTATTGGGGTTCCGCATTTCCAAACCAACCGCTTGTTTGCACACCAATCCTTGGTTTGCAAAGGGACGACCGCTCAGGACCACAATGGAGCTAAAATACCCGGACAATCAAGGGTCAGGGTAATAGTGTTATGATCTTCAATGAGCAGATCCACAGTCTTGCATTGAGCGACCAAGAGTTCAAGGATCTATCAAAGTGTAATCAATGACACAATGGAACAACCGCGTCCAAAAAGGTCGGTACATTAAAGATGTTAGCACAACTAAGGCCAACTCCTGCCCCCTCCTATTTGAGCCAATAGAAATAAGGGACAGCACATGGTTTTTGCAAGGGTTTGGATGAAGGATATCTACAGTTAAAACAGCATTTAAGTCCCCACAAACTAAAGTGTGACTCTACTTCGTTAAACTTCTTTTTGAAGAATGGTGTGTAATCCACTATTTTGAATAATTTTCCAACATTTTCAATATTCGAGTAAGAAAAATCATCATTAAAAAACCTGTACATGCAAAGAGAAAACTTCTTACAATATTCAATTAACAGTGACTGGTGGTATTGATCGAGGTACTTTTAGCATTGAGAGATTCACTCAAACAGATAGCCCCCCATAGCTCAAAGGTAGGGCACGAATGGAATGACAGCTAAACTGTTATGCAAAATTTAATTTCACTCCCATGTCTCCTGAAAAGATTGTATAAAGTTTAGCCAAACATTAGAGTGTGATCATGAGACATACCCTGCAACATTCCAACTGACACCAAAATTGTGCACAAGAGTAGTATAGGAGTGAGGGGGGCGTTCTCCTGCCGTAAAGACACTACATCCTGAATCTACCGAATTCTGTCATTCTAAGCCATCCAGGCTTTCAAGTGGAGAAAAGCGGTTCTGCAACAAAATGGGGCTTTCATCTTATGTGGCCAGATTTGGGGGCCTGAGTTGGAACGTAGAACATACTCGGTTTATAAAACAAGCATTTGCAATGCAATCGGTCTCGCCTTTGGGACCTTATATGTATTTAGCTATGCAGCACATTAGCCTGGGTGCTGAAACATCTACTGTTCTTTAACATAGAGGGAAAGTAAGCACCAAACTGTGTGACACGCCAGGTATGGGAACACATGGAGAGAAATATTGCCTTTCAGCGGGAAATGGTATAGTCCATTGCTCTGTTTTTAATATAAAATCAGAGCCTTCGGTGGTCATATCACTGAAAATGCAAGATTTGAAAAAAATATTTTTGTCTACGGGTGCTCGTGGAAGACAATTTCTATGGACTGGAATCTAGAGAATGCTAACGTGATTCTGGTATTTTACTGACCTCTGCTGGTCATTTTCTATCAAGAAAGTTAAATAGAGGCAGTTGCCAGAAAATTAAAAAAAGAAAGTCCCTCAGCAGAAAGCAATTCTGGTATTTTACTGACCTCTGCTGGTCGTTTCCTATCAAGACAGTTAGAGGCAGTTGAACAGAAAAAAAGTCCCCAAGCAGAAGCAGACAAGTCCTAGGGCTGATCTCCAGAGCCCACAAAGTACATACACATATAAGTATATAATAAGTATATACTAAAGTATATACAAGAGGTCTCGAATGCTCGACCTAAAAAAAAAACTAGTGGTATACATCAAAATTAATTACAACAGTGTCTCGTGCAAAGAGTTTCAGAGAGGGTCCAATCTACGTAGTCCTACTTACGAACAAAACTTTGACAACATTTCTCAGTTTAAAATATGAAAATCTGTGCAGCCAGTGAGACCCTTATTTTTAAGTTGGCTGTAATTCTCAGTAATGCCTTCAGCAGTGGAGGGACATTTGCCAAGAGAAGTATGTAAGGGCAGCTTCAGGAGGCAAGTTGATGATTGGCAACTTTAGTGTGGGGCCTTGCAAATCTATCCAGCGAACAGCAGATTAATTGATGGTCGGGGCATTCAATTGTGTAGTACATGAGGGAGAAAGTGGAGTCATATGAACAGGATTAAAATCGGGGACCCCACTACTAGGCTGAATATGGGCCTGAGCTAGTAAACAGGCCCGGCTTGTCACCTTATCCATCAGTGCTAGACTAGGTCTTTGCTGCGATTCCGTCATAGGCAAGAAATTGTAGGGTGGTGAGCGAACGCCATCCATCCTGACCTCTGTCACAAGACCACTCAGCCCCATCCCATTGACCAGAGACTTAACCAGATCCCTAATTAGGACCTCCAACTTGTTGAATAATCTGCCACAAATGGCATCCACATAAGGAATCAAAGAAGGATGCAGCTGAATCAAAGAATGATGAGCTGGCTTTGGTGTTGGTTCCAAATAATCTGGTAGCCAGGGCAGGAATTTTTCTTGCTTTCTTTTTACGCTTGGTGGGAGCACAATATACAATGACATGCCATACAATACCTTACAATGAAACGCCATACCCAAACGATACCGTACAATGCAGGTTATACAACACCATACCATACAATGACAAGCCATATCATACTATACAATGACAGACCAATCCATGCTATACGATATCATATCATATCATAACATACTATACAATGAAAGCCAATCGCATACTATACAATGGCAGGCCATACCATACTATACAATTACAGACTATACAATACCATGCTACAGAATGACATGCCATACCATACTATACATGGACAGGCCACACCACAATGACAAACGCAAAAGATCTTGCATAGGTGACACCTATTGGATTTGCCAATGTTTGTTTCTCTTCTTAACCGCTTTACGTATACCATTTCACACTTAAACATCTCTGTTTATCTTCCACTTTTTCCCTTCACACTCTCCTCTCACCTTGATTGCCTTACCCCTGTCCTCCCCATTCTCTAGTCCTCTTCACTGATCATCCGAATCCCACCCCTTTTCTTTTTCAACAGTTTTCTCACTCTTCCATACCTCTTTCCTCACACTTTACATTTTGATCTGCTCCACCTTTCCTTTGTCATGTGTCACCATCTACTTTTTTCACTGTCTGCTCCTCCACCTTCAATACATCCTATTGTCCCTCCTCTTATCACCCTGTCTTAACTTGCCTCCTTTGTCTACTTATGTTTAACCATTTCCCTATTTCTTCTACACACCCTTCACCTTTTCTCACATGTCCCCTGTTCTTGTCCTCTCCCCTAATCTAAACCTTCTCCCACATCTCCTCTTGAGACTTCATTTGAGACCAACTTTTCCTTTCACCCTCTCCCTGAACCTCACCTCTTGCATCTTCTCCACTTTACAATCAGCTGTTGTGCCACCATCTGCTTATTCATCCATCACTCATGCATCATTTCATTTCTGATTCATAATCTTCCAAGTCTCCTCTTTCTTCTCTTTTTATCAGTCACCTTTCTGCTTCTTCCTTCACCCACTTCTTACTATCCTTTTCTCTATCTCCTGTATCCCCTCATCCACAATACATCTCTTTGCACAATCCCTCTTCAGCCACCCAATACCAAAACAAACCACAAGCCTTCTTCAGCCCAGCAGATCGCTCTCTACTGCCACACACTATCACCACAACACTCAACCACAACCCACCCCTTCATGCTGTGGCCCACAATCTCATGGCCAGCACTCTTCAGTGACACTTTCTTAACCTAGAGAAATGGAGCTCACTGCTGGTAACAAAGACAACAGCTGCAACCCCTATCTACTCAGTGGTGAAGAAGCTCTGCAACACTCTCTGTGCTGTTTCAGGGCAAGTATTCAAGTTAAGAAATTCCTATGATCAGTCCCCCTTAGGAAAAGTTGGAGACAGAAGGAAAGAGACCCAAATTCTATAAGCAGTGACTATGGAGGCACATCAGTAGGGGGAACCAGGGAGTAATGAGACAAGAAGCACTGGAACTGGGGACAAGGCAGCAGGGTAACTCTACCCACACTATATCAATCAATTATCAGGTATGTATAGCGCAGCTTGTCACCCAGGGGTGCCTCCAGGCGCTGTGTGGTTTCTTGGTCAGAGAGAGGTGGAGGTCGAAAAGTCAGGTCTTCAGCTGTTCCCTGAACTCCCTCAAAGAGGAGGACATGCACAGGTGGTGGGAGAATATGTTCCAGGACTTGGCAGCGAGGTAGGAGAAAGAGCGGGCACCATATCAGCTCCGATGGTTGCGTGGGACGTGGGCTAAGGCAAGGGTGGCGGAGCGGAGCTCTCTAGTCGGTTGGTAGAAGGTCAAGCGGTCGTTGAGTTAGGTGGGTCCAGTTTTGGGGCTTTGTAGGTGTGAGTGAGGAGCTTAAAGAGGCAGCTCTTCTGAACAGGGAGCCAGTGGAGGCCTCTGAGGTGAGGGGTGATGCTGGCTCTTCTGGGAAGGTTGAGGATGAGTCTTGCCGCCGAGTTTTGGATGGTTTGGAGGCATTTAAGGAGCTGTTTGGTGGTTTCAGCATAGAGGGCGTTGCCATAGTCGAGTCGGCTGGAGATGAGGTCCTGGGTTCCTGTCTTCCTCGTAGAGGTGGGGATCCACCGGAAGGTCTTGTGGAGCATGAGGAGGGTGTGAAAGCTGGAAGAGGAGACAGCGTTGATCTGTTATTTCATTGTGAGATGTGTGTCCAGGATGATGCCAAGGTTGCATGCGTGATCCGAAGGGGAGGGTGAAGGACTGAGTGTGGAGGGTCACCAGGTGTCGTTCCAAGGGGGGGGGAGCTTGTTTCGGTAAATGAGGACCTCTGTCTTGTCTGAGTTGAGTTTTAGGCAGTTGGTTTTTGTCCAGGTGGAGATGTTGGTCATGGTGGTTTAGAAGTTGAGTCTTGCGGTGTCTGGGTCTTCTGAGAAGGATAGGACGAGCTGGGTGTTGTCAGCATAGGAGACGATGTTGAGTCCATGGGTGCAGGCGATGTTGGCCAAGGTGTCATGTATGTGTTGAAGAGGGTGGGGCTGAGGGAGAAGCCCTGGGGGACTCTGCATATGATGCCTTTGGGTGCAGAGGTGTATGTTGGAAGGTGGATGCTCTAGGTTCTGGGAGAGAAAGGAGGTGATCCAGTCAAGAGCCTTGCCCTGGATGCCTATGTGGTGGAGTGTGGTGATTAGGGTGTGGTGGGAGACCATGTTGAAGGTGCTGAGAGGTCAAGGAGGATGAGGGCTGCAGAGCCACCTTGGTCGAGGAGGCTGATGTCATCTGTGGCTGCGATAAGGCGGTTTCAGTACTGTGGTTAGGTCGGAATCCTGACTGGGAGGGGTCGAGCAAGTTGTTCTCTTCAAGTAAGTTGGTAAGCTGGAGGTTGATGGCCTTCTCCAAGACTGTGGCAGGGAAGGGGAGGAGCAAGATGGGTCTGTAATTTGTTTGTTTGTTGGGGTTAGCTGTGGGGGTTTTCAGGAGGGGTTTGACCTCGGCATGCTTCCATGCGTCGGGTACGGTGGCTGTAGTAATGGAGGTGTTGAGGAGTCCTGTGCGGGGGGCTCTAATGGCCTCACTTCCTAGGTTGAAGATGTGATGAGGGCAGGGGTCCGAGGGGGATCTGGAGTGGATGGAGTTCATGATAGAGATGGTGTCTTCCGGTGAGAGTTGCTTTCATTCGGTGATTTGGTGGAGGGTGGTGTTGTTAGGGGTGTGGGGGTGGGTGAGGTTGCTAGGTTGAGGGTCGTAGTTGCTGTAAATGTCGGCGATCTCAAGGTGATAGAAGTTTGCCAGTGTGCCCCAGAGGTCTTGGAAAGGGCGGACGGTGTTCTCAGCGGCGGAGGAACAGGCGAACTCTCAGACAATGCTGAAGAGGTCCTTGGTGTGGTTGGTGCTCGCCTCAAGGTGGAAGGTGAGGGCTTCTTTCTTGGTTTCCTTGATCCGTTGGTGGTAGCTGTTGAGGGGGGGCCTGAAGGAGTTGCGGTTTGTGGGGGTCTTGTCAGATCGCCAGAGTCTTTCCAGTTTCTTGCAGTGGTATTTGAGGGTCAGACGTTCGGGGGTGAACCAGTTGGCATGCTTGGTGGTTCTTCCCCTCGGAGTGTTCTTCAGGGGGAAGATGGTGTCGGCAGTTGAGGTAATCCAGTTGGAGAAATTCTGGATGTTTATTTCCAGGGAGTCCACGGTGGGTGGTATGGTTTCATTTAGGGCGGTGGTCCAGAGGGGTTTGGTGACTTTACCCCAGTTGCGACAGGAAAGGGAGGGGTGTCTTGCGTGGGCTTCCAGAGGCTTCCAGAGGGCTGTAGATGGAGAAGTGAATGATGCTTTGGTCTGTCCAGGACAGCTCAGTGATGTGGGAGAACTTGGTGCGGTCGTTGGTGGAGAAGATGGGGTCCAGGGTGTGTCCTGTGCTGTGCGTAGGGCCGGTGACCAGCTGAGTGAGGCAGATGATGCTCATGTTTTCAAGCAGTGTGGTGGTGTTCGGGTCGACGTGGTCTTCGAGGTGGAAGTTGAGGCCTCCCAGTAATATGTAGTAGTTGGAGTCTAACGCTAGGGGAGCGATGAAGTCCGGAATGGCGTTGCAGAAGCGGACGCAGGGCCTGGTGGTCTGTAGGCGAGGGTTCCTCTGATGGTGGTTTTGGCATTGGGTTGGATCTGAAAGTTGAAGTGTACCATGATCGGTGTGGTGTGATCGTCCAGGGCGGTGAAGTCGAGGCAGTCTTTGTGGATGATGGCAATGCCTCTGCCGGGTCTGTTGGGGTGGTTGCAATGGATCATCTTGTATCCAGGGGGTGTGGCGGTGGCGATGTCTGGTGCGGATGAGGGTGTGAGCCATATTTCGGTGATGAATATCACGTCAGAAGCTAGTGTGGTTCATGTGTCCCAGTCCTCCATGGCATGCTTGCTGAGGGACCTGATGTTGAGTAGAGCACAGTGGAGCTGTGGTCTTTGGAGGGTTGTTAGAGTCTGATTGGCGGTTGCAATGGTTCTGACGTTGCAGGAGAAGTGGCTGTGGTGGAAGGTGAAGGGTCCATTGTAGATCGGGGAGAGGTAGTACAGCAGTTGTTGTTTGTGGCTTGAGTGGGAGGTTTTGGAGTTCGTTGGCAGAGTAGCGATGGCGGGCTGCGGGACCAGGGGTCCTGGCACTGGGCACGGTCCAGGCGTGGATGGGTGCAGACGGGCATGCCTTTGGTGCACCAACGGCATGGCCATGCAGCAGCCTCCATTAAGTAGTCCCGGGGAGGAGGAGGGGCAGGAGAGCGGCGCAAAGAACCAACTCAAGCAAGTTGGGTGGGGGGCGGCAAGAGTCTGGGCTGAGCGCAGCCATAATGAGACAAACAAATACCAAAATAATAGAAGAGATACAAAAATGCAGGAAAAATGGGCAAGGAGTGCTACAAAAAATACAATCATAAAATAAAATTATCAATAGGGAAACAGTCGTATGAGGGTAGATAAGTCAGGCGCGGGAGGGAGCGCGAGAGGAGCAACCGGGCCACGAACCGGTGCTCGTCAAGAGCGGGAGGCAGGAGCAGTGCCTCTTCACTACAAGGATCTGTGGAGTGGCGACGTCTGTACCTAGCTGAAGGAACCACACTTTACCTGACTTGGATTAGGTGAAGAGTCATATGACACCAACACTCACCACAAATAACCCTACAATGTACACCGCTGAGAGACAAACTACAAAATGTTTCACATTTATATAGGTTAGGTCAAATGTTGCAAGGCCTAACCTATGCCGTACAGGAAAAGCCCACACCCTCCAAACCCCATCACATATAGTCACAGAGGCCAGGGGACGCCATGTGAATCCTCTGCAGGAAAACCAACAACTGCACTTCAAACTCTACTTCTTTGGCTATAAAAGGCTAAGAAGTCATGCAAGTGAAATGCTAAATAAATTCAAAGGGACTGATCTATAGTTGTGGCGAAGGGTAATAGTGGTGCAGGATATTATGACCGCCACCCTTACTGACTGCCATCTGCCAAATTTAGAGATCACTACTGGCCCAGCAGTGGTTCTACCGTGACAGGAACCACCATCATAGCAATAAAAAAGGTTTGGTGGATGGCAGCTCTTGATTTTGACAGACAACCAGCAAAGTTTAACAAAGTTTTTCTTTTTCAAAAACAAACTTGCAAAGTGTGAGTTTGTTATTGAAAAACAAACAACTAACCACCCCATACCAAGGGTGTTTTTCTCTAGCTGGTGGTCATTATTTGTTTTTTTCCCTCAAGAGACAGGAAAAAGAAAAGGACATCATGCTGTCCACCCTAATTAGGGTGAGCATAGTAATGTTATTCATCTGGGGGCCCCTACTTCGTCAGGCTGTCAGAGGAAGCTTTCCATTAACAAAGGCATCGGGGCTCCATCAATTGCAAACAGGCAGTTCTACAAACCCTAAATAGGGCAGATGGACGTCAGTGATGTGGACAGGCTACTCAGCCCTGTTTGCAACAGAGTGCTTTGTCCAGCAAACTATAAATCAGCCCCACAGTAACATAACGCAATGCAAACTGAACTGCTTTTGGTGATGCTGATGTTAGCTGCTACCCGACACAATATATGCAAATGTTTACAATTGGTGGATATGCAAATGATCTATTTACCACAACTTGAAGCATGCCTGCCGACTCACATGGTGCTGCCATGTGTCAAAAGGCCACCTGAGGAAGAGACGTTTTCAAACGAAGAAAGCAAGTTGAATTTGAAATCCTTACTCAGCGTAGATTTCCAGCTGGTGTGTGGAGGCTTTGCTCTGACCTACACACTAGTTCTTCAACCTCACAAGGACATGGGATACTTTCCCTGATATTTTTGTTCGACATTCTCAGGCAGTGTCAGTGCTCTAAAGTCCAAACCCCTGACCAGGGCCAGTCCCTTTAGGCCCCTCCTGGTCCTGCGAATTAAAACTGCAATGAAAAAATATTAAAATTTTACAAAGTTTGCAAATTTTTAGATAATGTTTGACTTTTAGGTCACAAAAAAATCTCTGTATGAAACACAATCCTCAGTTATTTTAATATTTAAAGACCAATGACATGCGGCTTGCAAGACGTGCTCTTCACCTTTAAAAGCTATTTTAACAGATTCAAATTTGTGCCCAAGAGACTACACACTGCTTTCAGCAGCAAGTGCATTTTACACCCCAACAATCTTATCTATTTTATACTCCGACATTTAGTGGTTATTCATACATCTCTGCAATTGGTGTTGTAACTAGCCTAGTCAATCTTAAAGAAATATGCTCACATTTCACCTTGTTGTCATCTGTTTTGGGCGGCAAGGTTTTAACAATGCATAAGTAGCGGAAACCCATAGTTTGTCAATGAGGACACCGTCTGGACAGCATCCCTTTTTTCCATCTGCCTCTCTCAATGTGGGTTCCCTGTGTGAAGGAGTTTCCATTCCTAGCACTTTTTTGACCCAGAAGTTTATAGTTCGTAAAAATAAAAGTAGTACCAGAAGTTCATAGCCGACCGTGCAGAAAGAGTCCCGGGAGATGGAGAGTCCAACTCCTCCAGATCGTTTGGCTTTGGAGGGTGGGCTGAGGAGGAGAAAAGTGGAGCCATGAGAAAAGAGGCATACTCTCTCTAAATTGCACGCAATGAGGGCATTAACAAGATGGCCATTAGTAAAGAAGACATTAGAGGGAGAAGTTGTTAAGCAGTGCGAGTTGAAAAGAGTAGGAAGGGAGTAATGAAGTTAAGCAGATGGGGATCAGACAGGTGTGGAGAATATGTGAGAGGATAGACGGGTGAGATGTGGGAACATGATGTGAACAAAGTGTTTGTATCTAGAGATATGTGGCCATTTGCGATAATGAGATGAAAATCTGGATTTGAGGTCATGCCATAGTGAAATAGGTCGGGAAGCATGCTACCAGCAGAGGATTTGGAAAACAGTTGGGATGGCTGCTAAGAGAGGTGGAGGGGACTTGGTCTGGGAGGGTTGAAATGAGACAGTCTAAATTTGTCCATGCTGTGGGAGATTCTCGAGTAGAAAATGAAAGCAGGCCTGTTGCTGATACATTGGGGGTAAATTAAAGGATGCAGATGACAGATTTGGCACAGCAAAATACTGATGAGAAACCTTACCACAATGTTTTTTGGGAGAGATAAAGTTCTGCATCATAGTGTGTGGCAGGGGGCTATTTATGCAGTAGATAAAGCTAGGGGGTGCTGAACAGTGAGGCAAGTGTGTTTTGCAGAAATTTAGGGATTATAGTAGTGGATCATTTTTTGATAAGATATGAATGCCCAGAATTGCTCCATCCAGATGGGATACATTTGTCTTTTGCGGAAACAGAAGCTTTTTGAATATGTTGATGGAGTGGTTGACAGTTTTGTGCAGAACAATACAGGAAGGCATGGTTTTGTGGGAAGAGCAGAAATAAACACCAGGAGCTGGTTATTTATAAGTGGCGAAAAAGAACAGAAAGGCCGACAATGTTTTGAGTTACGTTAAAGATTGCAAAGTTATGAGGTTGGACTGTCCAATAAGTGCTTGCTACAGAGAGCACCGAGTCAGCAGTGCAGACAGGCTGTGAGGTTAAAGAAGGTGGATCAGATAACAGCTGAGAGGCAAGGCGGCCTCACCTGTGATTGGAAAACTAGTATGTAAGAAACTATTTTGAAGAGAGGGAAGTTAAAAAGAAAATTATGACCAACCTCAATAAATCATTTATTTAAAAATCAGCACAAATACTGATGCTCCCTACTCTTACTCTTAAAAAGGTCCTAGGAAATGGAGATGCCACCTCTTCCGGATTGTGGGACATTGAAAGGCAGGCAAAGCAGGAGAAAGGACAAGGTGGGAGAAAAGAGGCACAGTTAGATTCCACACAAAGAGGGCAGTGGACAGACCTTAGAAAAGATGTAGTAATTGGAGGAGAAGTCATTCCCACCCTCACCCATACATTGCACAAACAAATATGGGACGGGGGAGGAGAATAATGGGGAAGAACATGGAGAAATTAGAGGGTACACAGAAGATATTAAGCATTAGGCAAAGAGGAAGTATGGCGTAGCAGAACAGTGACTGTCGCTGAGACTGGGTTAGCAAAAAAAGTAGAGAAAGATGCACACCATTATGAGTTACATGGGAAAAGTTGGAAAAGTTATGAGGTTGAACTGTCGCATACAAAGGCGGCCCTCACAGGGCAGCATCTTCAGCACTTGCTGCACCATTTCCAGATGGGTCACAGGCAGACGCTCGGAAGAGGGGTGCCAGCACTTTGTTTTTGCTTTCCTAGTGTCTCTGCTGTTTGCATTGTTCTGGGAAACAATGTCTTTTTAGCATGACGTATTTTCCTCGGAGTGTTAAGGTTACACCATTAGCAGTAAGGTATTCCTATTTGCATTAAAAAGGCCATCTCTGCCCTCTCGCCCCCTGGGTTGTGAAACTCTCAAGAAAAAAGGATTAAAATCAGGAACAAATTCTTATTGTGCATTTCACTGGTCTCTCAAGTGCGCTATGACGTATCAGCCATACTTCACTTTTCAGCCAACTGCAAATTGCATTGTGGGATGGATTTTGCCTTACCACTTTCTTTAGAGATTCAAAGTCCCAGAATGCAAAGTGATGTTGGTTAAAATGCCAGAACTGGCCATGGGTGTTATACATGACACAGAACCACTTGTTAGTTATATTTTAAAATGTTACAAAGCATAGAGACCTGGCTCACCCCTTCATCGACTCCCGACATCGCTACTGCAAAGCCCCACAGCTACAAGATGATACACAGAGACCGCACCAACAAACACAGGGGAGGCATCGCCATCATCCATAAGGATACCCTCCAATGCACCACCACCGAAGACGACACATCATCAGCCATGGAACGCCTGAACTTCCAAATCCAAACCAACGTGAAAACAACCATTAGAGGGACCCCCACCTACAGACCCCAGGACTTCCATCCTGGCTTCTGCAACGTCATCTCTGAATTCATTTACCCCCTGGTAATCGACTCCAAACACTACATCTTCCTCAGCGACCTCAACTTCAACCTCAACAACCCCAACTCCGCAAACTTCCTGGAGAGCATGAGCAACATCGGTCTCACGCAGCTGGTCACCAGCCCCACACACAATGCAGGACACACATTAGATCCCATTTTCACAGCCAGCTACTTAATCAAGATCCCCCTATTGAGCTAACCTGGACCGACCTCAGCATTGTCCCTTCACCATTGCAGGCTCACCTGGACCCATCACCTAACCCCCCCATCCCTTCTCATTGTAGATGGAACAGAATCACTGAGACTCAATGGACCACAGCCCTCAACACCAGCAGTCCAGACACCACCAGCAATTTCGAGCTAGGTGTCCAGAACTTCTCCGACTGAATTTCTAACTGTGCTGACACTGTCACCCCCATGAGAAAGGCCAGCAGATCCAGCAAGCATGCTAGCTGGTTCACACCTGAACTCCGGCCCCTCAAGCGTGAATGCAAGCAACCAGAAAGATGACAGCGCTCCAGCAGGAACCCCACAGACCTCACCACCTTCAAATCAGCCCTCAGCAATTACCACCACTGCCTAAGTGAGGCCAAGAAGGACACCCTAACCAATCACATCGAGGCAAGCGCCAACCACATAAAGGGACTTTTCAGCATCGTCGGGGAGTGCTCCTGCCCGTCTGCCACCAAGAACAGGATCCGCCCTTCCCAGGTCCTCTGCGACACCCTGGCATACTACATCCACAACAAGATATCAGACATCTACAGCAACGTCAACCTACAACCAACCAACCACGATCACCTGCTGACACCTACCGTCGCCACCCACAGCCACCTGCTCACGGATTGGAAACAGCTCACTACACAGGCCACCACAGCCATCATGAACTCGCTTCACTCCAGAGCACCAACAGACCCCTGCCCCGATCATGCCTTCCACCTACATGGAAGGAAATCAGCAGTGCTCTCACCAACATTCTCAATTCATCCATCACCACGGCCACTGTTCCTGATGCATGGAACCCAAGAGCATCATCTGCGGTGTCCCTTAAGGCTCCTCCCTCATCCCCACCCTCTTCAGTAGATGGCTGACACCATCTACTCCCATGGGCTTAACATCATCTCATACGCCGACGACATCCAACTCATTTACACCCTCACTGAGGACCCCACCACCGCTAGATCCAACTTCCAGAACACCATGACCAGTGTCGTCAACTGGATGAGGTCCTACTTCCTGAAGCTGACCACGGACAAGACGGAAGTGCTCATCTTCAAAAAGAACACCTCACCCTGGTATGGCACATATCGGCCCACCGTTCTCTGACCTGCACCTACCCCGGCTGACTACGACAGCAACCTCGGCATTATTCTTGACAGCCAGCTCACCATGAAGTGACAGGGCAATGCAGTATCCTACTCCTGCTTGCACACCCTCCGCATGATCTGAAATATCTCCAGATGAATCCCCGTCAACACCAGGAAAACAGTCACCTAAGCCCTCATCTGCAGACGACTTGACTACAGAAACGCACTCTATGCCGGAACCACCACCCAACTCCTCAAACGCCTCCAGACCATACAGAGAACTGCAGCCAGACTCATCCTCAACCTTCCTAAATGGACCAGCATCACCCCCACCTCAGAAGTCTCCACTGGCTCCCTCTTCAAAAGATGACAGTTTAAGCTGCTAACTCACGCCTACAAAGCCCTTCACAACATCAAACCCACCTACATCAACCAGCACCTGGCCTTCCATCAACCCGCCAGACAACTACGCTCCGCCTCCATCGCATAAGTCCCCCACATCTGTCGGAGCCAAGTAGAGGTTGTTCCTTCTCCTACCTCACCGCTAAGTCCTGGAAGAACCTCCCCCTCCACCTTCGAACTTCTTCTTCACTCGCCGACTTCAGGAAGGGGCTCAAGACCTGGCTTTTTGATTGAGGCTCTCAGGAGCTCAGCACCCGGATACCCCCAGAGTGATAAGCCACGCTATAGAAATACTGTTTGATTGATCTAGTCCATTTCAAACTTTGCTTGTTTCACATATAAACCCAAAAGTAAACTCTGCTCGTATATTTTGTGAGGGTTCTATCTTTCATTCACATCATGCATTAAAATGAGAATCAGCAACATGAACTGTTTTTTCTTTTATGAAGTGGAAAGTGTTAGGCTGAGCTTCACCATACAACAAAACTACAATAAGGACAGTAGCAGCACAGCTTTCCCTAGCACAAAGAATACGGAAAAGGAAAGTGGCTGTAGGAGGAACATCACACAAATCTTACTCATACATGCCAGTTACAACACAAGTTGCTAGCACACTAAGGAGGCAGTGAAAAGAGTTAAAGGACAGCTGTACAATCTCTGTAAACACACATAAACATACAAGAAGTGTATCACACTGGGAAGAAAGAGCCATACCTCTAACAGAATTACCATACATTTATGTACTCATATAGAAGCATGGACCCACATACTTAGTGTAGTATGGTTTATCAGCAGGATCCACAACTCGTTTTGTAAACATCCAAGACTACTATTGTTAACTGATTGTACAGTCTCCTAGGTTCTCTAGTTTTGGTAAGGTTATGTCCCTTACATCAACATTTATGTTCACCTTTTGTTGGACCTGGCCCTTTCTGCTGAGTCACCCCCAAACCTTTTTACCTTCCTCCTCCCCTTTTTCTGACATCGTTTTTGTAGGCTTTAGGACTGTGGGCACTGTACCACTGCTAACCAGTGCTAAAGTGCATGTGCTCTTTCCCTAAAATGTGGTAACATTGGCCTATTCACAATTGGCTTATTTAGTTTACTTATAAGTCTATAGTAAAGTGCACTACATGTGCCCAGGGCCTGCAAGCTAAATGCTACTAGTGGGCCTGCAGCACTGATTGTGCCACCAACTTAAGTAGCCCTTTACACATGTATCAGGCCTGCTGCTGCAGAGCCTGTGTGTGCAGTTTTAAACTGCAATTTTGACCTGGCAAGTTAACTCTCTTTATAAATGCGCAAATGGATCGCCGTTGCACACCATTATTTGACCTTTTGTACTGATGTTTCTCAATTTGTTCCCATTGGCGTGCAGACTGGGTTGAACGTGTCTCGCCTCGTTGCACGTGTTTAGACACAAATGACAGTAAGCAGCTACACTGTGCTGCTGGCCCAATCGCACAGCTTTAAAGAGTCAATGCACGACTTTTTTCGTTTTCAACAAATTTATTCTGTGTTTATTTTCAATTTCTCCAACTTCACTTTCTTGATCACGATAACACTGTCCAAAAAGCCCGTATTGCTTCACATGAGGCGGTTGTGCCCATCCAGGCCTCTTACCACATCACGAAGAGACTTTAATTCATGTTAGCAGCTAAAAACTTATTCCCAATGCATTTCGGGCTATTTTTGTGCCCTTCTTCAGGGAAAGCTGTATAAGTATGAAAATGACATAAAAACCATGTTAATCTGCTGTCTTTGAGCACTATACTGATTGTACCTAAATACATTCAACAATGGTACAAACGATATGTGAAACATGACACTGCCCAATAACCCCTAAATAATTACAAAAACAGAAATTCAATCGATGTATGCGTAGTGTTCTGTCCATTGCACAAGTTTACCGCAAGCGGAGACCTCCCCCACTCCATCCTCGATACTTAACCTGCCATTCTACCCGCATTGCTACATATAAACTCGGTTTGCCTAATGTTCTTTAAATTAACCTTGTGCTAATTTACTATATACTATTTTTGGTTTTTCCTTCCTCCCTCCTCTTGGACCTAAAAGTAACTTAGGGAGGGCCTCTCTTCCCCCATTATCACATATCGTTTGTACCATTGTTGAATGTATTTAAGTACAATCAGTATAGTGCTCAAAGACAGCAGATTAACATGGGTTTTATGTCATTTTCATACTTATACAGCTTCCACTGAAGAAGGGCACAAAAATAGCCCGAAATGCATTGGGAATAAGTTTTTAGCTGCTAACATGAATTAAAGTCTCTTCGTGATGTGGTAAGAGGCCTGGATGGGCACAACCGCCTCATGTGAAGCAATACGGGCTTTTTGGACAGTGTTATCGTGATCAAGAAAGTGAAGTTGGAGAAATTGAAAATAAACACAGAATAAATTTGTTGAAAACGAAAAAGTCGTGCATTGACTCTTTAAAGCTGTGCGATTGGGCCAGCAGCACAGGGTAGCTGCTTATTGTCATTTAAGTTAACTCTCTTGCCAGGCCCAAACCTTCTTTTTTAATACATACAAGTCACCCTTGAGGTAGGCCCTGGACAGCTCCAAGCGCAGGGTTCAGTGTATTCAAAAAGTTAGACATTTACTTTTATGTTTTACATGTCCTGGTAGTGAAAAACTCTCAAATTCATTTTTCACTACTACAAGGTCTATCTCTCCCATAGGCTAACGTTACCTTATTACATTTTATAAGTGTAATTTCCAATTGGAAAATTATAGATATTTCGAGTTTGGTGTCTCTGGACTCACAATTTAAAATCACAACTTATGGTAAAGTTGGAGTTTAAGTTGCAAGCCTGAAAATGACACTTTTAGAAAGCTGTCATGTTCTTACTTTAACCAATCTGTGTCTCTGTCTGTCTCTGAATACACGTCTGGGCTTTGTGCATTCCCTCTAGACAACCACACAGAAAGAGAGCCGAGGTGTGCTTGATGGACCATTCATATTCTGATGAGCCATCTCCTGGGGAATCTTTGAAGGAACACGCTGATGATACAGAATGCAGGTTGATGTTTTCAGTTGTTGAGACATGGGAAGAAATCAGAGAATTATAAGATTCAGTGCCACAGGCGGAAAAAGAAGGGTGGATCAAAACAGGGTGTAATCGCATACAGGAAGATGAGGTTTGGGTTTACACAGATGGAAGGCCTGTGTTACCAGATAGCTTACTGTCACCAATGGCAAGGATTTGCCAAGGACCTGCACATGTTGGTAGAGATGTTATGCTGCGTCTCTTTTGTCAAACTTGGTATAATCCCAAGTTTAGAGCCATTGCAGAGAGTCTGTGTCAAAGATGTGTAATTTGTCAACAACAAAATGCAGGAAGAAAGACAATGGTCAGTACGAGTCACATTGGAAAATCAGGATTTAATCGCATGCAGCTGGACTTCATAGAAATGCCCCCTTCTAATGGATTGAAATATGTCCTTGTAATTGTATGTTTGTTTTCTCGTTGGGTTGAGGCTTACCCCACCCGGCACAATGACAGCTTAAATGTAGCTAAACTGCTTCTTCGAGAACTAATACCAAGGTTTTGTTTTCCAGTCTTGTTGGAATCAGATAGAGGAACACACTTCAATACTGAAGTGATATGAATGCTTTATGCTGGATCACAAATTGAGCAAAGGCCGCATTGTGCATACTGCCCTGAGGCTTCAGGCGTGGTGGAGCCGGTGAATGGGACGATCAAATCCAGACTAGTGAAAGTGTGTGCGTCCACATCCCTGAAATGGCCTGATGTGTTGCCCTTGGTGTTCATGAGTTTACGAAGTATCCCAAGCAAAAGAACTGGACTATCCCCTCACGAAATACTTATGGGGAGGGCTATGGGGCAGCCTACAGTCCCAGCAAATCAGTTTGTGAATATTTCAGATGACTTGGTACTGGATTATTGTAAAGTATTGGCTGATGTGGTACGTTCTGAGTCTCACCAGGTTGGAGAAGTGGCAACTACCGTTCAACAGGATCAGTGCCACGATTTGTGCCCAGGCGACAGGGTACTCGTTAAGAAGCACATGCAAAAACCAGTAGCGGCCCGTGGTGGGAGTGCTGCTGGGCGGTGACGCAGGGCGGGGGAGGGGCAGGGTGGGAGGTAGTAAACTACAGATTTCGGCCGCACTGAGGTAAGTAAACCAAAAAATTTAAAAAAACGAATTTCGTTGCACGCGCTGCATCGCATTTGGCGATGCAGCACGCGTAACGAAATTCGTTTTATTTATTTTTTTGTTTACTTACCTCAATGCGGCCAAAATCTGTAGTTTACTACCCCACACCCTGCCCCTCCCCTGCCCTGCGTCACCGCCCGGCAGCACTCCCACCACGGGCCGCTACTGGCAAAAACCCTGTTTGGAACCTCATTGGCGTGGGCTTTATCAAGTGATTGTTGTAACCACAACTGCTGTTAATTGTGGTGGTCTACCTAATTGGGTGCATGCAGCCTACCCTCGTCTAGTCCCATGTCCTCTTGAAAGTGTGGGGTCTGTAGTGGACGAACCGGTGGTAACAGAGAGACGTCCTGTTCAGACTGAACACAGATTAGAGAGGGCGCCAGCTGCTGGGTCTCGAGACACTGTTGAAAATGAGAGTCAGAGAGAGTTTATCCCGGTTGGTTTCGAGGGTCAAAGTGAATGGGATCCAACTATGAAAAATGTTGACTCAAATGATGTGAACAGTGTACCAGGAAAACAAGTGCATAAAGGAGACCGACCGTTGGCCCAGAAAATCTGAAAGATTGAGACACATACTGACAACAGGAACAACACCTACCACTGTGATTGAAGTTTTAGTCAGTCTGAACAAAGTGACACTGACGGAGAAGAACCTACAGTCCGAAGAACAAAAAGAGCATGGACGCCAAATCAGAGATATGCAGCTCCAGAGTAGACGTATTTTAGCTGCTGCAAATGATTGGGAAAAAGAGTTCTTTGCATTCTGCTCTAAAAACCATGACTCATACAAACCGCCATGAAAGAACTGTTGTGAAAAGGGCGAAACGAAAAACAAACAAGGTTAGAAGAGAAACGAAAGAGAAGAATTAAGGGTGTGAGCAGATGCTGTTTGCAAGCTATTGCACAAAGCCTTTTGCTATAGATTAAGTAAATATAAAAAAAAAAAAAAATGAATGTCTCTGAATCTGGGATGAAATACCAAAGTCTAGTCTCACTAAAATGTAAGCGTATATATACTTGCTTCTTAACTGCTTTTGTACTAATTCTTGTCTTGTTGTTGATAATACTAAATCTACCTCATCATGATTATTTAAATAAATATACTAATTTGCATGTGACTACAACTACTGAAATGACTAAACTGAAAGGAGAAGTAGAGATAACTAAGGATTTAACAAAAGATGATTTACATCGTGACCGTTCAATTAAATATTTTTCTTTAAATGTGTTTACTAAATTATTATACGAGTACGTTAACACTATGGATGCGAGAGATTGTTATGCCTGCATGCAATTACCAACATCTGTGTCTAAGGGAGTGACATATCATCACTTACCTTTAACATATGTTATATCTTGTAGTGTACTAACAAGTTTGTTTTATACTAAAGGACAATTTCAATACTACTACTCAAAATATGACTTGATTTTCTCAGAAGTTCCAGTAAAGAAAAATCTAAATATAAAATACGAGATGCTGAAATAATGGGGGAATTGTTTTCATCCTACATGACCTATAGATACTGTATATGCGCATAGACACAATCTTACCTGTGCTTTACACAGTGTAGAAAAATAATTTATAAATTCAGTAGAAGATCATAGAGAAGAGATAAAGAAATCTGAAAAACAAATGAAAACACCACCATGGGCTCATAGAGAGGGTGATTACAAAAAGGGAGACACATACGCTGCAATGAAATGCTTTGTATACTAAGACGCAAAACAGAGCATAATAATAAATTAATTGGTTCCAGTGAATGCAAACACACCTTCCTACTTATGGGAGGATGGGGATTATATCCCGAATAAAAGTAAAGATTTGAAGGGATATATAAGCAATACTACAAATTTTGGAAAATATCTAACAGAATTAAAAGCGGATGGTGCATGAGGGAAAATTGGGATTGGTTTTTCTTCTATGGGAAATTGGGGGCATGTTAGCAACGTGATTATCGCCGCCTTAGCGGGACTTTTTCGCGCTAAAGCGGCGATAATTCAATCGCCCTATTAGCAAGCTGTCGCTAACTGCTGTTAGCGACAGCTTTTAGGCGATAGCGACCGGGTTGGGTGCCGCTTTGCATGCCAGCGATATTTATCGCTAATGGCATGCAAAGTAGGCGTTCCCAACCTAAAAGCGACTGGAAACAGTCGCTAAGGTCGCTATCGCCTATTAGCGAGGCAGGGGAGGTGATTAACGAACCAGCGCTAAACACGTTTAGCGCTTGTTTGTTAACGCCTGGTCCAAACCTGACTTAGCCATGTAATCCAATGGGAGGTGGATTACATGGCTAGATTCCCCTCGCCCTATTACCAAGCTAACACTGGTCACAGTGCGAATATCGCTTGTTTTCAAGTGATATTCACACTGTTTTCCAGGGTTTCTATCGCTTTGGAGATAAGCGTTGCTGATAGCACGCTATCTCCGCGATAGAAACCTGCGATAGCCGGCGATAATTATCCTAGCGCTAACTGCGCCGGTTATTGCTAATAGGCCCCTTGGTTTGCAGCACTGGGAAAAAGCTTAGTGGGAAAAACATTAACTCCACTAATATCAATTGCTATTGGCTTACTAATAATAGTACTAATATATCAAGATTGTAAAAATAAGAGAAAGTCTGAAGAAACTAGAGGGCGAAACAGAAGTAGAGCAGAACTTGAATTGGAAGACAAAAGGAGTGATTTCTATGATGAGATGAAAATGTTGGAAAAAGTAAAACTGAAACAAATGAAAACAACTGCTTTCTAGAGTGATATCAGATCATGATTAAGATAAGATAAAATTGTGTGATGGCTTAATTCGCCATCAAAGAGGTAATTGATGGAGCGTAAAAGTTTAAAGACGATTTCCTTTATCAATTCTCTTTATTAAATGAGTTTTACGGTACTAATTTAAAAAAATGTGCCAAATAGAATAATCGAGAAAGACATGAGATCCTTAATTGCATCGTAGAAGCATGCAGAAGTGTTCTGAAACGTAAAATGTGACAAACATATAAAAAGAGAGCAGAGAAATAGATGAATGTTCATGAAACATAGACACGTGTTTAAGAAATAAAATGTGGTTAACTTAGAAATGTGATGCTGATTACCTAACGTTACATAGGGAAAACAATACTTACAATAGTGAATCAAAATAAATGCAATTAAAATGTTTAGTTTAAAGATGATTAATAGTAAGAGTTTTGCCACAATTACATTTAATTACGTGAATTATAAACATAAAGAGCAGAAGTGATGCATATTAATCTGTTTAAAAATTAAAACGTGTGAAGTGTTTCGTATAGTAGGCCTAATATTGTAAACCTTGAAAATGAGAATAATGAGTGAATATACAAAGAAAACTGAATTACATATGTGAATGTTTGTTTTATATTAATCTTAATGTGGTAAATGGTTTTCACAAGTTCTTAAGTAGGCCTTAAAATGGTTTCTTTCCTTCGTTCGAAAAGCTAACTGAAGTCGTCATTTCAGATGCTATGAGACCTTTTCCATGTGTTTCTTTTCATGCTTATGAACAATGGGCCTTTTCCGACTTAGCAACACTTTTGACAGAAAATGTATCAATACAATTGCAAACCCAGAGAGAGCGTCTGGGAATGAACAGACAGAGAATAAATGCGTTACCTAACTTCCGAAGAAAGGATTCAAAATTATAATGTGGTTAAAATTGATGATTCGACAAAGGATTACTTAATGCTTCTGGATTTCTTAGTGAGGCATTGATCACACCATGAGCAGCCCACTGTGGACAACCAATGGAAAACATAACGTACAATGGAATTGACACTTTGTGGGCATAAACTGAGAACTCTTGGGAGTATAATTCCCCCATGGAGGAAGAGTTGGGGCTGGCTATCATTTTCGATTTCGCTGCCTGGCATGCTGTTGGATTGAACTTTGATCTTTCTTATGCCTATCCCATTTTGAACTGAACTTCTGAACTGACTCCACCTGTACTTTGCCGGCTGGTAAAGTGTTCAGGTATAACTCTCCGTCTGGAGAGTTATGGACTAAGTCCTGTGACTCCTGACGTTCCGATCTCTGCATATTTGGTTTGTATAACCTAAAATGGCAATCTTGATTTTTCTATGTTCT
Organism: Calotriton arnoldi; assembly: GCA_963921515.1. Taxonomy (NCBI): domain Eukaryota; kingdom Metazoa; phylum Chordata; class Amphibia; order Caudata; family Salamandridae; genus Calotriton; species Calotriton arnoldi. The sequence goes on along the minus strand of CAWUFW010006423.1, from coordinate 61,443 downwards.
CTCTCTTTTATTCCCTAGGTAGTCAGCATATATATATCTTATTGAATCTGTACGACATGTGTGACTAATTGTACTAAATGAATTCGATGAGCAAAAACGTACTTGTAATTTGTGTTTCTTGACCATTCAAATTGAGGCAAAGATAAATGATAAATCTGAGAAATGTCCTTGTTTCGAGTCATTCTTAGAGTGGAATTTCTTGTCGTACGATTTATTGATTTACATGTATTGAATGTTGTTTATTTTAATTTGAAATTGGCGTTTTCTTATTCCAGGTCCTCGTAAGAGTTTGCCACATGTCCTCTTAATATCCAAGTCCCTGTTAGCTCACATAAAAGATCCATTGGAGGAGTAGTTGATTTGGTTTTTGTCATGAGCCCATAGAGGAAATTGATTGAGTATAAATAAAAAACTTCTCACTGGTACAACAGTAACTGCAAAAAGTCTGACTATAAACATTTCTTGTCATTGAGATATTTTGCAGTAATTGGAAAGTTGTCAGAAACAGTTAGCTTTGTTTCTCCATATGACACTCGAGTAGCAGTTATAAAGCTGAATAGCACAAAAGGCATCCCTTAGAAGCCTAAAAAAATTAACACAGTTGCGAAGAGCTTGGAAACCTAAAAGCTGTGGAGAGGGGCAGAAGTCTCGGAGCACATGTACAATAACTTACAACAACGTTACTTGTGTGCCTGGAAGGTGAGCAAGTTATTTTATCAGCGACTGTCTCCATAATTTAATCAAACCCCCATAGCTAAAATAGACAGAATACCGCAAGACAATGAAGTCAATCACAAACGTGATGATGCTAATAATGAAATGCCTCTGCACTCTAAAGCAATCTGTGTTCATTTTCCTTCGGAAGGTAAGAAAAGATTAAGGGCTAGATGTACAAAGAAATAGCGATTCAGAAATCGGTTGCAAATTAGTTTGCAACATAAAAAGTGGTGTTATGAGATGTACGAACGCCATTTGCAATTCATTTTTAGCGATACAACTGGTTTGCGATTCAGTAATTATAGAGTCCCTAATTGCAACTCGCAAACGGTATGTTAAAAGATGTAGCAATTAGCGATTTACCACCAATTCAAATCCGATAGTAGCTGTGCAAACTATAAAAAATGGCCAGAATGCATCAGAGGTTCCCACAATGACTGCTTTGTATGTGATTGCGAGGAGGATGTGAATTACTGGCTGCTCAGCAGAGGAGGAGGAAGAAACAAGAGAGGGTTTTAAGAGTCAGGCTGACCATTTTTCAACAAACACAGGAGGACATTTTTGACAAATGCAGGCTAAGTAGCGATGTATTATTGGAGATTATAGCCCTTTTAAAGCCACATCTAGAGAGCGGCACTCAATTCAGTTCCCACTCAGGTTCAGTTGTTGTGCTCGTCACACCTTTGGCCTCTGCAGGTAACAGTGTAATTCCTGTTCCTGAAGGAGTGCCTCAAAGCACGCTTTCACGTTGTTTCCGTGCATTCCTCAATGCCATGCTTCTCCATATCTAGTGCTTCATATACCTACCTGTGAATGCTCAGGAAATTCAAAGTACCAAATTAAATCTTTTACAGGATTGCCAAATGTTCCCATGTCATAGGGTGTATAGATGGGACAAGTGTCTATTTGTCCTTGAATATCTTTTTAGGAATATAAAAAACGCACATTCCATCAATATTCAAGTGGTGTGTAACACCCACAATATCATTGCTGATATTGTGTCAATCTACCTTGGAAGCACCCTTGACTCCTTCATGTTTAGGCACAGTGGAATATACAGACTGCTGGAAAGAGAGGACTTTGATGATGGATATTTATTAGGTAATGCTATGAAATGGAACTACAGATATGTTTGTGGTTTTTAAAAATATATGAAGGCTCACACTTTTTTATATGTTTTCAGGTGATAGTGCATATGCCCTACGTCCTTGGATTCTGACACCATACCCCCCCCACACATCCCAAAATGAGCGGCGATACAACAATGTACATTGTTGCACCAGGACTGTGATTAAGAGGACATTTGGGATACTGAAAGCTCATTTACGGTGACTAAAACTGTACCCGAAATTGCCTGTATGATAATAGCAAAGTGTGCCATCCTACACAATATTGCCACCAGGAGAGGCCTACATATCACTGTTTTGGAATCAGACTCAGAGGATGAAGATCTTTGCAAACCTGTTTAGCAGCCTACAGATTGGAGTATAGCAGTGGATGGAAAGAGACACACTGTGAATGTACAAGATGCTTGTTTCTCGTTCAGGGAGGACCTCGCTTGTCAGTTCGGGCCGGTCTGTTCCCATAAGGAACAGGATCAAGACTGATTTGCATATGGCTGGGTCTGAACTGGGGTGGTGAAGTGAGCTAAAGAATGATGATGGATTCAACCCAGATCTGTGACTGGGGGTGAGTGTCTGAAAAGTTTCAGCGCTCCGTCGATCATCTCCTTGTGTAAAAATGTCTATGCCATTTGTTTGATGCTCCAAAGTAAAGATACCTTTATTGGCAGGTGAATTTCAGCTGTTCAGAAACAACCTGTAACTGTCATGTGCAAATGCAATATAATGTGAATATGAAAAATCGGTTGCAGCACAGACATGACAAAAGTACAGCAATATAGGAATTCTCTGTTCTGTACCCTTCCCAGCTTCTTCCAGCTGCGTCCTGAATGAGATCTGCCACCATGTTGAGCTGCTGGAGTACAGCTGTTGCTGCATCGAAGAATATGTGCATTTATTGCAGAGATGCTGCTGTCGCTGGATATATCCTTGCTATCGGGAGGTTCTGCAGCTACCCCGCTTGCAATTTGAGCAGTTTGTATAGCTTCCACTGCAGTGGTTATCTGCCCTAAGCCCCTAGATACATCCACACAGAAGTGGCACATTTCCACCTGTAGCCTAACAGTACGCCTGGAAATGGTTAAGGTGGCATGTGCTAATCTTCCAATAGACCGCGTTAAGGCATCCACATGTGCTGCACTGCTCCTCTCTCTTTGCCTTTGGTAGGCATTGTCCTCCACCATCTGTAGGCATAATTTCTCTATGGCACTTGTAAATCTGTCCATTTTAGTGTCCATCCTGGATTAATTTTCTGCCAAGTGATTGGCTACAGTATTAAAACCTAAAGAAATGGTTTGCTGCATGTTATGTAATTTTTTGTTTACCATTTTCAAATGCTTATGCTGCAGATGCTAAACTTGCAGCATGGAAGCCTCAAGGCCAGCAAGCAGTGGTGGATTTTCAGGAGTTGCCTGAGACGCAGAATGTTGGATGCCATGAGATGCATCACAGCACTGCAAGCACGCACTGTGAGACACTGCTGACATGGCCTGACAACTGGTTGCAGGATTGGAGTAGGTGGCTGTATGACACTAACCTCATCCACTGATGGTGTCTGTGAGTAGAAACACCCACTGTTAGAGTGGCCATGAGATGTAGCTGGCTAATTCTCTATCAATATTGAATCTTCCACCATCATTTGTGACTGTTCTTCTCCCTCAACATTTGTTCCATCATTGCCTTCCTCAGGTGCATCTGTTTAAAGAATGGACACACAATTAATGTTGTTACATGGGGAACAAATTTCATCTTTTCTTTAATAAATGTCTGGCATGAATTACAATGAGTTACTTCTTGACTGCATTTCCCATAATGCATTATGAGCGATATTTTTGATAAGTTTAAAACCTTACTAATATATCTGTATTATGTTAAATTAGACCTGCATGTAGAAGACAGTTTTAAAGCAACAAGTTTTAACATAAACAATGTACACTTACTTTGCGATGTTGCAGGTGCTGATGTGTCAATATTGGCAAAACCAACAACTGCTTCCGGCTCCAAGATATTCTCCACCATTACCTCCAAAGAGGTGGGTGGGCAAACAGTAGAGGGGACACCTTGTGTTTCCCAGGACTCACTCAGACGTGTTGCTGGCTTCTTTTTTATGCGGGACCTGAGGTACCACCTCTTCCGTATTTTTTCTGGGGAGCACTGTGCCACCCCTACAGCATTCATTTTCTCCTGCATCTCCTCCCAGATTTTATGCTTCTATGCCTTTGACACAGTCATGAATAACCGCCCAACTAGGAAGCCATAATTATTGCAGCATTCCCCCATAAGTATTTCTAATTCTTTTTCAGAAAACTTCAGTTTGCTCTTTCATCCCCCTGCCTCATTCTCTTGGTCTTGACTGGCCATTCCTGGTTGTTCCTTGGATGTCCCAGTCGCAATTCCCACAGACAGTACTTGTCCACCTGCACTCTGGCTGCTTTCCAGGCTTGAAATGAGCACCACTTCATGGTTGTAGGGTCATCGCCCAGAACCAGGGAGTGCTTTTCTTTTTGATACCACTTTCACTATTTGTGACTGCGTTTGTAATTTTGGAAATCGCAAAATGTGGCTTCTAAAATAAATAAGCAACTCGTTTGCAAGACGATATTTTTTCCGGTACAACGTCTGTACATTCTGATTTGTGATTTACTAATAGCATGTCAACAAAAATTGCAATTAGGTAATCACAAATCAGAATGTCCGTACATCTAGCCCTAAGTTCTAATATGTAAGTAATACCATCTGGAGACCAAACAATACGGCTAACCGCTTCTGAATTGACAGACAGAGCTCAATTTCATTACAAAACGCACAACTCACAACTACCGCAACAGTACATCCTATATTTAAAGCCAAATCCCCACAATAATGAAGAGAGGTTTGCTTAACGATTCCACAACAGCTTCTACAATTGAGGACCTCATAAGTAAAACATACAAATAGAGGCTGAGGATCGTACTACACCTAATAATATTGTTGGGCTTGGATGTTTCTGCAGGGTCTTCCCCAACCTGTTTGCACTTTTAAACTGCCAATTCAACCTGGCAAAATAAGCTCCTTGCCAGGCCTTAAACTCCTCTTTTCTTACATATAGGCCACCCCTAAGGTAGTCACTAAACAGCCCAGAGGGCAGAGTGCAGTGCATTATAAAAGTTGGACATGTACTTTTAAGTTTTACTTAACTCCTAAATGCATTTTTAATTTCTGTAAGGCATACCTCTCCTGTATGATAACATTGGGCTACCATAGTGCATTTATAAGTGATAACTTTCGATTGAGAGCAGGTTCACAGATCGAGTTTGGTGTCTAAAGAATTGCGATTGAAAGTCTTTAATGGTAAAGTCGAAAATTATAGTCACATTTCTGAAAATGCCTGTTGGAAAGTGGATTATTAGTAGTGATAAGTAGTGACTTACCACTAGTAATAAGGCCATAAACTCATTAAAAGGTTAAGTTAGGGTCTCAATAAATGAATCCCTTGCTTAACCCTTGGTAGCTAGCATCAAGCATGCAGGTTTAACTTAGGAGACAGGTGTGAATGCATTTCAGAACAGCAATACATTAACTAAGTAAGACACAACCCACAATAAAAATCGAACTACAATTTATAAAAATGGATTACATTTATATGAACAAGTAGATACCAAAATGACAAACATCCAATGTAGGGAGCCAGAGATATTCATTTTTAAAGAATAAACACTTTCTATTGCTTAAAACATATAGCACCACTTTGGGACATCTGGCAATGCTTGACCAGGACAAAGTCAAAGTTTGAGGCCAACAGTGAGGGAGGCCTCGGTCAAAATTTTACCTTCACACTTACTTTTTGGATCATTTTTCCCTGGACGTCGAGCAAGGCACTTCATCAGGCTGGATTCAGTGCCGGTTCACTGGCTTGACTTTCTGCGAGGCCCTGATCAAATCCTGTAAGCCTGGACCTGTTGGAGCTTTTAGCGGACGAACCCGAAATCCATGCTGGTTGTGGTTGAAGGTAATCGGCTTAACTCTTGATGTCAGGTTAGTCACCTTATGAAGCTTTTTGGGAAAGATGCTCCAAACTTCTCCAAACCTCTGGAACTTCTTCCTGAAGTTCCTCTTGAGGGTTTAATGTGTCCAAAACACAGATCCAAGAGTCTGGAATCTCCTAGTTGGTCCTCAGGATGTCTGGACTACAATTCCCACAATACACCTTGTCAAATCCTTAAACGTCCACTGGACACTCTCCAGGATGGGGATTCTTGGTGAAGATAATGCAGGGGGGCTCTGTTAACTTGTAGCTTGCAGGGCGTTCACTCCTCAGACTTTCAGAATCAGGCAAAATCAGTATGTGCAGTCTTTGTGAGTGCAGTCCTCTTGGTGTAGGCCAGGGAGTCAGCAGGGCAGTCCTTCTTCTTCTTGTCTCTTGCAGCAGATATGAGGAGCTATGCAGCTTTCCCGTAATTATTCACAGTTTCTGGGCATCAAGCGGCGGGAACCCCTGACCAATGGGATGCAGGGTGCCACCCAGGTGTATGACCACTCCCTACAAAGTGTGGCATATTCATGTCCCAGAAAGCACCATTCTCTCAAAAGAAAGTCTCTCCAGGGGATCTGCATCAGGCTAACCCAACCTACTGGTGTGGCTAATCTTCCCAAACACTCCCTTTCCAACCCTCTCCCTGATCTAATTACAGAGGCTCCTGTGTCGCTTAAAAAGCAGGATGTGGGTTTGCGCCTATGCTGTCCTAAAGTGGCATTCTCCCTTTGCAGACCAGTTCAGCTACCCCTCACCCTCTTCCTGCCATCAGCTCTGCAGCTTGTACTTCTCCGCCCACAGGAAACCTATTGTGTACTCTTACTGGTCACTTCACACCTCAACAGGCAGCACTGGCACAGCCTGGGAGCAGATTGGCCAATCAGGAGAGAGCAGCTGGAAAGCTGCACCTTGGCTCACAGAAAAGAAAGTTTAATAACTTATTTTCTGTAAGAGTTATTGTAAATCTAGCAGTGGCAAGTTGTTGGATGTATCTCAACTAATAATGTGATATCTTAAAGTATATATTTACATGGTTCCTAACAATATTTATACTTAAATAAAATATTACAATGTTAGCCAATGCAGCCATTCACTACAATGGAGAAAATGAAATTGGCAGTTTCTCCCTCACTAAGGCTTATAAAACACTTTTTATAATGTCCCTGCTTATTTTTACAAGGCACGCTACCCCTGGGGGCACCTAGAGCAAATCTTAGGGTTGACGCATATGTAAAAATAAGGTGCTTAATACTTCGGGAGTACCTTTAAATCTAAAGTCGAATTTGCACATCATTTAATTTTAAAGACAGGCTGCAAAGCAAGGCTGCCTTTGAAATGATAGCAAGCAAAAGAAACAAATGATGGACGAAATACTGAACAATGAAAACATTCACCCCCAGTCACAAAGATCTGGGTTTAATCCATCATTCTTTTGCTTACCACACCACCCCAGTTTGGACCCAGATATATGAAAATCAGTCTTGACCCTGTTACTCATGGGAACAGTCCAACCCGAACTGCCAAGCCAGGTCCTTCCTGAACCCGAAACAAGCATCCTGGGACCGGCTTTGGGGCATCACCCCTCATCAGCCAGGCTAGCTTGAATCCAGTGGTGCAGTGAGCATGGGACCCACATCTGGGCATACCCTTCCCACTTAGGGTGACAAAAGCAAAAAGAACCAATGATGGACGGAATGCTAAACAATGCAAACATTCACCACAGTCATAGAAATCTGGGTTTAATCCATTGTTCTTTTGTTCACCATGCCACCCCAGTTTGGACCCAGCCATATAAAAATCATTCTTGGCCCTGTCCTCATGGGAACAGTCCAGCCCAAAATGCCAAGTCAGATCCTTCCTGAACCAGAAACAAGCATCCTAGGACTGGTTTCGGGGCTTCACCCCTCATCAGCTTGAATCCAGTGTCGCAGTGAGCATGGCATCCATGTCTGGGTATACCCTTCCCACTTAGGGGGATAAAAACAAAAGGAACAGTCGAGTCCGGGACTAGTTTCCCCCCAGTTATGGGCACATTATTACACATAAGGATTATGACACTGCAAAATGGCAAAAGGAACTTAGGTGCAAGGTCATGACATCATGTAGGGATAATTTTGGGGTATGCATTGAACAGCAAAATAACAATTCTTAAAGTAGTTTCATGCAATATTAATAGAATAATACAAAAAATACAAAACATTTATTAGTAGGATAAAGATTACAATCCACATGTTAATATGTCACACTTTAGGAGTATATAAAGCTATATTTTGTGCTCTGAATTGGATATCTCACAAAGATTTTTTCTCAGCCCAAGGAGCTCAGAGATGAGTAGCTAGATATTTTAGGCATTCTCTGAACTGCAAAATTTCTCAGGTGTAGATTGATAGGGAAAGCTAATGGATAACTGTTTAATTTATAGTAAATAAGGAGGCTTTCACATTCATGAGCTTGGTTGCTAGTATTTGAATCAGGACGTTGAGCCCGGGACCAAAAACGCATGTGCTCCCCTTGCAAAACCAGGTAGTTTTCTGATAGATCATTTTGATGTCGCCACAATATGTTTTAGGCCCTTGCCTGTTGCAGGTGCATGGCCCACCCACAGAAGTGAGGTACCATTTTTATCGGGAGACCTGGGGGAACGCTGGGTGGTAGGAAATTTGTGTCAGCCCAGTGATCCCACAGTTTCCCACACAGAAATGTGAGAAAATGCAATTTTTTCAGCTAAATTGGAGGTTTGCAGGGGATTCTGGATAGGAAAATATTGGGGGATCAACGCAAGCCACACCTCCCTGGACTCCCACAGGTGTCTAGTTTCCAGAAATGTCTGGGTCTTTTCCCCTAGATGTCTGCAAACCCGGGACTAAAAACACAGGTGCTCACCTATCTATCACAAACCAACCTGGTTCTTTAAGGGGGTCACCTGCGTTTTTAGTCCCGGGCACAGTGGCCATCGAGGGAAACATACCAAACCCAGACATTTCTGAAAACTAGACACCCAAGGGAGTCCAGGGAGGTGTGGCTTGTATGAATCTCCCAACTTTTTCCTACACAGAATCCCCTGCAAACCTTAAATTTAGCACAAACAAAATCACATTTTCCTCACTTTTCTGTGTGGGAAAGTTGTGGGTTCACCAGGCCGCCACATATTTCCTACCACTCAGCGTTATCCCAGGCTCCCAATAAAAATGGGACCTCACTTGTGTGGATAGGCTTTGTGGCCGCAAGAGGAAATGGCCCAAATCGTACTGTGGAGACTTCAAAATTACCAATTATAAAACAACCTGGTTTTGTAAGGGGGGGGTCACCTGGGTATTTGGCCCGAGCTCGGCGGCCAACTAGGGAAACCTACCAAACCCCCACATTTATGAGAACTAGACAGCTGGGGGAGTCCAGGGAGGTATGGCTTGTGTGGACCCCCCAATGTTTTCCGACCCAGAATCCCCTGCAAACCTCAAATTTAGCTGAAAAAATCTAATTTTTATCAAATTTGTGTGTGGGAAAGTTGTGGGATCACTGGGCTGACACAAGTTTCCTACCACCCAGCATTTCCCCAGGTCTCTCGATAAAAATGGTACCTCACTCGTGTGGGTGGGCCAAGTGCCCACGGCAGGGAAGGGCCCAAAACATATTGTGGACACATCAAAATTACCTATCACAAAACGACCTGGTTTTGGAAGGGGGGCTCCTTGGTTTTTGGCCCTGAGCTCGGCTGCAATCTAGGGAAACTTACCAAACCCACAAATTTCTGAAAACTAGACACACGGGGAGTCTAGTGAGGTATGGCTTACGTGGATCCCCCAAAGTTTTCCTACCCAGAATCCCCTGCAAACCTCAAATTTAGTTGAAAAAATCACTTTTTCTACAAATTGTTGTGTGGGATCACCATGCTGGCACAAATGTCCTACCACCTAGCATTCCCCTTGGTCTCCCGAGTAAAATGATACCTCACCTGTGTGGCTGTCCAATGCAGAATCGGCTAAAAATGTATATTTAAAAAAATTTAGCACTTAGAATTCGCTGTGCTATACCCTTCATCCCTATGATTTTGGCCCTTCCCAGTCACAGGCCCTTGGCCCACCTACACAAGTGAGGTACCATTATATCGGGAGATTTTGGAGGTTTCCCTATGTGCCTATAGAGCAAGGCTTCAAAATCCACAGCTAGGCACTTTGCAAAAGAAGGGTCAGTTTTCACTGGAAAAATGTGATCTGTCCACGTTGAGTTTTGGGCCGTTTCTTGTCGCGGGTACTAGGCCTACCCACACAAGTGATGTACCATTTTAATCGGGAGACTTGGGGAAATGCTGGGTTCATGGACATTTGTTGCTCCCCTTAGATTCTAGAACAATCTATCACCGATATGTGAAGAAAATGTGGGGTTTTTCCACTAAGTTTGAGGTTTGCAAGGGATTCTGGGTACCAGAACCTGGTGAGAGGCACGCAAGTCACCCCATCCTGGATTCCCCTTGGTGTCTAGTTTTTAAAAATGCACAGGTTTTCTAGGTTTCCCTAGTTGCCGCTGCGCTAGGGCCCAAAATCCACAGCTCCGCACATTGCGAAAAAAAGGTCAGTGCATAGTGGGCTTTCTGCCGCCCTGGATGGGGAGCAGAACGGGGGCTATTGCCCTGATATGCCCCCAAGGGGGCAGAAAGACTGTGGCTATTTTTTTGGTGGTGTGGGGGCATTGGTATGCCCATTCTGGGCAGCCCCCACCCCTACGTATAAAAAGCCAGCATAATTCCTGGTGCCTAGTGGGCTCTCTTCTCCCCGGGGGGCAGATCGGGGTTATTGCCCCATCTGCCTCCTGGGGGGTAGAAAGGCTGTGGCAATTTGTGGGTGGGGGCATTGGCATACCTATTCTGGGCAGCCCCCACATCTGAATTTTAAAAAAAGAATCCCTGGTGCCTTGTGGGCTTTCTGCCCCCGATGGGGGCAGATAAGGGGCTATTGCCCCCTCTGCCTCCCAGGGGGGGCAGAAAGACTGTCACAATTTTTTTGGGGTGGGGGTATTGGCATGCCCTTTCTGGGCAGCCCCCCCCCAACGTATAAAAAGATAAGAATAATCCCTGGTGGCTAGTGGGCTATTGCCCCATATGCCTTGCGGGGGACAGAAAGACTGTGGCAAATTTTTTGGGGTGGGGCATTGGCAGGCCCATTATAGGTAGCCCCCACATCCAGGGTATAAATAAAAAATGAATCCCTGGTGCCTAGCGGGCTTTCTGCCCCCCCCCGGGGGCAGATCAGGAGCCATTGCCCCCATCTGCCTCCTGGGGGGTAGAAAGACTTTTGCCTTTATTGGAGGGAATGGTGTGGCATTCTGGGCAGCCCCCACCCCTGACCTACACAAAAAAGAATCCCTGGTGTCTGGGGTGCTTTCTGCGCCCCTGGGGGGCAGATTTGGGGCTACTGCCCCCATCTTCCCCCCAGGGGGGCAGAAAGACTGAGCATGCCAGTTTTTGTGGGGGAGCAAAAGCCCTTGCCCAAGGGGCCGCCCCCCTCCCTGGTTCCTAGTGGGTGGATCCCTGCTTGGGGATCGCCCTCCTGCAGCAATCCCCAAGCAGGGATTCACTAAGGAAGGGTATCATTGGAAAGGGGAGATTCTACCCTTTCCAACAATACCTCTCCCATGTAATTTGGTACTCAGGGGGCTGAGATAACCCCATGAGCACCGAAACAATGAAATTGAATCTAAGTTTCAGTTTCATTTTCAATGTAATGACATCAGCGCGCCATGCGCGCGATCGTCATTACATTGAAACAAAAAAAAGCCTCGGGAGGATGGGGAAGCTCCCCACCTCCAGAGGCAAAAATATTACAAAAGGAAATCCCTCTGCTGTCTGCAGCAGAGGGATTTTGTGCGCCTTTGCACATGAAGGAATGGTTCCGTCATGAGCACAGGAGCACTGGTGCTCATGACGGAACCATTCCATCATGAGCACCGAAGGGGTTAAAATTTAAAATAATTTCTACCACTGTGCTTATTAACTTATACCATTAACCTATTACAAAACTCGAAAAGACAGAACCACAATCTAGTACATATTAGTTTAATAACTTACAGAAAAACACAAACATGCTAAAAAAAGCTAAAATTATCATATTCGGTGCAGACCACTTGCCTAATTCTCCACATAGTCCGTAGAAAACGAGGTAGAGCAAAAACGATAGGACTTCAATATTCAAACGGCATTTTTGTGTGTACTAGTGCCCAAGCTTCAGCAAATTGGAGTAAGCCACTTTTTTAAAATTAAAAGATAAGTAGGGCAGAAAAAGAATATCTGCTCTATCGTTTCTTTCTCAGCCCCACAAGTGGGGCAGGAGCATCCTATTGGGCCAGATTTGTGGGCCCATTTGCTGACGCTATTGGCAATGTTCCATATCTAACATGTAAATAGAGTTTTCGGGCCAACGGGGGTTCAATAGCATCTAAAAATTCTTCAAATCCCTAAGTTACTTTAACTAATAGAAATTGTTCCGTCATTATACCTAAGTGAAGATTCAACAAGATCTGGCCCAATTTAAACTGCCGATAACTTTCTTTAATCTGGCATTGACTAGGGGAGAGTGAATTCACAGGTATTTCCCACAGATCATTACACCCAATCTTGGCAAGGATGTCTTTCACATAAATAAACCAAGGGATATTTCGAGTACCTACTATACCCAGCACATCTTTGAGGCCAGCCTAATATGACGAAAGTACGGGCATACTCATCAAAAAAGAAGAGGGCGCCTGAAAAATAGATATGTATGCAGGGAATACAGGGGTAGAAAGCAGCAAACAAACACCACCTGCCTACTTAGAAAATAGGGCAGAATACCTCACCTTAGTATGGAGCGTTATAGCGTCAGTCACAATAGAGCCAACTGATTTAATAGATACAATTTCAAAAAGATAATTCAATTTATTTTTATGAAATGTGGTACATTGTTTTTTTCCAAATTCAATATACAATTTTTCAAGTACACATGTTGATTGACTACAGAAAATATTCCATTAATATCACATATCGAACAAATATATGGAATATAGAAAGACATGCTGTGTAGAAACTTATACACTACCCCCTAAAGAAACAAACTCTCATATTCCCTCACATATTGCACACATCGCCACCATACCACAAATACCATTCATACAGCCAAATACCTTTAAAAACAAAAATGTAAATGACAGTGAAAGGTCACAGGGCCCAAGATAACTCTTCTGGGGAAGTACCTCCCATCACATACCTTGCAATATTTAGCGACCATACTGCCCTCAGTGACTTCCCCATCTTTTATAATGAGAGGCTGCATCAACGGGAAGCGTTTCCTTTAGGTTTTATTCGCTCAACTCCATCCAAAACATCAAATCAATTTGAGACAGGTACATTAAAACCAGTGAAACCAGATGAGTGATTTGAAAAAGCTCTGGGAGTACAAAATGGGTGATTATGAATAAGGGTATCAAACTCCTTGATAATAGATGGTTTACAAAAATACCCCAATGGTACTAAACCATTGTTAGATACTCCTGCAGGGCACTAGTGGGAGACAAATAAACATTTTTGTACCACCCTGGGTGATCTAAAATGAATAATCACACAATTGCTGCTTCTCGACTTTATCCCCTTCGTTGGCCAGCTCACTCTTCTTGTAAGCAAAATCTCCCCTGCCATGGAAAGGGGATACTGCCTCTGTTGCTCCAATCAATTTAGACATTTGTTGGTTAGCTCGACTTGGCCCTCCCTCTGTTCTTCATGCAATTCTGGGACACCAACTAGCACAAGGACATAAGGGCAAGAAGCTGGAGGAAGCTCTATCACTGGATGTCCCTTTAAGATAACTGAAGAGTTGGGCACTGGTATGCCCCTCTTTTCTACAACATGGGGGGAGGGCCAGATGACATACAGTCCAGCATTTGAGGTCCCCAACACTCCAGACACTATGCCCATATTTTGTAGGGCACTAGTAGGCGTGGTGTTTTCGGGCATGTCCCTTCTTGGAACCTCATTAGAGCTTTGTAACCTGCTAGTCTGAGATTTGTGGCAGTCGAGAGTGGAAAAACAAGCACTAGCTACTTCTTCAGTGTGAACAATTTTAGTTGGTGTGCAGAGGTGTTTTCTAAGACTTTTTCAATGGATGTTAACTGTTCTAAAAGTGGAGTTAGTTATTTTTACAGCAGATCCTTTATTTTCCCAAAGAGTGAATCTATAAGGTCTACTGCCCAAGGAGGTAACCTAGTTGGACCCTTTGCAGAAGATAATAAGGGAACCCTTGCAGGGGCATTAGCAAAAGAGTCAGAATGGATTGTCTCTATTGGAGGACCTACAAACTCCAGAGGGGATTGCAGGGCTGGGCACTGTCAGGAGCATTTAGCAACTCGTGAGTGTCATAGATTTAATTTTTTCCTGGCCCCTAGATGAACATGAGACTCAGATGTACTCCTTTTTTTACTAAGTTCAGCATCAAGTTCTGCACCGGCCCCTGAATGGTCTGCCTCCAAATAGACCACCTCATTATCAATCCTAGGGGATTCTGATGTCAATGGACCCCCTCTGCAAAGGTCCACAGGAGTATCCAAGGACAATCTCCTCCCACTAAGTTCTATCTCGGTTGAGATAATCCCCATAGCCCTCTGGACCATTTTGTCTATGCTCGTAGCCTTCTGGGGGGAATGAACCCTAAGCAGGGTTGCCTTCTTTTGTCCATAATAACCCAATCACAAATGCCAAGAATGGAGCCACAACAAGGGGAAAAAAGTACAAATGAGGGTACTCACCCGTGAGACCCAAGGTCAGAGGGTCAGCCCAGCCTGGCCTCCTCCATTCTCAGACGGGTGCCCAGGCGTGTCCCGCACAGTGGGCTTGCTGGGTCTCTGATATGCGCCTCCTGGGGTGGAATCACTAGTGTTGGCAGCCCTTCAATGCTGCAGGTAAGGCTGGGGGTTGGAGTCCTCACACCCCAGTCCCCGAGATCTGCTTCCCTTTGCTTATTTAGGGTCACCACTCCTCTGGCCCAGGCTTTTCTGCTCCGTAATGGGGACGGTGCCCCTCACTGCCGATGCTCTGTGACAATGTCCCTGCTGTTGTAGGGGCTCCTCCCAAGTGGTGTAACCGCTCCCAGCTACCATGGGAAGTCCCTACTGCTGTGCATGATGGCGTGCTCACCGTATCCCTAATCACCGCTGAACTGGCCTGGGGAATCCCAGCTCACCTTCCTCAGAAGCGCAGCTCCCGAAATGGAAGCTACGCAGTGCAGATCTGAGCTGCGGGAACCGACCAGCACAGGGAGCATGCACCGCAAGTCCCAGGGGAGCCCAGGATGCTCCCCAGGGGTGTTCTACCGCTCATGGGTCTGGCCTGCCAATATCTGTGCGGGTGACCCAATGCAGTCCTCAAACGCCAATAGGGGAGGGGAGGGGGAAAGCAGCTCCTCTACAATCGAGCCGGGCCCCTGAAAAGTGCCATCTATGCCACAGAGCGAAGTGTCCCGGGGACCCTCCTCCATCCCAATAGTTGTGGTGAAGGTCAGCCGCAAGGCTGGACGTGCCCCAAGTTCCTGAGATTCAGTATGCAGCTGTGGACTAGTGCTAATGCCACTTAGCAGGCCCGGACATGAATTTGTGCCATGGCCCGCCAATCCCTCTGGAGCCCTCCACTGTACCCCACTCCATTCTACACTCTTCCAGTTTATGCCACCCTAGTGTACCACACTCCACTGTACACCACTCGACTCTACGCTATTTTACTATGCCCCTACACTATACAACACTCCACTCTATTGCACTCCACTGTATGCCACTACAGTCTATGTAAATAAACTCTACAATATTTATAGGACGTAACTCAATTTTACCACACTCCATTCTATGCTATCCGACTGTATACCACTGCACTGTATGCCAATGCACCCTACACCACTGCAATATATGCCACTGTACTGTATCCAACTTCAGTATATGCCACTCCACTGTACGTGACTCCACTGTACGCCACTCCACTGTATACCATTCCAGTGTATGCCACTTCAGTATACCAAATTCCACTTTATTCCACTTCAGTATAACAAAATATACTACACCATAGTACACTTTACAACACTAGCCTCCACTATAATCTACCACACTCCTCTTAATAACACTCCACTCAACACCACTAAACTGTAGCAAAATTACACATTTGTTAATAACATTAAAAAAAACATTGAAATTGACAAAAAAACAAAGGTTAAAAATAAGTTATGCAGGAGGATTGGGTAGGGGAGAAACAATGCCTTTCTAAGGTTCAATATGGTTTTTGAAAAGGCAAAGGGACCATTGACCAATGCTAAACCTAAATATGGTAGTTGCTAAATACACAATTGCAAAAAAGGGTCATATGTGCATGCTGTTCATGGACCTATCAGCCGCATTCGATTGTGTGGCTCATAGTAAATAATTGGATATCATGATCTCCATGGGAATTGATACCACAATCATCAATTTTATTAGGCAGCTTTATGCAGGGGCCACAGCTAGTGTTAGATTTGGCAGAGCTGGGGAATACACTAAGCCATTTGGCATAAAGCGTGGAGCGAGACAAGGATGGGTGCTCGCTCCATTCTTGTTTTTGCCTGTACACCAATACGGGTGCAGATTGCCCTTGAAAAATGCTAAGGAGGGTAAGCTCCAGATTCTCCTCTATGCAGATGATGCAGTGCTCATGGCGCGTACTCCTCTAGCACTGCAAAGTCTCATAGAGGAATTTGCTAGGTTCATGCTTTTCCTGGACCAGCGTGTCAACCAGTACAAATCATTTGTATTAGTCGCAAGTTCACGATCAAAGAAGTGCCCAGTATTTTATCTTGCCCAGAGTGGAGGTGGTTGAATCCTTTCCATACCTTAGAGTCTTATTTGATGGGAATTCTTCATGAAAGCATATGGTGAGCAATAGAGCCCTGCATCTGGGGAGAGATGTTGCAGCCGTCTTTACATATTAAAAGAAGGTGGGGAACAAAGCTATTCCTGAAATGCTACAGGTTTATTCTTCTAAAGCTAAGGCAGCAGCCACTTATGGGGCGAAGTGTGGGGCATAGCAATCATAGATTCTTTACAATACCTAGAAGACGCTTTTGCTAAAAGGCTACTTTCCATGCCTTGAAACTGTTCCAATTTTATATGTCATAATGAGTTAGGAATCTCTTATTTTAGTGATGCTGTTAATTGTGGCTTTCTATTTGGAAGAGTGAGACATTGATTTTAAATCAAGCAGTATTAAGGAATTTCCTTCAATTGGATCATGCCAAAGCAATACCGTGGCTGAGATACGTGAGATCCACATTGGCAAGTATTGGCGTGCACAAATTGTTGGACTCTCCGTTAGTTTCTGTTACCTTCCCTAAAACCAAATTGTAGCATATCTTTTTAGAAAATGCAGCTGCTGTTAGACGGGAGGTAACAAAAACAAATTTAGTATAGCTCTTTATTATAGGGCACCCATAGTAAGATGTAATGCTCAATCCTATCTAATCTTTGTTCATAATTTGCAGCATAACTTTATTTTGGTTAGATTTCACTTAAATTCTATCCCACTCAAGGTGGGCTTTCTAGCTATTTTCCACACATTTAAAAATTTGTCTTGCTGTCCAAGTGATGAGGTTTCAGATAAAAACAGCAAATCATTTACTCTTTTTGTTTATTTTATTCCCAACAAAGAAAATCAATATTGACTCCATTGTCGTGTACTTCCTATAAACCTATATAGGATGTGCGCGTTTAGGCAACATACACTGTAGGATTGGTGTCCAGACTGATTCTAGACACCCCCACCGGGTATGTTAGCCTGTATACCAGCTAGCTCACAGTGACACTAGAAACCCCTCTTACCAAGGAGAGAATAGTTCTTGGCAACTATCGAACAGGACAACCCTGATCCCTCAGGATTATGGAAACAGTGCGATACCGTTCGCTCAGCCACTAGTGCTCACTTTGTCTCAGAGAGATACACGGAATAAACGGTGGAGACGTTTTTCAATAAGCATTTATTGAACCAGTGTAAGTATTGTATTGTATTGTATGTAGTGCTTATATAGCGCAAACTGTCACCCTACGGGTATCCTGGCGCTGTAACTTAGCAGATGACATCAACAAGCAACGGGCCTGATTAACAGTGGAAGGCATTGCTCTCGTTCCTGGGGAATAACCAGGTTTTCAGACTCTTTCTAAAGCATAACAAGGAGTTATGTAATGTAAAATAGGTGTGCTGAAACAACCATAAGACAGAAGAAGATATAAATGATCGTAAGCACCAACAGAGTAAAAGGATGGTAGATTTCTACCATAGTGCTAAAACCATGAATACAGGCAAGTATAAAAATACATGACAATAAAATGCGTACTCCTACGATGCGACCCTAACTAGATGTACCTAAGTGTACCTAGCATGTATGTAGGTGTGGAGCCAAGAATCCCTCTAGGATAAAGTCAACCCCATTACCTGAAGTGAGAGACTGTGGGACCCTGGCTTGGTCTCGAGTTGGACACCCCGCAAGGGATGTCAGACCACTGCGAGCTGGAGTGTCTGTGTGCAGGAACCTCAGCGTCTCACGTCAGGGTGTCAGCATGGAAGTCCTTTTCGCCTCTCCTGCCTCAGCAAGGATTTGGTGTTTATATATTCAATGTGGTACCCCCAGGGGATATACCTTGCTGTGTCATGTCGGACTAGGATGACGCAAGGAATGACCCTTATACATAGTTATTATGCAGGAGATGGTAGTCCTGCTGTTATTCCAAGAATCCTCATGTATAATGAATGAGGCTAGTTTTCAGAGAAAATCTCATGTCATTTAGGCATTACCGTAACTAGGTAAAAGGTCAGTACTGAGAATCGTTATGTAGGGGAATATAGGTGAAAGGTCTGGTTGCTACCTAAGCCTATGTCGGGCACCGGTATGAAACATAACACCCACTCCTCATCCGAATGGATGACATACGAAAAAATACTACATTTACTTCTAAAATACGCAGATAATTTAATAAGAAAACATGGGTAAAAATGCTAAAATTCTAATATAAGCTGTAGAAGTCTCTTAAAGAAGTCACTTAAAATATGTTCGTATATATGGTCCGAACAACTATGAGTTCCTGAAAGCCATGCAGTACTAAAAAAGAGTCTATTGTTTAAGATTCCAAATTTAGGTTGTTTTGAAAAAGGCCAAATTTTTCCCAGCACACAATGAGCCAAATGTTTATTTGTCCTGGCTTGGAGACGCAACGTCACTGTTGCTTGCCACCTCACAGATCAGATCAGATCAGATCAGTTTAACTTAAGTTAGGATTTTGTCTTAAGACCAAAACTTAAGACAAAATCCTAACTTAAGTTTAACTTAAGTTTAACTTAAGTTAGGATTTTGTCTTAAGACCAAAACATAAGACAAACTTAAGACAAAATCCTAACTTTTGCTGGACTACGCCGGAGAAGGTGGACTTCTGTGTGAACCAGGGGGGGGGGGGATGGGAGTGGCGGGGTGTTGGGGTGTTACACTTTGTGTTCTTGTATGCATTTTACATATGCGTGTCTAATGTCAACATCCAGGGGTCTGCCCCCGTAGGGTTTATTGATGGTGCGGACAACTCTGGGGTACAGAGCGCCGCTATAGATGTGTATGTTGACGAATAAAAATGTGTTTTTATAAATCCTAACTTTACTACTCCTAAATGCCTTTTGTGAATACCGAAAGTCGTAAAGTTAGGATTTTGTCTCAGATCACTTTTGTGAATCGGGCCCTATATTTGCAAACAAATTTGTCGGGCTAAAACTTCATACAAAGTTCTTTTTAAAGTGCTTAACGATTTTATAAAACCTGGAGGCTGCTCTCAAGAAATACAGGTGTCACAAGCACTTTGTGACTCGTTGGCCAATCACTTTGAAGATAAAATTAAAGATATTTACCAGAATTTCCCGAGCCCTCTTGAGATATTTAATTTTAGTCTACCCTCTTCTCTACAAGCTTATGAAAGTTTAATGCTTTCTCTTTGGAGGAAATTCAGATAGTGCTTGCATCAGCCAAATCAGGCTCTCCTTTAGATATCTGTACTCCTAGGATTTCTGCTACTCTTTCCAATCAGCTTGCCTCTGCTATCTGTTCCTTATTTAGTCGTTTGGTTAACACCGCGGAAAAGTGCAGCAGCTTGGAAGGCGGCACAGGTCATACTGATTAAAAAACAGACCAACTTGGCTCTGACCAGCCTCACCAACTACGGTCCAATCTTGCTGCTTCCTTAATTGGGCAAGCTTTTGGAAGTGTTAATAAATAAACAACTCACAGAGTTCCTAGAGGTCATTAAGATTTTGGACCTGTCCCAATCTAGTTTCAGACCATCACACAGTACAGAGACAGGTTTGATTGCAGTCACTGACCATATTAGAAGCTCTTTAGATGCTAACTTACCATCCATGCTGGTGCTGCTGGACTATTACGCTACATTTGATACTGTGTCTCATCCTAGGTTACTCAGTACACTGCAGAAGATTGGAATTTACAGGACAGAGCTGCACTGGCTTGGGAATTTTCTGTCCAATAGAACCCAAACAATAACTTTGGGTTTAGTTAAGTCTCACACTATGGTGCTGGACAAGGGGGTGCCCCGGGGCTCATGTCTCAGCCCCTTACTCTTTAATGTATGTGTTGCACCCCTCTCCAAGACTGCAAAAGCATTTGGCTTCGAAATAATATCATATGTGGATGATACACATCTTATAATCTTGTTTGATAAATATTTGATCAAAGCAAAAGAAAGCTTTTCAGCTGGGAAGACAGCAATTTCTGCCTGGATGACGGAGAACTGTCTCCAGCTGAAAGGTGGAATAATAGAGATTATGCTGTTTGGCAAGGCCCAACAGTTATGGGCTTCTGATTGGTGGCCTTCTGAACTTGACACAGCTCCTAAGCCCAAATGAGTAGTCAAGAACCTGGGAGTCTGTCTTGACCAACCCCTTACTATGAAAGAGTAGGTTCTATCCCATCACAGGCTCCTGTTTTCAAACAATTCGCATGTTGAGAAGAGCCTTTACATTCCTCTCACTTACAGCAAGGAAAACAGTGGTTCAGGTTATTGTTGTTGGCCCACTGGACTATGGAAATGCCCTATTGGCCTCGGCAAATGAGACGTTGCCATCAAAACTACAAGTAGTTCAGAATACCTCAGCTCGCCACATTTGTAATCTTCCATCAAGGGTGGCAACTGCTCCCCTCTTGCGTTCCCTACAATGGTTACTGGTCTGGAAAAGAATTGTTTTTAAAATGTGTTGCCTCACACATAAAGCCCTGACAGGAAAAGGTCCCTGCTATTTAGCTTCGAAGCTAACTTATTACTGCCCTTCCAGACTCCTTAGATATTGGGATAAGGGTCTCCCAATGGTTCCACGGGTCAAAGAGTCCCGATCTGGGGGCTGGTCGTTCTCTTACCTAGCCCCACTCTAATGGAACTAAATTCAGTTTCACATTCGCACATGTTCCGATCACCTCCATTTTAGGAAAGCACTTAAGACATCACTGTTCTAACTTAGCTGCCTTCAATTGTCTATGAACTGTTGCTGCATCGAGATACCCCTCCCGGGGTGATTCGTGTGCGCTATAATTTAAAATAACATAACATAACACCAAATTTGATAAAAAGTTTGAACTTTGCCGAAAGCATTATTTTTGTGAGTTGTTGTAAATTCATTCAGCTGTTTGGGAATTAGTGTTTAAAAAGGGGCTTGGGTGGGCATGTAGGGGTTAAAAGTTAGGTATATCTGGACCGTTGCTGTCCAGATATGTTCTGAATGTCTAATATAAAGGGGACTGGTCTATCCAGATTGCTTGTCACAACATGAACAATGTGTTGTGGCAGCCACTACAGGACTTAAGTATATGGTCACTGCGCCCTGAAATGAAACCTGACCCCCAGGGACATGTGTGTGTGGGGGATTCCAAACAGATCCTCCCTTGATTTGCAGGCTACAACGCCATTACAGGACTCAGGGACATGGTCTTCATTGAAATGCATTGTAATGAACAGCAGATTTTGAGGGTCACAAACAGGAGCAAGTATAAATGGTGAGAACAGATTTTAGTCACATTATAAATTATTTGTTGGTGGTATTATATTCATTTTAGGAATTCCGTTGAGTTCCCAGGTGGTTTCTCCATGTGGAAAAAGCTGGTCATCTGTTGGGGTTTGATGAACCAGGTGTGAGAGAAAACTCTTTTTTCTCATTAGTAAGAGCACATCTTCTGTAAATTCACATTATCTTCCTCATTTATGTAAGAATAAAGACTGATATTCTGAGTAAAACATTTACTTCCAACAGACGCAGTAGCAGCCTGTCAGTTGATTCCCTAGTGCTCTAATGTAGTTTTACTACAGAGTTCTAATAAACAATGACAGCATTACATTCTGTGTTTAGGACAGAAATGTGTCACACCTGAGTGTCATCTTGATGGAATCAAAGCTGTAAAACAGAAAGCATTTCATTTAGAAATAAACAAAATGAGGGGACTCATTTTGTCATGGAAATTACAATTAGTGCTCTAGAGAGCTAAAATGAGGACACGTTTTCTATGAATTCTGAAACGTTATCCTCATCAATGCAGACAAACTGTCTGGAATGCTTAGTAAAACTTACTTTCAACAACAGCAACTGCCTGTCACTTGATTACCCAGTGTCCTACTGCAGTTACAGCACAGAGTTCTAATGAGCACCTAGAGAGCTAAGATTCTGTACTTATGACAATAGTGTGGCACACCTCTAACATTACCCCCACAGGTGTAGAAAGACTGTATGCTCCTTCTGGGCTGGAAGCATTACCCGATAACAGGATGGGCCAGCCTGACTCTTTTTGTTTAAAAACCCTGACATCTAGGGGGCTTGCCACCATCCAAAGGAGGCAGATTGGGGGCAAACCCCTAAGTCTTCCCCCATGGGGCAAAGGGCGCAAAGACTGTTTTGCTCTTGGATGGGGGAGCACTGGCCATTGCCCAAGGGGCCACTCTCCCCCACAAAAACAAATACTTGGCTCCATTGAAGTGGATAACTGCTTGGGGATCGCCCTCTGAGTATAATCCCCAAACAAGTATTCACTGTGGAGAGATACTTTGAAGAGGGGAAATTCCCTTCCTTTGCAACAATACTTCTCCCATGAAAATCGGTGCTTGGAGTGCTAACATATGACCCCTCACGCCAATGCAAGTGAAAGTAAATTGAGCTAATTGCCTCATTTCACTTTCACTTTTTCAGTAATGTCGTCAGTATGCCATGCACACTTATTGCCATTAAAAAAAATGCAGCTGGTTATTTCTAGGGGTGGGCGGAGTTCGCAGAGTCCTACTATGTGGAATTCCATGGCGCCCCAAAAAAACCCTACCGCGCTATGCAAAGTTCCGCTTGCGGGCGGATATTGCACGCGCACCCATTCACGTTGTGAATGCGGAGTGCGTCCGCGCGCTCCAAAATCGCATGTAAATGGCACTAGGCGGTTCCAAGTGTGTTCTCGCTTTCAAAATCGCGTGCGAACAGTACCACATGGTCCGCATGGGCATGGCCATCTTGTTTTTCTGCTCTCTGTTATGGTGCTGGACCTAAATTTTATCTGTCCCTAATGTTTGTAATTCTCCTCCTTTATTACTTTTTTACCCCTAATTTTAATTTTTTATAATAGTGTGTTTTTGTGACTCTTTGACTTTATTTCCCTTTCTTTCCTTATTTCTTTCTTCTTTACTTTACCTTCCTTTTCCTTATTATTTCTACCCCACCCAGAGCCATGGCAGAGGGACGACTTCCTTGTGGGCGGCGCCACCGCCAACATGTGCAGCCCCAGGCAATCTTTTGAGAGGACGATGTGGCAGCACTGATTTTTTGTGCAGCCCCACCTCCCCTCTATGCTGGCAGCAGGTGGCTGGCCCGGTAGCGGCTAACCCCTGCTGGAGCATCGGCGGAGCTGGGGGTGGTGCACCGGTGTGTGTGGCACACAAGCCAGGTTCGGCATACCGCGCCGCTGGGCAGACATTCTGGACCGGGAACAGGACCTGTTCGACCTCCTAGGCGTCGAGATTCCCGGGCTCGGTGAGTATTAATCATTTATTGTGTTTATGTTCTTCAATGCTAACATTATTTTTCCAAATAGCATGCTACTCACACTCAGAGGTAAGTTATGTGTAGTTTATGCTGGTATATTATTGTGGTATCCAGTTTCCAGTTTCTGCTAGACAGGTGCTCATGGCTACCTAATCGCACTCATCAGGTGCTCACTTTGGCTGATTAATTAAGAAGCCATTGCAGACTGTTCTCCTGTCACTATAGTGAATCAGTGAGTAGCGCGTTCTCTCTGTGTCTTTGTTTATGTCGATCGTACAGTTCCAGGTTATTTAAAACAATTCACAGTGATGTGAAGTATGCATCTATGCACTGCAAAAAAGGGAGACTGAGTTGGCCCATCAAGGGTATTGAGAATTGGGAATAGAATCATAGATCATTCACTGCAATACATTCGTTCCAAATGTAGTTTTTGTTAAGGAAATTTGGAATATGGATTTAACAACAGTTGATAGACTCGAGTCGAAACTAGTAGTACTATAGGTGATCTAGCTCTAACACAGTTCAGTTCACGCGAGAGTGGCCATGGTCATCATGGACCACCCCTGAATGTAGTGTGCTGCAGACTCATTCATTTATAGATACAGTATACCAGCAGTTCCCCATTGGCAGTGCAGCAAGATCCCCACTCCTGTTGCATTTGCCAACCAACACCATATGTGTTTCATTGACATTATTCCACGCCTGGCTTGTCTAACTTTGTGAACCAACCAATCAAATGCCCAGAGTGATATTTGGAAGATACTGACATGCTAACTGAGCTGTAGTGCTGCATTGCAGTTGTATTTGGGGTTGCATATCTGGGATCTAAATTATGTGTAATGTTTTATTCTAGCAACACAGAACATCGGTGATGCCGGCTCCAGTGCTGCTGTAGGAGGAGATGGGCCAGTTGAAGTGGGAGAAGCAGCAGCAGGGACGGGCACTGGTAAGTCACATAATTTCTTGCAATTACTATGCTCACTAGCTATTGCCATGGTGTTGCTTATTGTCATAAAATATTACTGTGAAGTGAAACCCCCCAGCTTTACCAGCCACAGCACTGGTTGAGTTATTATGGCCTCTTCAATCTGCAACACAGAAAAATCTCACATAATGAGCTTTGATGGCTTGAGGAAGACATGAAAGAATGGAAGGTAACTTAAAAGAAAGAAACTGGTATATGAGTGAAAGGGTGGGTGGGTGAAAGGGTGCGTGACTGAATAAGCCAAAGATGATGAATCGATGGTCAGTGTAGTGGCCCCTCTATTATATATAAAAAAGCTCTACCTTACCTGTCTAATCCCTGTACCCTGGTCCATGCAGTAGAGAAAATCAAGCTTCCTTTCCTTGGATACTGTCCAGCAAATGAATTTGTTGAAAATACGTGGTGGCGGGCAAGGCCACAGAGTAAAGTGGGAGTAAGTGCATGATTTGATGTCAAATTCGGCATATGAAATACACAGTGACAAATGTGCCAAATAAAATCTATATAGCCCGGTACTTTATCTGCAGTGCAGTCCATTAGATTAATGTTCCTCAATGTCTACTTACTACAGACAGGATAATGTATTAATGTCCGCATTTCATACATGAGGAGTATGACTGACGTAGTATCTTATTTAATATTCATCTGCCTCTTTGGAGACAGGGTAGAAAGAGAAATGCATTTGGCGAAGAGCAGGGCATTTGGAATTAAAAATAGCTAATTGTCAACTACAGCTGCAGACAGTAGCAAACTAGCAGAGGCACTGGCTAGCAATGAGCATGGCCTCTTTATTTTAGCACCACGCACAACTTGTACTCCATATAGTGCATAATGCCGTACTCATTAATGAGAAGTCATTTATTTTTCAACTCAAAGTGTCTGACTCTGTTTACAGTTACTTGAAAAGCTTTTAAAAGAAAAAACAAAATCAAATCACAGTTTTCTCTGCATGTTAAAACTTTTCTGCCACACAGTCAGTGCTTTTTTATGTTTGGCAACATGTGTGGGTAAAACATAAAATTGGCCTTGTGACTCTCCTAATCATAATCACATCAAACAAATTCCAATGGCCCTAGGGGATCACTAATGTACTGATACTGTGCCACCCAGTAATTTAAAACAATTGTTTGCACAGAGCATTATTTACAATTTGTCTTTTTGTTTTTCTCAAAATAGCTGCTCCATCTGGTCCATCCGGACCACCCTACAGGCAGGAGCTAGAGGCCCATTTGCAGCGGTAGAGGCAGGAGCATATCCAGCAGGAATACAGGCGGCTGGTGGTCCTGGAATAGGAGGAGGAGGAAATTAACGCACAACAGATAGGCCCCAGTGCAGCCGGTCCCCCTCAGTCTCGAACCTCCCAGCCATCCCATCGCCGCCGTCGCCAGCCAACTGCTGCCACCCCCACCACACTGACAACAGGCTATTGCTGTGCTGCATCCTTCAGTGGCTGAACACCATCGAGGGCTGGCTCACCCAATTGAGCAGAGCCTGGACCAGCTCCGGACCAACATCCATAGTGCCCTCTTCTAGCCCTTTTTTATATTTTTTGTTTTGGTGGGAGGGATTTGTTGTTTGTTGGGGCTGGGTGAAGAGGGTGGGAAGGGAGTTGGGACTGGAGAAACTTTTTCTTGGACATTTTGATTTTTGAGGCTTGGGTCAGTTTTGTTTGGGGAGAGGGTGGGCATGTTGTTTGGGAGGAGAGGGTGGGTTTCTTTGTAAATAAATAAAGGGGAAAACTATTTTTTAATCTAAATTTATGCCTGAAGTAGTTTCTTTTACTTTTACTTTGCACTGCTGCCTTCAAGTAGTTTTACGCAGCCTGTTTATGCGCTTGTAACTTAAGAGAGAGCGTAGCACTTAGTTATAGAGTGTAGGTTAGGCTTATACTTCTCTAACTATCTTGCTCATTATGGGGAAAGCTGCCATGATGACCTCTATTGTGTACAACCATCTAGATAAAAAACAGTAGCAGTTGATTTATTTCTTACTAAGGTAAATTTCATCGATACTATTTGTCTTACTTGAATATACATGCAGCAATAACAGGGAGGCATCACAACTTCACAAGCAAGGTCCCTCTTCCTGTTCCACCCAGGTGAGCTGCAACAGTTGGATTGATCCGAATGATTGATTGATTATCCATCATAGGCAACTAAATGGAAGTAGAAAGACTAAGTAAGTGGGTTATATATTTATCAAAGATTTACAAAGAATTGACAACACCTACGTGTACTACGTGTACTACGTGATGACATAATGAGAATGCTAAAATAGAAAAAACAGCAATAGTAGTAAGATTTTGCTAATGTGGAGTTGGCAGTATTATTTGTGAAATCCTCAAGTTATAAAAAATGGACTCAAAGTCTGGGGTGGACAAGCTTAGGTTAGGCGTTTATGGTTAGGCAACACAAGGCCTGAATGATGATGCTCACGACTGATGTTCTTCATTCTATATAAGCCTGAGCTGAGTTTGTGGAGTCCCACGTAGCAGAACTCTGCAAAGTGACAAAAAACTCTGCCGCGCTACGTGGAGTTCCGCAAGCGGCGGAGTGCGTTAGGGTCATGCCGTTTGCGGTGATTTTCAGTGCCAGGTGTTTGTCCCGCACTGGAAAATGATCGCATGCGGCACCATGTGCAGCGCAATAAGGCGCTGCTTACTTTTTGCTGCTTGGGTAGATTTTCTACCCGAGCTGCAGCTTTCTCAACGCGAATGGAAGATTTCTCAATGCAAGCGGTCGCAAGCATACGCGACCACTCGCATTGAGAAATCTGACCTCCTGCATTGAGAAATCTCACCGAGAGGTTGATTTTCCTCAATCGCACTCACCAACTAGACCTTGATGAGCGCGAAGGAGGAAAAATCTCGCCTGGAGGTGTATTTTCCTCGCTCATGCTCACAAACTTGACGTTGACGAGCATGAACGAGGAAAAAACTCTGCGAGCTCCGCGGAACGCGGAGTGCAGAAAACTCTGCAAACTCCATGAGCAGAGCGGAGTTCACCGCCCAGGGTTAATTCTATATCTAAAGCAATATGGATCATTTTTAATACGCGGGTTGGTGATGGGCTGGTGTGGGCTACAGCTTAGAAGTTTCGACAGTAAGTTGGTGCTGCTTTCACCAAATCCGCGCCACCAAGTGGTGTAATTTAGGCCACGCCTCAATAAATCACACAGCTCGGGGGAAGAGGGTTAGGGGTTTGATGAATGGATGGGTAATGGGATTTGAGGAAAGAATTGACAAGGACAAACACTACAACACAAGGCCAACATTCATCTGGGCAATAAGAAGCAGCACATCATTCACCATCAATCTGTTGTTAGAAGGAAACAAAGGAATGAGTATGACAGAGTACAGATAAATGCATTGCAAACAATCCTTCTACCCCGAGACCCAATTTATCAGAAAACTAAATGTTCTGTCTTCTAGGTTGGGGAGTGAACCCAACCACCCACTTCTTCTAGCTAATATGATTGTTAAAAAAAATGATACGGTATAGCAAAATTGGGTGGTGCATCTGCATTCTCTTCAGGAATGTCCACTCTTTGGGGCCTGGCTGCACTGCTCTGGTAGGTAAGCAGGAGTGTTGTTGAACTCAGCTAGCTTTCACCTTTCGTTTGTGAAGGAGACTAAAAGAAGGCCTGCGGATTGTAAAAGAGAAACTGTATTTTAGAGTCAAGGAGAAGGGCAGAAGGAAGGTAAGCTTCATTAGGAGTGTATCAAGAAGACTCAGAAGCAGAGCAAACAAAACAAAAGGGGGACCCAGAGTATCACTTTTGCCACAAGTGCAACACACACACACACAGAGCAGCATTTTACAAATGCACCTCTCTCTATTCCACACAGCTGAGTACTAGGCCTCAGACTCTTGGTTTACCTTTGAACTGAAGTTGATACTCAGTAACTTCTTGCTTTTAGCTGTTGATGAGGTAGTCCTGCAGCTCCCGCCCTGAGTTCTTCCATGATATTCCTCCTAACTCAGAGTAATGCCGTCCCAGACCAGTCATCATCATCATGAATCACGATGACCCGAGCAAGATAGACGTGGAGTGCACTGCTGTTGAAGATCAAGTAGAGAAACATAATTGCAGTATTTTTCATAGGTTTTTGTTTGTTAACTAAGGTGACAGTTCTGGTCTCTGAAGAACCAGATAAAAGGAGAACACCCTGCAATTACATCTGGCTAAGTGTGAAAGGGCTGATCACCTACAGGGAAAAAATGAGTACCATCACTGAAGCCCCAAACAATGCAAATCAATAATCTTCTCAAGAAATTTCCCATATTACAGTTCAACACACCCTCCCTCACTGTCTGCCACCACATGAATCATCAATCAACTTAAATCATCCCTCACGCAATCAGTCACTCACCGTTGGAATAGTTGAAGTTACCTCATCCAATCCAAGCACGGGTAGTTCAGGCCGTGCTAAGTTATGCAAAATGGGATAGGCATTAGGCAATAGGCAAGCGAGGGGGTAGGCATTGTCTCCAATCTCATGAAGGAATTGTGGAGGCTTCTTCAATGCACACTGGTCCAACTGCAATCTGGCAATATATATGTGACTATTAAAAAAGGTGGGGCAGCATAAATCTGACAAAAAATAATAATGTTCCTGTAGCTAAATTATTTTTTGTTTTTTTGCAAAGAAAGAACTAAGTTCAACAAGAAAAACTTTAAAAGTTCGATGGTGGCACTGGCATACTTAGTCCTCAAACTCAGGTGGCTCACCCAGACGTTGGTCAGCTAACACATTTGATTCAATTTCAGACCAATCACCCTCCTTCTCCTCCTGTGCTGCTGTTTCAGGAACAGTGTAATTCTATGTTATAAAATGTTGGTTGATCATAGTCAATCTCTCCACATTTTGAGGCAAGAGACTGGTCCTTCTCACTGTGACAACACACGTTCAGCAGACACACTGGCGACAGGACAAGCCAGATACTTTATTGCCAGCCTGCTGAGCTCTGGCCATTGGCACATCTTCCCATACAAATACATCAATGAATTTTGATCCACATAGACCTCTTTGGATCATCCAGATACTCCTGAAACATCCTGTGGATGGTCATTGGTGCTGCCACTTGCTCAACCTGTTTTGCCATCACCTCAGCACTGGACTTGAGCCCTGCCAATTGAAACCAATAAAATGCAGAGGTTGGGTCCGGTCCTTCTGTTGCTGTTGTTGCCAGTGTTCTTGTTGATGGTGTTGTTGTCTACTTGAGACAAGACTGCCCTCTCTGGAAGTTGAAGGAGGCACCCCAGAACTGCGGGATGGGACTTGAAGTTCCAGCCATTCTTCTTCCAAGTCTCCGGCTTGCTCTACAATCCACCTCTTGTATTTTAAAACATCCCCTTCCGAAAAAGGAATTAAATAGGGCAGAACTTTTTGTACCGTGGATCAAGTAGTGTGGCACAGATGTAATCTTTGGGCTCGATAATGTCATGTTGCAGCCTTATATTAGAAGCCAAGCGAAGGACTAAGGTCTCAATCAAGGCATGCGCTTCAGTGTTTTCATTCACACCTGCGGGAGAGAACCTTTCAGAGACCTTCTTTACATGGTCTTGTAGGAGATGCAACAATGGGATAGCTTGGCCTATCGTACTGTCCTCCTTGCTAACTTCCCTTGTGACAACCTCAAAAGGGAATAGCATCTGTGCCAGGCATTTGACTATGCCCCATATGTCCGCATCCATGGTCATAGCTTTCCCAACTGCATCCCCTCCTCTTTGAATGACATAGTCATTGATCTGTTTGTACTGCTCAAACAGACGTTGTAACATGTAAAAGGTGGACTTCCAACGTATTGGCACCTCTTGTATCAGGGCTTTCACTGGTGCTCTATTATTACGTTGAATAATCTGCAGCTACTTCTGGGCTTTAAAAGAATGGCTGAAATGAGCATAGATTCTTCTGCAGGTCGTCAGTATGTTGCTGACTGTCTTCCTTGTTGACGAAGTCTTGCACCACCAGGTTGACATGGCCTTGACTATGTTACTGCCATTGTCCGTGGCAACAAATCCAATTCTAAGACCTCTGGGTTGCATCCATTCATACACCTTGCTGTTAAATTCCTCCAAGTAGTTTACAGCTGTATGTGATTTCTCCATCACGAACATGGCCACTGTTGCATGCCGCTGAACGCTCTTAAAAAGTTCTTCAGGGCCAAGACCTGAAGATAACTTTTGCTTTACTCCTGCCAAAGTGATCCAGTGTGCAGTGATGCACATTTAATCAGTCACCTGACAACTAGTCCACATGTCTGTCGTCAGGTCGATGGTGTGAACAACACTTTGTTACAAAGCTTGTCCAACCAACTGCAGCACATCGTGATGCAGCACTGGAACAGCCACTCTGGCAAAATAGGTCCTATTTGGAACCTACCATTTTGGGCAGATGGCTGACACAAATTCTAAGAATCCCGCTCCTTCCACAAAAGAAAAAGGGAGAAGGTCCAGTGCTTACATTTTTGCCAGCTTCCCATTGTACAAAGGTGCGGTTGGCTGGTTTTGCTCGTAAGGCCCCTTCTGCCTAAACATGCCCGTAATAGTAGCCTGGATTTTCTTCTTTTCTTGGGGCACTGACACAGGCGTCTTTTGAGAAGTAGAAGCTAGTGGTAGATTCAATGTGCGTGGTGGTGGTGGGGCAGTCACTGTATGCCGTGGTGTCTCCATCTCACTCTGAGTCTTCTTGTGCCATTGTGAAGTCAGCTGAGGTGGGTGAATCTGCTCGCACACTGCTGGCGACAGTGCTGCTTTGCGTGAATATGTTACCCTCTTCTTCCTCATCATCACCTTCCACCATGATTGGACTTGTAGCTGATGTTCCCCGGCTCTCCCCACCAATTCTTTTAAGGTGCTCCTCCCACTTTATTGTGTGGTGTTTTTCATATGGGTCGTCTGGCCTCCAGTACCATAATGTGTACCAGGCTTACCTCGACGAACATTTGTGTGGCAAATGGTGCATACTGCAATGTGCTCCCCCTCTTTGCTAACTGTAAAAAGTCCCAAACTGGAGAGGAGTACTTTTTACTGGGCCAATGCCTGAAGAAGAATTGGAGGTAGGTGGGCATGTCGTCGATTGCTTCTCTGCTTCTCCCGAGGCAGGGGTTGGAGGCAAATATGGGAGCTGGTGGCAGTGCTATCTGTGCCACATCCCTCGGAGCTGGTTGAATAGCAATGTCAGTTTCCTCTGTGTCACCTTCCACCATGACTACCTCGTCATCGTCATCCTCCTCTTCATCCCCTTTCATAAGTCTAAGTCTTTCTGGAACTTTTCTTTTCCCTTGCCTCTCCTGTTGTCTCCTGGTCTCTGTTGGGGCCCACTCCATGTCCCTATCATCAACATCAGAAGTGGTGCTTGGAGAAGATGGTGCAGTAGTACCCTTCCTTTTCCTTGCTGGAGATCTGGGAGCCAAGAATTCAAAAACAGGAGGTTCAACTTCTTCCTGGTAAGGAAACTCAACCTCCTGTTCTGCTCCAACATCAGACAAATGTGCTATTGCTGGCTGCCGCTGCTGTCCACTTTGCTGTGTTTCCTGAAACGATTGTGTGCTACTTTGCGAAAGGGACAAAACCAAATTCAATATCACTACTCGTCGGCGTCGACAAGATTCCACTGGCTGTCTCCGTGACAGACATGGTCCTGGTCTTAGGTTGGGGCGGTGGTGCTGTAGATGTAGGAGAGCTGCTCTCAGCTTGCTCACCGGAGGCCGGTGCGGCAGGCACAACTTTCCTGAAGAAGGTTGCGGTTGTCACGCAAGTGGTGGAAATCTGCTTCTTCTGCTCCTCACTAGCAACTTTCTTGG
Source organism: Calotriton arnoldi (assembly GCA_963921515.1). Classification (NCBI taxonomy): domain Eukaryota; kingdom Metazoa; phylum Chordata; class Amphibia; order Caudata; family Salamandridae; genus Calotriton; species Calotriton arnoldi. The sequence continues at coordinate 28,718 of CAWUFW010006423.1, read as the reverse complement.
CAGCACCTTTCTTTGGGTCCATCTTGAAGCTGTCAGTTGGCAGTGGCACTTAGCTTCACAACAAGCTGAAGAGATGACCGTGTTGCCTAGTCAGTCAAGAGTCACGTTATGCACAGGACTTCTGTCTGGCAGTACTGTGGGTGATGTCTCTTCTCTTGTGCACCTAAAAGCAAACAAGCTAGAAGAACAACAGTGAAACGTGGCATTGTTGCGGTTCAAGTAGTAGTACAAACAAACAAAAGTGTGGTGACTTAGCTATAATACAGTCTAACTATCCACTCATAAAACCCCACCAACAAACTTTCATTGTGTGCGGCTGTCATGGGTACTCAACTTCTGCCTCCAAGAACTCATGTACGGAAAAGGACCCTTCTGCCCACTGGGTTCCATTGGGGTGTTCACTCTCAGCGCAGGCGCAGGAGATATTATACCAAGTCCTTTAGGGTATCCCTGCTTGAGCATGATTGGGAGGATATGGAAGGTTCAGCATAAAATCAGGAATGTACTGCTGTTATTCTTAGTAGCTGAATTGGTATGTGTCTTAAAGGCAAGAGTATACTTGTATGGTATTAGTAACCATTTGACACATTGGAATGAACAAAACCCGTAGTCAGGCATTGGAATAAAGCAGCACTGTTCATTGCCACATATTCTGCCACAATGACTTGGCACTTCTGATTACACACTTCATCTCCCATCAGGATATGAGTCACTGTTTATGAGTCACTGTTTAGGCCCTGGCACTTCTGATTACACACTTCATCTCTCATCAGGATATGAGTCGCTGTTTATGAGTCACTGTTCATTCATCTCCCATCAGGCTTTGAGTCACTGTTTATGAGTCACTGTTACGTTCTTGGCGTTGGTCTGTGGAGGGTATATAACCACTCCCACCGATCGCGCCCTTTGCTAGGCAATCCGCCTATCAGCATGAGACTGCCTCCGCTCCTGTCGTCCGAATCCAGTTCCTGCCGGAAGACTTCAGCGACCTGACTCCTGTCATCGAGGGACGCCCATCGGACCTCCGCTTCTGCCGACGAGGGACGCCCATCGAATCTCCGCTTCCTGCATCTGATCTGCTTCAAGCTTCGGAAATTGTCCTGAACAACGGGGAGGATTCCCCAGCCAGCTAAGTCAGCGCAGCCGAGGCCTCGCGCGCGCGTGACTGATTGCATTGTTAAACTAACTCCTAAACCAAGTGTGCTGGGCATTACGGGCTAATGTAATATTGAAATAGTTATGAATGGGCTATTAACCGTTATTCACTTCTGTGCCAGCATATGTTAAAAGAACTACTAACACGTTTATACTCGCATGTTACGCAACTTGTTTACGAACTATTAATCCTTTGCAAACCTTGAGAAGGCGTTGCAAACCATAACACGCCTTTTATAAACCTGCGTGTGACGCAGCGCTAGGAAAGCAGGAAGGAACTTTCAATAGAGAGGCTTTAATCTCTATGGACTTAAGTTTCACAGTGTTTCCCGTTTATCCACGTTTTAATAACAACACATCCAATGTGTAGCTTTTTTGTAAGTGACTTATCCACATCAGCTAGACGTAACGCAAGAGAGTGTATTGCAATCCACATCTAATACCCTGTATGTTTGTTGATTGTGCGGTTAAGGAGGCTAAGCGTGCTGATACTTCTTGTTCTTCTCTCACACAGTCTTGAGGCGCTCCCTGGGTCTTCCAGTCCCTGCATTAACCAGCTCCAAGAAGAATAACTGGTTGAGGGAGGTCCGCTACCGCGCAAGCTGTCTTTTATTATTTTGTCCCAACCCCCATTCCCCTTGACGTGCTTCTTGGGGAGCAATTTACTGTTCTCAAAGGAGAACGGCATTGGCAGTGGTCGGACTGCCATCTTCATCGCTCCTGCTGGGCCTAGATACATCAGGTTAGTGCACGTGTGTGTTTGGCATCTGACAGATTGCCTAGCCCACATTCTTACCTAGCCTGAGCGATGGATGCTAATCGGATCCTCACGACGGTTCTAGAAACCATTACCAGCCTCCAAGTAGAGGTACAAGCATCCCGGGCAGAAAGCCAAGAGTTGCGAAAAGAGTTAGGGTCGGTTCGAAGAGAGGTAGCTGGGTTGGCTAGGAAAGGGAAAACTGAGGGTGGAAAAACACACTTAAAACCTTGGACCTTACCCCCACCCGGTGCCACGTCAGGGGCTTCCACCACAACTCATAGCTCAGTTCCCTCACCCATGAGTAGTGGGGGACAAGCCGAAGGAGAAGGTACTTTTTTTCTCCAGTTTATCATGATCAAACAGGTATAACACACACACAGACACAACCTATCCAGGTGATTCATGCTCCACAAATTCCTCTTGCAGCCCCAGACGGTTTTATGGTGACCCAAAGAAATTTAGTGTTTTCCTACACCAATGTAGACTCCATTTCCTCTGCAAAGCCACCGCCTTTCCTGATGATCAAACCAAAACAGCATTTGTACTTTCTTACTTGGGCGGTAATGCGGCTAGCTGGTCAATCCCATTGATTGAACGTAATGACCCATTATTCAATCAATCAATCAATCAATCATATCATTTGTAAAGCGCACTACTCACCTGTGAGGGTCTCAAGGCGCTGGGGTGGGGAATGCTGCTACTGCTCGAAAAGCCAGGTCTTGAGGAGTTTTCTGAAGGTCAGCAGGTCTTGGGTCTGCCGTAGGTGGATGGGGAGGGTGTTCCAGGTCTTGGCGGCGAGGTCGCTCTTCTGAAGCGGGGGACAGTGGCGAGGGCGAGGTCGGCGGAGCGGAGTTGGCGGGTGGGGGTGTAGAAGCTGAGTCGTCTGTTGAGGTACGCTGGTCCGGTGTTGTGGAGTGCCTTGTGTGCGTGGGTGAGGAGTTTGAAGGTTATCCTCTTGTTGACCGGGAGCCAGTGCAGGTCTCTCAGGTGGGGTGTGATGTGGCTGCGGCGAGGGATGTCGAGGATCAGGCGTGCAGAGGCGTTCTGGATGCGTTGGAGCCGTCTCAGGAGTTTGGCCGAGGCTCCTGCGTAGAGGGCGTTTCCGTAGTCCAACCTGCTGCTGACGAGGGCCTGGGTGACCGTTCTTCTCGTTTCAGTGGGGATCCACTTGTAGATCCTGCGGAGCATGCGGAGGGTGTTGAAGCAGGCGGAGGAGACGGCGTTGACCTGTTTAGTCATGGAGAGGGTGGAGATTTCTCCGGGTTCTGCGCAGAAATGAGGAAACTGTTTGACCGAAAGACACATCTCCTTTCACTAGACCGAGAATTAATTACCCTAAGACAGGGTTCGCAAGATTTGTTAACTTATTTAACCACCTTCAACCGTTTGGTGGTAGAAACAGAATGGCCAGTAGAAAAAGGGCTTCTCTGTTTTACCAAGGTCTTCGTAGCGAACCTAAAGACGTCCTGGCCCAAGTGGTTAATCTTCCTACCTCCTGTGACGATCTCATAGACCTCACTGTCCAGCTAGACCATCGGCTTCAAGAAAGGAAGGGAGACCACAATCGTGGAGAAGCCAAATTCTTAGTAGTACGTCCCAGAAACACGCATGACGAAGGAACCAAACCTGTTAATGGAACTGAACCCATGCAGGTGAATGGTATTCGGGGGCCTCTGTCCTCAGAAGAAAGGGAAAAAAGAAGAAAACTCAAACTATGCATGTATTGTGGCAAAAGCGGCCACTTTGTCAAAGAATGTAAAGCTCGGAATAAAACCTCTGACTTTTAGAGCCTAACACCTAACAAAACTCAAGCACTGGTCCAACAAACCAAGGAGGAAGATATAACAATGGAAAACTGAAGTTCCCGAGGAAGGCTGAGGTCTCTTGTTCGGGACAAGGCACACCAAAGATCTCGTATTTAGCAAACACTCTACAAAGCTCCGACGCCCACCAAAAAATACATACAGGTGACCTTATGGATCCCCGAAGGTGATCAGGTAGAAGCGTCGGCCCTGTTAGATTCTGGGGCAACGGGCAATTTCATCGATCGCAATTATGCGCAAAGGTTACACGTTCCATGTATGAATGAATGAATGAAATTGCATTTATATAGCGCATGGCTACCCGGGAGCATCCCAGCGCTGAAGCAGAAACTAGAGCGGACAAACGCCCTAAGGGAAGAGCCAGGTCTTTAGCTGTTTTTGGAAGAGTGTATAAAGAAAAAGACGCCGGAACCTGTAAAGGCTGTGGACGGAACGGTACTTACTTCCGGACCAGTAAGATATCACACGGTTCCGTTGATCATGCAATTCGGACAACCTTTTGACATACAGTTCGACCTCATCGATGCTCCCCAATTCAAATTAATCTTGGGTATGCCTTGGCTCACGTTGCACAATCCCCTGGTCCATTGGGCCGCTCGGTCAGTAACTATGAATTCTCAGTTTTGCCAAAACCACTGTACCAAGGATCAGGTATTGACACTACCTACTATAGAGAATCCCGCAAAATTACTCACCTTTGGCAGTGTCGCACTACAGGCTTGCGGTGTGGTGACCCTACCAGACATGTATCATGACTTCCAAAAGGTGTTCGATGAGCAAAGAGTCAGCCTTCTCCCACCGCATTGAGAGTACGACTGTCACATCGATCTGGTTCCTGGAGCTGCCATTCCATGTAGTCGCATCTATGCCTTGACGGAGCGAGAGACAAAACACCTGCGTACTTACCTAGACGAATATCTCGCCTCCGGATTCATACGACCATCACAATCGCCAGTCTCATCACCTCTTTTTTGTACCCAAGAAGGGGGTGAGCTTCGTACCTGCATTGACTTTAGAGCGATCAATCGAGTGACCATAAAGAACAGGTACCCGCTCCCGTTGATACCAGTACTTCTTGACCAACTAAGAGGGGCCACAGTATTCACCAAACTGGACCTTCGTGGGGGTTATCACCTAGTCCGCGTTCGGCAAGGTGATGAATGGAAGACGGCCTTCCGGACCAAGTTCGGCCTGTTCAAATATCAGGTGATGCCTTTTGGCCTCTGCAACGCCCCGGCAGCGTTTCAGCACTTCATGGACGATGTCTTATGGGGGTATCTGGATGTCTTCTGTATAGTATATATAGATGACATCTTAATATACTCCGAAACCATTCAGGCACACGTAAAACATGTGAAGGCGGTACTGGAACGATTACAACAACATCACTTGTTTGCTAAACTGGAGAAATGCTTGTTCCATACAACAGTCGTGGAATTTCTGGGCTATGTCATCAGCCCCCAGGGATTCAAATGGATGAGAAGAAAGTGGCGGCAATAACACAATGGAACTCCCCGACCAGCGTCAAGACCTTACAAAGCTTCCTCGGCTTTGCCAATTTTTATCGGCGCTTTATTAAAGGCTTTTCTGACATCATTCACCCCATCACTCGTCTTTTGCGAAAAGGCGTAACTTTTACATGGTCTCCAGAGGCAGAACAAGCCTTTTAGACATTAAAGAAACATTTCACGCAAGCCCCCATTCTAAGACATCCGGATATTACACTCCCGTTTATACTGGAAGCCGATGCATCACATTTTGCCATGGGGGAGTGCTATCCCAGAGGCACCCAGACACCGGTCAACTACACCCTGTAGCATTTTATTCTCGAAAATTCACTCCCTGTGAGCTAAATTATGGAATCACGGATAAAGAACTGTTATCCATCAAACGGGCGTTTGAAGAATGGCGCCATTACCTAATGGGGGCTCGTCATGTGATAGAAATTTATTCTGACCATCGAAATCTGCTATTCTTGACAACCGCCAGGGCCCTCACCGCTCGCCAGTTACGATGGTCCTTATTTTTTCTGACTATGCCTTTATCATTAAATATCGCCCTGGGCCACAGAACGGGAAAGCCGACGCCCTCCCCAGAGCACTGGTCTCTCTCAATGACCAATCACAAGTGACACAGAAAATACAGGAACCGCCACTGATCCTCTCGGAATCCTCTATAAACAAGGAACAACTCCTACTCATCATCAAGGGAAAAGAATTCTTATCCAACCTAAAAAATCAATTACGTACAGTTGATGCTGCCTCATGGATATCACAAGACTCTATACGGAGAACTCAAGAGAAAGGGCTCCTATATCACCAGAAAGCCCTGTTTATCCCAAGCAAACAATTACAAGACCAAATATTGATTTGGGTACATGATTCGTCCCTTGGGGGGCATACTGGGGTTCATAAAACCATAGCAGCAATTCAACGATGTTTTTGGTGGTCCACAATATCACACGATGCGCGACAGTATGTCAACACATGTGCCATTTGTGCGCAGAGTAAGGCCACGCACAGACCACCTGCCGGATTGTTGCGCCCTATTCCCTTCCCGCTGGCCCCATGGCATACGGTTTCTATGGACTTCATAGTAGAAATGCCTCCCAGTGATGGAAATACCGTAATTCTGGTGGTTATTGACCACCTAACCAAGATGGGTCACTTCATCGCCCTCCCCAAGCTTCCCACGGCTATGGAACTAGCCATTGTATTCCAAAAACACATTTTGAAACTGCACGGAATCCCAGCCGTCTTAATCACGGACCGTGGGTCACAATTTACGTCTCGTTTCTGGTCACACCTCTGTAAAACCATGCAAATCGACACCCGGTTGTCAACCAGCTATCACCCTCAAACAGATGGAAAAACAGAAAGACTGAATCAAACTATGGAGCAGTTCCTCTGATGCTTGGCATTGCAACATGGAGACGATTGGAACAAGCTATTGTGGATGGCCGAATTCGCCTACAATAATGCTGAACACTCCTCGTTAGGCTGCTCTCCCTTCTTTTGCAGGAACGGTTTTCATCCCAACATTCTGCCCTTCGAATGGCCAGCCACCTCTCTACACCCTTCCATTCAGGAACACCACGAGCACCTTCGTAACGTTCTCCACACAGCTAAACAACAGTAGAGGAAAGCCCAAGATTCCAATAAACATTATGCAGACAAAAACGCTCAGCAGAACCATCGTACCAAGTGGGAGACCAAGTCTGGTTGACCACAAGACACTTAGCATTAAAAGGCAATCGTAAGTTGCAACCTAAATACATTGGCCCATATGCTATCACACATATCATAAATCCTGTAGCCGTAAGATTAGGCCTGCCCCCCACTATGCAGGTCCATCCAGTGTTTCATGTGTCCCTTTTACGCCCATGTTCTCCAGAGATACGTTTAACGCAAGCACCACCGCCAGTGGAAATTGCGGGGGAGGTAGAATACGAAGTCAAACAAATCCTTGACTCCAAAATCATTGATTGGAAAGGATTTGGTCCGGGGGAACGATCCTGGGAACCTGCTTGTAATCTACAATCCCCTACACTGCTGCATAGGTTCCATGCCCGCTCCTGCCAAACCAGGTCATCTGCTGAGATGGCGGTCCTTACGGGGGGGGGGGTACTGTCATGGGTACTCAACTTCTGCCTCCAAGAACTCATGTACGGCAAAGGACCCTTCTGCCCACAGGGTTCCATTGGGGTGTTCACTCCCAGCGCAGGCGCAGGAGATATTATAACAAGTCCTTTAGGGGATCCCTGATTGAGCATGATTGGGAAGATATGGACGGTTCAGCATAAAATCAGGAATGTACTGCTGTTATTCTTAGTCGCTGAATTGGTATGTGTCTTAAAGGCAAGAGTATACTTGTATGTGATTAGTAACCATTTGACACATTGGAATGAATAAAACCCGTAGTCAGGCATTGGAATAAAGCAGCACTGTTCATTGCCACATATTCTGCCACAATGACTTGGCACTTCTGATTACACACTTCATCTCCCATCAGGATATGAGTCACTGTTTATGAGTCACTGTTTAGGCCCTGGCACTTCTGATTACACACTTCATCTCCCATCAGGAGATGAGTCACTGTTTATGAGTCACTGTTCATTCATCTCCCATCAGGCTATGAGTCACTGTTTATGAGTCACTGTTTATGAGTCACTGTTACGTTCTTAGGCGTTGGTCTGTGGAGGGTATATAACCACTCCCACCGATCACGCCCTTTGCTAGGCAATCCGCCTATCAGTATGAGACTGCCTCCGCTCCTGTCCTCCGAATCCAGTTCCTGCCGGAAGACTTCAGCGACCGGACTCCTGTCATCGAGGGACGCCCATCGGACCTCCGCTTCTGCCGACGAGGGACGCCCATCGAATCTCCGCTTCCTGCATCTGATCTGCTTCAAGCTTCAGAAATGGTCCTGAACAACGGGGAGGATTCACCAGCCAGCTAAGTCAGTGCAGCCGAGGCCTCGCGCGCGCGTTACTAAGTGCATCTTAATGTGATATTCAAATTATGATTTAAAGGCTGTTAATCTTTAGTCGCTTCCGTGCCAGCGCGTGTTAGGGAACTATTAACATTGTTGAAATTGCATGTTACGCAGTTTGCTTACGAACTATTAACCCTTTGCAAACCACAGGTAATGCAACCTTGAGAAAACATTACAAACCACTAACGCATTTATAACCTGCATGTGACGCAGCACTAGGAAAGCAGGAAGGAACTTTCAATAGAGGCTTTATCTCTATGGACTTAAGTTTCACAGCGGTTCCTATTCATCCACGTTTGTCTAAACAAAAAACATCCGGCTCGTAGCTTTATGTAAGTGGTTTATTCGCATTAGCTGGAGTAATGCAAGTGCATGATGTAACCTAATCCACATCTAACTTCCTGTATGTTTGTTGATTGGGCGGTTGAGGAGGCTAAAGCGTGCTGATGCTCTCTTGTTCTTCTCTTACACAGTCTTAGACGCTCCCTGGGTCTTCCAGTCCCTGCATTTACCAGCTCCAGGAAGAATAACCGGTGAGGGAGGTCTGCTACCGCGCAAGCTGTCTTTATTATTTTGTCCCAACCCCCATTCCACTTGACGTGCTTCTCGGGGAGCAATTTACTGTTCTCCATGGAGAACGGCATTGGGAGTGGTCGGACTGTCATCTTCATCGCTCCTGCTGGGCCTAGATACATCAGGTTGGTGCACGTGTGTGTTTGGCTTCTGACACTACTCATAGGGGTGGATACCTACCACTACCAGCAGTCCCCTACTCATAGGGGGTGGATACCTACCACTACCAGCAGTCCCTACTCATAGGGGGTGGATACCTACCACTACCAGCAGTCCCTACTCATAGGGGGGATGCCCATCACTACCAGTACTCCCTACTCATAGGGGGTGGATACCTACCACTACCAGCAGTCCCTACTCATAGGGGGGGATGCCCATCACTACCAGTACTCCCTACTCATAGGGGGTGGATACCTACCACTACCAGCAGTCCCTACTCATAGGGGGGGATGCCCATCACTACCAGTACTCCCTACTCATAGGGGGTGGATACCTACCACTACCAGCAGTCCCTACTCATAGGGGGTGGATACCTACCACTACCAGCAGTCCCTACTCATAGGGGGTGGATACCTACCACTACCAGCAGTCCCTACTCATAGGGGGATGCCCATCACTACCAGTACTCCCTACTCATAGGGGTGGATACCTACCACTACCAGCAGTCCCTACTCATAGGGGGTGGATACCTACCACTACCAGCAGTCCCTACTCATAGGGGGTGGATACCTACCACTACCAGCAGTCCCTACTCATAGGGGGGATGCCCATCACTACCAGTACTCCCTACTCATAGGGGGTGGATACCTACCACTACCAGCAGTCCCTACTCATAGGGGGGATGCCCATCACTACCAGTACTCCCTACTCATAGGGGTGGATACCTACCACTACCAGCAGTCCCTACTCATAGGGTGTGGATACCTACAACTACTAGCAGTCCCTACTCATAGGGGGTGGATACCTACCACTACCAGCAGTCCCTACTCATAGGGGGTGGATACCTACCACTACCAGCAGTCCCTACTCATAGGGGGGGATGCCCATCACTACCAGTACTCCCTACTCATAGGTGGGGATATCTACCACTACCAGCAGTCCCTACTCATAGGGGGTGGATACCTACCACTACCAGCAGCCCCTACTCATAGGGGGATGCCCATCACTACCAGTACTCCCTACTCATAGGGGGATGCCCATCACTACCAGTACTCCTCACTCATAGGTGTTGCAGGACAAACACACCACCCCTACCATCATGTCAAGATTGTATATTGTGTGTCAACTGCCTGCAACTGTGACACTGAAAGGGAACACATAATGTCCTCCCATCACCGTTGTGACCAAAAGGTGAATGTGAGGGTAAAACACACAGTTGTCACCGTAACAGTGTTGTAATGGGGTCTAAACCCCCCTCACTACAGTGACCAAATTGTGAATTTGGGGCTCAAAAATCAAGCATATCAGGAACATATTGGTAATGGGGTCTAACCCCCCACTCACCACAGTGAACCAAAGGTGATTAAGGGGTTAAAAACGCAAGCTTCATATGAATAAGGTGCTAATGGGGTCTACCCCCCCTCACTACAGTGAACAAATTGTGAATTTGGGGCTCTAAAATCAAGCATATCAGGAACATATCGGTAATGGGGTCTAAACCCCCACTCACCACAGTGCACAAAAGGTGAGTATGGTGTACAAAATTCCAGCATATCAGGAACATTGTGGTAATGGGGTCTAAACACCCCCTCACTACAGTGACCAAAAGGTGAGTATGGTGTTAAAAACTCCTGCATATCAGGAACATTGTGGCAATGGGGTCTAACCACCCCTCACTACAGTGACCAAAAGGTGATTATGGTGTTCAATAATCAAGCACATCAGGAACATTATGGTAATGGGGTCTAAACACACCATCACTACAGTGTCCAAGTGAGTGTGGTCACAAATACTGCTGCCACTTCAATACACCAGGTAACATACCTGGCCCGTACACAACAAGCAATGTAGTGGCAAAGTAGTGGTTGTGTGCCAAACACACATAGATCTGTTGATGGAAAGATTGTTGTGTCTTACAAATATACACTCAGCCATGTGCAGACAACCATTGCCCATGGGGGCTGACAATGCTCCTGTGGGCAATCAGACTATGTAAGAAGTGAGCATCAGAATGCATACACATATATCTGCAGGGACAGACACACAAACTAAGGTATCCTGTGGAGACTGTAGATGTGAGGTGACACAGTCACATACCATGGCACCAATGGGACATACCAACCATGATGAATGTGCTGACTGATGATGTAGGAGACACAGGGATAGCAGTGGAGAACCTCAAAACAAGATCCAGCCTATGGCACACAAAAGCCATACCAATGCATTGGTGCAGATGCACAAACACAAACAGGCTGACTCACACTGCATCTCAAACACAACATGTATGTGTGTGTGTCAGTGTACCCAGGCTGGTATGCAACACATGATGGTGTGCTGCGCTCAAATTACACATATGTGTACACAGTGCCATACAAAAGTAAATCATGAATTGGCTACCCCTCTGTGGGCAAGAAGGCATAGTTAGATGAGTGGGATCACAACAGACTCAGGTGACACAAGCTGGGTGGAACAGCAACCAACACAGCAAGAGACAGACCCACTCCATCTGTACCCTCAAGGACCCTACATTGAGGTGACAGTAGCCTGCATGATAACCCCTCTGTGAAGACAAATTGGGATGTTGCCCCTACTGTGGACCCCAGTCACCTGTGCACACTGGGTCATGTGTCTTGACACACCAACTACATTCACACTTACACAAACACAAATCACTGGCCATGGCCTGTAATCCAAGGGCAAAATGTAGGTAGGGGCATAGCCATGCCACAACTCACATAAGGACACTCCCAACACCACACACCGTGAACGGCACCAATGTGCATCTGCAAATCCCACATGGACTGGGGTCATTGCACATGCACCATGACAATACCAGGGGTGGTAGGGGGATCCAAGGTGCACCAACTCGTCACACATGGCCAGTTAAAAACCCTTGTGAATGTCTGCCACACTGCACAGTATGCGGTACATGTGCCTGACGTGAAATGTATCTGAATAATTGGGATCCCTGCCACAGTCCCAGAACAATGAGGAACACAAGGAGACCCACAAAGAACACATGTTGAAACCTTCAAACCGTGCAGCTTTGAATCTGAGCAGTGGGAGCAGTCACACACACATACAAGTGACCCAGTCACAGAAAGATACCACATAGGAAATCAACTTGATGTTGGAAACACTAAACTGCCTTGGCAAATCCTAAATATGTCACACTTGCGTTTGCCCACCTCCCAGGCCCTAACAACAAACACACTGCGGGATGACATGCTAATGGCCAGTAGATTCCCATGCACCTACATCCCAGAAAACACAGGGCAAAAATCTTGGATGAACACAGGCCAACTCATCAAGCATCACAGACAGGGACATCTGTAGGGAATACAGGCTGTGTAGAAAAATGGAAGGGAACACACAGAGACATGCTCACAGAACATACCCCATGGGCTCAGGCAATTTCACGGAATGACACACTGCCATGAGGTGACTCCACTCCTGTGGAAGGTCAGGTGTGCAAAAAGTAGTCTGTGCAGGGCCCTGTCATGTCTGCATAAATTGTGGTTAGTGAGCCAACAATTACAGCACACTGAAAGCTCAGGTCACATCAGACTGTGTACAGGAGGGTATTTAAGTCATCTGCACATACTCAATTAATATGTATGGCAAGTTGCACTGACGCCACAGATGACTTGGTCACCATTTTTGCTAAAACCTGCATGTCCAGTGTAGAAGTGCCCACTGTTCTAAGAAATGACTTTGTGCACAAGTGTAAGCACAACATAAGTGCAACAGTGCAAGCCACAGATGTGACACAGCAAAGGAATTGTGAGGCTCCCTGTGCCCAATTGTATGGATCATGACACACTCTAATTGCAGCAAAGGATGACATGGATACATACTGTAATAGGACTCAGATACCAGGGACCACATGGAGTCCATCACATTCGAAAAACAATCAATAGCTACATTACAAGTATTACAACTGCAACTCAGGATACACATTAACAACATCATGTACATCATATGCAAAACAACATTTTAAAAAAAATTTGCTTTATTCAGCTTTAAATTAGTGATGTGGTGAAACCAAGGAGAACATAAAGGCCCATGGCCAGTCCATTAATTTTGTCCATTAGGTGTGCAACAGAAATGAGTGCCCCACATTGCTTGCCTGCACTGCTACAGCCAGGGGACATCTCCCCTTGGAGGGGCATACATAGGGTCAGGCCAGGCACCGCAGGGACAGGATCAGGGGATAGCAGTATGGGGCAGGTGAGGGGTGGTGGGTGCAGGAGTGTCAGTGGCAACTGCAGTGGAGGTGTCTGACACAGTGGGCACTGTCACCACAGCAGTGCCCAAGTCAGACGGGGTGGAGGGGTCTCCACTGCAGTGCCAATGTCAAAGGTAGTGTCTTGGGGCAAAGGTGAAGTGGGCAGGACAGATGGGGGACACGGACTCCACAGCAGTCGCAGGAACAGGCTGAGGGTGTGAAGTGGGGGTGAAGTGCATGTGGTAGGGGGAGGGCCTAATCATTTTGGGGATGGTGTATCTGTGTGTGGGGGAACCTGGGGCAGGGTGTGGCGGGGGAACTGTAGGAGTGGTGGGCTTGGGGCTGGAGGACGGAGACTGTGGTGGTGGTGGTGTGTGAATGGGGAGGGGTCTTGCTCCTCCTGTTCCTGGGGGATTTGCGGATGGGGGCCTCAGTGTCCCTGCGCCTGGGGGAGGGTGTCCGTGTGGCAGGGGAACTCCCCTCTGTGCGTGGTGACCGGCTCTTCCCCTTGTGAGTGGGATCAGATGGAGCGCTGGGGAAGAGGCCAAGGTCACAGAGGAAGAGTTGCTGGGAAGTGGGTGTTGCAGGTGAGGCAAGGGAAGGGGTTTTGGAGGGAGAGGTATCTGAGGACTGCGGAGTGGTTGTGGATGCCTGTCTGTGTGTCTGTGCCCTATCCCCTGTGTGTGTGCTGTCAGTCCCTGGAGTGTGCGTGCTTGCGCGTCTAGACTTTGTCTTGCGTTGCTGTGTGCTGCTTGGGTCTGATGATGTGCTTGCCTGTGCCTGTGTGAGTGTGCGTTGGGTAGGTAGGGTAGTGGGCATTGTGGATGGGGCCGAGGTAGGAGGGGTGAGGGACTGTTGGAGGAGGGACACTGCTGCCGTCAGCGAGGAGGCCATGGACTGATTGGTCCGCTGTCGGGCAGACATGTTTGCTGAGATGCCCTCCATGAAGGACACCAATTGTGTCAACAGACCGGTGTGAGCATGGAGGACACTCAGCATCGATGTCTGCCCTACATGGATCTGCTTAAGCAGGTCCACAGACTCCACACTCAGGGCAGCAGGGAGACGGAGGCAGGGGGTGCGGTGCCTGGACTGAAGGAGACATGCTCCCTAACACGGGAGCCTCCACGGACATCAGGGATGGGAGCAGCTGGGAGGGTGGAGATGGTGGTGGTGGCGGGGACAGACGTGCTAGCTGTTGTTTTGGGTCTGCTGACACCCGCCTCCACAAGGGAGTCATCACTGGAACTGGATGCGTCCTCAGCTGAGGTGGTTGTAGCTGAGTGTTCCTCAGTGTGGCTCCCCTCACCCTCCGTGCCACTGGGTCCCTCCAGCTCCTCCGCGGAAGACACAGTCTGGCTCTGCCGCTCCTCTTGGTCCATGGAGCTGTCTCCTCCTGTAGTCGTCGATGCTGCTGCAAACAATGAAGAAAAACAGATTCACATTCGTCACCTGTATTGAGCTGACACATGACTGTAATTGCAGCACATCACAGAGCAGGTCCTGGCATCATCTGATAAGCATAGCAAAAATGACTGACACATATGTGAACCAGCCACTTGTCATCCTGCCAGTCAACCATGCCCCAAGTACCCATCCTGGGGATGGACACATCCGTCTGGTGCATGTATGATGTCACTAAGTATATGTGCAAACATGCCCCACAAAGGGCCAGGTGTCAGATCTGAAAGGATTGTGAGTGTAATGTGTCACTACACACATATCACATCTCTCTCCAGTGACTCTGTACATGTGTCCAGAAATGGGATGGTCAAAGTCACTGTTAACATGATGGATATGATTCCATTCCCAGACACCATGATGGCCTCATGTCATGATAGTCAATGCTACAACGGAGTGCATGCAGGACAACTGACAATACTGCAGTATCCTGATTTGCATGTGGCACACCATGCCACAGGCCTGTCTGGCCAATGAGTCTGTACTGTCTCCTGTCACCGGGGCAGTGCATACAGAAACCAACTGTGTGCAGTGTGTCACACCAATGTATTAGCGGGCAATGCAAACTCTGTAGCTCTCAAGTACACATGTACAGCCCCTGCTACCCACATCACCAAGAATCAGATGATCACACGGTATCCAAATTAGACATTTGAGTTTGTGCTAACACAAATCAGTAAACATGGACACATCACAGCCTGTCGGGAACAAAGTGAAGCAGCTTGCACTTTAATTTTCAATCCACCATTAGGCACACTCAAGTAATTACACACCTATGTTTTGCCCCATGCGCTGATACAACAGCCACATATCATAAGGCAAGCCATTACGAACATTGTAACACTCTTGAAGTAAAAGAAGCTATGCCAGTCCACAATGACACAGAGGCAGACACCCCATTGCACATGTCAGAATGCTCACATTGTTGGCTGACAGCCAGGATTGGGAGGTCCGAGTGTCTCATCTGTGCGGAGTTGGCATACCTGTCCTGGTCCATGTGCAACAGGTGATGACCAGAAACAGTAGGCAGGTGGCTATGCATGTGTCACAACCGTGACATTCATTCACCAGAGGCACCAACATTTGTATCACATGATGCATGTGTGTCTGCTAAATACCTCCGACACTTATGGTGCCCCAGATCAGCAATTACAACACCTTTGTATTGCACACACAGAGTACATGTCAGACATCTGTCTATGTGCAGACACATGTCAAGCAATTGCCACACTCATGAAGCACAGAACGAGGCACCTGTAGCAGATGCCGGCCCCAACATTATCCTTGGACAACAGCAAGGACACACAGCACTAGTGACACTACTCAGAGGCCAAAAGGCCCACACCTGGTCAGCAGATGAGAATGGGGATTCACCAAATGTGTCCACATTAGTGTTGTCTCAGTAGACACACGAACTGTGGGAGTGTTAGGAGGCTGAGGGAGTGCAAATAGCATGTTAGCCATAGTTCACCAAAGAGGAATGAACTTACCCCCTCCTTGCTGCTGTCTGGCCTTCAACTGCCCATCCAGGTCAGGGAAGACCACTGTCAAAATCCTCAGCATGTGGGGGTCAGTGTCCATCCTCCGCCCCGTCGGCGTGGAGGCGACAGCTTCAGCTGGACCCTGGCGATCCTCCTGGTCCAGCCACGAAGGTCCTGCCACCTCTTCTGACAGTTGCGGGTGCGGCGCTCGTAGACCCCCACTGATCGAACTGCCCGTACGATGGTCTTCCAGATTTCCTGTTTGTGATGGGCATCAACCTGTAAGGGTGACAATGTAAGACACCATTACTACACATGCAACATGTTTGTACATCACACATTTGACCATACATGTTGTCATCACAAGGGAATATGATGTATACAGGTAGAGCAACTATGGTCATGGGCATTTGTCCTGTGTGCAAGCCTGCATCAACAAACTGAAAACTGAGCATGAACAGTCAGACAAGAAATAAAATGTACACATTGGCATCACTGCACCTGTACAGTAATTGTATCCACAAAGTTTGAGAGTTACAAATACTCAGTGAGCATGCTTGGCATTGCTGAACACAATGCTAGTAGTGCTAGTCAGACTCCATGCACAATTAGGAAGACAGTGGACTGTGCACTCACCTGCTCCCCTGGTTTCCCATACAGCTTGCTGTACTGTGGAAGGAGGCTGTCCAGCAGGGCCTGGTTCTCCTCCTTGGTGAAGGCTGGGGCTCTCTCCACAGTACGTGCCATTCTTGAAGCCAGAGGATGCAGAGACAGCAGCAGTGGTAGCGGAGATGTAATGCTGTAGCAGTTGGTGCAGGCAAGTGAAGTCTCTGGGGAACAGACAGTCTTATATCTGTGCTGCAGAGCTGAATCTGTTCCAGGCGACCTATGTGATAGGTCTGACACGTTTGCATGTTATGAAAATGGCCAATAAATTGCATTGTACACTTCGTACACGCCTCCTGCATCGTTCAAAAATTCAACTACATCACCCCATTGCTGTTGATACATTGTTGTAGGGAGCCAACTGAATTTTATTTGGACACTATTCGTACAACGATCAAATCCGGGTCCGTCTCATCTCCATTACATCCAATAGCCAATGCGTGCGCACGGCTCGGGCCGTGAGTGTGCGACGCGTCTTTTAAAAATTCACCCGCGTCTGTCTCCATGATAGTCAATAGCCTATGCGTGCGCACGTCTCGCTCAGTCAGTGTACGACGCGTCTTCTGAAAACTCACACGCATCGGTCACCATTGCAGTAAATCTCCAAAGCATGCGCACGGATTGGTCCCTAGGTGTATGCGGCGTCTTTAGAACACACACATGCATCGGACACCATTGCAGTAAATCTCCAAAGCGTGCGCACGGATCGGTCCCAAGGTGTACGCGGCGTCTTTAGAACACACACACGCATCGGACACCATTGCAGTAAATATCCAAAGCATGCGCACGGATCAGTCCCTAGGTGGATGACGCGTCTTTAGAAAACTCTCACGCATCGGTCACCATTGCAGGCAATTGCTAAGTGATGCTACACACACAATACCTTACCATGGACTCAGTTGCTCTACAACATATAAACAGCCTGTCACACAGTGTATGATGTGACATCCCAGGATGTATTACCTGTGTGAGTATGTGGGTCCACATGGGATATTGTATGTTGCACTTAGTGGCACACACTCCCAGGCTTTGCAAGGTGTGATGGGGACAGACACCATTGTGTGTAATGCACATCACCACTGTCATTTACAACTGTGCAGATCACACCCCGAGGCATGTACACAGTTCTAGTTGCCCATTGTGTGCTGACATGTTACATACACCCTGACTCATAGGTGAAAAGGACTGTGTGTCACTGGGTGTCCCACAGCTAACATTGTGGTGTTGATGCAGAGTATGTGCGTATTGTGCTACACACATGTCTCTGATTATTTGTGGTAGTTGGCAATCGTCATCACCATCCATGTGATTTTGACATGTGAGTCGCTGTTGTGCCTGTTTGTCACAGGCATCCATTTTTGCCTGTGCAACAATCTGGTAGCACATCATGTGTGTTTTGTGGGTGTGTTGTTACATGTACATCAGATGCTACATAATGTCAGTGCCCTTGTGCCAATACAAGATAGTTGTGTGTGTGACAGACAAACACCTGTCATGTGGGGAACACATCTGTCCGTCCTAGTCACTGAGGTGTGTTTTGGGTACGTGACATGTGTGATGATGTACTTGGAGAGACCACATTGATTGTTCACAGCGATACCAAAGGGGATGATGGACGGAGCGTTAGAGCAAATCAAACACTCACCCCCAGTCAAATGATCTGGGTTTAATCCATCATCATTCTTTAGCTCACTCCACCACCCCAGTTCAGACATGGCCATATGCAAATCAGTCTGACCCTGTGCCTCATGGGAACAGTCCAGCCCGAACTGCCAAGCCATGTCTTCCCTGGACCGGAAGTTCGTTGGCAGTTCGGGCTGGACTGTTCCCATGAGGCACAGGGTCAGACTGATTTGCATATGGCCATGTCTGAACTGGGGTGGTGGAGTGAGCTAAAGAATGATGATGGATTAAACCAGATCAGTTGACTGGGGGTGAGTGTTTGATTAGCTCAAGCGCTCCGTCCATCATCCCCTTTGGTATCAGCTTTGTTCGCCCTAAGTTGGCAGGGTATGCCCAGATGTGGGTCCCTTGCTCACTTTGCCACTGGATTCAAGCTAGCCTGGCTGATGACGGCTGAAATGCCAGAAACCGGTCCCAGGATGCTTGTTTCCGGTCCAGGGAAGACATAGCTTGGCAGTTCGGGCTGGACTGTTCCCATGAGGCACAGGGTCAGACTGATTTGCATATGGCCATGTCTGAACTGGGGTGGTGGAGTGAGCTAAAGAATGATGATGGATTAAACCCAGATCAGTTGACTGTGGGTGAGTGTTTGATTAGCTCAAGCGCTCCGTCCATCATCCCCTTTGGTATCGCTTTGTTCGCCCTAAGTTGGCAGGGTATGCCCAGACGTGGGTCCCTTGCTCACTTTGCCACTGGATTCAAGCTAGCCTGGCTGATGACGGCTGAAATGCCAGAAACCGGTCCCAGGATGCTTGTTTCCGGTCCAGGGAAGACATAGCTTGGCAGTTCGGGCTGGACTGTTCCCATGAGGCACAGGGTCAGACTGATTTGCATATGGCCATGTCTGAACTGGGGTGGTGGAAGTGAGCTAAAGAATGATGATGGATTAAACCCAGATCAGTTGACTGGGGGTGAGTGTTTGATTAGCTCAAGCGCTCCGTCCATCATCCCCTTTGGTATCACATTGATTGTTCACAGCACAGCTTAGCACTTGTTGTGTAAACATGTAGAGCTGAGATGTTATGTGAGGGCCACATAGCTGACATTGTTGTCCATGCCCAACAGCACACACAACACGTTATTGTGTCTTGTTCTGAAGTTGCATGTGATATTGTGCATGGTCATTGCCACATATGTAGGGTCACTGACAAACTTTCTTTGCTCACCTATGTACTGCAGGAGACCAGCTGTCCATAGACCGTTCCCAGACCTTGCAGCCATGTCTGAACGTGACTGCATCCGGCGGTACCGCCTCACCAGGCCACTAATTGAGGATTTGGCGGAGCAGTTGGCACCACATTTGCAACCTGGCCGGACATATCCATCAGCGCTGACCCCCAAGGTGAAGGTGATGGCAGCCCTACACTTCTTTGCCACCGGTACCTTCCAGTATACTGTGGATAGTGCTGGTGGGATGTCACAGACCATGTTCAGTCGTGTGCTTCACGATGTATTGGAGGCAATGTTGTTATTCCTGAACCGGTACATCCAATTCCCAACCCCAGGACAATTCACTGTGATTAAGAGTGACTTTTATGCCTTGGGAACAATGCCACATGTCATAGGCTCCATAGATGGCACACATGTTGCTTTGGTACCACCACAGGCACATGAGCAGACATACCGGAACAGAAAACATTTCCACTGTATTAATGCCCTGTTGGTATGTCTGCCGGACATGACCATCTCACATGTGTGTGCACGTTTCCCAGGTTCTGCACACAACGCTTACATCATGCGGATGAGTCGGATACCAAACATGATAACACAGCTGCAGAACCAGCGTGCCTGGCTTGTTGGTGTGTAATATCTGTTTCCCTTGTGTGTTTTGGCAACTTTTGAGATTCACCCACTTCTCCAACCCATTGAATGTTTGTTTGTTTGTATGTAGGTGACTCTGGATACCCAAACATGCCGTGGTTGCTGACCCCCTCAGGAACCCTGTTACACCTGCGGAGATCCGTTATAATGAGGCACATGGGCGGACCAGGAGAGTGATAGAGCGGACATTTGGCCTACTGAAAACCAGATTCCACTGCCTGGACAAGACAGGAGGTGCCCTCCAATATGGCCCTGACAAGATGCGCAAAATCGTTATTGTGTGCTGCATGCTACACAACCTGGCAGTGAGGAAGGAGTTGCCTCTCATCCTGGATGATGATGACCAACAGCCACCTGCCGTGGAGGATCCTGCTCTGGGACATGTTGCCAGTGATGATGAGGGTGAGGGGGATGTACGAACACAGCTCATCAACAACTTCTTCACATGATAGTGAGTATACAGTGATATGTTGTCTATGTTTTGTAATTGCAAAAACAACAGTTGATGGACAGAATGCAGAACAATGTCATATATTCACCCGAGTACAGAGATCTGGGCCTAAATCCATCGATTTTTTGCTCACCATGCCATTCCAGTTTGAACCCAGCCATATGCAAATCAGTCTTGACCCTGTGCCTCATGGGTACAGTCCAGCCCGAACTGCCAAGCCAGGTCCTCCCTGGACTGGAAACAAGCATCCTAGGACCGGTTTCGGGGTTACACCCCTCTTCAGCCAGGATAGCTTGATACCAGTGGCATGGAGAGCACGGGACCCACGTCTGGGCATACCCGTCCCACTCGGGGTGTCAAATGCAAAAACAACAGTTGATGGACAGAATGCAGAACAATGTCATACATTCACCCCAGTACAGAGATCTGGGCCTAAATCCATCGTTTTTGCTCACCCAAACTGGGGTGGCATGGTGAGCAAAATAATGATGGATTTAACCCAGATCTCTTGACTGGGGGTGAATGTTTTGATTTGTTCTGCATTCCGTCCATCAACTGTGTGTCTTTGCTTTCTCGCCCTAAGTGCGCCGGGTATGCCCAGACGTGGGTCCCGGGCTCACTGTGCCATTGGATTCAAACTATCCTGGCTGATGAGGGGTGAAACCCGAAACCGGTCCTAGGATGCTTGTTTCCGGGCCAGGGAGGACCTGGCTTGACAGTTCGGGCTGGACTGTTCCCATGAGGCACAGGGTCAAGACTGATTTGCATATGGCCAGGTCTAAACTGGGGTGGCATGGTGAGCAAAAGAATGATGGATTTAACCCAGATCTCTTGACTGGGGGTGAATGTTTTGATTTGTTCTGCATTCCGTCCATCAACTGTGTGTCTTTTGCTTTCTCGCCCTAAGTGCGCCGGGTATGCCCAGACGTGGGCCCCGGGCTCACTGTGCCACTGGATTCAAGCTATCCTGGCTGATGAGGGTGAAACCCCGAAACCGGTCCTAGGATGCTTGTTTCCGGTCCAGGGAGGACCTGGCTTGGCAGTTCGGGCTGGACTGTTCCCATGAGGCACAGGGTCAAGTTTGATTTGCATATGGCCAGGTCTAAACTGGGGTGGCATGGTGAGCAAAAGAATGATGGATTTAACCCAGATCTCTTGACTGGGGTGAATGTTTTGATTTGTTCTGCATTCCGTCCATCAACTGTGTGTCTTATGTTTTGTAATTGGCTGATATGTGTAGGTGTTGCAATGTTGCTGCTTAAGTGTGTCTGTGTGCTCATTGACAGGCTGCTTGCAGTGATGTGTCCTACTATTGAGTATGTACTACCAAACAGTGCTGGGATTGTAACTGCGTTGTGTCCAGGTATCTTGAGCTTAGTGTCTGGCATGTGTATTGGAGATGTATGCTGTCATTCAGTGATTCTAATGCTGTTGTATGTCTGTGCTCCACAGTGTCCTATGGCTGTTGTTTGGTCACGTGTGACCCCCAAATCACAGATTCATGTTGCAGACTGCAGGCTGCCGTTGTCCTAACCATGATGTGCCACACACCCTGGACTTATATGGTTTACCAGTGGCTGACTTTGTGCTCACTGTCACGTGAGGTTACCTCCCATCTGTTGAGCACTTATGACTTTTGCCGGTGTAATAAACCTGTGCATCACTTTGGAATGTGCTTCCTCTGTGTCCACACATCCAACATTCATTTGCATGCTGTACCTGTGGGCAGCTTGCCACAGACTCAGGATGGGTGTTGTGTATATGCATCCCACTGCATTCTCTGTTCACATAAGTTAGGACGATGAGTTAGATGGGCTTGGTAAGTATGTGTTGTGTTGACGTAGTGGGGTGTCTACCTCATATGTGTCACATCACCATGACTCACATGACTGTGTTTACATAGCTGTAGTAGTTTCCATGCACAGACATCTTTTCACAGGTCATCCTCTCAATGACACAAACCAAGTTTCAGTCACAACAGAGGCATGTATTGTGTTGTAGTGAATTTATTTACATGCATGTGTTTGAAAGTTATACGTAAGTGAAAGTGCTGTACAGTGCAATAGGAATCCAAAGCTCACAGTGCAGTTGGTAGTGTTGATTGATGAAATTTCTAGAGTAAAGTTCACAGTCCTTTGGAACATTGGTCCAACTTAGATCCTCCTTCACATGTGTGGGAGTTTAGCAACAGTCAACAAGGTGAACGCTTTGCACACATTGGATGATGTCTAGAACAGGTAGTCACGCCCTGGTGGGTTTGCATGGCCATCTGCCTCTTGTCCTTCTTCGGACGACCCTTCTTCTTCTTTTCAGGGGGACCCTCATGTGCAGGCTGCTGCGGTGCAGAGGACTCTCCGCCAGAGTCAACCTCCCTCCCTGTGGCAGTTGCTGATGTATTGGCAACTGATGTAGTGGGCACACAGGGAGGTGTGGTCATGTTGTTGGCTCTCTGGCGGAGGCATGTCAGTATGTCCCTATGCACCGCCGTAAGGTCATCTATTTTGTCCATTTTGGACTCCATCCGGGTCATGTGTTGTTCCACCCGGGACATGTGGGAGTCCATTCTGGCATGATGTGCAGCCTGCTGTTGTTGCATGTCCCTGAGGATCCCCACAACCTGGCCAAATCCTCCGGTGCTTTCCTGGTATGCATCTATGATGCGTCCCAACTGCGGATCTTCCTGCAGTCCAGCCCCATCTACAGGCCGTGGCCTCACCCTGACCACCGTCACACCACCCCTACCCACACGGGCAGGACCTGCCCTGGCAGGCACAGGCGACACTGGGCCCCTGTCTGTGTTGGCACTGGTGTTGTTGTCCGTCAACTCCTGGGTGCCCTGTGTACCTGTGCCGTCGTTGTCCTGTTGCCTTGGTCTTTCTGTGTTGGTAGGGGTGATTGAAGTGTTTGCAGATGGTCCAGGAGTGGTGGCAGGGTGTGCTGATGTTGCAGCTGCTGGGGCTGGAAGCGGAGCCACACTGGAGGTGCCAGGTCGTTCATCCTTGTCCGAAGAGGACATAGAAGCATCCACACAGGGAGCTCAGGGTCATCCAGAGTTTGGGATTGGGATTCCTCTTCTGTTTTTGCTGTGTCCCCAGCATCCCCTGTGGGTGGAAGAGACACACAATGTATGTAATGTTTCTGCACACATCAACGGTTCACACACATTACAGTTGCCACTGTACATCATGATGAGTGTATGCACATTGCATTGTCCTACATTGTCAGAGACAGGTGTCTATTTTGGTTTAGCACAATGTCATTTGATGCTTGAGCATTTTGATGGGCACGTAGAGCTGTGTGCATGGACATCTCATTTCATGATTGTTTGACTGTACATGGGCATTGCTACTCATGTGCCCTCATGTGCCTGACACAGGTGTGTCCCTCCTCTCAACATTTGTACTTTAACAATGACATACATGCACTTCCACTTGCGATGTGTAGCACGTTTGGACGATGTGTGCTGGCATTTGTGCTTGTATTTGTGAGTAACATTGTTGTGTCTGAACAACATGGTCACAGTACGGTATGGCTGCATTCACTGTGGAGATACTATTTTTGTTTTGTGTGTCCCTAGTTCACATATCATTTCACACATTGGTTGGTGTTATCCGTAGCTAATGATGTTGGGGCAGAGTTCTGTGCATGATGATGTCATTTATGTGGTCAATGTCCTCCATGGTAAGGGGTATTGACCACGACAGATCGCAGACTTTCCCATGAGAGTGAGAGTGAGGGCCAGGGGTTTGTGTGTTTGACTTATGCTGCTGTGAGTTGTATGCCTACTCCTACCCAGGTCAGGTTACTCCTTGTGTTGCAAGTGTCAATGACAGTGAGGGGAATGTTGTGTGAGGGATGCAATCAACGCTCCACGATGTAGTAGTGGAATGCAGATCACCACAGTGCCTTGTGTAAATGACACCATGCTACTGTGTCAGCTATGTTGCTGTGGCCATTCCATTCACTGTCATGTGTCACCTGTGAATGGTGTGTATGTGGTTTGGGGTGTGGGTTTTGGTATGTGCTATGTCTGCACCTCCCCAATTGTCATAGAGGGCACACACCTTCACAGCCAGGCCAGGGGCACCCTGCCACACTGCAGGCCCAGACAGTGAGAGGATACATACAGTTGCGATGGCTGTCAGTGTGAAGGAGGTTTGAGGGGGCAAGTGCATAGGTGGGACTTGCAGCCAATTCATACATCTGGCCCATGTGTCAGGCATCTTGCCAGGGCATTTACTTTTTGTGTGTGTGGTCCCAAGGGGTGTATTTGTTCCTGCTGTGAAGGTGTGTGTATTAGTGGGATTGCTGGTATTTGGTGTACTTGCAGGCCCACCTTCTCTCACAGAGGCCAGCTAATCCCCCTGTAGGATGCTTCCATTGCAGTGAGTCCAAGTTAAAGTTCTGGATGTCAGGCAGTGGTGTCCTGTTGTTTGTTGGAGCACAAGTCCCAGCAGGGCCTTGTGCTCCCCACAGCAGGGCCCAGTGTCAGCCATCTTGTCAGTACTTTTCCTCTCCATGTGAGGTGGGCATGGTTCAGGGTGGGCTTGATGGGCTATGTGGGAGGGGGACCTTTGGCTATGCCTGCAAAGCCCATCATGCTTTTGGCTACACCCGCCTTCCCAGCATACCCGACCTTCCTTCCTGTGACTCAGCTTCCTGTGAAGTGGTATAACAGTGCTGGCAAGATGGCTGACAGTGGTGTCCTGGTGTTTGTCGGAGCACAACCCCCACCAGGCCCTTGTGCTCCCCATAGCAGGGCCCAGTGTCAGCCATATTGTCAGTACTTTTCCACTCCTTGTGAGGTGAACATGGTTCAGGGTGGGCTTGATAGACCATGTGGGAGGGGGTCTGGTGTCTGTGACTACAACTCCCATCAAGCTTTTGGCTACACCCACCCTCCCAGCATACCCACCTTCCTTCCTGTGAATCAGCTTCCCTGTGAGGTAGTGTGACAGGTTTGGCAAGATGGCTGACAGTGTTTGTTGGTGTTTAGTACCAATGCCTTGCTGTATTTGTTGTTAGGTTTTTACATGTTATGACCTAGTTCTATATTACTCTGAGATAGCAGCTATTGCGTTTGTGTAACTGGCATACACATCACAGAATAACTTTTTCCGGGCGTAATTTGGCTTTGCTAACGCTACTTGTTTTCAATGTCCCCTTGGCAGTGATGTGTGTGTGTTGCCACACAATATTGACTTGATTGGTTGTGTACTCACCAGGCTCTGGTATTCCTGTCAATCCATGAATGACCTCCGGTGGGAGTATGGCCCGCACTTTCTCCTCCCAGGACGTGAAGTATGTTGGTTTTACAGGAGGGCCACCGCCAGTACGCTGGCTCAAGGCATGCTCTCTGGCTATGAGCTTCTTGACCCTCCTTCGCACATCGTAGTACCTGTTCTGGATGTCATCCTTTGTGCGCAGGCAAGGTGCTTGTGCGTTCACCTTGTCGACGATCCTCTCCCACATCTTTGTTTTCTGTGACATGGGGGTCTGTTGGACCAAGGTTCCAAATAAATGTGGCTCTACTCGGAGTATTTCATCAACCAAGACTACCAACTCACTATCTGTGAACTTTGGATTCTTCTTTGGGGGCATGGTGCTGGTTGGTTGTGGAGATTGTTGTGTGTGTGAGGGTGTAAGTGAGGGTGAGTGGGTGTCAGTTTCTCTTGCTTGTTGTGAGTGTGTTTAGTAGGTGATAATGGTGTGGATGTTGTGTGGTGAGTGAGTTGTGGGTGTGGCTCAGAGTGCAGTGTAGTTGTCTTCTCTGCTGTCATGTGTTTGAAAATAGCAAAGGATCATGGTAGTGGATTTGGGCCTTAATGTAGGTGGAGTTGTGGGTGTGTCTTTGTTCATGATTTTTTCTCTTATTTCTTTATTGATTTGGACATTGCTTGTGTGATTTTTTTCTCAGGATTTAAACATAGGTTTTGTTGTGCATGATGGAGACGTTCAGTTGACTGGGAAGGACGCTGACAGGGGCAATTGAGAGGTACTCCGAGTCTGTCTCACTCACAATGTGCTCTGTTGCAGCGTTTGCGTATGCATCGGTCGTGACAGACTGTTTTCAATGGTAGTCACTGTTTCCCGTACGTCTCGTTCTTCCGGATTGTGCTCCGTGCGAGTCGTTTTCCTTTGCACGCATTGCATCGTACTCGTACGGTTGTACGGAGCGTGTCACGTGTCGCTCGGGTCCAGTCCGGGTCCGTGTCGGTCGATACGTTTCGCGTTCTCTTTACGGGCGAGTCACTGTTTACCGTGTGGCTCGGGCGTGCGGATTGTGCTCCGTGAGACTCCTTTGGAAATCACACACATAGCATCGTACTCGTACGGTCGTACGGAGCGTGTACATGTGGGTCGGACTCCAGTCCAGGTCCGTGTCGGTCGGTACGCTTTACAACCCGAATCGGAATCGGCCCCTCTGACTCTGCGTCTACGGATAATCCAGGCTGCGCCAATGATACAACAAGGCATTTTGAAGGAGATAATGAGGAGTTATTTTAATTCACCCATTATGGGCTTATAGTAGCATAGCGGTAAGTACCGCATGGTGCAGGACCTGAGAAGAATTAACAGCGTAGTCCTTCTCTGTTGTACACTTGATACCGAATACAGATGTTTTTGTTTCAAATTCCACGTGAGGTTCAGTGGTTCATTTTCATCGATTTGTGTCAGGCATTTTTCTCTGTTCCCTTGCACAACGACAGCCAGAACCTCTTCACTTTCCTGTTACAGAATCATGTTTAGCATGGTGCAGAGTCCCACAAGGCTATACAGAGAGCCCCTCAATTTTTATTCAGATACTGAAAAAGAATTTCGAGGCTTTGATCTTACTCTGTAACTTCATCCTAATTTAGTATATTGGTGACCTGTTAGTGGCGTCAGATACTCAAGAAGCTTGCAAACAAGACACCATTGCATTGCTGAACCACTTAGCTGAGAATGGACATAAACTGTCTCCAAGTAAGCTGCAGTATTTTCAGAAAGAAGTCTTGTATTTCCGACATCCCATTGAGAAAGGAGCGAGGAAGGTGTTGCAAGAGAAAATCTTTGCAATTCTCAAAATGAATCTGCCAACCTCCCAGAGATAAGTCAGGATGTTTTTGGGAATGGTGGGCTACTGTCGTCAGTGGATACCCAACTTTTCCCTAGAGGCAAGCCTTTACAGAGGCTGACACACAAGGATATGTCTGATCCAATACCATGGAATAACAACAGCTTTTTTGCCTTCCTAGAGCTGAGAGAAAGTCTCTGTAATGCCCCGACACTGGGAATGCCTGATTACAATAAAGGGGCCGATTCCGATCAAGGTCGAAGGCGCACCCAATACCATTCGGTCGGGAAAAAAGCCATGCGAAGGCCTGTTTCCCGACTGATCCGCACATTATTCCGAACGAGCAAGTACGATGCGCACAACAGCATAGAATCCGGCCGAGTCGTACTCACCCAATCCACGTCCTGTCCTCCGACCGAGGCGAATCCGGAAACGCCGAATCGAGTCGCATGGAAGGGCAAACGCAGCCCCGTCCGGCCGGACAAGTACGATGCGCTTTCCGTACGCGCCGAGCCCGTCGCTACGTCCGGCACGTCAAGGCTTCCGGGAGAGGCGCACATAAGCTCCGATTCGCGCCACAACACGATCCACGGCTACGAGGCGAACACGCCAGCGACGAGGACGAGGCGAAGCAACGAGAAAGGCGAGCGAGACGAACCAACCATGAATCCCTTCGTTCCGATCCTACCAATATTCTACATTTACTACCGGAACAGGCACGGACGCGTACGGCGCAGAAGGTAAGTCAGACACCAACCACAAAAACATACAACACGTACACGACACATCACACACACACAGAGGGATGCAGAATTTACTTGCAACAGCAGCACCATAGGGGCGTGATGCCCATCACCAATGCCACATATGCACACAGGGGCCTGGATGCGCACCACAACTACCACC